>JAYESD010000005.1:134169075-134787027 GCA_036927565.1 Tuctoria greenei | reverse complement strand
AACAAGCTATCCACCGGAACGCTCAAGCTGCGGCGGTAATAACCTCATCATTGAGCCAAGACGAGTTCACCAAGGTGGATGGACTCGAGATTGCTAAGGAAATATCGGACACATTACAAACTGCACATGAAGGCGATCATCATGTGTGTGAGGCCAAGATTTAAATGATCGAAGGCAATTTGGGAAGATTCGCCATAGAAGAAGATGAGTCACCGCAAGACATGTACAATCGGTTGAAGACTCTCATTAATAAAGTTTGAGCTTATGGAAGCAAAAAGTGGAACGATCACGAGGTGGTGAAGCTAATTCTCAGAGCCTTCATGCCTCGCAACGTGACTCTATGTTCAATGATTAGAGAAAGCCCCGGGTACAATAAAATGACCCCGGATGAATTGCTTGGAAAGATTATCAATTTTGAGATGATGGAAAAGCAAGTAAAACATGTCAATGAGATTGCCGACCTCACCTCAGCAAAGAAGAAAGGAGTCGCGTTGAAGTCCACTTGCAAGCCCATGTCAAAAGAAGCTCGAGAAGCTCAACAAGAAGAGGACAGCGACGACGAAAGCAGCGATATAGATGAAGAAGATATGATACTTTTTATTTTGAAATTAAAAAAGATGATGAAAAGAAGAAAAGGTGGTAAATCAAATGAAGGAAGACACAAAGAAAAATCAAGACCTAAGTTGAGGCGCGCTTGCTATAACTGTGGTGAATACGACCACTTTATAGTTGATTGTCCTTATGATGAAAACAACAAGAAGACCAAGGATACAAAGCCTAAACCCAAGAAGATGTTCAAGAAGAAAAGGAAAATTGGACAGGCACACCTAGGAAAGGAGTAGGACTCCAATGATGAGTCCTCATCCAAAGAGGAAGAGGAGATGGCTAGCATAGCCATCAAGGAGACAACCAAGAAATCCACCCTCTTCCCAACTATTGGCGCAAGGAAGGACAACGTCACATGTCTAATGGCGAAGGAAGGTAAAATAAAGGTAACAACTAAATCTTCCTCCTCGCATTCTTACTCTAGCGATAGTGATGCTTATAGTTATAATGAAGATATGCTTGTTGGCTTAGATAAGAAACCTGCTGCAAAAAAGAAATTCTCGATGGATAAACTTTTTGATAAGGAGGAGCTTGTTGATCGCCAAGAAGATATGATCATCCTTCAAAAGGAGGAGTATCTTAAGATCAAAAAGCTCCTCGAACTTGAAAAGGAGCGAAGCAAGTCACTAGAGCTTGAGTTAACTTCAAGCAAGGAAGCTTGCTTGAAGTTAAGCGACTCAAATGTTATCATCAAGGATGAACTTGCTAACTTAACCAAAGTTAACAAGATCCTTGAGGTACAAGTTGAGTCACTAAAACAAAGTGACCCTTCATCCTCTTCAAGCTCACCTTCTCCACATCTAAAATTTGAAACTACTATTACTTGTGCATGTGATAAAATTGACACTAACTTGAAGGATAACTCGAACTTGACAAAGGACAAGCATCCTTCTCGTAATGGCATATTTGACAAGAAGAAGATCAAGTATGCACACAGTGCATACTTGGCGACAAGACCTCCTAATGTTAAATATGGCATTGGGTATTCTTATGGTGAAAAGCAAAATGCTAGAAGCCACAAGAATAACAAGAAACGCATCGCTTTTGTCAAGGGAAATCCTCTCAAGTTAGAAATCCTATTAATGTTGATAAGTCCAAAAATGTTAACACATATGAACAACAACTATTGTTTAGAACCTTTGACGCATCATATGTTCTCATGAAAAGTAATTTTTGTAGAGTTTATGCTAAATATGTTGAGCCACGCCATGGGAACACCAAGTCTAATGTGTGGGTGCCCAAATCACTTGTAACTAACCTCAAAGGATGCAAGCAAGCTTGGGTACCTAAAACCAAGGCATAATTTGTTTTTGCAGACATACTCCTCCGGTGGAGCAAAATGAGTGCTAGACAGTGGATGCACCAATCACATAACCGGAGAGAGAAGGATGTTCGTTGAGTATGAAGTAAATGAAGATCCAAGCGAAGGCATCTATTTTGGAGACAATAGTCAAGGAAGGGTGCTCGGTACCGGTGAAATTGCCATATCATCTCAACACACTCTTTCTCATGTTTTACATGTCGATTCCTTAGATTATAACCTATTGTCCATATCTCAGTTATGTGACAAGGGTTATAATTGCTTGTTCACTAAAGAGGGTGTGAATGTCTCTAGAAGGAGTGATGACTTGGTTGCATTCAAGGGTCTATTAATGGGAAAGCTTTATCTTGTTGACTTCAACAAAGATAAAGTCAAACTTGACACATGCTTGATTGCAAAGACCAACATGGGTAGGCTGTGGCATAGACGGCTAGCACATGTTGGTATGAGGAATCTTCAAAAACTCCTTAAGGGCGATCACATCCGAGGTTTAAAGGATGTTGTTTTCGAGAAAGATAGGCCTTGTAGCGCGTGCCAAACCGGGAAGCAAGTAGGAGCACCCCATCCCGCAAAGAACGTCATGACAACGAGAAGATCGCTCGAGCTACTTCACATGGATCTATTTGGTCCAATTGCTTACATAAGCATCAATGATAACAAATACAGTTTAGTAATTGTTGATGATTTTTTGCGCTTCACGTGGGTCTTATTTTTGCATGATAAGATAGAAACTCAAGGAACTCTCAAGAAGTTTCTCAAGCGTGCCCAAAATGAGTTTTCATTGAAGATCAAGAACATACGAAGTGACAATGGCACGGAGTTCAAGAACACCCAAGTTGAGGAGTACCTAGACGAAGAAGACATAAAACATGAATTTTTAGCACCGTACTCCCCTCAACAAAACGGAGTAGCTGAAAGGAAGAATCAAACCCTCATAGAAATGGCGAGGACAATGCTTGATGAGTACAAGACTTCGGATCGATTTTGGGGCTGAAGCGGTCAACACCGCTTGTCACGCCATAAATCGACTCTAATTTCATCGCCTACTCAAGAAAACGTCATATGAACTACTCATCGGTAACAAGCCTAATATTTACTATTTTTGAGTTTTCATTTCAAAATGTTATATCTTGAACAAGAAGCCTAGAACTTCAAAGTCTGATGAAGGTTTCTTGATTGGCTACGATTCAAACTCTTACACCTATCGTGTTTTCAACAAGGTCTCCGGACTTGTTGAAGTAGCATGTGACGTAGTGTTCGACGAAACTAACAGCTGTCAAGAAGAGCAAGTTGATCAATGTGTGCTAGATAGAGAAGAAGCTACATGTCAAGCGTTTAGAAGAATAGCATTGGGCGATGTTCGACCACAAGCGCCACCTCCAGATGTAAATGAAGAAGATGAACCACAAATGGAGGTAATTGATCAAGGGGGAGCTTCTACACAAGATCAACCTCTTGAAGATCAAGGTGACCAACAAATCAAAGAGTTCTTCGACCACGTGTTGAAACTACGTAAGGCTCTCTATGGCCTAAAACAAGCTCCTAGAGCTTGGTATGAGTGCCTTAGAGATTTTTAATTAAAAATGGATTTAATATTGGCAAAGCTTATTACACATTGTTCACCAAGCACTTTGACAATGATCTATTTATCTGTCAAATTTATGTTGATGACATCATTTTTGGTTCAACTAACAAATCCTTTTGTGAAGAATTTAGTAAGATTATGACAGATAGATTTGAGATGTCTGTGATGGGAGAACTGCGATATTTCTTGGAATTCCAAGTGAGGCAACAAAAGGAGGGGACATCATAAGCCAAACCAAGTACAGTCATGACATACTCAAGAAGTTTGGAATGGACAAAGCGAAGCCTATAAAGACTCCCATGGCAACAAATGGACACTTGGATCTCAATGAAGACGGACCAAACATGGATTAAAAGGTATATCGCTCCGTGATTGGATCCCTACTTTACTTATGTGCATCTAGGCCTGATATTATGTTAAGTGTATGTTTGTGTGCAAGATTTCAAGCCCATCCTAAGGAGTGTCATTTGACAACCGTAAAAAGAATCTTACGATATTTAGTTCATACACCAAACCTAGGTCTTTGGTATCCTAAAGTTCCAAATTCAATCTCATTGGATACTCCGATGCAGATTATGCCGGATGCAAAGTAGATAGAAAAAGTACATCTGTTACATGCAATTCCTAGGTAGATCCCTAGTTTCTTGGTCCTCCAAGAAACAAAACTCCATTGCCTTATCCACGGCCGAAGCGGAGTATGTTGCAGCTAGGAGTTGTTGTGCACAACTCCTTTGGATGCGACCGACTCTAAGGGATTATGGTAACAATATGAGTCGTATTCCACCCTTTTGTGATAATGAGAGTGCTATTAAAATCACCCATAACCCCGTTGAGCACTCTAGGACCAAACACAAAGACATCCGACATCACTTTTTGAGAGACCACTCAATAAAGGAGACATAGTCATTTCCCATGTCAACACCGAAAGACAACTAGCTGACATATTACCAAGCCACTTAATGGAAAACATTTTTGCAAGCTCCAAAATGAACTAAATATCCTTGATGCTCGGAACGTGGCTTGAAAACTTGCATACCTGTATGGCTTATTCAAAATCCATTTATTGTGTTATGAAAATCATCTCTCTCTATTTTCTACTAAAAACTATTTCAGTTATTTGATCTTGGTGAAGTATGGTCATAGCTTGATTGTTTTATATTTACTGATCATATTCATCAAGATTATTTGTGTGTTTTTCCCCCTATGTTCTTTGTAAGCACCTTCGAATATATACGAATGGGTTAAATTTTTTTGTTCTGGTCCGTGGTTGCCCGGACAGTCCGCACTCTGCAGACTAGTCTGCAGAGATCCGGTAGTCCGGACTAGTCCCGTTGACCACAGACTAGTCCGATTTTTTGACTCCATAACCCTAGGGTCACCAAACCTTAATCTCCTTCATCCTCACAACTTCCCTCACCCTCTCTCTCTTCACTCGAGCTCCCCTAAGGTCATTTGGCGATTTCTCCACCAAATCTCTTCAAATCTCCGTGGAAAACAATCTTCATCGCAAGGGGATCGAGAACCATGGACTTGTCCGCACCAACAATGCCTCCAACCTCAAGAATCGAAGGATTTTGGTAAACTTTCTCCAAAACCCTAGAACCTTTGATTTCTTGTGTTGTGGACCAAATAGCTTAGCTCAACTTGTTAGTACATGACTTCTTGTTGTATTACATCTACATTAAGCTATTTTCGCATTGAGAACCACCATTGATCTGATAGTTAGGGTTTGAGCTGTTGAACACCGGACTAGTCCGGTCTCGGTACGGACAAGTCTGGTTCTCCGGACTAGTCCGCACTTGAGCACCGGACAAGTCCGATTTTTAACTGAACTCAACCTTAAATTTCAACTACTCAATGCATCTCCTTGCCATCAATTCTCATCAATTGCATTGTATAATCCTCTTGTCAGGCCAATGTCGAGCTCCAATGATGAGATCTCCGATTTTGAGGCCGAGTTGGACCAAGAGTCTTTGTTTAGATCCTCGACGGGCCAAAGAAAGAAGAGGTAACACCGTGCTGCTGACCCGTCACCCACTCCACCTCAGGTGCGGTGAAAGGTCGTGGCCAAGAAGCCTACATCCAAAGTAAAGGATGCAGCTAGCCCTAGCTCGGCAGCTTCTCGCCAAGCTAAGGGCAAAGGGAAAGGGAACGCCACTAGCTCGATTGTCCCACTCCAAATGAGTGCTCTGTGATAGGGGAACAAGGACCCCTCTGAAGAAAGATTGAATGGCAAAGGAAGCAATGTGGCTTCTAAGCTCAGGAGCATTGATTATTATAGCAGTTCTAGGAAGGATGCTGATGCAAGATTCTGGAGCAACTTCTACGCGGACTACTACAGTTCTGTGTATCTCACGATGAAGACTCCGGTGGTCCGCAGTCAGTGGATTGACTGGAGCCACTTCGAGAGGAAGAGCTGCACAACCTTTGATGAAGTGATACAAGCTGTGGAGAGACATGGCCTCAAAGACTTGTTTGCTTTCAGGTGCAACTGGAATGATGAAGTCATCGCTCAATTCTATGCAACATGCTATTTTGCTAGCGATGAAGAGGAAAGGGTGACTTGGATGACTCACGGATCAAAGTACACCGTGACGTATGATGAGTTTGCAAGATTGCTTCACCTGGAAGACACTGGTAACAATGATCTCATCATCCAGAATATTGGTGTCCTGGAGAAGGACAAGATAGAGTTCCTATATGACACTTGCCTGAAGTACAATCCTCCATCGACCAAGAACATGAAGCCCTTCTGGTTCTAAATAGGGTGCTGAGGAAGACAATAGCTCCAAAAGATGGAGATGCAGGAAGTGTTCAAAGTTACCTGAGGACACTAATGAAGGTGATAAGCAAGAACAGGAAGTTTGATGTCTTCGACTATATCTGAAACGACATGGTGAACATCTCTTGCACCCCTAACCGATCCTGTGGCTATGCGCCCTATATCATGTTCATGATAGAAAAGGTCACAGGAATCGAGTTTGTGAAGGATGTTGAGCACACTCCTCTGAGGCCCTAGAAGCCTTCCCAAGCCACTCTCCCAGCTGCTCCATCTCCTGTATCTAGTGAGGAGGCTCCCAGGAGGGCCCAAGATGAAGCAAGACCCCCATCAAGTACAGGAGCTACTACTTCCAAGAAGGGGTCCCCTTGTGGCATCTTGAAGTACTTGGTCGCCATCTTTGGCTCCTGCAAGAAGGTTGAGGTGCAAGTCCACAAGTTAAACAAGGCAATGAAAGAAGATATGAGATACATAAAGCAAAATGTCAAAGCCATATGCCAAAAGCTAGAGATTGAGCCTATTGGGTCTCCTGTCATCTCCTAGGACTTTCCCTCTGACTTCTCGGAGCTTCCACCTCTCTCTCCCCCCGAACTTGCCTATTTTGGTGTTGGGGGCGCTTTGAGTGGATCCGCTCCTCCTCCTCCTCCGCAGCCTGAAGATGAAGACGGTGAGAGGACCGACAACGAGGAGTGAATCAACAGCGATTGCTAGATCCCTCCCCTCCTTCTTTTTGGTGCCTTGATGCCAAAGGGGGAGAGATTGAGGGGGAGTCACTAGGTCTAGCAGTAGTTTGAGAGATGAGAGCTCCATTTGCATCTTTTGATCTTTATTATCCTTTTGGGTCGTAAAATTAATCTCTATTATGCTTTTGGGTTGTAAAACTGCTATTATGCTCTTATTATGGTTCTAAGTCATGTTTATGAAGTTTGTGATGATTCTGCGGTGCAATCTATGTTTATGTTTTGAGATTGACATATATGCTTGCTGTTGTTATGATTATGCTTTTACCTTATCATCATCACGATTTTTGCTCACACACACACACACACACACACACACACACACGTAGTTTTGCACCCCACCATAAAGAGTGCACATATGTCTTATGTTTTCAATGCTTAACCTGTTCCAAGCTCATATGTGCATACTTTATGAAAATCTGGAGTTTTAATCATATTTGTAAAATCTCAATTGGTTGTCATCAATCACCAAAAAGGGGGAGATTGAAAGTGCATCTAGGCATCCCTTGTGGGTTTTGGTTGATTTATGACAAACAATGAGACCCCTACCAAATTGTTGAGATGAGCGCATGTTTCAATAAAATTATGAAGAAAGTGTAAAAAGAAAGGAAAGTGAAGAATTAAGTTGAAAAGAGCCCAAGAAGATGAATCGAATTCTTTTTGTGTATGGAGTGTGTTGGAGAAACACACCGTAAGAGCTCAAGAAAAAGAAATCACTCTCATCGCACAAGTTTACACAGGTCCGGACTAGTCCGATGTTCACCGGACTAGTCCGATAACCTCTCTGTCCAGGATCGGACAAGTCCACCCAGTGCGGACTTGTCCGCACCGGACTAGTCTGATAAAGTCTGGACTAGTTCAATAATCCTTCTGATCAAAATCGGTCAAGTTCGATATTCCACACACTTGTCCTTAGCCCCTCAAAATTTCACAACACCGGACTAGTCTGATAACCTCTCTAACTAAAATCGGACAAGTCCTCCAAGTGCGGACTTGTCCTCAATTCACTAAGGGATTCACCACAGTGGACTGGTTCGATATGTGCCGGACTAATCTGAACATCTCCATAGACAAAATCGGACTAGTCTGCCCAGGGCCGGACAAGTCCGATAATTCAGGACATTTAGGGTTTCCCACACATCGCGCACCAGACTAGTCCGGAGTCCACCACGAACTAGTCCGAACTTTGTAAACCCTAAAGGTAATCTTTGGAAACCCTAGTATAAATAGAGGTGCACGACCCCTAATCAAATCTCTCGACCCCTCTGCGCCGTCACACCTTCCAAGAGCCTAGAAAACACGTCTCTCCACACAATCCAACGCAAGAAAGATCAAATCATTGAGGATTAACCATAGATCAAAGGAGAGACACGTTCTTCACGACTTGAGCTTTTGGGTTTGATTCTCTCACACACTCTCGCTGTTTAATTGCATACTTTTCGAGTGTGTTTGGTGGAGTTTTGAATTGTAAATCTTGGGGAGCCCTCAACTTGTGAGAAGGACCCTTGAACATTATTATCTTACCCCTTTGTGATTACTGAAAGAGAATTAGCCTCTGTGGCGATTGGACGAGGGTAGGGTTGGTGAAGACCTGGTCCTTTCATGGGCTTCTCAATGTGGACGTAGATTTCCTCTGTGGAATCGAACCACGCGATAAAAATCACTGTGTCCTTTGTTCTTTTGTTCTATCTATTCATCGTGATCTAGGGTTTGCTTAATCTAGTTCAATTTGCATTAAAACTTTGAATCTAAAGTTAACTTGTAGCACATCTAGTTTTATTGAAGCAAAACACTCTATTTATAACTCAATTTTCGTTGCATAGAGGACTTTGATCGAAATCACTGATCAAACTTGATCAATTTAGTCCGCATACACCGATCTCTCTGTATTTGATCAGGTTGCTATGTGTATCAGGTTCCGACGAAAAATTCAAAAAGCCTATTCACCCCCTCTAGTCTACATTCAACAACGATAGTTTGCTTCGTCTCCGCAGCAATTGGCTCCGCCTCACGTGCGACTCTCTCTATCTTTTTCGCAGAATGAATCGATCACCCGTTCGGAAGGGCGCGGTGGCCGGTGCATGCTGCTCTCCTCCATCCCCCCGCGGCGCGCCGACGACGGCCTCGTTCAGGACATCGTCCAGGTCCACGAGCATGGGGACGACCACGATGAGGAGCGTGTCGCGGACCAGCAGCTCAAGCCATTCGCCTTCGGGAACCAACGCCTCTCCTTGCCGTGCTACTTCGCCGGCGATGATGATGCCGTATTCTGTTGCTCGTCCTCTTTCAGTCTCAATGTTGGCTTCTCCTTGCTGTGCGTGCGATGTGCCTTTCGTTGTCGGAGCGAATGCATGCTGAGCCATTCGCTGTGCTCAGCTGCGGGCGCGGTCGTGTTTAGTGCCTGAGTGCAATCGTTTCTGTCGGCCACGACGAGGAGTGTGTCGTGTACCAGCAGCACAAACTATTCACCTTTGGGGACCAGAACCTCTCCTTGTCGCGCTACTTCACCGGTGGCGGTGACACGACACCCTGTTCCACTGCTCGTCCCCTTTCAGTCCCGTCTTCGACTTCTCCTTGCCGTCATCGTTTGCCACCTCCATCTCACTCTTGCCATTGCCCTCGACCTCCCTCATCGACGACGCTGCGGTCGAGGCCGCCGATGTAACCGGCCACCAGCTCCGGCTCACGCGCTGTGATCGTGAAAGCCGAAGCCGCGCGCGTCGATCCATCGGGTGAGATGAGGAGCCACACACGTGAGCGCCGATAGGGTGAGGTTGCATATGTGGCGTGCATCGAGGCGGGTATCGGTGTGCATACCGTATGCAGCAATTTTTTTCCACTAACAAGGTGATGAAACAAGTTATAGAATACAATTAAATAATCCCTGTATTTCACCGCTCCACCCATCGAAATTTGACGCCATCATTCAAGAATAGCGATGGTGCAATTTCACCATGAATATTCAGCACAACTGCACAACCATGGTACGACACGAACAACGAAATTTGGCGCCATGGCATGGCGACATGGCGAGCGCCCTGAACTTGTTTTAGGATGGGCGAACGCCTTGGGCAAAGGTGATGGTCCTAGTAAACACCAGTCTTCCAAGAATTTCTTGGCGAGGTGTCTGAAACATTCTAGAATCTTGACACGACACCGTAGGCCGCGGCGTCCACACCCGACGCCGTCGTCGCGGGCATCGTCGTAGAAGGATTGCCAGAACTTGGCCGTGTCGCCCGCGTCCGCGGCGGCGGGGTCGCACTTGACGAAGCGGCCCTTGATCCTTGGCCGCGCCTCGGCGTAGACCTTGCGGGACGCGTAGCGGATGGCCTTTTGGAACTTGCGGTTCTTGCGGTACCTTTGCACCCGCGCCTTCCGCTCGGCCGCCGCGGCGACCACTGAAGCGGCGGCGGCGTCTGCGGGCGACCGCGCCGCTGTTGTCCACGCCGCCATGCCGGGCAGCGCCCAAAACGGTGCGGCGCCGCCGTGATGATTGACCGGCGCCATGCTGGCCGGCAGGTGGCCGCCGGTGACGCAGGCCGCGAGGTCGGCGTCGGATAGCAGGTCGAACAGGTTCCGGCCTCCGTCGGCCCCGCTGTCGCTGGTGGTGAAGCTGGTCGACGAGGTTCCCTGGGGGCTCCCATGCCCCGGCACAGGCAGCGGCCACGACGACGCCGCGTCCACGTCGTGCGTTGGAGTGGGGGATGGTAGTGAGGAGGCGGAGTTGGTGAAGCGTCGTCTAAGACAACATGTGGAGCTCTGATGGCCAGGAGAAGTTTGAGCTGAGGTAGAGCTAACATACTGTGACACTGCGTTGCTTGCATATATGATGACCCAAAGAAATTGTTTTAACTATATATTTGGTTTGATAACGTGTGAGATAAACATATGGATTCTATGGTGAAGACAAGACATGCAGGACATGATTGAATGATTGACACATGGAATGCTCTCCTCTCATGTGTGCTTTGCTCGTCATCACTGTCTGCAAATGATTATTCTTGTTTCATCTATATTACTTGTTGACCATCTCACGTGATTGCCCTCCAAGATTAAATTCAAGCTCATACATAAAATCTCCATGCCTTATTCATTTGCTTTCTTCAAAATTTAATTTCATGTGACTTCTTTCGATGATATGATCTCTATTTTATTCTATCAAGAACATGTATTCCATGTGGCTTAATTTAAAGTGCACATATATGTGCGTGCAGAAGTGCATATTAATTTCTGTTCAGTTTGTTCTTATCGTTCATTTGAATTACTAATTATATGCGGTGCAAATGGGAAAAAAATTCTCTGTATACGGTATGTAAAACAGATGTTGTGCATACCCATTGCAGATGTTGACAGCTGTCTCCTGGCAATTCGATCCACCGTTGACCGACGAGGCCATGCGCGTGTGGGCTTGCGGTGGATGGAGCCGACTCGGTATCCGCTGGCTCGTAGACTTCCTTCTCGCGCGCGCATGTGGGCTCGAGACTCGGTGTCCTGCTGCCTCCGACTCGGTTGGTTCGATGGCTCATCTAGCATCCCACGCAGTAAAATACATATTCGTCATCTACGCTATGCTTGCTTCCTGCCTTTTTAAATCAAATGATTTGATTTTGTCAGAAGATGAAAATGTAGTTGTTCTTCACAAAATAAAAGAGCACTTGGCCTGCATCTCAACTAAAAGGAGCACGATAGTGACCCGTACCGTCGTGTGATATATCCACATCCTTCGGCACTGCGGCGGCGACGCTAGCGTAGCAGGTCCATCATCTGCTAACCGCAGCACCATCATCGATTGCGGCATGGCTACCGAGTCCGTTCCACAAATTTCAATCGCCACCTTCGACAGCACCTCGCTCGATTTCTCTGTGTGTGTCGAGGTGCCTAAACTGACACCTCTCTCGGACCTACTCGGGAGCAGTCCGCGGAGATTCAATGTATATTTGAGGGGCTAGTCCTAGCAAGATCAAGCGCAGTGGACGATGAACACGAGAGATTTACGTAGTTCGGGCTGCCTGAGCGTAATACCCTACTCCACGGTGGTTTGTGTGTTGTATTGCTTGAGTCCGTATCTCAGTCTGAGCGAAGTTGTCTAAGCCGGTGGCCACTCGGTCCTTTTATAGTCTAAGGTCGAGCAGCTTATAGGTGGGACCTGAGGCCCGACAAGTGGCCCCGAGTATACCGAATCCTCCCTAAGATCTGGGAGTAAATGTTATCCCTGACAACAGCTTCAATGTGCCGCCTGTCCATACCCTGCTGCAGAGCTACGAATACCCCCCTCATCTTTGTCGGTCATGTCTTGGTTGTCCCGTCGGGGCTTCTCATTGGTCCGTCGTACGTAGTAGTTCGGCTCTGACCAGTTATGACAAGACCGGCCACAGTCTTTTTGACTTATGAGTGCGAGCTCCCACTTGCCTAGGGAACAAGCGCATCCTAGCTTTGGCGTCCCGAGCACGCCTCCCTTCTCTAAGCCTTCCGTGGGAAAGCTCAGGCTCGATGACGTCTGACACGTGGCACCTCTCGGATCTTACCTCAGCGGGACGCCTAGTTCCGGGAGGTTGGGTCCTGAGCTGTCGGAAAAGCGTCGGACCCTCAGTGGGATGTCCGGGTCCAGGAGGTTGGATCTGGAGCTATCAGGATTGTCGCAGTATCAGACCCTCTTCCCAGGAGGGGAGGTCTGGAGCCACCGTCCTAGCGGCCTCGCCGAATCATTCACTGGCGAGGTGGTGGGCCCAGGGCCGCGGTCGGCGTGGAGGCACTGGACTTTCCCTCTACGGGAGATGCTACTGTACCACTTGCCACGTAGCCCTTTGGGCCCATGTCAGGCCTCGCCTCCGTGGGCGGTGGGCCCAATGTTCATTTATCCCTGTACCCAGGGATACTCGGTTCGTCATGCACTGACAGTGTCCATCTGGATCGTGGGCGACCTTTGTTCCAGGCGCGGGCGAGCGAGTTTCGATCGAGAAGAGGCGCGCGTGGGAATCGATCCTCGATCGTGGTCTATAGCCGCTGGCAAACTTCGATCCGGGGGAGGAGGCGCGTGCATGCTCTGTTCGTGGGCGAGACGCCGACATCCTTCGATTGCCACGGAGCCGAAGCCGGAGCCAAGCGAGACCAAGCATCGATCGTCAGGTGGAGCCACGGAAGAGTCCCCACCCCGTCACTGCGTCGCGGTGCCCCCCCCCCCCCCCCCCCCGCATCGCCCCCACCCCGTCGCCTGCACCGAGCCGCGCCGCCCGCACCGCGTCGCCCCACCGCGACACCCGCACCCGAGCCGGCGCCCCAGCGCACCGCTCCACCGCACCGCGTCGTCGCCCTAGAGCCCGAGCGCCGCCCCCGAGCCGGAGTACTGCCCACCACGCCCGAGTCTGGCCGGCTGCCTCCACCGAGCGACACTGAAGTCAGTGAGCTCGCTCCCTTTTTGCCACTGTTTGTATTGCTAACTTTTTTACAACTATCAATTGTTAGTTAGTGAGTACTAGTTAGTGAGCACTTAGCTGTCAATTATTAATTGTTTAGCAATTAGTTTTAGTTAGTTGCAATTACATTCAATTGTTTACCCAATGTTTGTATATTAGTTTCAATTAGTTGCAATTACATTCAAAATTTGATGACTGATGAAATTTAGTTGTTTAATTGCTTAATCCTTTTCTATTTACTAATTAGTTGTTTAATTGTTTAATTCTTTTTTAAATATTTTGATTGCTTGAGTGTTTATTTATGGGAAGCAACTACTATGAAATCTGCTGTTTTCTGCAAGCATGCAATCTCCTAATCCCAACCGTCCCCTGCCAATCCAAGGGTGGATGCACTTTTAGCACTTAAATCCCCCACCTGGTGCTGACATTATGCAAAAAGAACCTCCTGAGCCGAGCCAAGCGACATGCCTGTGTTGGCTCTGTCGCTTTCCCGATCGACGCCTGACGGCCCGAGTCTCGAACTCTCGGTGGACCACATTTCTTCCTCCTTCCTTCTTCCCACATTCCTCAGCAGGTGGACGGCGCACGGCACCGTCGCCCGTGCACGGAGGACGGCGCACTGCACCGTCGCCCGTTTGTGGATGACGCTGGTCGGTCGTGCGAGGGAGCACACCGCTCCCTCGTTTGCAGAGCACGCAACCGTCCCCCGTACGCGGCGGACACGGCCCTGTCCCGTGTGCGGCGGACGCGCCCCTCGCCCGTGTGCCTGGTTGAACTACCCGACCAGAATCGAACACTCGTGTGTGCGCCTAAACTGTTCGATGTAGGCACGCCTAAACAGTTCGATGTTTTGCCGCTTTGGAACGCAACATAAGTGCTGCTTCATTCTGATCATGTACGCACACAAATAAGTGCCGCATAGCAAAACTGAACACAAATTAGTGTCTTGTTTCAGAGGTGTGCAATTCTGAACATAAATGAGGTGTCTTGTTCCACTGTACAACATTAACAACACAAAAACAACAAATCAATTCTGTAATTGTACAACAAAATGCTCTTGACAATTCCAAATCACGTAGCTATTATGACAGCTAATATAAGATGACAGCTGATGCGCAAATGGAGCATACACATGCAAACTGAATTTTCCATTCAGAAAAAAATAAGCGGATGCGTCTTTGGTGAAAATATCTGTAGCAATAATATCATAATATTCAAATTGAACTACATCCGCCTACAAAAAACAGTTAATCAAGGTTCGCAATGGACTATCTCTATGCTATTGGCACCTTGATATTTGAGCAATTTACAAAACCTCACAGAGAACTGCAGTGGACCAGCGAGCGCAGTCCCGCACGGGCGAGGCACACTCGCGCACGGCCGCGTACTCTACGATCAGCGAAGGCGGTATGCACGAAAGCACTGCACAGGCCCGCATGGGCGAGACGTGCTCTCCGATCAGCGACGTCTGCAGCGGGCGGCAGACGCGATCTTCGCGATCTTCGGCGGCGGACGCGGAACGTGAGACGAGGGCGAAACATGGTGGCTGGGCCTGGGCGTTCCGTCGATCGGGAAGGAAACAGTGCGATCGGCTGCTATCTCGGCTCGGCTCGAAGGGTTCTTTTTGCATAATGTAAGCACCAGGTGGGGGATTTAATTGCTGAAACTGCATCCACCTTTGGATTGGCAGGTGACCGTTGGGATTAGAAGATTGTATGCTTGCACAAAACAGCAGATTGTATAATAGTTGCTGCCTTATTTATGATATGTATATAAATGGGTTCCACGCCAGCTCGACTCGACAGAGCTCATTTATGGCCCGACACGGCCATTTAGTAGTCACTTATGCATATAGACAGGCACGAAGACGAAAAAAGACGGTGATGACAGCAAACTCCAGCGCGTGAGCAGTGGGATCCGACGGATCATAAAGTACGACGACCGTCTCGTAAAGCTGTTCAAGTGTTAAAGGCGAGCCTAAATGGTTATAACTTAGAATGGCTGACCAAGTTCTCATTCTCTCTCGTTCTTTCCTCATTCTCTCTTTTGTTCTTTCATCTCTCTCGCAAATGACTCAAAAATGAAAAATTAACGTAACTTGTAAAATATATGTTACCCGTTTCGAACCAGCCCGTTTCACATGCGTTAAGCATGTGAGACGTGTTGGTTTGGAATTGTACCTTTTTAGGACAGTCTGAAAGTGATCGAGGGGGCGTGGCTTGTGACGAGACGCAAGTCTGGATCCTGATGAGATTTCGTGGTATAACCCTGTTGTTCTCTGTTGCACCATTTACGGGCGTGCAATTCGAGAACAACGGGGTTATACTGCCAAATTTTTTTCCGATCTAGACCCAGTGTCTCGTCATGAGCACGCTCCACTCGGTCACTCTTGGGTGAGTATATGAACTATCATTTCCAATAGACTTAGGCTCGTTACATTAAAAAAAGTATAAAGTAATAATAATTTCTCTCGTTTCAAACTGCAGAGTCAAACATGGCGGAAGATCACAGTTGAATGTATACTGGTTGGAAGAGCAGAACTGATGGTCACTCAGATGAGTGGTACGCCAAGACAAATGCGTTTGTAAAATGAGATTTTTCACTATCAAATAGCGATAAGGCGCGATGCTGATGTACGAAAGGCTGGAACGGGACATTTTTGGACAAAGTGGAACTGTCGGTACCCTGCAGATGGGATACCCTCGCACACAAGATGAAGACACTGAGGCACGTCCGGTGGAGCCACGTGTCCTGAAGGTGCCAAGACCTCAGTCTCCCTCAAATATCAAGCTCCGGCACGGCCACAAGAGCCTTGAAGATTGGACTCGAGCCCTCCGAGAGACGGGCACCTGAGACGCCACGTGTAGGGGCGGGACCTCCCCCAACCTTGGGGGAGAGCCCAGTGTAGCCACGTGGCTCAGAGCGCCAGGTTCAGCGCCCCCCACGGGAAAGGGCTCGAGGCTGCCACGTCCCCTGGAGAGCCCCAGAGCTACCACGCGCCACAAAGCATCAGGGATGGCCTCCCCAGCAGGGGTCAGCTCCAACGCTGCCACATGTCCCACAACTTGCCCAGGATGGTAAGATGCGAGAGTTAAGGGATGGTGCGCCCTGCCCAAGTCAAGCATTAAAGGCCCGCACCCATCTTCGACGCACAACATGGAGCATGCCAACAGTCAGAGACCGCTATGACCAATCTCATATAGTGAAGGCGCTGCAGGCCTATCCCACTCAGCCAAGTGGGTACCTTGCAGCAACAAGACAAGCTGACATGTCACCTTCTGCCATTGTCAGTAACGGCGCGTGGGCTACTGACGAGAGAGGTGGCAAGACAGCGAGTCTTCATTGCCACGCTCAGAGGAAGCCTATGCGAGAAGCATAGATCTTTAGGATAATATCACCCGGGGACCACCTGTCAGACACTAGACCCCACTTGTAAGACGTCCGGCCTTAGCTATAAAAGGCATGAACTGCCACCGTTACAGAGGACCGAACATCGAATCCCCGATAGACAAACACACATACACACCCACTAACAATACAATCCACTGTGGAGTAGGGTGTTACGCTTCTTGCGGCCCAAACCACGTAAAAACCACCGTCTCATACTCTCTCACGTGCTTGTACACTTGATTGAGGCCTAAGCCACGCCGGACAAGAACCTCCGTGAGCTGCTCTTTAATAGATCGGGGAAAGTGTCGCATTAAAAAGTGGTAGAACTTTCACCATCATGGTGTTCATCAAGCCTTCGAGTAGCGGCAAGATTAAGCCACAAAAGGTCGACCACAAGTCGACGAAGACGTGGAGAAGGAGTTACAGAGGCTGGAATGCACTATGGAAACAGTTCACCAGGCTGTGAACTTCTATGGGAACCCGCATCCAGGAATGTGGTCAAGACCCTTTGCCGGGCAATGGCTTTAACAACCTCTACTCATGCCTCGGTGCCGCATCATAGATGGATGGAGATGCCGATCAACTTCGACGACTCTGACTACCCTGAGAACATGGCAGGAGCCAGGCTTCTACCCCTCCTCGTCGCCCCCACCATCGCCAACGTGAAGTTCTACCATGTCCTGGTAGATGGTGGAGCCGAGCTAAACCTCATCAACCGTGCGACCTTCGACAAGCTGAAGATCCCCGTGTCCAGGCTCGCCCCATCGAGACCATTCTTGGGGGTAGGCCAGGGAGTATTATTCTGTACGACAGCATCCAATTCCAAGTGACCCTGGGGACACCTGAGAACTTCAAGAAAAAGAATATCCTATTCGACGTCACGGAGGTTAGCCTCCCCTACCACGCCATCATCGGCAAGCTTGACCTGTACTTGTTCATGGCTGTAGCCCACTACGCCACCTCGTTCTCGAGATGTCGACTCCCTCAAGCGTCCTCAAGATCTGCAGAGATCGCGCCGCTGCAATGACGGCTTTAGAGAAGCTCTGAGAGCTGGCAGCAGCCCCAACACCTGCCCCAGATGATGCTAAGTTAAGTCAGCCCTCGCCAAGCTCACGCGCGCGCGGTCACGCCGCTGCACCACGGGTGAAGCCCTCCGACGACGACGACGTGCCCATCAAGACAATCCAGATTGGCTCTGATGCTGCTCAGGCCACCTGTATCGCGGGGAGTCTTGACAACGAGCAGGAATTGGCGCTCACCGCTTTCCTGCAAGCTAACATCGACGTCTTCGCCTGGCAACTATCACAGATGCTAGGCATCCCCAGGGAAGTGATCGAGCACCGCCTGAAGATCTACCCCGACGCCCGGCCACAACAACAGATAAGCAGTCCATCGAGCGACAAAACTTCATCCGTAAAGAGATCAAGAAGCTACTCGATGCTGGCTTCATACGGGAGGTCTACCATCCTAGATGGCTGGCCAATCCTGTTGTTGTCCCTAAGGCCGGCGGTATGATCCGGATGTGCATCGACTACACCAACCTCAACAAGGCATGTCCTAAAGATCCTTTCCCTCTCCCTAGAATAGATCAAATCGTAGATTCGACCTCGGGATGCCATATGCTATGCTTTCTAGATGCCTACTCAGGGTTTCACCAAATCCCAATGTCTAGAGAGGACGAAGAACATACAACATTTATAACTGTAGATGGACTTTAATGATATGTCTCCATGCCTTACGGTCTTAAGAATGCCCTCCCCACCTTTGTACGTGCCATGCATAAAACATTTGGGGACCTCATTCAGGACCTAGTAGAGGTGTATGTAGATGATATTGTAGTAAAAATCCAGACACATACATCATTGCTAGAGAACCTTGCCCTAGTCTTTGATAGGCTACAAACCACATGCACAAAGCTCAATCCCGACAAGTGCATGTTCGGAGTCAAAGCTGGGAAGCTCCTCGGTTTCTTGGTCTCACACCGAGGGATTGAGGCCAACCCAGAGAAGATCAAGGCGGTGGAGCTGATGCGGCCTCCAGCCCGCAACAAAGACATGCAAAAGCTTGCAGGTTGCTTGGCAACACTCAGCCGGTTTATCTCTAGGCTGGCTGAGCAGGCCCTCCCGTTCTTCAAACTCCTGCTAATTTCGGACCATTCGTCTGGACCGAGGAGGCAGAGAGGGCGTTTCGCGAGCTGAAGCAGCAGCTGACATCGTTGCCCATAATGGTAGCACCGGAGCCCAGGGAGCCCCTGTACCTCTACATCGCCGCCACCACATAGGTGGTAAGTATGGTTTTGGTTGCAGAACGGGCCGGCTCCCAACAGCCTTAACGGACGGAAGGGGCCCCTGCCACTGATTCTAAGCCCCATAGCTTGGAGCTCTTAAAGGTCCTGACAACAGGGTTGCCTCTGGGTCCCAGCCCCCAGAGGATGTTCGGTTCCCCTAGGGGGCCCCGGAGAGCAAGGAGCCTCTTGATCCCCCCCCAAGTGCATGTCCGGGTCCCCTTAGGGGGCCCTGGAGACCAAGGAGCCTTTTGGTCCAAGCCCCCAAAGGATGCATCGGGTCCTGGGGACATGGAGTCACCGAGCCCGGAGCAGATGGAAGAGGATGCGTAGCTTTCTCCAAGGAGACCCCAAACCATCCAACACCCAGTCTACTTCATTAGCGAAGTCCTACATGAAGCAAAAACAAGGTACTTTGAAGTGCACAAGCTGCTCTATGCAGTACTAATTGCGTCGAGGAAGCTCCGCCGTTACTTTCAGGCACACAGAGTTTCAGTGGTGACTTTGTTCCCACTGGGGGTGGTGCTGCACAACCCCAATGCAATAGACAATATTGCCAAATGGGTGGACGAACTAGCAGAGTTCGAGCTCAACTTCATACCGCGACATGCAATCAAGAGCCAAGCTCTGGCAGACTTCACTGCTGAGTGGACTCCTTCACCAAGCAACCCAGGGGGCTGGGAAATTAGCGACCCAGAGCCCAGAGCACCGGTGCTTACCGGACCTCATTGGACACTCTTCTTCGACAGATCCTCATGGAAGCAAGGGGTTGGAGCCGGTGTACAACTCACCTCTCCAACAGGGGAGCAATCCAAGTATGCGGTGCGCCTTGACTTCAAGGAAACCAACAACATGGCGGGGTATGAAGCCCTCATCTTCGGACTCACAACAGCATAGGGTCTTGGTGTCCAGCAGATGCTGGCCAAGGGAGACTCCCAGCTGATCATCAAGCAGGTACAGGGAGAGTGCTGCTGCAACGACCCCTAGCTCGCGGCGTACCTACTGCACATCAAGAAGCTGGAAACTTGTTTCGAGGCCTTGGACCTCTGCCATGTGACAAGCCGACAACTCCATCTCCGACGCCTTGTCAACCATGGCATACATGGGAGCCCCAGTCCCTAAAGGGGTCTTTGACAGGAGGTTGGTGCGGCCAACTGCTACACTTGCGGGGCCTAATGAAGAAGGCAAGCTCAGCACCACAGAGCTCATGATCACGGTAGCCCTGCAACCATGGGGCCCGCCAAGGTTCTTGTTCAACGCCGGGGACCCCATATTACCCGGTGTCCAAGATCCAGATGCTCAGGAGAGTCTCGATGCATGGATCATGGAGATCTGAGACTATCTGAAGGACAACATCCTCTTAGAGGATCCAATATCTGCTGAGAGGATCGTGAGGATGGAGAAATGCTACATGCTGGTAGAAGGTGACCTCTACTGGCGTGGCGCCAACGGCGTGCTACTACGCTGCATAACTCGAGAACAAGGCTGCGACTTGTTCGCAGATATCCACAAAGGAGAGTGCGAGAATCACGCATCTTCCTACACGCTGGTTGGCAAAGCCTTCTGGTATGGCTTCTACTGGCCAACAACACTACGAGACGCCGTCAAGCTGGTCAAGAGATGCAAGGCGTGCCAGTTCCACGCCAAGAAAATTCACACTCCGGCGCAGACATTGCAGATGATCCCGCCCTCTTGGCCTTTCATGGTCTGGGGGCTGGATATCCTAGGACCCTTCCTCAGGGCAGTCGGAGGGTACTAGTTCCTCTACATCACTGTAGACAAGTGCACCAAATGGCCTGAGGCAGCCCCAATGATCAACATCAACAAGGAGTCCGTAGTCAAGTTCATCAAGTCGATTGTGTGCAGGTTTGGGGTCCCAAACAGGATAATCACCGACAACAGGACCCAATTCACCAGTGCAGCTTTTCCAGGACTACTTCGAAGACCTCGGCATCCAAGTTTGTTATGCCTTCGTGGCTCATCCAAAGATCAACGGTCAAGTTGAAAGGGCCAAAGCTGAGATCCTCAGGGGCCTGAAGACACGCACGTATAACAACTTGGATAAGCATGGTGCCAAGTGGGTCGACACACTCCCCTGCGCATTATGGGCAAGCTGGACATCACCCAACCGCGCTATTGGAGAAACACCTTTCTTCCTGGTGTATGGGGTTGAGGCCATCCCCCCCCCCCCCCCCTAGAGATTGCAGTGGGCTCACTATGAGTCCGAGCGTTCGATGAAGCCTTACAGGACCAGCTCTGACGAGAAGATGTCGAGCTCGTGGACGAAGCAAGGTGGCACGCTACCATCCATACCCTAAGCATGAACACTCTACCTCCCTTGCTAACCGGAGTGGGTTATTGCCCTATTGTAAAGCCAGTCTCCTCTTGTGAATGACAATTTGAAAAAAATCACTGTCTTACCATGTGTTTTATCTTATGTTCACTTAATTATCATTTAATTTTGTGTCGATCGGTCTAGTCTCGTTCATTTGTATATTATCTTCATATACCTGGTGAAATTTTTTCTATATCACCCCTAGTAGAGTTATGCAACCCTGCTGAAGGCGGACTTGTTTGAGGTACCTGCAAGGTGTTCTGGGACATCGCGGCTTCCCTCTTAGGGTCATGTGGTGTCAAATGGCCCCCCACAAAAGGCCTATGCCGAGATGGAGGTCCAGAGCGCGCAACCTGCTTAGCCTGGTCCTGTATCCTAAGCGTGTGCACTTTGCCTCCCAATACTACGGCTAAGTATTGAGGGCCAGAACGCTCACACCCCAAATAAGGTGGGAGCCGGATCCCGGGTGCTAACGCACTGAATTACCCAAACCCCGCCTACCAGCCCAGGACTGTAAGACATGGCGAAGCTAAAAGAATTGGAAAAGATCACTAACGAGTGAAAAATATGCACCCCTGTTACGTGTGCATGACATACAGAGCAGCCAGCTCTGGCACCTCCCAAGGGACCTGCCGTCGACACATCTACAACGATGGTGTGCGACACCGGAGCATCCAGCTCCGGCATCACCTAGGGGGCATGCTGTCGACGTCCCATCATGTTGACGACAACAACAAGCGTGAATAAGTGAGTAAACTCTCTTGCACGCTCTTGTTCCTAATAGGGTTCTCTTGTGGTATCCTGTAAAACAGGGGCCTGCCTTCGACGCATCTACGATGATGGCGGGCGATGTCGGAGCATCCAGCTCAGGCACCCCCCAGGGGCTGCCGTCGATGTCTCTATGATGATGGTGGGCGACGGTGGAATAGCTAGCTCCGGCACCTCCAAAGGGGCCTGCCGTCGACGTCTCTACGGTGATCATGGGCGATGTCGGAGCAGCCAGCTCCGGCACCTCCCAAGGGGCTTGCCGTCGACGACTCTACAATGATGATGGACGACGTCGGAGCAGCCAGCTGCGACACCTCCCAAGGGGCCTGCCATCGACGTCCTAGCACGTCGGCGATAACAACAAGTGTGGATAAGTGAGTAAACTCTCCTGCCTTGCTCTTGTGGCTAACAGGATTCTCTTGTGATAGCCTATACACTAGGGGCCTATTGTCGATGTCTCTACAAAGATGGTGGATGATGCCAGAGAAGCCAGCTGCGGCACCTCCCAAGGGGCCTAGCGTCGATGTCTCTACAAAGATGGTGGACGACGGTGGGGCATCTAGCCCCGGCATCTCCCATGGGGTTTGTTGTTGACATCTCTACGAAGATGGTGGACGACGCCGGGACATCTAGCCCCGACACCTCCCAGGGGGCCTGTCATCGATGACTTTACGATGATGAAGGGCGACGCCGGAGCAACCAGCTCCGGCACCTCGCAGGGGGCCTGCCATTGACGCATCTATGTTAATGATGGGCGACGCCGGAGCATCCTGCTCTGGCATCACCCAGGGGGCCTTCCATCAACGTCAACACTCAGACAAAGCTCTGCGCTCCTGGAAGGGCCACACCGAGGCCAACCACTTATGCTCCCCCACTTCCCTGGGGGACCAGTCGAAGACATCCTGCGCTCAAGTGGTAGGCCTACCTGACAACCTAGCCACGCCTACCAGGGAGCCTCTAAGGAGGTTCCATAGGCAGGATGTCAACTAGCAACAAATCGGCCGTGTCAACTATGCAAGCGTTGGTCCCTCAAAGGCTAACGACATCAACAAAAGCTCGTCAAGACCTTATGCAAAGAAGGTTTTGGGGCAACAATTTTAAAAAGCACAAGACAAGCCAACAAGCAAAATTAACATGGATTCAAATTCATTAAATAGTTATTTATACAAAGGGGCCCTCCCCGGTTACAATGGTGTTCCGCCTTGAGTCGCTGGCCTAAGACCGCTGGAACGAAGAGGCCACCTACTTGGCAAGGTCCAGGACTTCGGCCCTCGCCTCCTCCTCTCGCTCATAAAGGAGGTCTTTCTCCACCGGCTCCAGCGGGGTCTTCGAGTACTAGCTCAGGAAGCATACCAACACATGGGAAGCCACCAGCTCGGCTAGCTCCCTTCCTTCGACCTCAAGCCGCCTTGCGAGGACAGTGTCCACTGACCCCAACGATGAGCAAAGGGAGTCCAAGGAGAGAAGCAGCTGGGCCACCCCTTGAGATGGCTCTCCACGCGGTCTGGGACCAAGGCTGAGGGGTTCCAATACAGCCCCGACACAGGCCAGGAAGTCCTGAACCCCTTGAGCTTTGGTCACGCGGGAGGCCTAGAGGCCTTCCATCTCCCTCCATACAGCTTCCTCCCGGTCGGCGAGCTCCCGAGCACGACGCTCTAGATCGTCCTCCCGACGCTTAATGGCGAGCTCCAAGTCTTGCATAGTCCGACGTTTCTCCTCCAACACGCTGAGTCTCCGGGAGACCTCCTTCACCGCCAAGTCCCGTTCCACGTCAACAACGACAACTTCGCGGCAGACCATCTCCACCCGCTGATCTTCGAATAGCTTTAGATGAGCATTGACGGTGGCATGGGACTTCAAGGCCTTCACCTCGAGCTCCTTGTTCTTGGCGTCGACCAGCTTCACCAAGCGCCGCTCTTCCGCAAGATGATCCCACTCTTGGGCGAAAGCAGCCTGCGTCTGGTTCAAGATGGACTGGGCCGCGGCAACAACATCAGCGAGAAGGGTCGGCGTGACCATCACCACGGACGGCTGCCTCTCCGCCCCTTCCACCGACTTCGCGGCAGACACCAGCGCCTGGGGACCAGATGGCTCCCTGGCTGGAGCTCCAGGAACCACCGTGTCACTGCCCGACACTGAATTCCCCTCCTCTGTTACATGGGCATCACCTGTCGCTGGTGCCGAGTCACCATCTTGCGCGCCAATGACATCAGGCGTCAAGGCCGCGTCAACAGCGGGCGGGTCAGCTCCGCCAAGAGAAGCCGCCATGACCATGGTGGCCATCTCTCGCCTGGCACCACCTTGCCTGGCACCTCCTCGTCTGGCACCTCCTCACCTAGCACCACCTCTGCCCCATCTGCCTCAACGGACGAGGGTGAAGAGACATCAACATCACCAAAGGCCAACACTCCTTTGGACGCAGGATGCGGCACGAAAGACCTTGTTCCTGCTCCGGGAGAGGCAAGAGCTACCACGCCCACCCCTGGAAGCACCAAGGCCACCAAGTCAGCTGACGACGCCTGTGGGGACCGGGGTCTCGACATCCAGGGATCTCATTGGGTGGTGTCGTGCGATGCAACACCAAACATTATACATGAAAAGAACCAGAATAAAATACAACTCAAGTATTTTATTTATAAACACAGGGATGTTTTTACAATACTAAATGAAGGAAAGAGTCTATACATCATAGCTACGCTCTCAGCTCTAGCTATGCAAAATAAAAGTCGTCCATGCCCTTAGGATGCTTCGCAATAGCAACACTCACTCTCCGGATCGCGGCGACATATAGGGCTCCCACTCAGCCGTGAACCCTGATGAGGGTAAGGCGTCGTTGTCAAGCCCTTCATCAACGGTATAACTTGCAAAAACTCGTTAACTGCAAATGTGAGCATAAGGCGCAGCAAGACTGACCCGTATCACTAAACATATGCAAGGTAAAGACTAAACATAGGTAGGAAATAGCATAAGTAGACTCGCCTACAAGTGGATCCTTATAGTCATCTTTTAAGTAGCAAATGACATTCCTTAGGCATGGCACATCATAGACTCTGCAATCAAACAAGAAACTCTTTGCCGATGATATGACATGCCCAAAGCCCATAATGCTATTACATGTTAAGTGTTTGGAAACTGTAAACTTTAATTGTGCTATCTCTAAGCCAAACAAGGTTGCAATACAATATTGTAGTCATTGCAGCAGTTCATAATATTTTAACCAGTGTGGATTACTACGTCACAGCGCAGTGAACAAGTGGTACTCAAATAACCGTGAGGGACGGTGATTGCAATCAGTAGACACCTGGATAACATGTCACGCACACCCTGCGTAAGAAGCGTGCGGTTCTCCTCACGACGTCATATGCAACAACCTTTCACAAGAAACTCAAACGCCAAAACGGTCCCACCATCGCAGGCATAAGGTCCCCACACAGAGCGTGTTTGTGTCCGCCGACAGATTTACCCCTTGCTACCCTCAACCCACCCCTATCGACAGTGGGCTATGCCTCGACACCCAAGTTATCCAGTTACATCGGTTTCCTGGGTTCCATATGCCTAGTATGCATCCGATACAGTTCAAACTTGTCTAGCAGGGCCGCGCAGGGATCGGTCCTCAATCGACACAAGCAAGGCTACACATGTGAGACCACGTCGCGCTGCCTCCTATCCCGCTGCTCGGTCTCCAATTCATATTCATAAACCATTCTTTGATAAACTCCATCCCGTGTGATAAAATCCTATCTCGCGAGTAGATTCCAACTGCTCGACTTCTACCGAATTCCTCAAAACATTAGCATGTCATTTTCTACTCGTCAAGCTGTAGACCTACCCAATACTCCATGGGATCTGTGGGTCATGCAAGTGGAGTTTCAATCACCTTAGACATAATGCACATATTTCACCCTAGACATAGGTGATACAAATCAAAATTTTATAAAAGCACTTCAATGCAAACCGGGGCTTGCGATGGTTTGCGACTAGGCAAATGTTAATAGTTAGGCTTGATCTTCCTTTGAAGAATCCGCCATGAAACTTCAAGATGGTGACTCCACGGCTCGTCCTTCAAGTGAAGCTCCTCGTCGATCATCTTTGTCACGTTTCAAGTGAAGCTCAGGTGCTGGAGCTTCAGTTACTTCCGGCTTAGATGCCGTAGCTTCTGTCATCTCCGACTCCGATGTCGGAGCCTCGGTCGCCAGCTCTAAAACTGCTAGCACTTCTTCATGATTCCTTTCCCCGAGGTTTGGCGCTACCACGGGAACTTCTAGCATTGTCGTTGGACTTGGTTCCGCGACAGCTGGCGCCGGAGGTGTCGTGTCCTCAGCCACCACTTGGGGAGGCGCAGGGGTTGAAGCAGGAGCCTCTGCCTGCACAGCCTCAGTAGCAGCAGCAGGCGCCAAAGCTTCAGTTTTCTTTTTTGACACCCTAGAAACAAAGGATCAAAAAATTCAAAACATGGTAAAGATAAAAATAGCAACTCAAGGTGAGAAGATAAAGCTTACCTTAGGAGGTTTCCGCACCAAATGTCGGGGAACTTCTTCTCCTGTGGCCCGAATTCAGAGCTCACCAGACCTGGTGAGGCACAGACTTCAGACCTAGGCCGGGAGCCAGCTACAGGAGTTGGAGTCGCCTCAGTCGGGACTTCCCTCGACTAGGAAGGAACCCTAGTACTGGAGCCCATAACGGGCATTGGGGTCGGGGTCGATTTGTCGGAGCTAGCGCCCCTCTTGGATGATGGCTCCGAAGAAGGTTTGGCCGCCGAAGTTCGACTTGGTCGAGGAGAAATGTAGTGGGAGATGGAGCCCATATAATGGATCCCCCATCAGCATGTCTCAGCTTCCTCTTCCGGCTGGATGATTCAGCTGGCTCCTTGCCTTTGCCCTTGCATGCGTCGTCGACCCTCTGGCTTGGAGTAGTGGGAGCTCTCCTTTTCGAAGCTCGGGAATAAAAATTTTGGAGGTCCCACGCTTCTCCACCAAGCCGAGGTCGTCCAGCTCTGGCATCCGCTTTCAAAGCTCCCCCAGAACTCAGGAACCATGTTCAGAGAGAGGAAGCCCGCTGGCGGAGTCAGGGCGTCCTGGGTGATAGCTCTGTGATGAAACTTCTAGAGTTGGAGCTTCAAAGCATTATCATCCAAATTAGTCTGAAGACCAATCTTGATCCGGTTGTGATCCCTCTCACTGTTGAAATCCTAGGCGCGCCACTCCCTTTTCTTCAACGTAGCCCACCTGTTGACTAGGAAGTTACCAAAGACCATATGAGGGGTCACTCCACGCTCCACACACTACCGGATCCTAGTCAGGATGGACTTGTATGCTTAAGAAAATTCTGGAGCTGCATTCGAGGCGTCGGTGTCGACATTGAGAAGGCTTGTAGGCAACTCCAGCCTGTCGTGATGGTCTACCATGATGACCACCCAGTCCTTCTTCCTGTTGTCCCACTTCCCAGAGGGGAAGGTCTTCAAGTACTTGAAGGGAGAGTTCTTGCACTTCACAAAGTAGTAGAAGCCAATCAACTCATTCCCCTTCTGAGTAGTGTGGCCGTGAAGAAGGTTCAGAAGAGCTTGATGCTTTGCGGTACACCCACCCATATCTCGCAGAAGTGAATGGAAGTCGCCACTAGCAAGAATGAGTGAGGGCCGAGGTGATGAAGTTGGACTCCGTAGAAGTCCAACAACATCGGGAGGAAGCTTGAAAAAGGTGGGATCAGCCAAACCATGGCGTACACCGAGAAGTAGACAATTTCTCCGGCGCTTTCCTTCTTGAAGGGAAGCTTGCCGAAGCGGATTGAGTTGTTGAAGGAGGCGCTGGACTGTTCCATGTAGGTCCAGACCCTCAATAAATCTACATCATTGTTGATATTTCTGTGGGGAAGACCCAACTCCATCGCAGCAAAGCGGAGCGAAGTTGGAAAAGCTTTGCATGGGTGGAGAGATTTTGAGCGCAAGTTTGAATGAATGCATAAAGAGTCCTCTAACCGTGCAGTCTTTCCTTCTTAAGTAAGACTCCGCAACGCTTGTATGGGAACCGCGTTAGGATCAAAATCCCATTCCAAAAATTTACCCTGTCAATGACAAGCGGGCCCGGGTCCACTCTGGCAAAAAAGTTGCACCAGGGGAACCGTTGTTATGATGGGAAGTTAGAAACCCGAGGATGGCGGCCTAACAGGGCCGCAAAGATTAAGCTCGGAACTGATACATTTTTCGTATTGGAAACCAAAGAACTTCAATTTGCGTGAGATCTGCAAGCCAGTATCTCACCCACCATATCAAGAGAGGCCACATGGCGATGGTTTAACTGCAGACCGTCACCTTTGAAGCTGCAGCACGGGAATCGATGATGGCCCCACCTCAGGTATCAAAATCCCACTCAGAGGTGTGTCCGGAGTCCACTGTCAGTACCTATCTAAGTTGAAGACTTCTGAAGGCTCCACGTGTTTCACCGCACTGGACCTGCCTCCCTCGGTTGGGTAGGTCCAGCGCTGCCATGTGTATCGCAGGGCCGGACTTGACTCCCTTCATAGGGAAGCTCCGGTCATGCCACGTGTCTAGTGATCCCGGACCTAACCCCCAGTAGAGGGAAGCTCCGGTGCTGCCACGTGTTTAGCAGCTCCAGACCTGTCTCCCCATAGAGGGAAGTTCCAAAGTTGTCACGTGTCGAGCCTCCGGACCTAAGCCGACAACGGGAAGACTGTTGGATTTCTAATGGTACGGACATTCAAAGGGCTATTAAAACAGCCGTTACAAGACCTGGTTAACACGTCATTAATGATATATTAATGATGCACGATCAGAGGACCATCAATACCATTAACATTGTCATTAAGACGTGTTATTACACTGATAATCACCCGTAACTCTAGTAGATCGTGGATAGGGTGTTCAATACAGCCAGGGCCACCTGTCGGGCTAGGCAAACCCTGTCATGGCCAGTCCTTAGTATATAAAAGGGCTACGCCACACAGTAGAGACAAGTCCACTCAAGTACACTCAAGCGCACACGCACACAACACATACACTCTCATACAATCAACAATCACCCCGTGGAGTAGGGTATTACGCTCAGGCGGCCCAAACTACGTAAAAATCCTCCATGTCACCGTCTCACTCTTAATATTACGCACGCCCCAATCAAGTACGAACCTCCGCGGACTACGCTTTAGTAGTACCAGGGGAATTGTCGTAGCAACACTTCGACAGAGGGACTAGGCTAAGATTTAGGTAGATACTCCTACTATGCATCTAATGTACATATACATAGTCTAAGTTAGTTACTAATGATTATTTAATTATGAGTTCTCATGCTAAGTGGATTAACACATCGGGAACGGGTTTACCCCTAGCAACACTAGGACGACTCCTGCCAAGAGCCTGTGTCATAGCCGGACGTGGAGGATTACAAAGGACAGATAAGGCTGTTACCACCTACTGCCTACATCTTCAATCCGTGGGTCTACGAGACATTCAATGCTACTTATCTATCCTAGCACCATGCTAGCATATTAAGTAATTACCTTAAGAGCCTAGGCACAAGCCATCCTAAGGCAATGAACTAAATCACCGTTGAACCAATGTTAATTCATAGCATAAGTGATTCATCTTAACATAATCATGTCATAGCTGATTAGACTATAGTGGGGGTTTTGTAGTGTTTGTAATGATATAATGATAATGGTATAGCATAATCATAAATACTCTTCCTACCACATATATGGAATCCACAATAAAACAAGAAATGATTCATCCAAGTATATGAACAATAGAAGACTAAAGATAACATCTTTGTGAAGAGCAAAGTCACAAATACAAATAGGAATATGAGAGTCATACCTGTCCCAATTAGGAATTGGGAAGAGACTCCTACTCCTCTCCTACTTGGACCATGGACTAGAGGCTCTCCTCTCTACAGCTTATACTCTAAACCTATGGAGAATAGTGTATACAATGGATGAATACTCAAGTGGTGTGTGTGTGAAGTGAGGGTAGGGGATCCTAATTTTATAGATGGAGAAGGGACAGTTCCCACCACCAAAAGTGCGAGAATCAGTCACCACTGACTTCTTCAAGCCGGGAGGAGCCAACACTGGAAGCTGACCAAGTTTGACGCCAGGACCAGGTCGGCCAACTAGGGGGGGGGGGGGGCGGTCGGCCGACATAGTCTTTGCACCGTTTCTCGTGTGCTTTCTATAGGTCACTGCCAGGTGAGTCCCATCTCATTATATGGGTGCTACACCGTTGGATTGCCTCTGATACTTCTATTTATGGGCCATTTGATCCATGTGGTGCCACATGTCGTCGCTTGATTGGCTGGGATGGTACTTTATAGGAGTGCTCCCCCTCTTTTACCTCATTTCCTGCAATAATTCCCTGCATGCACTATTTCTCCAAGGACAAGTGTAAATAGGTTAAATAGAAAGGTGATGTGCGTGAGAAATGACAATTCCTTCACATAATTGAGTTATATTGATTGGTGAAATTGGTATATAACAGCCGTCAACAAACTCCCCCAAACTTATCCTTTGCTCGTCCCGAGCGAAGTCAAGACTTTAGGTTGATAATCAGAAGTTGTTACAATGTTCCTTTTTTTTCAAAAGTACCATTTGCACAACAAAATACTCTACATCTAATTTCAAAAATTGGCATGGTACTTCTCCCATCTCAAGTTATTATGGGGCTTATGCCTTCTTCTATTCATGGGTGGTTGAAAGATAGAACAACAAATGGAGCAAACATACCCTAGAAATCAAGTTTCACTCAAATTCTGGAGAGTTCAATTTAGATTTTAAGCACCTCAATTTGATTCTCTCGGTCTCTTTTTTTATGTCTAGTGGAAATATATCGTCACCAAGGTATTTTGCCTAAATTCATCCTACCTCTACATAAGGCTTGTATGTGGAGCTTGGTAGGGAATATAATAGGCATATTTGCAACAAATAATATTGCTAAGTCAAAAAAGTAAGCCTTAGGAGAAATCAATTGAAAACAATTTGATTCAAGACTTGTGCATGTGTCATGGAATGGAGTGGATGTGGATATTTGAGATGACTCCTTTTTGAGTGGACTCTCTTATTTTGCAGGGATGAAACATGGCTACTTTTTTTTTCTCTTTTTTTTTTCTCATGCTTATGATGTAAGCATGCATTTTCTTTTCCTTTTTCTTGTAGCCATGTCTTCCACTCCTTTTTTATGTAATAAATTTTGGAGAGAGTACTAATCATAAATGGTATGGAGTTTCTTTTTTTATTGTGGAATGGTGGTATGATCGGGACTTGCTTACTTCTAGTGTAGAAGTATAGCATGTGCAAGTGAAGTCTTGAATTTAAAAGTAATGAATGAAATCTCACATAGGTCTATACTAGTTTGACAAAGCTCAATGTGAAGGCAAATAGCATATACATAAGGTCTATCAATATGATATATCATCTAGCTTTGGTAGGTATTTCCAATCAAATGAGAGTAACTTAAATATTTTTAGAATTTCTCCGAAAATCTAAGTTTCACTTTCAAACTAGGACTAGCAGCTTTATCACTATATCTTATCCCACAACAAGTTATAATGGATCAAGCTTTTGCTACCCACAATTTCCAAATCAAGGCAAAAGCAATTTTAGCCAATGATAGCAATATGTTGGAGAGTAGTAAGTTGTAAACCAGAGACTTAGGAAAATTAAAATAGAGCAACTATTTATCATTTATCTATGTGAATTCCAAGTCATTCTTACTGCACAGCTTTTATTTTATTTGAAAACAAATATATCCTACATATTATTATTGTATTTTTTTATATGCAAGGTTGATGATGGGTGAATGGAAAATAAATATGCAAGGGGACAATTTACCTCAAGTGGGGGTCCTCCCCCAAGCTTGTTCTTCACTCACCTCTGTGATGAGGGTTGAACCCTTGATGACGGAAGTATGCCGCAAGATCGGCTTGTTGTTGTTGTAGCGTAGAGTTGAAGTTGGTGAATTGAGCTCCATGTGTTGTTGCCAGTCTTGGATACCTTGGACATGCCCTTGGAGAGTGTTGTAGATGTCACCCGTTCTCACTTCAAGCTCTTCCATATGTCTAGTGAGATCCATCATTCCTTGGCTATAGTCACGATGACTCCTAGCCGAAGAGGAAGGACATCTTCTCATGGACGTTGGCGGCAAGCTGCTAGAGCTTGAAGTGGATAGGGGTGGCTCCCATGTGGCAACCGGCCATCCATGCCAAGACGGACCTTCAGTCTCATACGATGGAGGTTGAGTCCATCCAGGTCATCACCTGTTGGGTTCACTTCCTCTTCGTACTCATGGACCATGGAGGTTGTCGGGGGCATGGTCGCGCTCCTTGTACGGCTTCAAGTTACCCTGCCAGAGAGATTACTTCTTCGGGCTTCCTCGATGGGAAGAAGGTCAATGGTTAGCCTCCAGCATTTGTACAAATGATAATCTAGGTTAGGTAACCGAATTTCATTGACAAAGCGGGGATAGTCAAATATCAAAGAGCCATCTTAATCATGCTTAAGGGTATATCCTTGCACTAAATAATCTTCATCAATTAATTCTCTTTCCTTTTAAATATACTCAAATGAAGAATATTCTAATGCTCCTACCCTAGTAGCAATATGAGTAACCAATGAAGTGCATTCAATTGGCCCTGTTCTTGGGATGTAATCTAATCATTGTGTCTTCATGATAATAATTGGAGCAACTTTTATCTTTTTAATCATGGCAAATAAAATTTTCAGCTCATCATCATGCACTACCCTTACGTCGCCTCTAGGGAACATATTTATAGCCACCCATCTATGCATGAAGCGTAAAGTAGGGTTGTGTAAGTGGCTATTCCTAGGTGCACTACATCTGACATCACTAGTTAAATCTTGCCAAAAACTTTGTTTGTTAAACTTAGGCAAAGCATCTAAATCTAGCAAACAACGTTTATGAAAGCCTAGGATTTCACTTAATTCTTTCTATAGGATGTTGTATTATTTTTGAAATAATCTAAAAGTAATACCATCAAATCCTATTTTGAGTGTGCAAAGGAATTGTATGGAGAGAAGGCGTGAACCCCTCTCCTCTATGTGAGCAAATTTTTCCCATCCTAATGCACACCAAATGAAAAAGAATTTGAAATCGATACCTATTTTGGAGATCAAATCCGGATCATAAGCTTTAATATGAGAAAACTCACAATCTTGGAGGAGCTTGTGAGCTTGATCTTCAACTTCGCTTTTTGAGGTCGTCGTCGTGAAGAAGTTGGTGAGGGTTGCTTCTCTCACCCATGTGAGCGTCTTCACCTACACTCCTCCTCTGTGAACTTGGTGTAGCAACAGAAGAGGGGCGTGCACTTGAGTCTCCACCATGACTTGAGCTTGCAGCCTCCTTCCTCTTCCCAAACAACCTCTTCATCCCTCTCATGGCCACAACAAACAAGAACACAACAAGGCAAAAACTCTAAAGAGGTGATGTTAGTGAAAGCAAAACCCCGATGAATTTTTTCTTGAAGAACTTGAGAGCCAATTGCAAATGCAAATAAAAACAAATCTTTTTGAGTTGAATTTTCAGCAAGGGTGCTTCAATGAAGAGCAAGAAAAACAATGTGAGCAAGAGTGACTTTGGAGAGGTATGAAATGAGGTGTAGTGTGAGGAGAAGTGCTGCTCACGGCCACCATTTATAGTGTGCACTCCCCAACGGTCACTAGGGAACCAAATGAAGCCATTGGAGGAGAGAGAGGGCAAAATGGCCATTTCCCCTAGTCGGCCGAACAGGGGGGGGTCGGTCGAACATACAAGTGGCCCCCTATTCTCCCTTTTGGCATGTGGCTCCCCAACGGCTATGGAGTTAGCATGTTGGTGAATTACCACTTTTGCAACTCAGAATAATTGCTTTTGTGAATGAAAACTCTTTTTGAAAACCCAACAATTTTCTTTTTCAAAAATAAAGAAGTAAAAATGATAGTTGAGAATAGAAGATTCTCAACTTGTGAAGAAAAACCAAATATGCAGTGGCAAAAAATCAAACTAAATGGGGAAAACCAAATGAAGAGAAAAGAAAAATCAAAGAAAAGGATAACTACCAATTTAACCTATTGGCTAGGTCTCACCACCACCCGATCAGATGGACATTCCCCCTTCTTCATTTCTTGACATACGAGCCTGGAAGGATGGGCTCAAACGGCTTGTCTTGCTTCTTCCGCCATTCCTTCTTTGGCGGCTTGGTGGACTTGGGCCTTTAGGGAGGCCCGGGCCTCTCCGTCTTCTAGGAATGTCGGTGTGGACGATAATACGAGTTCACCGCATAGATCATTTTACTCATGAATGCAATGAGCGGGTCCACCTTTGGAGGTGTGATTTCGACCTCTTGAATGTGCTTAACGTTCGACTCAATGCGGATCATGGAGCATTGCTCCAATTTTGGGCGAAAGTTAAACTTCTCCTCCTTGCCATTGTTTATGGAAGTGGATTTCTCCAGCTCCCACATCTATGCGAGCCTTTGCGTCACTTATGAATGGTCGCCCAAGAATGAGCAGTGTATCCCTCTCGACCTCCATGTCGAGCACCACGAAATCAACGGGTATGAAGCAATTCTTGATTTTCATCAGGACATCTTGTTGACGGTCCTTAAGTGCCACATTTTGACCATCAATTCACCTCATAATGTGCATAAAAGAAACACAAAACATAGTGGTAGGGTTATACACTAACCCAATTCCACAAGTGTTGGTGTTTATTTGTATGCAAGTGAATTATTACCCAAAATACCAAAACATGCAGGTATGAATCCATGAAAATGGATTTCAATGAATCAAGCAATGACACGTGGCAACACATGGATCAAATGGCCCACAAACAGAAGAATACGAGGAGATCCAATGGTGTTGCACCCATATATATCAAGGGGGCCCACGTGGAAGCCACCTGGAGGAAGCACTCCCCGAGGGGAGCCTTGACCAGGTCGACCGAACCAGGGGTTCGACCGACCTCTTCCTGGCGCCAAACTCAGTCAAATGACACATGTTGGCCCCTCCCGACTCCCTGGAGTCAATGGTGACTGATTCGCTTGTTAATTGTGGCGGGAACCGACCCTTATCCACCTATAAATAGACCCCCCTCACCTCACTTCTCACACACACTAAAAGTTTAGAATAGTGCTACACTCCAAAGGTTTAGAGTAGTCCTAGAGGCTACCAAAGTAGAAGGAGAGTGTGGTGAAGAGTCTAGGAGAAGGAGGCTTGGGCTTGTCAAGTCCCTCTTCTACACTTGTACCCCTACAAAAGTTTTACTCAACCAAGTAAGCCTTTGTGAATTCAATACAAGTTTGATCTTTTATTCTTAGTAGTTTGCACAAGTAGTTACTTGTGGGTTCACTGCTTTATTAGAGGTTCTAGTTGTAGCTTTGTGTTCGAAACAACTAGAATAGTGATTTAGAACGTAAGCGTGGTGCTTAGGTTATAAATCATCAGTGGATATCTTGTAGACACATGGATTGTAGAGGTAGGCAATAGGTGGTGACAGCGCTATCTGTCCTTCGTAATCCTTCACGTTCGGCTATGCAATAGGCTCTTGGCAGGAGTCGTCCTAGTATTGCTAGGAGTAAGCCCGTGCCCGAAGCAAGCATCTATCGCAAACTACCTTGAATTAGGATCTATACTTTGAATTCCTCTCTGTTCCTTGCCTACCAAACAACTTTGTGTCCTTGGGTGAGCTAGTTCGAAAGATTAGCACACACGTTCTCTGGATTCGATACCCTTGGGAATACTCCTTAAGGGGAAGTGCTACAATGGTATTTCCGTGCACTTGCGGATAACTCTATGGTGTTAAGAAATACCAACAAGCATTTCTGGCGCCGTTGCCGGGGAACGGTTGCTGTTAATCTTCGAACCAAGATAACCCTCGTATCATATCCCCCTTATCTATCATCTTCACTTTCTTATTCTTACCTTACCACCACCATATAAATGCAGCAACCCACCATTCTTTCTTATTCTGCTCCGAAGGGCAAGTTCTGTGAGCCATCGCCTTCGGCGGAACCTATTTGTTCAACCAGCTATGAACTTCGCTCTGGCTTTATAGCCATGGTTCGGGAACAATCCTTCTCAAGAACGGATTGTGAAAACCCTTACCACCATCTACGAGAGTTCGAACAACTGTGTTCATGCCTTCTAATCAAAGGTATGACACAGGAAACACTCAAAAGGTAGTTGTTTCCTTTTTTCCCTCAAGGAAAAAGCCAAACAATGGTACAATCACTACATTGTGAACACAAACGGTGATTGGAGTGAATTACGAGACAAATTTTGTCTTGCTTTCTTTTCCATTGCCCGAATTGTTTCCTTACGAAAGGAAGTACTATGCTTCCAGCAGATAGAGAAGGAATCCATAGGTGCAGCTTGGGACAAATTTTCTCTTTTGAAAAATTCTGGCCCAAATTTGTTAATCCCTGATCCAATGCTTTTGCAACATTTCTTCACGGGATTGAACAAAGAGTCTGCCCTATATCTTGACATTACGGCTGGAGGATCTTTCCTCCATAAGACTCCAGAAGAAGGTAAGGATCTTCTAGACAGAATTCTAGAAAATTCTTCCTTCATTATGGGTATTAATGAGCCTCCCCAAGAGGAAGTCGTGTCAAGAACGGAGGATACACTCTTGGACAAGGATGAACCCATTTCTTGTTTACCCCAAGCCTTGCAAGAAGAATCCTCTCCCGACCTGAGACTACGAAGGTAGAAGTAATTCAACCCTCGCAGTTTCCATTTTTCTTTGAGGAAGAGCTTTGTGAAGATTATGGAAATAGCTTGAAGTATTGTTGCTATAGGAAACCTTCATTGCCACCAACTCCATCTGAACCACCTGACGGGGTGTTCGTCCGTCAGATGGTCAAGGAGTTGACCTCTATCCTAAGCAGAGAGTGGACAGCTGAAGTTGAGAATTCACCCGAAATTCTTCAGATGACCTCACCTTTGGCTACCATTTTATGTTCTATTAGAGGGACACCAATGAGAATCCTATACAACCCTACTATTGGAGCAAATCTCATTTCTGATTCTTGTGCTCTCGCCATTATTGGCGATGTGCCATTGGCACCATCACGCAAATCCTTCCGAGATTCATTTGGAACCATTCTTGAAGGATGTGGGGTTCTGCAACAAGTGTCTGTTAGACACAAAGATGTTGAGGCTCTCCTAGATTTTCACGTGCTCGAAATCAAAGATTTTGACATCATGATAGGGATTCCCATAGAGAAATTTCTCATGGATGTTCCTTTGGAAGGAAGCCTCAATATCAATCTTGGAGGGAGAAACTTCTCCATGCCTATTCTGCATTCAAAGAACACATCTCCAGAATCTCCCATTCAAGATGAGCCAATAGAGGAGGTTAGGACTCTTCAATTTTTAGAACCCCCTGAAATTGAAGGAGAAGAAGACTTCGTCCAAGAGGAGGATGAATTTCAGGAGGAAATTGAATTGCCAAAAGAAGAGCCCTCCCCAAAACCTCCTGTTGAGCTCAAGATTCTACCTCCAGGCCTACGTTATGCCTTTCTAAATGGCGATTTGGAAGCCCCTGTCATCATAAGTGACAAGCTTTCAGATGATGAAATGCTCAAACTCATAGCCATGTTAGAAAGGCATAGAGCTGTTTTTGGATATTCACTTCAGGATCTCAAGGGAATTAGTCCAGCGTTATGCACCCATCGTATTCCTATTGGCCCTGAGAGTGTCCCCTCAAGGTAACCTCAAAGGCGATTGAATAATGCGATGCGGGAAGTTGTCAAGAAAGAAGTATTGAAACTTCTGCATGCTGGGATTATTTACCCTGTTCCTCATAGTGAATGGGTAAGTCCAGTTCAAGTAGTGCTTAAGAAGGGAGGTATGACTGTCGTTCAAAATGAGAGGAATGAATTAATTCCTCAACGGACTGTCAAGGGATGTAGGATGTGCATTGACTACCGAAAACTTAACAAGGCAACAAGGAAAGACCATTTTCCTTTGCCCTTCATCGATGAGATGTTAGAGCGATAGGCAAAACACTCCTACTTCTGTTTCTTTGATGGGTATTCGAGATATCATCAAATTCCTATCCATCCCGATGATCAAAGTAAGACCACGTTCACATGTCCTTACGGGACCTATGCCTACCGGCGTATGTCCTTTGGACTATGTAACGCTCCTGCCTCTTTCCAGATATGCATGATGTCTATATTTTCAGACATGATCGAGGATATCAGGAAAGTTTTATGGACGATTTCTCCGTCTATGGAAAAACTTTTGATCATTGTCTAGAAAATTTAGACAGGGTCTTACAAAGATGCCAGGAGAAGGACCTTGTGCTTAATTGGGAAAAGTGCCATTTCATGGTCCGGGAAGGCATCGTTCTTGTACACTTGGTGTCTGAGAGAGGGATAGAGGTGGACAAAGCTAAAATTGAAGTTATTGAAAAACTTCCACCTCCTATCAATGTTAAGGGAATCCGCAGCTTTTTAGGTCATGCGGGGTTCTACCGACGATTTATCCAGGATTTCTCCAAAATTGCTAGACCCCTCACCAACCTATTAGCTAAAGAAGCTCCCTTTGATTTCGATTATGAATGCCTTAAATCATCAAAAAGGCACTCATCTCAGCTCCAATTATCCACTCTCCTGATTGGACGCTGCCATTCGAAATCATGTGTGATGCCAGTGACTTTGTTGTTGGTGCGGTCTTAGGCCAAACCGAAGATAAAAAGCATCACGCAATATCCTACGCTAGCAAGAGTCTAACAGGAGCCGAACTCAATTATGCCACAATTGAGAAAGAGCTCCTAGTAGTAGTTTTTGCTATCGACAAGTTTAGATCCTATTTGGTTGGAGCAAAGGTCATAGTCTACACAGACCATGCTGCTTTGAAATATCTGCTTACCAAAAAGGATGCTAAACCCAGGCTAATTCGATGGATTCTTCTACTCCAAGAATTTGATCTAGAAATAAGAGATAAGAAAGGAGTAGAGAATTCAGTAGCAGATCATATTTCACGTATGGAAGTCACACAAACCATGGACATACCTATCAATGACTTCCTATGAGATGATATGCTCCTCAAGGTGACAAACTCTCACCCTTGGTATGCGGATATTGTGAACTTTATGGTCACGGGATACGTAACACCAGGGGAGAACAAAAAGAAACTCATTTATGAGAGTCGTAGACACCTTTGGGATGACCCTTACCTCTATCCAGTATGTGCCAATGGCCTTCTTAGAAGGTGCGTCCCATCAATCGAAGGCACCAAAATTATAGAGAAATGACATGATGGCCCCTATGGTGGTCATTACGGTGTTTACCGTACTCAGGCAGGCAGAGTGGATTCTATTGCCCTTCAATGTATGAAGATACCAAGGAATTCATTCGCAGATGTTGGAAATGCCAAAAGCATGGAGGAATCTCTGCTCGCAATGTGATGCCTCTAACATACAATCTCCAAGTGGAATCATTTGATGTATGGGGTATTGATTTCATGGGACCTTTTCCTAGGTCCTATGATTGCGAGTATATTCTGGTTTCCATCGATTATGTGTCAAAATGGGGAGAAGCATTGCCATGCAAAAATGCTGATTCCAAGCAAGCAAGGAAAATGTTCCATGAGATCATTTTCCCACACTTTGGAACTCCCCGTATGGTCATAAGTGATAGAGGGTCTCATTTCATAGATAAGACCTTCCGAAACATTTTAAGGGAACTTGGAGTCCAGCATAACATTGCTACCCAATACCACCCACAGACAAGTGGTCAAGCAGAAACATCTAATAAGCAAATTAAGAATATTATGCAAAAGACTGTCTTGGAAATGGGAACGGGATGGAAGCAAAAGCTACCCGACGCATTGTGGGCATATCGTACTGCCTACAAGACACCTATCGGCATGTCTCCTTTCCAACTTGTCTATGGGAAGACTTGTCATCTTCCCGTAGAATTGGAACATAGAGCGTATTGGGCCATCAAGTGGTGGAACATGAATCTTAACGAAGCTGGAAATCACCGATTGAAGCAAATCTTTGAGTTGGAGGAATGGAGAGATAAGGCATACCACAGTGCCAGAATTTATAAAGAGAGAACCAAAAGATGGCACGATAAGAGGATTACGCCGAAAGAGTTCAAACTTGGTGATAAAGTTTTACTCTTTAACTCTAGGGTTAAACTCTTTGGACATAGGAAGCTTAGAAGTAAATGGGAAGGGCCCTTCACTGTAGTAGAGACTTCATCCCATGGAGCAATCACACTCCAAGGTGATGACAGTCAACTATTCAAAGTGAATGGGCACCGACTCAAATTTTTTCTCGATTCCCAAAAGGATACAGAAAAAGAATTTGATGTGGTAAATCTAATCGATTTCCATGACATTTCTTTCAATTCTGTTTAAATTTTCCACGTCCAACTAATGGGCCCATTCAATTCTTCTTATAGAAGGCCCATTCAATCGAACCAAGAAAATGTGGTCCGAACAGAGCCAGAAGGGGTTCGGGGGAACCCTAGGGTCGGCCGACCTTCCCTTCGCCCCGTTCGTGTTCTGTTTTCTCGTGTTGATCCTCCTCAATATCCTCCACAAAATCCTCGGTGAAACACATCGTTCCCCGCCTATTTAAAGGACGGAAACAGAGAGGAAAGTCGTACACCTCATTGAATAATCATCTTCCTCCCGTCCTCATCATGGCCGACAAGAAGATTGTGCCTCATGCATCCTCCAGCTCAACCCTCAACCTGAGCGGGGACATTATGCCGACCAACGACAAAACTTCCCTCGCCCGTCAGCATAGGATGCTTACTACTTAGGATTCTTTTTAAAAAAAACATTTGTTTTCTAAAGCTAGGTTAAATAATGTAAGCATCCCAATATTTTGATTTCAATAAAGTGAGCTTACCGGTTCATCTAACACTGGTAAAGTTCCCCCTTTAGTTTATTTTGTTGAATAAAGAATTCAGGAAACAAGTGTGAGGGAAACATGTCCACAAGTCACGAAATCTCGACATGAAAAATTAACGTTGCATATCAAAACACGTCGCGACCGAATGAACAAAACGACCCGATGAAACAGAGCCACAGAAGAGCCAACAGGAGGTTGGCCGAACCCCCTAGTCGGCCGACCTGTTCTCTGCTCCGTACGACTCTGTTTCGCTCCAGAAAATTGGTTTGGATTTCCTATCCCCACTTTTATGCGCTGCCCTGTTGTTTGAGTTGATTTCATATTTTTCATTGCATATCTAAAATGAATCAACTCAACAAATTGAAATAAAATTTGGTAGTCAAGAATTTGCTTAAGCTAAAAATTTGAATACTTTATATTTCAATTCATTACCTTGTTTATGATTCCCATAATTCAATAGGAAAAACACATCATCTAGGTATTTGACTAGTGTGATATGGTAAATGAGTTCTTTAGAAATCATCCTTTTTGCTTGAAATTGATTTTTACATTTGTAACTATTTGAAGTCTTGAACTTTGCCTAAAAATCTCATTGGAAATTTATATACCCACCAAGGCCATATGATATATTCATTGAAAACCACAAGCATATGCCACTTTGCTTTTCATTGAACTTTGTCAAACCCGTGACCCAATTGAGTAACATGCATGAACTTTTTGAATTAAAACTCTTGTGCACTCCATTCATGCAAAAATTCTCACATTAAGAGTTTGCATCCATCGATCACCCATCTGCCAAAAAGAAACTCCATACAATACAAATGAAAGCCTCTCTAAAAATAAAAAGGAGTAGAAGACATGGCAACAAGAAAAAGAAAAAGCATCCACTCTTGAAAGAGTAAGAGTGCTAAAAAAAGAGTAGACATGTTTCATCCTTAAGAGAGAGCAAATTCATGGGAGTTATCACCTCGCCCCTCCATTCCATGCATATCCAAAAGAATTTTCTCTTCACTTTCTTCATTGCATAAGTCTCTCATAGGATCAAGTTTTTGACCTAGTAACATATGAATTGCAAATATGTGCCACATTCATCCCTACCAAGCTCTAGATATAGCCACTTTTAGTATACGGACAAGAATTGATGAAACATGCCATGGTGAGGACTCAAACACTTTGAGAGATTTGAGAGATTCCAATCGAGAAGGCAAGGGCAAAAGTTCCTATGACTTTCAAATATAGCAATTGCCAAATCATTTCTGTAGAGAATGATCCAAGGGAACTTCATTCTAACCGTTCCACTTTTCAAACACCCAAGATTGATGTGGTAGCCACATACACAAAGGGGAACCATGAATTCAGGTATAAGTTGAAATATCTAGTATCCTTATTTTCTACCTTATAGCAATTTCATGACAACACTCTAGTTCTTCTTGCCTTCACTCGAGGACGAGCAAAGGACTAAGTGTGGGGGAGTTTGTTGACGGTCCTTAAGTGCCACATTTTGACCATCAATTCACCTCATAATGTGCATAAAAGAAACACAAAACATAGTGGTAGGGTTATACACTAACCCAATTCCACAAGTGTTGGTGTTTATTTGTATGCAGGTGAATTATTACCCAAAATACCAAAACATCCAGGGATGAATCCATGAAAATGGATTTCAACGAATTAGGCGATGACACGTGGCAACACATGGATCAGATGGCCCACAAACAGAATAAGACGAGGAGATCCAACGGTGTTGCACCCATATATATCAAGGGGGCCCACCTGGAAGCCAACTGGAGGAAGCACTCCCCGAGGGGAGCCTTGACCAGGTCGGCCGAACCAGGGGTTCGGATGACCTCTTCCTGGCGCCAAACTCGGTCAAATGACACGTGTTGGCTCCTGCCGACTCTCTGGAGTCAATGGTGATTGATTCGCGCGTTAATTGTGGTGGGAACCGACACTTCTCCACCTATAAATAGACCCCCTCACCTCACTTCTCACACACACCAAAAGTTGAGAATAGTGGTACACTCCAAAGGTTTAGAGTAGTCCTAGAGGCTACCAAAGTAGAAGGAGAGTGTGGTGAAGAGTCTAGGAGAAGGAGGCTTGGGCTTGTCAAGTCCCTCTTCTACACTTGTACCCCTACAAAAGTTATACTCAATCAAGTAAGCCTTTGTGAATTCAATACAAGTTTGATATTTTATTCTTAATAGTTTGCACAAGTAGTTACTTATGGGTTCACTGCTTTATTAGAGGTTCTAGTTGTAGCTTTGTGTTCGAAACAACTAGAATAGTGATTTAGAACGTAAGCGTGGTGCTTAGGTTATAAATCATCAGTGGATATCTCATAGTCCCACGGATTGAAGAGGTAGGCAGTAGGTGGTGACAGGCCTGTCCTTCGTAATCCTCCATGTTCGGCTATGCCACAGGCTCTTGGCAGGAGTCGTCATAGTATTGCTAGGAGTAAGCCCGTTCCTGAAGCAAGCATCTACTGCAAACTACCTCGAATTAGGATCTATACTTTGAATTCCTCTCTGTTCCTTGCCTACCAAACAACTTTGTGTCCTTGGGTGAGCTAGTTCGAAAGATTAGCACACACGTTCTTTGGATTCGATACTCTTGGGAACACTCCTTAAGGGGAAGTGCTACAACAGTATTTCTGTGCGCTTGCAGATAACTCTGTGGTGTTAAGAAATACCAAAACATCTTCAGTGATACCCGCTGGATAACGGACTGAAGAATCAGCTAGTTGGAGTTGCATTGGCATTGCAGTAAGCTCCGTGAAGTTCAGCTGGTCGAAAACCACCTTAGGCATCACACTCACACTTGCTCCAAGGTCACAAAGTGCCTTGCTAAAGTGGTGAGCTCCAATCGAGCATGAAATTGTAGGACATCCAGGGTCCTTCAACCGGTTGCCTCCTTGTAGAGAAATCATGTTGGCACTTTCCACGAGAGGTGTGGGCTGCCCTGCCATTTTGCCGCTCTCGACTGGAGGAACAACAGCTGCCAGTTGAGCCAATTGAGTTTCCAACATCTTGTTGAAGCTCAATTGATTCTTGAGAGCTGAGGATAGTCCTTCAATCTTGGCATTAATTCTCTCTAGGGTCTTTTCATTAGCCGATATTTTCTTGGAATGAGCATCATTGATCTTCAGTTGGCCAATGGCAAGTTCTCTCAAGTTGGGTTGATTTCCATTACTGCCATTTTTTTTGTACTCTCTTTGAAAGAATGGGTGTGGTTGGCCCCACCCTTGAGCTTCTAGACGATAGCCATTGTTGTTTCCATTGTTGGCAACATATAGGGCATCCTCACGGGTTTCTGAGCAGTCATTGCCAAAATGGCCCGTGTTGCCACAGACTTCACAAGTGATGTGAGAGTCTAAGGCATAGGCATTGCCACATACCTCACCATTGCCTCGTCCATCAATCTTCTTCATAAGGAGGTCCAATTTGGTAGCGATCATGTCCACCTCCTTTAAGGTGTGCGTGCCTCACTGGTGGGTATGGAGACGCTCGTCGCTCCAACCCATGTTTGACATTATCTTCTCAGATAAATCTTTAGCTTTGGGCACCGTCAATGAGAAAAAGGCACCTCCAGCCCGATGTAGAAGTTTTGGATAATTAGCCAATCATCCATCCTATAGTGGGGACAGGCTAGGATATACTCCTGAAGCCTTTCCCAAGCCTCGGGAATAGATTCCTTGGCGTCTTGCTGAAAGTTGGAAATTCTTCCACGTAAGGCATTGGTCTTGACAAACGGGAAAAACTTGACGAGGAATGTCGTAGAAAACTTATTCCAAGTGTATAAAACACTTTTCGCTCTCCCAAGAAGAGAGAACAGAAACAGCCTAAGACGTGCAACATCTGGAGATACGTCCTTGATCTTAAAAGTGCTGCAGATCTCAAGGAACTGTTGCAGGTGAGCACTTGCATCCTCGTTAGCCTTCCAAGAAACTTGCACCAAAGTGATCAGGCCAGTCTTGATTTTGATGTTCACATATCCCGTGTTAACAGTGGGCCTAACAGGCACATTGTTAGCAGAGGGAGGCGAAAACTCACGAAGGGTCTTCTGGGCCATTTTGTTTCAGTTGTTGGTGCAGTTGTGCTGGCTTGCTTTGTCTCCTGAAGCTTCTGAGGAGTAACGACATGAGGTTGATCTCTCAAAAGAGATTCAGGATCTTCAACAAAGTTTTCCGGAAAGCGGAAACCAAACATAAACTACCCTGTTTTCACATAAAAATGCGAAAAAAGAAGGGTTATCCTACAAAAACCTACCAGGGTCCTATAATGTTCACTCAATCATGCAATACTTCGGCTGCCTTCCCCGGCAACGGCACCAAAAATGCTTGTTGATATTTCCTACGCACTACTAATAATTCATCCCCGGCAAAAGCGCCAGAAATGCATGTTGATATTTCCTACGGACTACTAACAATTCATCCCTAGCAGGGCTGCCAGAAATGCTTGTTAATAGATTTTACATTACACAAGTAAATCCGCAAGTGCACGTAATCTATCGATGTAGCATTTCCTCTTTTAGAGTATTCCCAAATGGTGTCATTTATATTCTCCCAAAGGAAGGCTAGGTGGAAGCAACATAATCATTATATGGAGAGGCTAGGTTGGTCTAGGTAGGGTTCTAGCAAGGATGGTAAATGGTAATTTGGAGGTAGTGTGACACACACAAGAGCATTCTATCCTAAGGGGATAAATGGGGTAAAGAGGGACTAGGTTAAGAGTTAGGTAGATACTCCTACTATGCTTCTAGTGTACATATACATAGTCTAAGTTAGTTCACTACTACAATAAGCCTCATCACAGGTGGCTCCAAACCTATTATCACAAACGTCTTTTAAAACCGCCTAAAACAAAGAGCCTGTGATAATCTGCAATTTCACAGGCGGAGAAGTGATACCGCCTGTGAAGACACATTATCATAGGCGGTTCTTTACTTAGGCTAGCCGTCTGTGAAGATATTTTATCATAGACGGGTCGTGCAGCATATATAACCGCCTGTGATAAATGTCTTATCACAGGTGGGTATTGAAGCATAACTAACCGCCTATGATAATGGTGTTATCACAGGCGGACGTTTACCTACATCAGCCGTCTGTGAAGACCTTTTAACGTAGCCGGTTTCTACCATAACAGTCACCACCTGTGAAAATTAGGTTATCATAGATGGTTCTTTACTTGTATCTAGCCGCCTGTGATAATTGTTTTTCACAGTCATGCCTAGCCGTTTGTTAATAACTGCCTGTGATAAGGTATAACCTATGCAGTACTACTGCTGTTATTTCTAATTTCTAGGTCAATTCAATATAATCACAGAACAAAAAACAACAATATCATAACAGAACAAAAGTCAACAATATTATCATCACATAAGTCAATTTCACTAAAACAATATACATATGTACAAGTTACAGATACAATTCATCTCAAAGTTTACAAGTTTTCACTAAAAACTATTTCTATTGGCATTTTCGCAAAGTTCTGGCACATCAGCTGCTGCACAATTCTCATCAAAGAACTTCCCTTTTTTGTGCAAAATTTCACGACGAATGAACTGACAGAGTTCAGCAGCAATCCTGTCGGCTCCTCCACTAGGAATACTTCTACAAACTGGCCATTCTTCGTTCATATTCTTCGTGTGCTGCAATATAACACATAACAAGGTTTAGAATGTATTGGTTTGAACAATCTCAAAGTATAGATCAAAGTGAGAGTATACATGAATTTATTTGGTATTTTTGGAGCAGTTGTACTATGAGCAATTGAATTTTGAAGTTGGAATCAAAATATGAAAATAATGTTTCTGGTAATATTGAACAACAGAGAATATAAGCATTAAACTATGCTAGTTACAATGAAAATGAAACACAAAAGTAAGAAAATAAGGTATCGACATTAAGGATAACTTACATCCTCACGATTCACTCTATATACGCCGGCGATCCGAAGATGCTCGCATACATAATACCCGCATAAGACACTCCCAGCAGGCTGCTTCGGACAAGCATAATACGTTTTAATGTTCAATGCATTCGTATTAGGAGGTCTTTGACCGCCAAGTTGTTCCGCGTAAAACCGCCAAGTGCTGTAATACAAGAAATGTCATATAACACTTGTCAACACATTCTAAATGTGCGTAAATTAAAATTATTGAATAAACGTACAGTTTCAAAATGGAAAGGAAATCTTTGTAACGATCTGGTGAGAAATCGGCCGAGTCCAAGACTGTTGCCATTCCCTGCGTTGGTTTGATGAAGATCATTATGTAGTGATTACTGCAAACATACAAACACACGTGTTAACAATTACCAATAATTACTATTTCAATGTCATGTGTCGAACTTACTCGAAGTGGTACGGAGCCTTTATGAAGTCCTTGTCGTCTCTGACAAAGTTAAACATCGCATGTCCTATGTAAGCTACAACTCTTGTCCTTCTATCCTTCTTAAGTTTTGCAATTGCTTTTTCAAAATCTCTTTTGTTCATGTGTTTGTACTGTCTTGAGTCTCGATTCGCCTGGATGTCGAATAGCGACTTTGCAATCCTAGTAGGGTCAAGGATACCTGTCTTGTGCTCCAACTTTTCATTATCCATGTATTGCATCCTATTGAAGAAGTCCAGAATTGTTATAATCTCATGAAATGCGTATGAGTGTAGTAAGAAAAGCAAATACAAAATATTAGAACACTTACAAGCCCCAGACGAGCAGCAGGTTGATTTCGACCATGCCCCGATGGAAAAGGGAATGCAGCTCTTCAAATAAAATGACTCGTTTATCTACTCCAGTGCTCCAGAATGCTGCTTTTGGAATACGAAATGTGACGCAATTAAGACCATATTTTGTGCTGGCAGTGATGTACCACTCATGCATTCTTCTGAGCTGGACGGGTTGTTTGCTAAGTTGTACGGATGTCATGAATGGCTTTCCATTCGCAAATTTAGGAGGAACATCCTCAAGCTTGTATATTAGAACTCCTGGTTTAACTAAAGCCGTCCGCCGATGATACATGACACCGTCTTCTTCCCACTCCTCGATATCTTCTAATGTTGGCTCATGAGAAGGACGAGATGCACTCGATTTTCTAATATTTTCCTTCATAGCTTCCAAATACTTTGACACTTCTAATGAAGATTTATTAATTTCGTATGAGCTAACTTTGATAGGCACTGATGATCGAGGAGTAGTCGTCGGAAGTTGGACACTGGCTTGTTATTGAACCTGTTGTTCAACTGATTGCTCTTTACTCCCAGTAGTTGGCACTAGTACTACTTCAAGCTGTTGCTCAACTGGTTGCTCTTTACTAGCAACAGCTTGCTCTGGTACTGCTTGAAGCTGTTGTCCAACTTGTTGCTCTTGGATATCATCCTTGCTTAGACATAGGGGGAGTGGATCTTCCCGGACTGGGAGTGGATCTTCATGCACTTTCGCCTTAGAAGATGGGGTTGTAGTATTTGAAGATGCGATGGGGCTAGAAATTGGCTCATCGTCCAACATGATATTGCGTCGGTGCCAAAGGATTAATTGGTTGATAGCCTGCCCCAGAGTCGCGATCCCCTCAGGTGTGACGTGGTCTATTTCGTAATCTTCATAATCATTATCAATGATCTGAAGAACTTGCACCACAGCATAATACAACGGAAGTGGATTCCTGTTGAAGTCATGATCAGACTTTGCCATAGCAGTGGCAACCTGTTTGGTTTTGTTCCCTGCCCTGCCTATCGAGACAAGAAGACGACAAGATTTGTCGTTAGCAATATCATCAATAAGGAACTTATGGGTTGACCCTGAGCTTGGCACGGAACCAACGCTGCTAGGGTAGGCAGTTGGAGATACTAATTGCTCATTTTGCACCGGAACCATCACAGTACTCGGTGCCACTAATTGTCCTGATTGTCTAAGTTGTTCCATTATTTCTTGCATATTTTCTTTGACTTTTTGAGCAATAGTTTCATCAAGAGTTTTCTTAAACTTCTCACGTCTTCTATATGTGTCTTTATCTTTAGGGAAACCATCTAGCCAAAGACATTTGAGAAGAGACCGCTCGAACCCGTCCGCTGTGTTCAGGGTTTCCTAAGATAGTGGTAAGTTGGTCATTCTCCCTCTTCGGCTTGAAGAGACCCTTCTGTTGCTTTTCAATTACTTCTTTCATTTTATCCTCTACTTCATTCAAAGAGTCGGGCTTTTCATGTTTGCCCTCGCTGGTCAAACCTGACCGAGCAAAGACCCAGCGTTGAGTTTGCTCATCGCACCCTTCTAATGGGTGAGGATTGCCCTTACTGGTAATTTCGTCTAATATCTTATTCCATTTCTGGACTTTGGGGGCATATCTGGCAGACCCCAAGCGATGATGGTATTTGTTCTTTTTTGCAAGCTCTGCCTAGTTGCACTTAGAGATTTAGCATCATGTGTGCTCTTTTGACGAACAAACTCTTGCCACTAAGCTTTTGTGATTTTTACCATCTTCCTCGGGCTAGGGACCTTATCAGCCTTAACATAAGCATTCATTTCACCCTTCTAGCATCGAAACTTCTTGCCGCAAGAGACCAATGTTGCTTTCTTTACAGCTTCTTCTGTGCCTTTCGGGAACTTGAATTGTTTCTTTATCTTTTCCCACAACTCATTCTTGGTCTGCTCGGGTAATTTCCTCCAATTCTCAGTTGTGATCAGCACAACCTCCCTAGCAAGAAAACCGCATGCATTACGGTACTTGGTAACTGAATCCAGTGGTTCTTGGGGAAGCCCACCTAGACCGACCCTTGTTATGTACATGATGCGGTCCAATGGACCCTTATTGCGACCTCGTTGCCCTCGTTTCCGCTTGAGTGAAGCTGAGGATTCATCCATTGGAGAACCTTCTGCGGTTTTAGGAGCCGATGTCACCTCATTGTCTTCACGATTAATCTAGGTAGAAAAAAATTATAAGACTTTGTATACTTGACAACCAACATTAACTTGAACTGCTGAAGTTAAGATTCATGATCCATACCTCGTCGGCAGGATCATATTCCGGGTCTAGATCCACTGAAGTCTTTTTAATTTTTATATTCGGAAAAGGATCCGATGGACTGTGATAGGAGCCTGAACTGCTGGAGTCACTAAACTCCATATTGTCTTCTTTGTTGTTACTACCAGGACTAGTCTTCTTAGGGCTTTCCATGCTAGATCTAATAAGACAAAAAATCTAATAAATGGCATATTAACTCTAGATGAAGTGTTGCATGAAGAAAAAGATGGAAGTATTCTAGGATTTGACAAGGCATTCTAGGGTTTAAGGCGACTGACCAAAAGGTTCCTATACATTGCGAGGGTGACAAGCATGTTAAAGTTGATCACCAGCAATGGCAATTTTATCTTTTTATTCTAAATAGGCTAGCTTCATTCAGAGTGGCAACCACGTTCTTGAGGTTTACTAGGTGGCGCCTAGCTCCGGACCTATAACTGATCAAGCAAGGGACAAAAAGAAAATCCTCCAGCCTTTTTCTAGTATCAAGAATCGCAAAGTGTGGCACTTGGATTTGGATGGTGAGGTGAGGCGAGGCGAGGTAGCTGCAGGCGAGAAGAGACACTCCTTTTCAGCGATCATCTCTACAACTGTGGGATTTGCATGGTAAAAAAAAAAGATAAAAGACCCACATTCTCAAACGAATCAGGAATCCAGAAACATTCGCCAAAATCTAAACCTGGTGTGCCCAGCCGCACCAAATGGGCTCATCATGGCAGCAGGTTCAGCCATCATGAAAGGCATTACGTACCCCACATATGATGGCACCAAGGATTGCTGGGATGGTCAATTGTCCTGGCTATTTAGAAAATAGGACGGGGAAGTCGGCGCCTCCTATAGTGATAAACTTGGTGAGTTCTAGAGGTTCACGAGGTTTAGGTGACTTGATAAAGTCTGGGCATATGAAACCTTTGGTGGAATATTTCTGATAGGATGGGATTAACCAAGTCGAGGGGTTGGGGGCTTATTTTTGAAATCCCCCTTGATGTGACTCCAAATCCTATATGGATTGTAACTCAATTTGTACTAGGACTAGGACTGGTTCCTAAAATGTATCTGACTCCTAACTCTATTCAGAGTAGGACTCTACTAATATCGTTAAGGACGAAATTTGCTTTATCTAGAACAATCATATACCCCTAGACTGGTGTTTCCTCAACTTTGTCCAAAGTCCAAGTTCGACTCCTCTACTGGGTGCACCAGATACCCAGATCATCCAACAAAAATGAAGTCCCAATATATCTAGTTTGATACAAATGGTGCTAACAAATCATAAATGGGTACATAAACTTTTTTCCTGTGAAATGCCTTAATATTAAGCTGAGTTCAATAATGGGATACATAATTGTTTTAACGCATGCAATCCTTCTGTAATTCTTCACATCATCATGATTGAATAAGCTATTCAATAAACAAACTCATAGCCATATAACAGCTACACTATCATCAAGAATTATTCAACATAGTAATATATCATTCTCCAAAGGATAAGATACATATATGTTTATTGTACGTGTTCATGTATTTCAATTTGACCATTGTACTAAAAAATGCAAATCGTAGCCACTAATTTCATTCAATTGTGCCAATATGGCCATTATCATCACAATCCTACGTATTTGAGTGACACATCATATGTTTGGCATCCAGCACCGCTAGAAGATGGACACACCAACTTCCAATAGAGTTCTCATTGCAGTTACCCCCTCAACCTAACTCATTTTGTGTATCGAGTGTGAGTCACCATGAATATTCCAGTTCATTACATATTCGAATTCCGGTCAGGTGAGGACATTCGGTTGCTGGAACTGCTGCTGCGTAGAATTGATGGAAGTACACCGACAACCCAAGGATGCCTACCCACCAAACCCTAAGCAAAGATGCCACCAAACTTGACAGTTTTTCGAATTCCACCGAACCCTAACCAAGGATGCCTACCATTTTCCTATTCCCGAACCCTAACCAAGGATATGCAAGGCGGCGGCGAGGGCGGGGAGGGAGGCGGCACGGTGAAGGAGGATGGAAGGTCGAAGGGTTTAGGGTTTACCTTGAAGCTCGGCGGCGACGGCAATGGCTTCGCTCGGCGTACCTGGAAGTGACGAGGGTGAAGCTCGGCGGCGACGGCGAAGCTTGGCGGCGTACCTGGAAGTGACGAGGGCGAACACTTGGCGGCAAACGAAATTTTGGCAGCCTAACGGCGTCTAAGTGTTTCGCCTGGGTTAGGTTTTTCCAACGCTGCCGAGGGTATATGTAGACTCCCATTTTCTCAGGCGGATTTTAAGTACCGACCGCCTGAGAAGATTGTTACCTCAGGCGGGTTTTACTTACCAACCACCTGAGAAGATACAATTATCTCAGACGGTTGGTTAGTAACACCCGTCTGAGATAAACATCTTCTCAGACGGTTAATAATTACCAACCGTCTGTGAAGATATTTACTTCTTCTTAATTAATATGTGTTCATAATTTGATGAACGCCTACATAAAGACCCCTCACCAACCGCCTGTGAGGTTCTTAATTAATATGTGTCGACGACCGTGCGCGACCTTTCTTTTCCCCGAGGCGCGACCTTTCAATGCGCGGTAAACCAACTGCTCCATCTTCCACTCCGCGCGACCTTAAAGACGCGCTATCACCCGTTAGTTCTCCACAAGCGCATTGCTCACTTTGAATCCTCTTGTTTTCTTTGTCTTCCTCCGCTCCAACGACCCAACACCACTATGGCCGACCTTCCGCCGCCAAGCCCTCTAAGGGAGCCACCTTGCAAGAAACTATGTTGCAGCTCCCCCGAGAAGATCAACACTGAGCAGCGCCTCCTCATGGTGCGAGAGGCGTACAACAATACGTCTCGCGCCATGAGTGCCTTGGGGCTGGGTACCCTTCCAGAGTATCCTGGAATGGGTACCATGGGCCACTACCTCTACGCCCTCACGGGGGTGGCTGATCGTCTCGACATTCTGTTCGCGACGATGGCCCAGGTTCTTGGCCCCGAGGGCCGTAGAACGCTGGTGGAGGCGACGGCTAGCAACCTCGGGGTTGCACCACCGGTGCAGCCGGTGCAGCCATCCCTGTCTCCTGATGCACTGGTGCCGGAGTCGCCGCCGGAGGACGAGGAGGAGGAGGAGGAGGAGGAGGAGGAAGAGGAGTAGGAGTAGGAGTAGGATTTAATTAGTTTTTCTCTTTGTTGTTTTTAGTTGCTTCTGTTTTGTAAATATTATTAATGAATGAAATCTATCTTTGTTCATCTATGTGATTGAATATTACTTGTGTATCTTGTGTGTTCTTGTGTAAATATTGTGCATCTTAGGTGTTCTTTTGTGAGATGTGTGATTGAATATTGTTAATTAATGAGTATCTTGTGTGTTCTTCAACTGTGTGAATGAATGAATGTGTAGTGTGTTCATCGTTAATTAAAACACGTCTGAGAAGAAGATTATCTCAGACGGTTGGTAAGTAATACCCGCTTGAGATAAACATCTTCTCAGGCAGTTGGTAAGTACCAACCGCGTGTGAAGATATTTACTTCTTCTTAATTAATATTCTTGATTAAATGTGGTCCTTTAAAAAGGCAAAAATCCACTTTCTTGTAATATTATTGATAAGTAAAGGTTACCATTAAATTTCACTTCATAAATCCTTTAAAATTGGTCAGAACATAAAAAACATACAACAAATGCTATTTTTCATTCTTCTATCTTGATGAACATAATGCTTTTTTCATTTATTTTTTCAGTGGACATTTTTACTCATCATACCAACCTCTATGATTTTTTTTCAGATTTTTTTAAATTTTTTTGAATCAATGTGTGTTCATAATTTGATGAATGCCTCATATGTATATGAGCATTTAGTTAGAATGGTGGATAATTTGAAGTTTGACATGTTGGAATGCTTTTAAAATAATTAAAAAAAATTCATACATGTATAATTATACAAATATGTTCATACCAATAATTTTGAGTGAAGGAACTTTTTTTATGAGATACACAAATGTGAATAATATGTGAGTAGAAATTAATTTGATATTTACCAAAACATTACAATGTCAGATATACAAGTTTTAAAAATATTTTGTTCAGGTGGTAGATGTTAATTTTATACAAATGTATAAGAAAGAATCATCGAATTTGGACACAATTTACAGAATCTAAACATGTTTGAGTATTTATATTGGAATCTAAATAAAAAAGAAGCAAGGGATAAGGAAACTGAAGAACAGTAACGGGCATTATCTCAGACGGTTGGTAAGTAATACCCGCCTGAGATAAACATCTTCTCAGGCGGTTGGTAAGTACCAACCGTCTGTGAAGATATTTACTTCTTCTTAATTAATATTCTTGATTAAATGTGGTCCTTTAAAAAGGCAAAATCCACTTTCTTGTAATATTATTGATAAGTAAGGGTTACCATTAAATTGCACTTCATAAATCCTTTGAAATTGGTCAGAACATAAAAAACATACAACAAATGCTATTTTTCATTTTTCTATCTTGATGAATATAATGCTTTTTTCATTTATTTTTTTAGTGGACATTTTTACTCATCATACCAACCTCTATGAATTTTTTCAGATTTTTTTTAAATTTTTTTGAATCAATGTGTGTTCATAATTTGATGAATGCTTCATATGTATATGAGCATTTAGTTAGAATGGTGGATAATTTGAAGTTTGACATGTTGGAATGCTTTTAAAAAAATTAAAAAAATTCATACATGTATAAATTATACAAATATGTTCATACCAACAATTTTGAGTGAAGGAACTTTTTTTTATGAGATACACAAATGTGAATAATATGTGAGTAGAAATTAATTTGATATTTACCAAAACATTACAATGTTAGCTATACAAGTTTTAAAAATATTCTGTTCAGGTGGTAGATGTTAATTTTATACAAATGTAGAAGAAAGAATCATCGAATTTGGACACAATTTGCAGAATCTAAACATGTTTGAGTATTTATATTGGAATCTAAATAAAAAAGAAGCAAGGGATAAGGAAACTGAAGAACAGTATCGGGCATTATCTCAGACGGTTGGTAAGTAATACCCGCCTGAGATAAACATCTTCTCAGGCGGTTGGTAAGTACCAACCGCCTGTGAAGATATTTACTTCTTATTAATTAATATTCTTGATTAAATGTGGTCCTTTAAAAGGCAAAAATCCACTTTCTTGTAATATTATTGATAAGTAAAGGTTACCATTAAATTGCACTTCATAAATCCTTTGAAATTGGTCAGAACATAAAAAACATACAACAAATGCTATTTTTCATTTTTCTATCTTGATGAATATAATGCTTTTTTCATTTATTTTTTCAGTGGACATTTTTACTCATCATACCAACCTCTATGAGTTTTTTCAGATTTTTTAAAATTTTTTTGAATCAATGTGTGTTCATAATTTGATGAATGCCTCATATGTATATGAGCATTTAGTTAGAATGGTGGACAATTTAAAGTTTGACATGTTGGAATGCTTTAAAAAAATTTTAAAAAAATGCATACATGTATAAATTATACAAATATGTTCATACCAACAATTTCGAGTGAAGGAACTTTTTTTATGAGATACACAAATGTGAATAATATGTGAGTAGAAATTAATTTGATATTTACCAAAACATTACAATGTCAGCTATACAAGTTTTAAAAATATTTTGTTCAGGTGGTAGATGTTAATTTTATACAAATGTAGAAGAAAGAATCATCGAATTTGTATACAATTTGCAGAATCTAAACATGTTTGAGTATTTATATTGAAATCTAAATAAAAAAGAAGCAAGGGATAAGGAAACTGAAGAACAGTATCGGACATTATCTCAGACGGTTCGTAAGTATTACCTGCCTGAGATAAACATATTCTCAGACGGTTGGTAAGTACCAACCGCCTGTGAAAATATTTACTTCTTCTTAATTAATATTCTTGATTAAATGTGGTCCTTTAAAAAGGCAAAAATCCACTTTCTTGTAATATTATTGATAAGTAAAGGTTACCATTAAATTTCACTTCATAAATCCTTTGAAATTGGTGAGAACATAAAAAACATGCAATAAATGCTATTTTTCATTTTTCTATCTTGATGAATATAATGCTTTTTTCATTTATTTTTTCAGTGGACATTTTTACTCATCATACCAACCTCTATGATTTTTTTCAGATTTTTTTAAATTTTTTTGAATCAATGTGTGTTCATAATTTGATGAATGCCTCATATGTATATGAGCATTTAGTTAGAATGGCGGATAATTTGAAGTTTGACATGTTGGAATGCTTTTAAAATAATTAAAAAAATTCATACATGTATAAATTATACAAATATGTTCATACCAATAACTTTGAGTGAAGGAACTTTTTTTTATGAGATACACAAATGTGAATAATATGTGAGTAGAAATTAATTTGATATTTACCAAAACATTACAATGTCAGATATATAAGTTTTAAAAATATTTTGTTCAGGTGGTAGATGTTAATTTTATACAAATGTATAAGAAAGAATCATCGAATTTGGACACAATTTGCAGAATCTAAACATGTTTGAGTATTTATATTGGAATCTAAATAAAAAAGAAGCAAGGGATAAGGAAACTGAAGAACAGTAACGGGCATTATCTCAGACGGTTGGTAAGTAATACCCGCCTGAGATAAACATCTTCTCAGGCGGTTGGTAAGTACCAACCGTCTGTGAAGATATTTACTTCTTTTTAATTAATATTCTTGATTAAATGTGGTCCTTTAGAAAGGCAAAAATCCACTTTCTTGTAATATTATTGATAAGTAAAGGTTACCATTAAATTGCACTTCATAAATCCTTTGAAATTGGTTAGAACATAAAAAACATACAACAAATGCTATTTTTCATTTTTCTATCTTGATGAATATAATGCTTTTTTCATTTATTTTTTCAGTGGACATTTTTACTCATCATACCAACCTCTATGAATTTTTTCAGATTTTTTTTAAATTTTTTTGAATCAATGTGTGTTCATAATTTGATGAATGCCTCATATGTATATGAGCATTTAGTTAGAATGGTGGATAATTTGAAGTTTGACATGTTGGAATGCTTTTAAAAAAATTTAAAAAATTCATACATGTATAAATTATACAAATATGTTCATACCAACAATTTTGAGTGAAGGAACTTTTTTTATGAGATACACAAATGTGAATAATATGTGAGTAGAAATTAATTTGATATTTACCAAAACATTACAATGTTAGCTATACAAGTTTTAAAAATATTTTGTTCATGTGGTAGATGTTAATTTTATACAAATGTAGAAGAAAGAATCATCGAATTTGGACACAATTTGCAGAATCTAAACATGTTTGAGTATTTATATTGGAATCTAAATAAAAAAGAAGCAAGGGATAAGGAAACTGAAGAACAGTATCGGGCATTATCTCAGACGGTTGGTAAGTAATACCCGCCTGAGATAAACATCTTCTCAGGCGGTTGGTAAGTACCAACCGCTTGTGAAGATATTTACTTCTTATTAATTAATATTCTTGATTAAATGTGGTTCTTTAAAAGGCAAAAATCCACTTTGTTATAATATTATTGATAAGTAAAGGTTATCATTAAATTGCACTTCATAAATCCTTTGAAATTGGTCAGAACATAAAAAACATACAACAAATGCTATTTTTCATTTTTCTATCTTGATGAATATAATGCTTTTTTTCATTTATTTTTTCAGTGGACATTTTTACTCATCATACCAACCTCTATGAGTTTTTTCAGATTTTTTAAAATTTTTTTGAATCAATGTGTGTTCATAATTTGATGAATGCCTCATATGTATATGAGCATTTAGTTAGAATGGTGGACAATTTAAAGTTTGACATGTTGGAATGCTTTAAAAAAATTTTAAAAAAATTCATACATGTATAAATTATACAAATATGTTCATACCAACAATTTCGAGTGAAGGAACTTTTTTTATGAGATACACAAATGTGAATAATATGTGAGTAGAAATTAATTTGATATTTACCAAAACATTACAATGTCAGCTATACAAGTTTTAAAAATATTTTGTTCAGGTGGTAGATGTTAATTTTATACAAATGTAGAAGAAAGAATCATCGAATTTGGATACAATTTGCAGAATCTAAACATGTTTGAGTATTTATATTGGAATCTAAATAAAAAAGAAGCAAGGGATAAGGAAACTGAAGAACAGTATCGGACATTATCTCAGACGGTTCGTAAGTATTACCTGCCTGAGATAAACATATTCTCAGACGGTTGGTAAGTACCAACCGCCTGTGAAAATATTTACTTCTTCTTAATTAATATTCTTGATTAAATGTGGTCCTTTAAAAAGGCAAAAATCCACTTTCTTGTAATATTATTGATAAGTAAAGGTTACCATTAAATTGCACTTCATAAATCCTTTGAAATTGGTGAGAACATAAAAAACATGCAATAAATGCTATTTTTCATTTTTCTATCTTGATGAATATAATGCTTTTTTCATTTATTTTTTCAGTGGACATTTTTACTCATCATACCAACCTCTATGAATTTTTTCAGATTTTTTTAAATTTTTTTGAATCAATGTGTGTTCATAATTTGATGAATGCCTCATATATATATGAGCATTTAGTTAGAATGGTGGATAATTTGAAGTTTGACATGTTGGAATGCTTTAAAAAAATTAAGAAAATTCATACATGTATAAATTATACAAATATGTTCATACCAACAATTTTGATTGAAGGAACTTTTTTTTATGAGATACACAAATGTGAATAATATGTGAGTAGAAATTAATTTGATATTTACCAAAATATTACAATGTCAGCTATACAAGTTTTAAAAATATTTTGTTCAGGTGGTAGATGTTAATTTTATACAAATGTAGAAGAAAGAATCATCGAATTTGGACAAAGGATCACCTTGTCTAACCCCCTTGAAGCTTTTAAAGTAAGGACCAATCTCATTATTGATTCTAACACTCGAGGCCTTACATATATAATTATATATTAGGAGCATCAACCACTGATAATGTTTGGAACAATAATGAGATAGAGCTAGGGTTTGAGGCCACTGACAAGGCACTGAACAACCACTCATAAACCACTAATAATTCCTTGATTAATGAAAATTAGATAGGAACATAGGGTTTGAGGCGGCTGACCAAGGCACCTAGAGTTCAAAAACTTTGATTAAGGAAATCTAGGGTGCGGCGACAACGAGGCCAGCACTCGGCCAGCGGTGAGGACGAGGAGAGAGGCGGCACGGGGATGGAGGAGGAAAGGAAGCGGCAGCGTACCTGGCGGCAAGGTCGAAGCTCGACGGCGATGACGAGGGCAAAGCTCGGCGTACCTGAAAGGAAGGAAGTGGCGAGGGCAAACCATGGCGACGACAGCGAAGCTCGGTGGCAAGAGCAACGAAGACTTGGCAGCAAACAAAAATTTGGCAGCCTGACAGCGTCTAAGTGATTTCACTCGGGTTAGGTTTTTCCAACGCAGCCGAGGGCTATATATAGACGCCTATCTTCGCAGGCGGTTATTAAGTACCAACCGTCTGAGAAGATGATTATCTTAGGCGGGTGGTAATTACCACCCGCCTGAGAAGATTTATTTATCTCAGGCGGTTGATATATAATAACCGCCTGAGATAAGCTTCTTCTCAGGCGGTTATCCAGTACCAACCGCCTGAAAAGATCTTTATGTAAGCTTAATTAAGATTCTTTATTAAATGTGGGGCCTTTCAAAAGCCCAAATTCCACTTTCTTGTAATATGATTGAGTATTAAAGGTTACCATTAAATTTTACTTCATAAAGCCTTTGAAATGGGTCAAAACATAAAAACAAATAATAATTGCTATTTGTCATTTTTCTATCTTGATGAATATAATGATTTTTTTCATTTAGTTTTTCAATGGACCTTTTTAGTCATCATACCAACCTCTATGAATTTGTTCAGATTTTTTTAAATTATTTTGAATCAATGTGTGTTCAAAATTTGATAATGCCTCATATGTATATGAGCATTTGGTTAGAATGATGGATAATTTGAATTTTGACATGTTGGAATGCTTTAAAAAAATTATCAAAATTCATACATGTATAAATAATACAAATATGTTCATACAAACCAGTTTCAGTGAAGGATCCTTTTTTTAGGAGATACACAAATGTGAATAATATGTCAGTATAAATTAATTTTATATTTACCAAAACATTACAATGTTAGCTATACAAGTTTTACAATATTTGGTCCAGTTGGTAGATGTTATTTTTTGAAAAATATAGAAGAAAGAATCATCAAATTTGGACTCAATTTGCAGAATCTATACATGTTTGAGTATTTATATTAGAATCTAAATAAAAAAGAAGCAAGAGATAAGAAACTGAAGAACGGGCTAGGGCAATTATCCCAGACGGTTAGTAAGTAATACCCGCCTGAGATAAGAATTTTCTCAAGCGGTTATTTAGTAGCAACCGCCTGTGAAGCAGTTAAAAACTGCCTAAAAAACCGCCTGAACTTTATTAATTTTTATCATAGGTGGTTGTTTCATTAAAACTCGCCTGTGAAAACCGAAGCCTAGATAAAGACCCCTCGGGCACCACAAAAACCTAACCCTGGAGATTTTCCATCGACGCCGCCAGGCTGCCAAAATTTTCCATCGTGCGCGGGCTGGTACTGCATTCATCAGTTGATCAGGATTCAAATAGAAAAAAGGTTAGAAGAGACTTCTTCTTCACTATCATTTTTTCAATTTGTTCTGTTTTTAGTTTCATTTTGATGAGTTTGCATATGCCTCCAGCCCCCCCCCCCCCCTCCACCCTCCGCACCACCACACTTGAGATTTGTAGCAGATTTGAAGGATTAAAGGTTGAAAGATGTAGATGAGTATCCCCTTGAGCTCACCTATGAATTTTACATAACAAGAAGTAGATTTGAAGGATTAAAGGTTGAAGATGAATACAAGCACTTCACGTGTTAGATGAATGAGCCTAACTTCAAAATCCATTATGGCCACTAGGAAGCTGAGAAAATTATGAAACAGATTTTCTTGGAATCCTTATGAACAGACCTACATGATACCAGTATTCACTCATATGATACAAACTTGTTATGTCTCTATAAATTCATTTTATAGAAGACCTTTAAGGAATATATGTGGCCAAATTTTGTAAATCTTACAAAAAATCTGTTATTGAAGCATGCACTGTCGAGCGTGGATGTATAACATGCCAAGACCCGGTCCTATGTACATTCATAATGTTGCAAATTTTATTGAAGCATCCAAGAGACATGCGAAGTTGCAAAAGATAGATGACATATTATGTCCATGTATCGACTGCAAAAATAAGATTGCTTGGATAGATACTATAGTAATCAAATCTCATTCGGTGAAAAGAGGTTTAAAAAAACTACACAATATGGACAGAGCATGGTGAGTTAGATACACATGAAGCGGATAAAGATGATGAGAGAGGTTCAGATGACGATAATGTTCATATCGATGATGGTAGTGACAATCAAGATGGTGATGATGATGATGATAAGTTCGATTGTGAGGAGATGTTGCATCACATTGAACCATATGTATTGACTTCTATGGGAGCAAGTAAATGTTTAAGTAAAATAGAGACATTGCAAAATGCGGTGATGGAGCTTTTATATGATGAATCAGATGGTTGTGATAAAGAATTTACTACATTGCGTGCATTCCTAAACTACTAAAGTTTAAAGCCACACACGGATGGTCTGATTGTAGTTTCTCTGATATTTTGAATCTTATGGCAGAAATTCTTCCAAATCCAAATAAACTGCCCAGAAGCACTTATAAAGCAAATAAACTTTTTTGCCCGATGGCACTAGGTGTGACAAAAATACATGCTTGTGTGAACCATTATATTATGTATCGCAAAGAACATGAGCTCGCAACTAGATGCCCCATCTGTGGTGTCAGTAGACATAAGAAGGACTACAATCACCAGCATGTTACCAACATGAAAAAGTCTCAGAAGAATAAGAAATTTATTATTGGTCCTGAAGGTGCAAGCATAACCTTAACATCACTTTTCATGTTATTGAAAGTTGCCATCATAGCTTCACGCTGTCTAAACTGGACATTGCCAATCATATGCAGGATCTCTTTATCTTCAGTTCAATTCAGATTTCGTTAGCTTCGGCACATCCTCCGCTTATAACTACCATTAACATGTGTGATAAGAAATCTTCAGTTATTGATAAATCTATGCTTGAAAGATTAAGGTCAAATCCCTATGAAAGGGTAAACACAAGATTTGTGATTGAAGTTGTTCGCTTCTTCGCTCGTGTGAAGCACTAGGAGAGATACTGATTTTTAGTTAATATATTTAGACATTAAAATTAAGAAATGAGCATCTTCCTAAGTTTTCAAATGGACAGGAGGGAAAGAAATCATTCAAATGGATGGAAAAACCCTTCCAAGGATCGTCATGCTTCATTTGAGGCTTTCAACAATCCAAATGATGAGCCACGGGTGTTACTTGCATCTACAAGAGCTTGCAGTGCAGGGATTAGCTTGACATTAGCTTGACAGGAGCTTATCAGCATCACAGGCGGTTCTTAACTAACAAGCAACCTGTGAAAACAATGACTTTTCCCAGGTGGTTCTTCAACAAAATACGCTTATGATGACTGAACCAATACATACGATTCTTAAATAATGACCGCCCGTGAAAATCATGTATTTACTCAGGCGGTGGTTAATTAAGAACCGCCTATGAAGTTTGCTAGAGTACAGGCGGTTCTTAATTAATAGCCGCCTAAGAAAATTATTTATTTACACAAGCAGTTGTTTTTTAAAATCCGCCTGTGATGTTCTGTCATCACAGGCGGTTATTGTATCATTCGTCATCACATCGGATTTTTTTACGTACCGCCTGTGTTTGAAAAATTGAGGCACCGGTGAAAATGTTTTTTGTAGTAGTGGGATTAGGCTTGAAAGAGACTCGATTCTTTTGGAGTTCCTCAATGAGACAAGATTTTTGAAGGAACCCAAACTTCATAAACTAAATCACCATGTCCACTACAGGAATGCGACTTATTTTGGTCGGCCGAGAACCCACGTCTCTATATTGTTTGCATGTTCTGGAGATTATAACTTTTACCATTGTACTTAATTTATTTTCACCTTATTCTCCTATTATACTTGTTTCTATTTACAGTTTATTTGATGTATTTGTATATACACACATATACATATAATCTTGGTAGAAGCTGATTTCTGCCTAGCTTGCTTTAGACACCATTTTATCCAACTTTCAACTGCCCACTCGGACGTCCACAATTTTTCTAGACATGCTCAGACTTCTGACTTATCTGTGCGCTTGTTAGGATATATCCACACTATTTGACTTATCCACATTATGCGAATTAATTTTAATCGCTTATTCATCCTCTTCTAGGCGACATCAAAGTCCTTTTAGGTATCAATAGCCATGTTAGTATGTTACACACAAAGTCCACTAAAATAATTGAAGCCATGAATCATGCAAGCTATCTGTTCATAAAAAATCACATAGGATTTATTATCTTAGCACAGAAGACCGAACTGCGAAAGGTACTTGAGAACAACTACATAAGCTTATTCCGCTAACTCCTTGTGGTATCATAAAAGAAAATTAACCCCAATTTCACTAATTGAAATAAAAAGTTTCCATCAATATTATTATTATCAGCTAACAAATGGCAATGGTATATTATAGTAGATTACATTCAATAGCCTTTGTCATTGTAATTACGTAAGACACTACACATGACTAATTCTTGTATAGTATAATACAGACAACAAAATAAAAACTGTCAACGAATAATGAGACACAAAGTTAGTAGAATTAACTATTGAAAACCTACACGATCACAAAGAATTAGTGACTAAGATTCACCAAAGTTGTTGTTTGCACTAACCAAAATAATTAAGTAAATCACAGTAGAAACTATTTATATTGACGAACAATCAACAAAAAGGTATACATGGACAATTTACAAGCTACCTTACAATTCATTAATGATTTGCTCAGTATTGAACACATTGATCAAGACTTCTACAATTTACAAGCTACCTTACAATTCATTAATGATTTGCTCAGTATTGACCACATTGATCAAGACTTCTCTCATCATCTGGACACAAAGATAGTAGGGAACCAAGTGTACAGCGTCATTCACAACAGTGATGGAGATGGTAGGTTTTCAGATTTCTCACAACTGTTGCCGGCGGTACAGACACAAATAAGAAATGACACAATAAATTATCTTAGCATAGAAAATCAAATCACAGGAAGTACAGGTGTGTGACTGTCTCGGCCTCCCCTCAGATGGCGGGAACGACTACCATTCCAACCTGGCGCCAACGGAGGACAACATACCTCGACGTGGTTCTCGGCCGAGGCAGCCCAGCACTCGCTTCCCATCTTCGGTGTTGTCCCGCTACTAGGGCGCGCGTGAGCAGAGTGGGTATAAACACTGATGGTTGTAACTGAACAGGGAACAAGGAAAAACCGAATGATTCTATCGCTGTACTCCTGCAACTCTCCTTCTTCCTCCACGAAAGCTCCTCCTCCTTCTCCTCACGATCTAGATCAGATTTCCTCCGATCCTCGGCCCTGGAATCCCACGATCACTTCACTCGCTGGCAGAAGTAGCTCGGCGCCATGGATCCCAATATCAAACTCGTGTCGGAGGAGATGTCGCAGCAGTTCACAGCAAACATGACACGCCTCTTCACTGATCACACTGAGCTTGTGACCAAGCGTGTCGAATACCTAGAGGCGGCCGAGCAGCAGCATTCCGACAAGATCTTGGTGCTCGAGTCGGTGACGCCCACACTTGACAGGAACTTCACATCATGGAAACCGGGGGTGGAGGCATCCGTCTCTGTAGACAAATTGGAGATCACGAAGCTGAACAAGTATTTTGATCGTGGAGCCCGAGACCAGAACCACGTCTCTGACATCCTAAGCTCCGAGTCGGTGTTCCAGCATCCTCACTCAGGAATCTCCACCGACGGCCCTAATGGGCACCACAACGAACCACCTCGCCGGGATCATGGGTTTGGGTCGGTATTCACCATCTCCCATGACCCGGTCAAGGGTACGTATGATTCTGCTCCCCATCGCCAACCTCGTGTTCCCAGTTCATCACATATCAGTTCCAGTTACTGTCATAATATCCCTAGGTTCAGTTTCTTGTTTTTTAACAGTGAAACTCCCAAGTTATGACATTCGCATTGTCAGAATTACTTTGATATGTTCGCGATCGATCCCGGGTTATGGTCGAAATCGCTTCTCTGCACTTTGAAGGACCCGCAACACGTTGGTTGCAATCTGTTGAGGGAAAGCTGCCTCATGCCTCTTGGGACATGTTTTGTACCTTGGTCATGGATAAATTCGGCAAAAACCAGCATGAGATTTTAATACGCAAACTACTTCACATTAGACAGACAAACACAGTAACTGATTACATCAATAGGTTTTCTGAACTCATCGACCATTTTCATGCCTATGAACCATCAACTGATTCCCTATTCTATACTTCACTTTTCATTGATAATTTGCGCGATGATATTCGTGCAGCAGTATTGGTTCAGCGTCCTAGTACTTGGGATACTGCTTGTGTTCTTGCTACCTAGCAGGAAGAAGTGGCCGAGTTTCCAAGGAAACGTGACTGGAGAAGAGCTGATCACACCGGTCCTTCAAATGTGGAATTACCCAATACCACAAGAACTCCTTACCTGGTGGTTATCCCTTACTTCCCCCTCCACGACAAGAACAAGTCAAGAATCATCCTACTGCACCACCCAATCCATCTGAATCACAAAGTCAAGACAAGGTGGAAGTCCTGAGAGCATACCATATGACACGCGGTCTCTGTCGTGTATGTGCTGAAAAGTGGCATAAGGGGCATAAGTGCTCACCAATAGTTGAACTCCATGCGGTACAAGAGCTTTGGGAGTTATTTAATTTGTAGGACTCGAGTTCTGAATCACCAATCTCGTCTGATGGTCAGTTGCTTTTGATGGGTATTTCCCCTATTGCACTTTTGGTCTCTGACACCCTGAGAACTATGAAGTTCATTGGATCCATCCAGGGGCTGACAATCTTGTTTCTACTCGACAGTGGAAGTTCACACTCGTTTATTAGTTCTTACATCACCAACAAGTTGACTCGAGTTTCTACACTGCTCAAACCATTGCACATTTCTGTTGCCAACAGAGCCACTATTCTTTGCAATTCAGAGTTACACCAAGCTTCTTGGTCTATTCAGAATTACAAGTTCATTTCAGACTTGAAAATATTGCCCCTGCATTGATACAATCTCATCCTCGGAATGGATTGGCTTCAGTCTTACAGCCCTATGGAAATCCATTGGAGTCAGAAGTGGATTTCATTTCCTTACAATGGTTCCCAAGCATTGTTAGAAGGCCTTTTACCTGAGTTGCCCTCCAATTCCCACATCCAGATTCTAACTATAGACACTTCTGAAAACTCTGCTGTCTTAGCTTCATTGCCTTCTGATATTCAGTCTGTGCTGAAGGACTTTCTTCCTCTGTTTGACAAACCTTCTAACCTACCTCCTAGCCGAGCATGTGACCACAAAATTCCACTCATACCTGGTGCTACACCATGTAACGTCAGACCCTACCGTTACCCACCAAAGCTTAAGATAGAGATAGAAATTCAGGTCAGGGAAATGCTCCAAAGTGGATTAATACAACCAAGCTCTAGCCATTTTAATTCTCCTGTGTTGCTGGTTAAGAAGAAAGACAAGTCCTGGAGATTTTGTGTGGACTTTAGACATTTGAATGCCCTCACTCTTAAAAGACAGTTTCCTATACCCCCGATGGAAGAGATTTTTCAGTAATTGGCTCATGCAAAATGGTTCACTAACCTAGACCTCAGAGCAGGGTTTCACCAGATTTTGCTTCACCCAGGGGAAGAACCAAAGACAACATTCTCCACTCATGAAGGACACTCTGAGTTCAGGGTTTTGGCTTTTGGCTTGACAGGAGCACCTGCAACCATTCAGGGAGCAATGAACTCCACACTTCCTCCTCAGCTAAGGAAGTGTGTAATGGTGTTTTTTTATGATATCTTGGTCTACAGCCTGGATTATAATTCCCACCTCCTCCATCTGAGACAGGTTCTTGAACTTCTCAAGCAAGATGACTGGAAAATTAAGCTATCCAAATGTTCTTTTGCTCAACAACAGATCAAGTATTTCAGACACATTATAAGTTCTGATGGTATCTTCACTGATCCTAGTAAAGTTTCGAACATTGTTAATTGGCCTACTCCCAGAACTATTAAGGCACTCAGGCAATTCCTAGGCATGGCCGACTCTACCGCAAATTTGTTAAAGATTTTGGGATCATCTCTAGGCCTCTGACAAACTTGCTTAAGAAGAACTCTTTATTTGTCTGGACACAGCAGCACGATAGTGCCTTCCAAACTCTGAAACAGGCATTGTCCTCTTCACTAGTGATGGCCCTTCCCAACTTTAATCAGCCATTTGCCATAGAAACCGATGCTAGTGCCAATGGAGTCGGTGCAGTCCTCTTGCAGAACAAGCATCCCATAGCCTTTGTGAGTAAAGAATTAGGCCCCAAAACCCTGGGTTTGTCAACATACGAGAAAGAGTATTTAGCCATTCTATTGGCTGTCGAACACTAGCGCCCCTATCTTCGGTTCGACGAGTTCACTATCTATACTGACCATCTCAGTCTCGCCCACCTTTCCGATCAACAGCTGCCCACACCTTGGCAACAGAAGGTGTTCACGAAGCTCCTTGGCCTCCAGTACAAGATTGTGTACAAGCAAGGCTCTCAAAACCAAGTTGTCGATGCTCTGTCTCGCAGGCCCCCCAATGAACACCTATCTTGGGCTCTTTCTTCTGCATCACCTATTTGGTTGTCTGAAATTGAAAACAGCTACACCTATGATCTTCATACAAAAGATATCTTGGCAGGGTTGTCCATTGACCCTTCGACGCACCCTAACTATTCTATATCAAAAGGCATTCTACAGTACAAGGGAAAAATTTGGATCGGCCAAGATACCCCCCTCCAGACCAAGATCATATCAGCAATGCATAACAGTGCCCTCGGTGGCCACTCGGGCACACCAGTGACCTTGTGCCGTATCAAACAACTCTTTGCATGGCGTGGCATGAACAAGCAGGTGGATGAATTCATTTGCACTTGCTCCATTTTCCAGCAGGCTAAACCGGACAGATCAAAATTACCTGGGCTCCTGCAACCCATAGAAGTTCCAACTCACGCTTGGCAGATTACTGCTATAGACTTCATCGAAGGTCTTCTTCAGTCCGAGTCATTAAATTGTATTCTCTTTGTCATTGACACCTTCTATAAATATGGCCATTTTATTCTGGTGTGCCACCCTTATTCTGCAGCATCAATTGCAAAGGCATTCCTTGATAATGTCTATATATTACACGGTGTCCCCAAGGCTATTGTCTCTGACCGGGACCGAATCTTTACAAGCAAATTCTGGCAGCAGCTTTTCACCTTAGCATATGTTCTACGCATGAGTACTTCTTACCATCCCCAGTCCGATGTCCAATCCGAATGATTGAATCAATGTCTGGAAATCTTCATACGGTGCTTTTGTCAACACCTGTCCCACCAAATGGTTACATTGGCTTCCCTTGGCCGAATATTGGTACAATACAAGCCTGCACTCCGCCATCAACAAGTACCCACTCCAGGTTTTGTATGGCTATCCTCCTACTCATTTTGGTATTTCCGCTGATGACTGTTCAGTTGGTGCAGATTTATCTAACTGGCTTCAAGAGCGAGCAGTTATGAATGATTTAGTCCGCCAACACTTATTCAAAGCCAAGGAGCGCATGAAGCGTAAAACTGACAAACATCGCTCTGAGCGGGCATTCCAGACTAGCGACTGGGTGTAATCAAGATTCAGCCTTACGTGCAATCTTCCCTATCTCGAAGATCCTGTCAAAAGATCACATACAAGTTATTCGGCCCATTCCAAATCACTGATCGCATCTGACCAGTCGCCTACAAGCTCCTCTTGCCCTCTACTTCAATGATACATCTTGTTTTCCAGTATCACAACTCAAGACGGCACATCGATGATTTTCCCAGGTCTGCTCCTCCTTCCAGGACAATGTTGGTGACTTCCAGATTCCGGAACAAATTTTGCAGGACCACCTTCTCGCCAAAGAATCTGCACCTGTGCACCAAGTTCTCGTGAAATGGTCTCACATGTCGGCTAACATGTCGACCTGGGAGGATTACGACAGCCTTCGTCAATCTTTTCCCCATGCTCCTGCTTGGTGTCAAGCAGGCGTCAAAGGGGAAGAAAATGTGACTGTCTCAGCCTCTCCTCAGCACGATGGCGGGAATGACTACCATTCCAACCTGGCGCCAACGGAGGACAACGGGCCTCAATGATGAACAAAATTGGGCGTGCATACCCACCCAGATGAGCGGCACGTGGACATTGAGATTTGGTGCGTCAGATGCGATTTGGAGCTGGCACAGCTGAAAGTGCATCTAGGCATTCCTTTTGGGTTTTGGTTGATTTATGACAAACAAATGAGATCCTAACTAAATTGTTGAGATGAGCGCAGGTTTCAATAAAATTATGAAGAAAGCGTAAAAAGAAAGGAGAGTGAAGAATTAAGTTGAAAAGAGCTCAAGAAGATGAATAGAATACTTTTTGTGTATGGAGTGTGTTGGAGAAATACACCGCAAGAGCTCAAGCAAAAGAAATCACTCTCACTGCATAAGTTTACACAGGTCCGGACTAGTCCGATGTTCACCGAACTAGTCCGATAACCTCTCTGTCTAGGATCGGACAGGTCCTCCCAGTGCGGACTTGTCCGCATCAGACTAGTATGATAAATTTTGGACTAGTCCGATAATCCTTCTGATCAAAATCAGTCAATTCCGATATTCCACAGACTTGTCCTTAGCCCCTCAAAATTTCACAACACCAGACTAGTCCGATATCATCCAGACTAGTCCGATAACCTCTCTGACTAAAAACAGACAAGTCCTCCAAGTGCGGACTTGTCGTCAATTCACTAAGGGATTCACCACGCCGGATTAGTCCGAACATCTCCAGAGACAAAATCGGACTAGTTCTCCTAGGGTCGGGCAAGTACAATAATTCAGGACACTTAGGGTTTCCCACACGCCACACACCGGACTAGTCCGGATTCCACCATGGACTAGTCCGAACTTTGTAAACCCTAACGGTAATCTTTTGAAACTCTAGTATAAATAGAGGTGCACAGACCCTAATCAAATCTCTCGACCCCCCTGCGCTGTCACACCTTCCAAGAGTCTAGAAAACACGTCTCTCCACACAATCCAACGCAAGAAAGATCAAATCCTTGAGGATTAACCATAGATCAAATGAGAGACATGTTCTTCACGACTTGAGCTCTTGAGTTTGATTCTCTCATACACTATCGCTATTTAATTGCATACTTTTCGAGTGTGTTTGGTGGAGTTTTGAATTATAAATCTTGGGGAGCCCTCAACTTGTGAGAAGGCCCCTTGAACACGGTTATCTTACCCCTTTGTGATTAGTGGAAGAGAATCGGCCTCCATGGCGATTCGACGAGGGTAGGGTTGGTGAAGACCCGGTCCTTTCGTGGGCTCCTCAACGTGGACGTAGATTTCCTCTGTGGAATCGAACCACATGATGAAAATCACTGTGTCCTTTGTTCTTTTGTTCTATCTATTCATAATGATCCAGGGTTTGCTTAATCTTGTTCAATTTGTGTTAAAACATTGAATCTAAAGTTAACTTGTGCCACATCTAGTTTTATTGAAGCAATACACTCTATTTGTAACTCAATTTCCGCTGCATAGAGGACTTTGATCGAAATCACTGATCAAACTTGATCAATTTAGTCCGCATACACCGGACTAGTCCGCACACTACTGAACTAGTCTGATCTCTCTGTATTTGATCAGGTTGCTAAGTGTTTCAGGTTCTGACGAAAAAATCAAAAAGCCTATTCGCCCCCCCCCCCTCTAGGCTACATTCAATTGGTATCAGAGCGGGATTATTCAAAAAGAGACTAATCGCTTGAAGAGAAGGTGTCGGACATGAAGGATGTGCACAAGGACTTCAACCAAGAGAAGGTTGAAGATGAAAAGACTCAAAAGTTGGAAAAGCTCCTCGACGCCATCCAAGACTTCGAGGGTGATGATGAGGAGACACTTAAACTCAAGGCGCTTCTAAGGAAGAAGGCCCTCTCTAAAGGAATGACAAAGATCGATGATGAGAAGAAGAAGAAGGGGAGTAGTCACACCGACTACTCCCGATATCCTTTCAATTATGAGCACTTAAATTCAAATAATAATCATTATCTATCAATTCCTCTAGGATAAGCCCCATACTTTGATGGCAATGATTACTCACTATGGAGGCAAAATATGAAGATGCATTTAATATCACTTAACCCCAGCTTGTAGCATATAGTGTGTACATGGATAGATATCTCGGATGACGATGAAGAACTCACACCAAGCCAAGAACAAGCTATCCACCGGAATGCCCAAGATGCGGCGGTCTTAACCTCATCATTGAGCCAAGACGAGTTCACCAAGGTGGATGGACATGAGATTGCTAAGGAAATATGGGACACATTACAAACTTCACATGAAGGCGATCATCATGTGCGTGAGGCCAAGATTGAAAGATCGAAGGCAAATTGGGAAGATTCGCCATAGAAGAAGATGAGTCACCGCAAGACATGTACAATCGGTTGAAGACTCTCATTAATAAAGTTTGAGCTTATGGAAGCAAAAAGTGGAACGATCACGAGGTGGTGAAGCTAATTCTCAGAGCCTTCATGCATCGCAACATGACTCTATGTTGAATGATTAGAGAAAGCCCCGGGTACAAGAAAATGACCCTGGATGAATTGCTTGGAAAGATTATCAATTTTGAGATGATGGAAAAGCAAGAAAAACATGTCAATGATATTGCTAACCTCACCTCGGCAAAGAAGAAAGGAGTCGCGTTGAAGTCCACTTGCAAGCCCATGTCGAAAGAAGCTTGAGAAGCTCAACAAGAAGAGGACAGTGACGACGAAAGCAGCGACATAGATGAAGAAGATATGATCCTTTTTATAAAGAAATTTAAAAAGATGATGAAAAGAAGACAAGGTGGTAAATCAAATGAAGGAAGACACAAAGACAAATCAAGACCTAAGTTGAGGCGCGCTTGCTATAACTGTGGTGAATACAACCACTTTATAGTTGATTGTCCTTATGAAGAAAACAAGAAGAAGACCAAGGATACAAAGCCTAAACCCAAGAAGATGTTCAAGAAGAAAAGGCAAATTGGACAAGCACACCTAGGAAAGGAGTAGGACTCCAATGATGAGTCCTCATCCGAAGAGGAAGAGGAGATGGCTAGCATAGCCATCAAGGAGACAACCAAGAAATCCACCCTCTTCCCAACTATTGGCGCAAGGAAGGACAACGTCACATGTCTAATGGCGAAGGAAGGTAAAAGAAAGGTAACAACCAAATCTTCCTCCTCGCATTCTTACTCTAGCGATAGTGATGCTTTTAGTGATAATAAAGATATGCTTGTTGGCTTAGATAAGAAAACTGCTGCAAAAAATATATTCTTGATGGATAAACTTATTGATAAGGAGGAGCTTGTTGATCGCCAAGAAGATATGATCATCCTTCAAAAGGAGGAGTATCTTAAGATCAAAAATCTCCTTGAACTTGAAAAGGAGCGAAGCAAGTCACTAGAGATTGAGTTAGCTTCAAGCAAGGAAGCTTGCTTGAAGTTAAGCGACTCAAATGTTATCATCAAGGATGAACTTGCTAACTTAACCAAAGTTAACAAGATACTTGAGGTACAAGTTGAGTCACTAAAACAATGTGACCCTTCATCCTCTTCAAGCTCACCTTCTCAACACCTAAAATCTGAAACTACTATTACTTGTGCATGTGGTAAAATCGACACTAACTTGAAGGATAACTCAAACTTGACAAAGGACAAGCATCCTTCCCATAATGGCATATTTGACAAGAAGAAGATCAAGTATGCACGCAGTGCATACTTGGCCACAAGACCTCCTAATGTCAAATATGGCATTGGGTATTCTTATGGTGAAAAGCAAAATGCTAGAAGCCACAAGAATAACAAGGAATGCATTGCTTTTGTCAAGGGAAACTCCTCTCAAGTTAGAAATCCTATTAATGTTGATAAGTCCAAAAATGTTAACACATATGAACAGCAACTATTGTTTAGAACCTTTGACGCATCATATGTTCTCATGAAAAGTAATTTTGGTAGAGTTTATGCTAAATATGTTGGGCCACGCCATGGGAACACCAAGTCTCATGTGTGGGTGCCCAAATCACTTGTAACTAACCTCAAAGGACCCAAGCAAGCTTGGGTACCTAAAACCAAGGCATAATTTGTTTTTGCAGGCATACTCCTCCGATGGAGCAAAATGGGTGCTAGACAGTGGATGCACCAATCACATGACCGGAGAGAGAAGGATGTTCGTTGAGTATGAAATAAATGAAGATCCAAGTGAATGCATCTATTTTGGAGACAACAGTCAAGGAAGGGTGCTCGGTACTGGTAAAATTGCCATATCATCTCAACACACCCTTCCTCATGTTTTACATGTCGATTCCTTATATTATAACCTATTGTCCATATCTCAGTTATGTGACAAGGGTTATAATTGCTTGTTCACTAATGAGGGTGTGACCGTCTCTAGAAGGAGTGATGACTCGGTTGCATTCAAGGGTGTGTTAATGGGAAAGCTTTATCTTGTTGACTTCAACAAAGATAAAGCCAAACTTGACACATGCTTGATTGCAAAGACCAACCTGGGTTGGCTATGGCATAGACAGCTAGCACATGTTGGTATGAGGAATCTTCAAAAACTCCTTAAAGGCGATCACATCTGAGGTTTAAACGATGTTGTTTTCGAGAAAGACAGACCTTGTAGCGCGTGCCAAGCCGGGAAGCAAGTAGGAGCACCCCATCCCGCGAAGAACATCATGACAACGACAAGACCGCTCGAGCTACTTCACATGGATCTATTTGGTCCAATTGCTTACATAAGCATCAGCGGTAACAAATACAGTTTAGTAATTGTTGATGATTTTTCGCGCTTCACGTGGGTCTTCTTTTTGCATGATAAGATAGAGACTCAAGGAACTCTGAAGAAGTTTCTCAAGCATGCCTAAAATTAGTTTTCATTGAAGATCAAGAACATACGAAGTGACAATGGCATGAAGTTCAAAAACATCCAAGTTGAGAAGTACCTAGACGAAGAAGGCATAAAACATGAATTTTCAGCACCATACTCCCCTCAACAAAACGGAGTAGCCGAAAGGAAGAATTGAACCCTCATAGAGATGGCGAGGACAGTGATTGATGAGTACAAGACTTCAGATCAATTTTCGGCTGAAGCAGTCAACACCGCTTGTCACGCCATAAATCGACTCTATCTTCATTGCCTACTCAAGAAAACGTCATATGAACTACTCACCGGTAACAAGCCTAATATTTACTATTTTCAAGTTTTCATTTCAAAATGTTATATCTTGAACAAGAAGCCTAGGACTTCAAAGTTCGCTTCAAAGTCTGATGAAGGTTTCTTGATTGGCTACGATTCGAAATCTTATGCCTATCGTGTTTTCAACAAGGTCTCCGGACTTGTTGAAGTAGCATGTGACGTAGTGTTCGACGAAACTAACAGCTGTCAAGAAGAGCAAGTTGATCAATGTGTGCTAGATAGAGAAGAAGCTCCATGTTAAGCATTGAGAAGAATAGCATTGGGCAATGTTCAACCACAAGCGCCACCTCCAGATGCAAATGAAGAAGATGAACTACAAATGGAGGTAATTGATCAAGGGGGAGCTTCTACACAAGATCAACCTCATGAAGATCAAGGTGACCAACAAATCAATGAGGGCTACCATCTAGGGGGAGAAGAAGATGACCATGAAGATTCAAGACCACAAGTGCCACATCCAAGAGTACACCAATGCATTCAATGAGATCACCCTGTCGACAACATAATCGATGACATCCAAAAGGGAGTAACAACTAGATATCGAATTGCTAATTTTTGTGAACATTACTCGTTTGTATCCTCCTTCGAACCACACAGGGTTGAAGATGCATTGAAGGATCCGAATTGGTGGTGGCAATGCAAGAAGAATTAAACAAATTCAAATGAAACAAGGTGTGGGAACTTGTCGAAAGGCCCAAGTTCAATGTCGTCGGCACTAAATGGGTCTTCCGAAACAAGCAAGATGAACACGGGGTGGTGACGAGAAACAAGGCACGACAAGTGGCCAAAGGGTATTCACAAGTCGAATGTTTGGATTTGGACGAAACTTTTGCTCCTGTAGCTAGGCTTGAATCGATTAGAATATTACTTGCATATGCTACTCACCATGATTTCAAGCTCTATCAAATGGATGTGAAAAGCGCATTCCTCAATGGACCAATTAAGGAGGAGGTGTACATGGAGCAACCCCCCGGATTCGAAGATCAAGAGTTCCCCGACCACGTGTTCAAACTGCGTAAGGCTCTCTATGGCCTAAAACAAGCTCCTAGAGCTTGGTATGAGTGCCTTAGAGATTTTTAATTAAAAATGGATTTAAGATTGGAAAAGCTGATTGCACATTGTTCACCAAGCACTTTGACAATGATCTATTTATCTGTCAAATTTATGTTGATGACATCATTTTTTGTTCAACTAACAAATCCTTTTGTGAAGAATTTAGTAAGATTATGACAGATAGATTTGAGATATCTATGATGGGAGAACTGCGATATTTCTTGGAATTCTAAGTGTGGCAACAAAAGGAGGGGACATTCATAAGCCAAACCAAGTATACTCAAGACATACTCAAGAAGATTGAAATGCACAAAGTGAATCCTATAAAGACTCCCATGGCAACAAATGGACACTTGGATCTCAATGAAGACGGACCAAACGTGGATCAAAAGGTATATCGCTCCATGATTGGATCCCTACTTTACTTATGTGCATCTAGGCCTGATATTATGTTAAGTGTATGTCCGTGTGCAAGATTTCAAGCCAATCCTAAGGAGTGTCATTTGACAGCTGTAAAAAGAATCTTACGATATTTAGTTCATACACCCAACCTAAGTCTTTGGTATCCTAAAAGTTCCAAATTCAATCTCATTGGATACTCTGATGCAGATTATGCCGAATGCAAAGTAGATAGAAAAAGTACCTCTGGTACATGCAATTCCTAGGTAGATCCCTAGTTTCTTGGTCCTCCAAGAAACAAAACTCTATTGTCTTATCCACGGCCGAAGCAGAGTATGTTGCAGCCCGGAGTTGTTGTGCAAAACTACTTTAGATGCGACAGACTCTAAGGGATTACAGTTACAATATGAGTTGTATTCCACTCTTTTGTGATAATGAGAGTGCTATTAAAATCGCCCATAACCCCGTTGAGCACTCTAGGACCAAATACAAAGACATCCGGCATCACTTTTTGAGAGACCACTCAATAAAAGGAGACATAGCCATTTCCCATGTCAACACTGAAAGACAACTAGCTGACATATTTACCAAGCCATTTGATGAAAAACATTTTTTCGAGCTCCAAAATGAACTAAATATCCTTGATGCTCGGAACGTGGATTGAAAACTTGCATACCTATATGGCTTATTCAAAATCCATTTATTGTGTTATGAAAATCATATCTCTCTATTTTCTACTAAAAACTATTTTAATTACTTGATCTTGGTGAAGTATGGTCATAGCTTGATTGTTGTATGTTTACTGATCATATTCATCAAGATTATTTGTGTGTTTTGCCCCCTATTTTCTTTGTAAGCTATTTTCGCATTGAGAACCACCATTGATCTGATAGTTAGGGTTTGAGCTGTTGAACACCGGACTAGTCCGATCTCCGTACGGACAAGTCTGGTTCTCTGGACTAGTCTGCACTTGAGCACCGGACATGTCCGATTTTTAACTGAACTCAACCTTAAATTCCAACTACTCAATGCATCTTCTTGCCATCAATTCTCATCCATTGCATTGTATAATCCTCTTGTCAGGACAATGTCGAGCTCCAATGATGAGATCTCCGATTTTGAGGCTGAGTTGGACCAAGAGTCTTTGTTTTGGTCCTCGACGGGCCAAAGCAAGAAGAGGCAACACCGTGCTGCTGACCCGCCGCCCACTCCACCTCAGGTGCGGTGAAAGGTCGTGGCCAAGAAGCCTGCATCCAAAGTAAAGGATGCAGCTGGCCTTAGCTCGGCAGCTTCTCGCCAAGCTAAGGGCAAAGGGAAAGGGATCACCACCGGCCCAATTGGCCCTCTCCAAATGAGTGCTCTTTGATAGGGGAATAGGGACCCCTCTGAAGAAAGATTCAATGGCAAAGGAAGCAATGTGGCTTCTAAGCTCAGGAGCATTGATTGTTACAGCAGTTCCAGGAAGGATGTTGATGCAAGATTTTGGAGTAACTTCCACGCAGACTACTATAGTTCCGTGTATCTCACGATGAAGACTCCGATGGTCCGCAATCAGTGGATTGACTGGAGCCACTTTGAGAGGAAGAGCTGCCCAGGCCTTTGATGAAGTGATACAGGTTGTGGAGAGACATGGCCTCAAAGACTTGTTTGCTTTCAGGTGCAACTGGAATGATGAAGTCATCACTCAATTCTATGCAACATGCTATTTTGCTAGCGATGAAAAGGAAAGAGTGACTTGGATGACTCACGGATCAAAGTACACCGTGACGTATGATGAGTTTGCAGGATTGCTTCACCTAGAAGACACTGGTAACAATGATCTCATCATCCATAATATTGGCGTCCTGGAGAAGGACAAGATAGAGTACCTATATGACACCCGCCTGAAGTACAATCCTCCATCGACCAAGAACATGAAGCCCTTCTTCATGGTTCTAAATAGGCTGCTGAGGAAGACAATAGCTCCAAAAGATGGAGATGCAGGAAGTGTTCAAGGTTACCTAAGGACACTAATGAAGGTGATAAGCAATAATAGGAAGTTTGATGTTTTCGACTATATCGGGAACGACATGGTGAACATCTTTTGCACCCCTAACCGTTCCTGTGGCTATGCGCCCTATATCATTGTCAGTACCCTCCGTACCGGATACCCCTTGGGATTGCAAAGATCACAAGGAAACTCCATCTACCAGATTTGAAGACCTCCGAAGGCCCCACATGTCAGGCGTAGCTGGACCTGCTTCCCCGACATGGTTAGTCCCAGGGCCGCCACATTTATCACAAGACCAGAGCTATCACCCACACATGGGAAGCTCCAGTCAGGATACCAATATGGCACCCCCGGATCTAACCCCAGATAGAGGGAAGCTCCAGTCCACGACAGTAAGCTCCAGAGCTGCCACATGACAACCGCTGGACCTTCAACTTCAACTATCAAGCCGGTGGACCCCCCAACGGCTCTGGACCTTCAAGGATCAATCAAAGACTTCAAGACCCGATTAAGTGTCATTAATGCCATATTAATAACACACGATCGGATAGTCCTTAATACTGATAATGGCACTATTAAGGCCCGTTACCAGGTTATTAAGGGTAATTAACCTCATTTATTGTGTATCAAGCATGTGTAACCGCCGGGGCCACCTGACGGGCCAGGCTAATGTTGTAATGACCAGTCCTTGTACTATAAAAGTACTGGTCGACGATACACAAGGGACGATTCCAAACCACTACTGAACACCCTGAGCTAGACGAGCTTCTTCTTCTGGAGCTTCTTCTAGACTCACAAACTTAATACATCACCAACACACCCCGTGGAGTAGGGTATTACACTCAGGCGGCCCAAACCACGTAAATCTCTGTGTACACGTGTCTTTCACCTTCTTGAATCTCTGCACGCCCATTACCGAACTACAACTCCTCGATCTACCAAATGTAGTGTCAAGAGATCTGCCGGATCCAAACACTGACAGTTGGCGCGCCAGGAAGGGGCACCCGAGATTTCGAGTATGGTGAACTTAGCTGCTGGATCATCCAACGGCAACCCTGCCATTCAACCCACTGGAGGCAATCCCTCCAACATGCAGCAACCAGCAGGTGTCGTGGCTCCAGCAGGAATCATGCCTCCACCGCCCGCACCAGCACGTCAAGCTGAGTAGCGTGACGGTGCATCGGCGTCGGTCACCGCATCGGCGAACAACAACAACCCTGAACACGCGCTTCATGCAATGCGTGCTCTCCTCCAACGACCACCACCTCTAGGTGCATCCCAGGGTGCAATAGAGAAGTGGAGGGCTGATGTGGAACATCTGGTTGCAGCAGCAGCCGACCGCATCAGCAACCAAGGTCCTCCTCCTTCGGGGCAGGCCCCATCGCAGCGCAACCAAGGTCAAGGGAGATTTGCAGCTCATCATTAAACAGGTGAAGGGTGAATGCTCCTGTAACAACCCTCAACTAGTTGCTTATCTCCTTGAAGTCCAGAGGCTTCAGAAGGACTTCGAAGTCCTGGATCTCCAGCATGTCCAGTGTGTCCATAACGCTGAAGCTGACGAACTCTCGACGAAAGCATCAACCGAAGCTATGGATCCTAACGGAACCTTCGTCCAGAGGTTGTCAAAACCCACAGCTCAGCCTGCCGAACTGAGCAAAGGGGGCGAGACCAGCATTCCGAAGCTGGCGGTCCCGATGGCCCTGTTACCATGGCAGCCATCAAGGGTCGTAGGTGCTGCCGGAAGCTCCGAGCAACCCAGCACGCAAGACTCAAATGCTCAATCAAGCTCCGATGCATGGATCTCGGAGATCCGGAGCTACTTGAAAGACAACATCCTTCCTGACGATGATGTATCCGCTGACCGGACAGTCAGATTGGCTAAAAGATACACGCTAGTAGAAGGGGATCTCTACCGGCGTGGTGCCAACGGCGTCCTATTGCGGTGCATCACAAGGGAAGAAGGTTGCGAGCTCCTCGCAGAAATCCATAGAGGCGAGTGTGGGAACCACGCGTCTTCCCGCACGCTGGTCGGTAAAGCCTTCCGACATGGCTTATACTGGCCTACAGCGCTCCAGGATGCAACTGAGCTGGTGAAGAAATGCAAAGCATGCCAGTTCCATGCAAAGCAAATTCACACACCGGCTCAGCCTCTACAAATGATACCTCCTACATGGCCTTTCGCTGTGTGGGGGATTGACATCTTGGGACCTTTCCCAACAGCCGTCGGAGGTTACAAGTTCCTGTATGTTGCCATCGACAAGTTCACCAAATGGCCAGAAGCAACTCCAGTTGTGACAATAAACAAGCAATCAGCTATAAACTTCTTGCAGTACATTGTATGCATATTTGGAGTCCCAAACAAAATCATAACAGATAATGGGACCCAATTCACAAGCTCTGCTTTCCAAGGATACTACGAAGACCTCGGCATCCAAGTCAGCTACGCCTCTGTAGCTCATCTTGCAAGCAATGGCCAAGCCAAGAGGGCAAATGTAGAAATCCTGAAAGGACTCAAGACACGCACATATGAGCGCCTGAAAAAGCATGGAGCCAACTGGATTGAAGAGCTTCCACCCACTGTATGGGCCAACAGGACAACTCCTAACCGGTCAACTGGAGAGACACCCTTCTTCCTAGTGTACGGAGTTGAAGCAGTCCTTCCTCCGGAAATCACCTTGGGATCGCTCCGGGTCCGGAGCTCCGACGAAGCCACGCAGGACCAGCTCTGCCGTGAAGACCTTGACCTCCTTGAAGAGGGAAGGTGCCGAGCAGCTGTTCAGAATGCCCGATACCGCCAAGCTCTTCGGCGCTATCACCAACGGCATGTTCAAAGCCGACAGCTCGAGGAAGGCGATCTGGTGTTACGAAGAATACAATCCAGAGAAGGTTTAAACAAACTCTCCCCCAGCTGGGAGGGACCCTTCCGAGTGATCAAAGTATCCCGTCCCGAATGCGTTCGCTTGGCAACCGAGGATGGGACACCTCTCCCAAATCCTTGGAACATTGAGCACCTCCGTAAGTTCTACGCTTAATAACACGGAGGTGAGTTTGTAATTACACGTGGTGTATGTTATAGAGTCATTGTACAGAGTCGGGTAGCTCCTTCGGGAGGGCAGCCGGACCTACCCTGTTAGGTCCGCAACATCCATGCAACACTTGTCACAGTCTCAGAACTAAAAGTGTAGCTAGCTACCTTGGGTCAAATGAGAAATGAAACACACTTAGCCTGGTTCTGTACCCTAAGAGTGTACTTGTTTCCCCTATACCCCGGACCTATAATGAAAGACATCATTGTGTGAAAACAGACTCCACGTGCATTTACTTTGTACAGGCTAAATATTTTTTATTTTTCTCTTTCTTGTCTATAACAAAGTTGTGCAGTTCTTAAGAAACTTTAGCTCGACCAGTTCATGTACGATTCGAGTTGCATTGTCTACCCTTCCGGGTTCAAGCATTGTTGATGGCCTACTTGTCTGAATGCTGCCAAGCCAATCTAGGGCTGCAGTGTGCTATCGGCTTAGCCTGGTCCTGCACCCTAAGTACGCCACTCTACCTACACCCCGAAAGGCTGAAGTAAGGCAAGTCCGGAAACGATCATACCTGAAGGAAGCAAGACGACGCTCTTGATTGTATTTAGAATTGTGTTCGACCTAAAACTTTCTCAGGAACAGTAAGCCGCAATGAAGTTATAGATAAGAAACAGATTTTACTATTTTTCTTGACTTCAGTGTGCAGGAAAAATAAATAAGCTCCGACATCCTCTAGGCGGCTTGTGGTCAATGTTCAAACATTAACATCAAGTGTCTCTAGAGCTACTTAGTTCCGGTAAAGCTAAGAGGCATGTCATCAACGTGAAGATGGTGGAAAGACTCTAAAGTAGAGTCTGACGTTGACACAACACGTGTTGACGGAGGTCACTGCCGGAGCTACCAAGATCTGACAGCCTCGGGGGGCCTACACTATCGAAGACTTCAGACCTACATTCTACAAGTTTGAAGCACGCGAGTCTTTAACAACTGGTACATCCTCTTGGTACATGTTCACAATCAAATTGTGTACATCTACCAGGGGGCCAAGCGTGACAAAGGTGTTGAAGACAAAAAATGAAATTCAAATTCTCAAAAATTTGGATTTTATTCATTTGGAGACAAGAGATTACAAAATTGGAGAAGAAGAAGAGAGAATACAAGCGGGAGCTACAGGGAGACAATCCTAGACCCTATGGAAGAATTGGGTGACCTTCTGGGCAACCTCCGACACGTTGGCTCGGACGGCTTCACCCTCTCCTTCGATGGGACCTTCAAGCACTGGGTCCACAGGGAATTGAGGGTCCTGGCTGGTGTAGCACGTCAGCACAAACTCTGCGACGTTCTTTGCCAGGGACTGACCCTCTGTTTCCAATTGGTCCGCGATGACATCGCCCACCTTGGAGAGCTTGTTGCCTGCTGAACTCAGCGCCTCCAACGTCTGGTCCAGCTCCGGCTCTAGATCATCTGGACGCACGGGACTGAAGCCCATTGGCGTCAGCGCGTCGTTGGCCTTGCCTAGGAAGTCCAAAACTTGTTGGGACTCCGCAGCCCTTGCACCACGCATCTCCGCCAAGGATCTTTTGGCCGCCGCCAGCTCCAAGCTCTCCCGAGCAAGACACTCCACCTCTTTGGCATTCTACTGAATTGTTTCAGCAACCTGCCTTTCGAGCTTGCTGAGCTCTTCCTCCCGGAGATAGATCTCATTCCGACGGTTGACCAGATCTTTCTCTCGGCCCCGCACCTTCTTCTCCCGGGCGACGATGGCATTCTCTTGCTTGTAGAGTTCTTGCCCTCACTCCCAGGCCTTGTTCTCCTCGTCCTTGCAACGCTCATCCAATTTCTTGGTGCGTTCTTCGAGACTCTTGTGAGCCAGTGCTGTCTTTTGGACAAGTTCCTCCTCCCTCTTCACGAGGTCGTCTTGCAGCTCCAGGAATTTCTGTTCTTCATCCTTGAGCCATCTTTCTCACGCTTCAAGAGCCTACTGGCGCTTGAAAAGACTATCGTGGATGGCGGAGAGCCTTTCCTGGCGCTCGTCAGCTGCGCTATTTGCAGCTTTGGCCTGCTCATAGATGGCCCGGGACTGGTTGTCGAGGGTCCGCGTCATGCTTTCCCTCTCATCCAACAACTTTCCCCAGTACTCCAGGCGGACCTTATCCCTTTGCACCCACTCCTTGTTGTCAGCCAGCCTTGACTGCGCCAGCTTGGTCTCCAAATGGAGTCGGTTGCGCCACCTCCTAAGGGTTTGGCGCTCCTCCTCGAGGGCCTTGCTGTCGTGGTAGAAGGCCAACTGGACTTGGCAGAGACTGGAGCAGGCATTGTCGATAGACAACGATAAGGGGGATTGGATCCAGACCTGCCGGGGTCATCTCCGCTGGCTCCAGCAGATCTTCAGCAACAAAAATTGGGTCCCACTCTACGAGAGCTGTCCCCTGAGCTTCAACGGCACTAGGGCCAACCTCCGAGATAGCCTCGTCCGCCGTCGAGGAAGTACCTACAGCTGAAGTTCCAACCTCTGGAATTGGTTCTGAAGGCCCAGCAGACAGGTCATAAAACACTGGCCCCTCCAGCGGGGGGCCAGCAGCTTCATCACGACACTCTGGCTCAGCAGCGGGCACCTCTAGGATCACCGCTTCCGGAGCGGGTGTTGAAGGTCCGGTCGGAGCAGAAGCTACTTCTGGCTCTGGCGCAGGCGCCTCCTCCGCCGCTGGCTCAAGTGCTGGCGCTTCTACCACCATGGGCTCTGGCGCTGGCATCTCGACCGCCATAGGCTCAGGCGCCGACGCCTCCATAGCAACTGGCTCGGACGCCGGAACCTCTTCAACAGCCGGCTCCACAGCCGAAACTTCTGCAGCAACTGGCTCTACCGCTGGAGCTTCCTCGACAACCAACACAAGTGCCGGAGCTTCATCAACACCCGGCTCCACTGCCGGGACCTCATCAACCACCGGCTTGATTACCGGGGCTTCAAAAACATCCGTCTCTAGGGCTGGAATCGCAGCTTCCTCCGGCTCTACGGCTGGAGCGTCCAACATCTCAGCATCCAAGCCCGGAGCTTCAACCTCCGAGGCTGGCGCTGCTGGTACATCTTCAGTACCGTGGTCCGGCGCTACCACGAGAACTTCTAGAGATGAGTCGTCCAAAACCACGACAGCCGGCGTCGGGGCTGCCGCAGCCTCAGCCACCTCTTGGGGCGGCACTGGAATCGGAGCTGGAGCTTCAGCCTGCACAGCCTCGACCGCTGCTGCAGGGACCGGAGCTTCAACCCTTTTCCTGGGCATGCTGCGGATGAAGGACGAAGAGACTCAAAATACAGTTAAAAATAAAACAACTGACTGAGGTAAAAAATCAAAAATTACCTCAGAAGGCTTCCGCACCAGTTCCCGCAGAACCTCTTTTCCGGACGCTTTGGACTGGCCCTAGCTGACACTGGCGTGGTAGTCCCGGAGGGCCCCCCCGGAGCTTGCTACTGCTGTTGGCGTTGCTCTAGTCGAGGCCCCCCTCGAGTGGGAAGGACCTCCGGACCCGGAGCCCTCAGCTGGCTCTAGGACCAGAGTCACCTGGCCGGAGCTAGCACCCCGGGAAGAAGCCGCTACTGGAGTAGACGCCGCCATCGTAGACCTCCCCCTCCGGGGAGAAGGAGACGCCGCAGAATAAGTATGCCTGGCCCTTCGGTCGACATGCTTCCTCTTACAGCTTGAGGGCTCGGCCAGTTCCTTGCCCTTGCCGACGACTTCGGTTCTTGGTTTAGGGGCGGGAACGGAGCCACCTTCCGGAGCTTCGGAGATCGCCAACCCGGTGGTCGAGCGCCTCTCAACGACTCCAAGGTCGTCAAGCACCGGCATCGTCCGCCGGAGCTCCCTACTGAATTCTGCCACCATGTTCAGTGGGAGGAAAGCCGGCGGCGGAACCAAGTCGTCGCCCTCGACGTCGATGTCGTGCTGGAATTTCTTTAGGTGGAACTCCAAAGTTGCACCCTCCATGTTGGACTTCAAACTGGTCTCGATCCGGTCGTCGTCCAGCACACTGTTGAGAGCCCAAGCCAACTTCTCCCTCCTCTTCAACGGAGCCCACCTGTTGGTCAGGAAGTTGCAAAACACCTCTTGGGGAGTCACCCCTCCTTCCACGCACAGGCGGATCCTGGTCAGAGCAGGGTTGAAGGCATCCGACAGCACCGGAGCTTCACTCCAAACTGCGGTGTCGATGTTGGGGAGGCCTTCCGGCAGCTCCATCTTTTCATGCTGCTCCACCCTGATTACAATCCAATTCTTCTTCCAGTCGTCCCACTTCCCAGAATGAAACGACTGAAAATACTTGTACAGGCACTTCTTGCGCTTCACAAAATAGTAGAAGCCAAGGTACTCGTCGCTCCGACCTATGGTTTGGACAGCGAAGAAGGTGCGGAAAAGCTCAACGCAGGGGGGAATGCCCACCCGCATCACATAGAAGTGGAGAAATATGGACACCGGCAGAATGGAGTGGGGGCCAAGGTGGTAAAGCTGCAGACCATAGAAGTCTAGTAGCATCAAGAAGAAAGAGGAGAAAGGTGAGATCAGTCCCACCATGGCGTACGCGGAGAAGTACACCATGTTACCGGCGTGCTCCTTCTCGAATGGAAGCTTGTCGGCATGGACCAGGTGGTTGAAGAAGTCAGGGGACCATCCCATGAGGGCCCGGACCTTCTTCAAATCGTCATCGGTCTTCAGTCGGCTTTGGCGGAGACCCAACTCCATCGCGGCACAGCGAGGCAAGAGAGGAAAGGCAAGAAATAGTTTGGAAGGTTTGAGTGCAAGATCGATTGAAAGGCGTAAAGAACCCCAAACGGTGCATGCTTTCCTTCTTAAGTAAGCCCCCACAACGCCTGGATGGAAACCGCAGAGAAGACGACGATACCAGTCAAAATTTTCACCCCGCCAATGACAAGGGGACCCAAGGCCACCCCGACGATCAAGTCGAGGTTCTTACCCCAGGCGAACAGTTTTCATCATGAACGGCGGGAAACCCGAAGTCGGCGGCCTAACAGGGCGCGCAGAACCGATATTATTTTGGCATCGGGAACCGGCGACCTTCAATTGTGTGAGATCCGCACGTTGAAATCTCACCCGCCGCCTTCAAGATACGCCACGCAGCGGAAGTTTAACTGTGAACTACCTCCAACGGCACAACCAAAGACCCTTGAAGACACGGTTCAGAAACCAAATAATGGACCCACCTCCGGTGAAATGACTTCATCCAAAAGGCCTCTCCCGGAGGTGAGTCCAGGGGGCCACTATCGGTACCCTCTGTACCGGATACCCCTTGGGATTGCAAAGATCACAAGGAAACTCCATCTACCAGATTTGAAGACCTCCGAAGGCCCCACATGTCAGGCGTAGCCGGACCTGCTTCCCCGACATGGTTAGTCCCAAGGCCGCCACGTGTATCACAAGACCGGAGCTACCACCCACACATGGGAAGCTCCGGTCAGAATACCAACCGGACCTAACCCCAGACAGAGGGAAGCTCCGGTACTGACACGTGTCCAACAACACCGGACCTACCCGTCCACGACGGTATGCTCCAAAGCTGCCACATGACAACCGCCGGACCTTCAATTTCAACTATCAAGCCGGTGGACCTCCCAACGGCTCCGGACCTTCAAGGATCAATCAAAGACTTCAAGACCTGATTAAGTGTCATTAATGCCATATTAATGACACACGATCAGATAGTCCTTAATACTGATAGCGGCACTGTTAAGGCCTGTTACCAGGTTATTAAGGGTAATTAACCTCATTTATTGTGTATCAAGCATGTGTAACCGTCGGGGCCACCTGTCGGGCCAGAATAACATTGTAACGACCAGTCCTTGTACTATAAAAGGACTGGTCGACGATACATAAGGGACGATTCCAGACCACTACTCAACACCCTGAGCTAGACAAGCTTCTTCTTTTGGAGCTTCTTCTAGACTCACAAATTAATACATCACCAACACACCCCGTGGAGTAGGGTATTACGCTCAGGCGGCCCGAACCACATAAATCTCTGTGTACATGTGTCTTTCACCTTCTTGAATCTCTGCGCACCCATTACCGAACTACAACTCTTCGATCTACCAAAGGTAGTGTCAGGAGATCTGCCGGATCCAAACACCGAAAATCATGTTCATGATAGAAAAGGTCGCAGGAATCGAGTTTGTGAAGGATGTTGAGCACACTCCTCTAAGGCCCCAGAAGCCTTCCCAAGCCACTCTCCCAGCTGCTCCATCTCCTGTATCTAGTGAGGAGGCTCCCAGGAGGGCCCAAGCTAAAGCAAGACCCCCATGAAGTACAGGAGCTACTACTTCCATGAAGGGGTCCCCTAGTGGCATCTTGAAGTACTTGGTCGCCATCTTTGGCTCCTGCAAGAAGGCTGAGGTGAAAGTCCACAAGTTAAACAAGGCAATGAAAGAAGATATGAGATACATAAAGCAAAATGTCAAAGCCATATGCCAGAAGCTGGAGATTGAGCCTGTTGGGTCTCCTGTCATCTCCGAGGACTCTCCCTCTGACTTCTCGGAGCTTCCACCTCTCTCTCCCTTCGAACTCGCCTATTTTGGTGTTGGGGGCACTTCGAGTGGATCCGCTCCTCCTCCTCTGCATCCTAAAGATGAAGACGATGAGAGGACCGACAACAAGGAGTGAATCGACGGCGATTGCTAGATCCCTCCTCTCCTTTTTTTGGTGCCTTGATGCCAAAGGGGGAGAGATTGAGGGGGAGTCACTAGGTCTAGCAGTAGTTTGAGAGATGAGAGCTCCATTTGCATATTTTGATCTCTATTATGCTTTTGGGTTCTAAATTTGATCTCTATTATGCTTTTGGGTTGCAAAACTACTATTATGCTCTTATTATGGTTCTAAAATCATGTTTATGAAGTTTGTGATGATTCTGTGGTGCAATCTATGTTTATGTTTTGAGATTGACATATATGCTTGTTGTTGTTATGATTATGCTTTTACCTTATCATCATCACGATTTTTGCTCACACACACAGGTAGTTTTGCATCCCACCATAAAGAGTGCACATATGTCTTATGTTTCCATTGCTTAACTTGTTCCAAGCTCAAATGTGCACACTTTATAAAAATCTGGAGTTGTAATCATATTTGTGAAATCTCAATTGGTTGTCATCAATCACCAAAAAGGGGGAGATTGAAAGTGCATCTAGGCATCCCTTGTGGGTTTTGGTTGATTTATGACAAACAAATGAGATCCTTACCAAATTGTTGAGATGATCGCATGTTTCAATAAAATTATGAAGAAAGCGTAAAAAGAAAGGAGATTGAAGAATTAAGTTGAAAAGAGCTCAATAAGATGAATCGAATACTATTTGTGTATGGAGTGTGTTGGAGAAACACACCGCAAGAGCTCAAGCAAAAGAGATCACTCTCACCGCACAAGTTTACACAGGTCCGGACTAGTCCGATGTTCACCAGACTAGTCCGATAACCTCTCTGTCCAGGATCGGACAAGTCCTCCCAGTGCGGACTTGTCCGATAAAGGTCAGACTAGTCCAATAATCCTTCTGATAAAATTCGGTCAAGTCCGATATTCCACACACTTGTCCTTAGCCCCTCAAAATTTCACGACACCGGACTAGTGTGATATCATCCGGACTAGTCCGATAACCTCTCTGACTAAAATCGGACAAGTCCACCAAGTGCGGACTTGTCCTCAATTCACTAAGGGATTCACCACGCCGGACTAGTTCGATATGTGCCGGACTAATCCAAACATCTCCATAGACAATATCGGACTAGTCTGCCCAGGGCCGAACAAGTCCGATAATTCAGGACACTTAGGGTTTCCCACACGCCGCACACCAGACTAGTCCGGAGTCCACCACGGACTAGCTCGAACTTTGTAACCCTAACGGTAACCTTTGGAAACCCTAGTATAAATAGGGGTGCACGACCCCTAATTAAATCTCTCTCGACCCCTCTGCGCCGTCACACCTTCCAAGAGCCTAGAAAACACATCTCTCCACACAATCCAACGCAAGAAAGATCAAATCATTGAGGATTAACCATATCAAAGGAGAGACACGTTCTTCACGACTTGAGCTCTTGGGTTTGATTCTCTCACAAACTCTCGCTGTTTAATTGCATACTTTTCGAGTGTTTTTGGTGGAGTTTTGAATTGTAAATCTTGGGGAGCCCTCAACTTGTGAGAAGGCCCCTTGAACACGATCATCTTACCCCTTTGTGATTAGTGGAAGAGACTCGGCCTCCATGGTGATTCGACGATGGTAGGGTTGGTGCCTGGTCCTTTCGTGGGCTCCTCAATGTGGACGTAGATTTCCTCTGTGGAATTGAACCACGCGATAAAAATCATTGTTTCCTTTGTTCTTTTGTTCTATCTATTAATCGTGATCTAGGGTTTGCTTAATCTAGTTCAATTTGTGTTAAAACTTTGAATCTAAAGTTAACTTGTAGCACATCTAGTTTTATTGAAGCAAAATACTCTATTTGTAACTCAATTTCCGCTGCATAGAAGACTTTAATCAAAATCACTGATCAAACTTGATCAATTTAGTCCGCATACGCCGATCTCTCTGTATTTGATCAGGTTGCTAAGTGTTTCATACGAAAAATTCAAAAAGCTTATTCACTACCCCCTCTAGGCTACATTCAACAACGATAGTTTGCTTCGGCTCCGCAGCGATTGGCTCCGCCTCACGTGCGACTCTCTCGATCCTTTCCGCAGAATGAATCGATCACCCGTTCGGAAGGGCGTGGTGGCCGGTGCATGCTGCTCTCCTCCATCGCCCGTGGCGCGCCGAAGACGGCCTCGTTCAGGACATCGTCTAGGTCCACGAGCATGGGGACGGCAACAATGAGGAGCGTGTCGCGGACCAGCAGCTCAAGCCATTCGCCTTTGGGAACCAACACCTCTCCTCGCCTCGCTACTTCACCGGCGATGATGACGATGCCCTATTCTGCTGCTCGTCCTCTTTCAGTCTCAATGTTGGCTTCTCCTTGCTGTGCGTGCGATGTGCCTTCCGTTGTCGGAGTGGAATGCATGTTGAGCCCTTCGCTGTGCTTAGCTGCCAGCGTGGTCGCGGTTAGTGTCTGAGTGCAATCGTTTCTGTCGGCCACGACGAGGAGTGTGTCGTGTACCAGCAGCACAAACTATTCGCCTTTGGGGACCAGAGCCTCTCCTTGTCGCGCTACTTCACCGGTGGCGGTGATGACGCCCTGTTCCACTGCTCGTCCCCTTTCAGTCCCGTTTTCGACTTCTCCTTGCCGTCATCGTTTGCCACCTCCATCTCACTCTTGCCATTGCCCTCGACCTCCCTCATCGACGACGCTGCGGTCGAGGCCGCCGATGTAACCGGCCACCAGCTCCGGCTCACACGCTGCGATCGTGAAAGCTGAAGCCGCGCGCGTCGATCCATCGGGTGAGATGAGGAGCCACGCACGTGAGCGCCGATAGGGCGAGGTTGCATATGTGGCGTGCATCGAGGCGGGTATCGGTGTGCATACCGTATGCAGCAATTTTTTTTTCTACTAACAAGGTGATGAAACAAGTTATAGAATACAATTAAATAATCCCTTGTTCTTGCGGTACCTTTGCACCCGCGCCTTCCGCTCGGCCGCCGCGGCGACCACTGAAGCGGCGGCGGCGTCTGCGGGCGACCGCGCCGCTGTTGTCCACGCCGCCATGCCGGGCAGCGCCCAAAACGGTGCGGCGCCGCCGTGATGATTGACCGGCGCCATGCTGGCCGGCAGGTAGCTGCCAGTGACGCAGGCCGCGAGGTCGGCGCCGGATAGCAGGTCGAACAGGTTCCGGCCTCCGTCGGCGCCGCCGTCGCTGGTGGTGAAGCTGGTCGACGAGGTGCCCTGGGGGCTCCCCTGCCCCGGGGCAGGCAGCGGCCACGACGACGCCGCGTCCACGTCGTCCGCCGCGTCCACGTCGTCCGCCGCGAAAAGGTTGTCATACACGCCGGACGCCGCCGCCACGGCCACGGCGGCCGGGGCGAGCGGCACGCGTTTGTGGCGCGACGCGAACGGGTTGGCCTCGTGCACGGCTGCGTGGCAGGGGCCACACAGCGCCGCCGCATCCGCCGGGCAGTACACCGCAGCCGTGTCGACGCAGACCCGCAGGTTGTCCCGGCCGTGGGGCTCGTGCTGCCTTCGCTGCGCATCTCCTCGGCTTAAGCCTGGTCTTCTATTTCTGAATTTCTTGGTGTTCGTGCGTTGGAGTGGGGGATGGTAGTGAGCTACTGAGCTGCATAAATAGGAAGGGGGAAGAAGGCATGGAGAACGAAACAGCTTAGGGAGGAGGCGGAGTTGGTGAAGCGTCGTCTAAGACAACATGTGGAGCTCTGATGGCCAGGAGAAGTTTGAACTGAGGTAGAGCTAACATACTGTGACACTGCGTTGCTTGCATATATGATGACCCAAAGAAATTGTTTTAACTATATATTTGGTTTGATAACGTGTGAGATAAACATATGGATTCTATGGTGAAGACAAGACATGCAGGACATGATTGAATGATTGATACATGGAATGCTCTCCTCTCATGTGTGCTTTGCTCGTCATCACTGCCTGCAAATGATTATTCTTGTTTCATCTATATTACTTGTTGACCATCTCACGTGATTGCCCTCCAAGATTAAATTCAAGCTCATACATAAAATCTCCATGCCTTATTCATTTGCTTTCTTCAAAATTTAATTTCATGTGACTTCTTTCGATGATCTGATCTCTATTTTGTTCTATCAAGAACATGTATTCCATGCGGCTTAATTTAAAGTGCACATATATGTGCGTGCAAGGGTGCATATTAATTTCTGTTCAGTTTGTTCTTATCATTCATTTGAATTACTAATTATATGTGGTGCAAACGGGACTAATTTGCTATGTTGAACTGCCTTTTGTCCGTATAAAAATGTCATTAGTTGACACCAGCCATTACAGGAAATCTGAAAGATTACGTTGGTCAAAGTAACTAAGACTGACCGGCCGACGTAAGTCAGTTAACTTACGTCGGTTGTTGGAAGCCGACGATAGTTTCATAACTTATGTCGGTCACGGGCCCGCAACTGATATAAGTTATTGGACCGACGGTATTAATGCACTACTTACGTCGGTCTGGGACCTGGGCTACATAAGTAAGCTGACCGACGGAAGTTGTCTGCTAATTAAATCGGCCCAATCCCTAGACCGACGTAAGTTATCTCTAATTACGCGCGCAACCCATTCCACGCCGCGCACCTCTTTCTCCTCCGCACCGCGTCACGCGCCTCTTCGCCTCCACGCTGTGTCGCCGTAGCCGTGCCACGCCGCCGCGGCGACCCACCGCGTCGCCGCCACAGTGCCGCGCTGCAACACCGCATCGCCCCCACCTCGTCGCCCGCACCGAGCCGCGTCGCCCGCACCGCGCCGCCCCACCACGGCACCCGCACCCGAGCCGGCGCCCCAGCGCACCGCTCCAACGCACCACGCCGTCGCCCCCGAGCCGGAGTACCGCCCACCACACCCGAGTCTGGCCGGCTGCCTCCACCGAGCGACACCGAAGTCAGTGAGCTCGCTCCCTTTTTGCCACTGTTTGTATTGCTAATTTTTTTACAACTGTCAATTGTTAGTTAGTGAGTACTTAGCTTGTTAGTGAGCACATAGCTGTCAATTATTAATTGTTTAGCAATTAGTTTTAGTTAGTTGCAATTACATTCAATTGTTTCCCCAATGTTTGTATATTAGTTTCAATTAGTTGCAATTACATTCAATTGTTTAGTAATTAGTTTCAATTAGTTGCAATTACATTCAAAATTTGATGACTGATGAAATTTAGTTGTTTAATTGCTTAATTCTTTTCTATTTACTAATTAGTTGTTTAATTGTTTAATTCTTTTTTAAATATTTTGATTGCTTGAGTGTTTATTTATGGGCAGCAACTACTATGGGATTTGCTGTTTTGTGCAAGCACGCAATCTCCTAATCCCAACTGTCCCCTGTCAATCCAAGGGTGGATGCACTTTTAGCACTTAAATCCCCCACCTGATGCTGTCATTATGCAAAAAGAACCTCCTGAGCCGAGCCGAGCGACATGCCTGTGTTGGATCTGTGGCTTTCCCGATCGACACCTGACGGCCCGAGTCTCGAACTCTCGGTGGACCACATTTCTTCCTCCTTCCTTCTTCCCACGTTCCTCAGCAGATGGACGGCGCACGGCACCGTCGCCCGTGCGCGGAGGACGACGCACTGCACCGTCGCCCGTGTGTGGATGACGCCGGTCGGTCATGCGAGGGAGCACGCCGCTCCCTCGTTCACAGAGCACGCAACCGTCCCCCGTGCATGGCGGACGCGGCCCTGTCCCGTGCACGGCGGACGCGCCCCTCGCCCGTGCGCCTGGTTGAACGCCCCGACCAGAATCGAACACTCGTGTGTGTGCCTAAACTGTTCGATGTAGGCGTGCCTAAACAGTTCGATGTTTTGCCGCTTTGGAACGCAACATGAGTGCTGCTTCATTCTGATCATGTACGCACACAAATAAGTGCCGCATAGCAAAACCGAACACAAATGAGTGTCTTGTTTCAGAGGTGTGCAATTCTGAACATAAATGAGGTGTCCTGTTCCACTGTACAACATTAACAACACAAAAACAACAAATCAATTCTGTAATTGTACAACAAAATGCTCTTGACAATTCCAAATCACGTAGCTATTATGACAGCTAATATAAGATGACAGCTGATGCGCAAATGGGGCATACACATGCAAACTGAATTTTCCATTCAGAAAAATAAGCGGCTGCGTCTTTGGTGAGAATATCTGTAGCAATAATATCATAATATTCAAATTGAACTACATCCGCCTACAAAAAACAGTTAATCAAGGTTCGCAATGGACTATCTCTATGCTATTGGCACCTTGATATTTGAGCAATTACAAAACCTCACAGAGAACTGCAGTGGACCAGCGAGCGCAGTCCCGCACGGGCGAGGCACACTCGCGCACGGCCGCGTACTCTACGATCAGCAAAGGCGGCATGCACGAATGCACTGCGCAGGCCCGCATGGGCTAGACATGCTCTACGATCGGCGACGTCTGCAGTGGGCGGCAGACGCGATCTTCACGATCTTCGGCGGCGGACGCGGAACGTGAGACGAGGGCGAAACGTGGTGGCTGGGCCTGGGCGTTCCGTCGATCGGGAAGGAAACAGTGCGATCGGCTGCTATCTCGGCTCGGCTCGGAGCGTTCTTTTTGCATAATGTGAGCACCAGGTGGGGGATTTAAGTGCTGAAACTGCATCCACCTTTGGATTGGCAGGTGACCGTTGGGATTAGAAAATTGTATGCTTGCACACAACAGCAGATTGCATAATAGTTGCTGCCTTATTTATGATATGTATATAAATGGGTTCCGCGCCAGCTCGACTCGACAGAGCTCATTTATGGCCCGACACGGCCATTTAGTAGTCACTTATGCATATAGACGGGCACGAAGACGAAAAACGACGGTGATGACGGCAAGCTCCAACGCGTGAGCAGTGGGATCTGACGGATCATAAAGTACGACGACTGTCTCGTAAAGTCGTTCGAGTGTTAAAGGCAAGCCTAAATGGTTATAACTTAGAATGGCTTACCCAGTTGTCATTCTCTCTCATTCTTTCCTCATTCTCTCTTTCATTCTTTCATCTCTCTCGCAAATGACTCAAAAATGAAAAATTAACTTAACTTGTAAAATATATGTTACCCGTTTTGAACCAGACCGTCTCACATGCGTTACGCATGTGAGGCGTGTTGGTTTGGAATTGTACCTTTTTAGGACAGCCTGAGAGTGATCGAGGGGGCGTCGCTTGTGACGAGACGCAGGTCTGGATCTGGACGAGATTTCGTGGCATAATCCTGTTGTTCTCTGCTGCACCATTTATGGGCGTGCAATTGGAGAACAACGGGGTTATACTGCCAATTTTTTTTTCCGATCCAGACCTAGCGTCTCGTCATGAGCACGCTCCACTCGGTCACTCTTGGGTGAGTATATGACCTATCCTTTCCAATAGACTTAGGGACATTACATTAAATAAAGTATAAAGTAATAATAATTTCTCTGGTTTTGAACTGCAGAGTCAAACATGGCTGAAGATCACAGTTGAATGTAAACTGGATGGAAGAGTAGAACTGATGGTCCCTCAGATGAGTGGTACGCCAAGACAGATGCATTTGTAAACGAGATTTTTCATTGTAAAATAGTGATAAGGCGCGATGCTGATGTACGAAAGGCCGGAACAGGACGTTTTTGGACAAAGTGGAACTGTAGGTACCCTGCAGACGGGGTACCCTCGCACACAGGATGAAGGCACTAAGGCACGTCCGGTGACGCCACGTGTCCCGAAGGTTCCAAGACCTCAGTCTCCCTCAAAGATCAAGCTCCAGCACGACCACGAGAGCCTTGAAGATGGGACTCAACCCCTCCGAAGAGACGGGCACCTAAAACGCCACGTGTAGGGCGGGACCTGCCCCAACCTTGGGGGAGAGCCCAGTGCAGCCACGTGGATCAAAGCTCCAGGTTCAGCGCCCCCCACGGGAAAGGTCCCGAGGCTGCCATGTCTCCTGGAGAGCCCCGGAGCTACCACACAACACAAAGGATAGGGGCTGGCCTCCCCAGTAGGGGTCAGCTCCAACACTGCCATGTGTCCCACAACTTGCCCAAGATGGTAACATGCGAGAGTTAAGGGATGGTGCGCCCTGCCCAAGTCAAGCATTAAAGGCGCACACCCACCTTCGACGCAAAACGCGGAGCACACCAACGGTCAGAGACCGCTATGACCAATCTCATTATAGTGAAGGCGCTGCAGGCCTATCCCACTTAGCCAAGTGGGTACCTTGCGGCAACAAGACAGGCTGACAGGACACCTTCTTCCATCATCAGTAATGGCACGTGGGCTACTGACGAGAGATGTGGCAAGACAGCGAGTCTTCATTGCCACGGTCAGAGGAAGCCTATGCGAGAAGCATAGATCTTTAGGATAAGATCGCCCCGGGACCACCTGTCAGGCCCCAAACCCCACTTGTAAGGTGTCCGACCTTAGCTATAAAAGGCATGAACTTCCACCGTTACAGAGGACCGAACATTGAATCCCCGATAGACAAACATGCATACACACCCACTAACAATACAATCCACCGTGGAGTAGGGTGTTACGCTTCTTGCGGCCCGAACCACGTAAAAAACACAGTCTCATACTCTCTCACGCGCTCGTACACTTGATTGAGGCCTAAACCCCGCCAAACAAGAACCTTCGCGGGCTGCTCATTAGCAGATCGGGGGAAGTGTCGCATTAAAACTTTGACATTTGGTGCCCTAGGTAGGGGTTTTTTCCCTTAAAAAGTGGTAGCGCTTTCACCATCATGGTGTTCATCAAGCCTTCGAGTAGTGGCAAGATCAAGCCGCAAAAGGTCGACCACAGGTCGACGAAGACGTGGAGAAGGAGTTCTAGAGGCCAGAACACGCTGTGGAAACAGTTCACCGGTCTGTGAACTTCGACCTCAACAGCGACCACGAGCATCACAAAGCATTTCACGTATCTGTGGAGGATCTTCGGAACCCGCATCCAGGAATGCGGTCAAGACCCTTCACCGGGCAATGGCTTCAACAACCTCTACTCATGCCTCAGCGCCGCATCATAGATGGATGGAGATGTCGATCAGCTTCGACGTCTCTGACTGCCCCGAGAACATAGCAGGACCCAGGTTTTTGCCCCTCCTTGTTGCCCCCACCATCGCCAACATGAAGTTCTACCACGTCCTGGTAGATGGTGGAGCCTAGATAAACCTCATCAACCGTGCGGCCTTTGACAACATGAAGATCCCCGTGTCCAGGCTCGCCCCATCGAGACCATTCTCGGGGTTAGGGCTGGGGAGTATTATCCTGTGCGGCAGCATCCACCTCTAGGTCCCCCTCGGGACACCTGAGAACTTCAAGACAAAGAATATCCTATTCGACATCGCGGAGGTTAGCCTCCCCTACAACTCCATCATCGGCAAGCCCGAACTATACCTGTTCATGGCTGTAGCCCACTACGCCACCTCGTCCTCAAGATGTCGACTCCCTCCAGCGTCCTCATGATCTGCAGAGATCGTTCCACTGCGATGATGGCTTTAGAGAAGCTCTGAGAGCTGGCAGCAGCCCCAGCACCTGCCCCAAATGATGGTAAGTTAAGTTTGCCCTCGCCAGGCTCACGCGCGCGCAGTCATGCCACTGCACCACGGGTGGAGCCCTCCGACGATGACGACGTGCCCATAAACACAATCCAGATTGACTTTGATGCTGCTTAGACCAACCGTGTCGCTGGGAGCCTTGACAGCGAGCAGGAATTGGCGCTCACCACTTTCCTACGAGCTAACATCGATGTCTTCGCCTGGCAACCATCGCAGATGCTAGGCATCCTAGGGAAGTGATCGAGCACCGCCTGAAGATATACCCCGACGCCCGGCCACAACAACAGAGGCCTCATAAGCAGTCCATCAAGCGACATAACTTCATTCGTGAAGAGATCAAGAAGCTACTCGATGCTGGCTTCATACAGGAGGTCTACCATCCTAGATGACTGGCCAATCCTGTTGTTATCCCTAAGGCCGGCAGTAAGATCCAGATGTGCATCGACTACACCAACCTCAACAAGGCATGTCCTAAAGATCCTTTCCCTCTCCCTAGAATAGATCAAATCGTAGATTCAACCTCGGGATGCGATATGCTATGCTTTCTAGATGCCTACTCAGGGTTTCACCAAATCCCAATGTCTAGAGAGGACGAAGAACATACCACATTTATAACTGTAGATGGCCTTTAATGCTATGTATCCATGCCTTACGGTCTTAAGAATGCCCTCCCCACCTTTGTACGTGCCATGCATAAAACATTTGGGGACCTCATTCGGGACCTAGTAGAGGTGTATGTAGATGATATTGTAGTAAAAATCCAGACACATACATCATTGCTAGAGAACCTTGCCCTAGTCTTTGATAGGCTGCGGACCACATGCACAAAACTCAATCCTGACAAGTGCATGTTCGGAGTGAAAGCTGGGAAGCTCCTCTGTTTCCTGGTCTCACACCGAGGGATTAAGGCCAACCCAGAGAAGATCAAGGCAGTGGAGCTGATGCGGCCTCCAGCCCGCAACAAGGACGTGCAGAAGCTTGCAGGTTGCTTGGCAGCACTCAGCCGGTTTATCTCCAGGCTGGCTGAGCGGGCCCTCCCGTTCTTCAAACTCCTACGTCATTCCGGACCATTCGTCTGGATCAAGGAGGCAGAGAGGGCGTTTCGCGAGCTGAAGCAGCACCTGACATCGTTGCCTATAATGGTAGCGCTGGAGCCCAGGGAGCCCCTGTACCTTTACATTGCCTCCACCACAGAGGTGGTAAGTATGGTTTTGGTTGTAGAACGGGCCGACTCCCAGCAGCCTCAACGGGCAGAAGGGGCCCCTGCCGCTGATTCTGAGCCCCAGGGCTTGGAGCTCTCAGAGGTTCTAACAACATGGTTGCCTCTGGGTCCCAGCCCCCAGAGGATGTTCGGTCCCCCTAGGGGGCCCCGAAGAGAAAGGAGCCTCTTGATCCCAGCCCCCAGAGCATGTTCAGGTCCCCTAGAGATCAAGGAGCCTTTGGGTCCAAGCCCCCAAAGGATGCACCGGGTCCTGGGGACATGGAGTCACAGAGCCCGGAGCAGATGGAAGAGGATGCACAACTTTCTCCAAGGAGACCCCAAACCATCCCACACCCGATCTACTTCATCAGCGAAGTCCTACATGAAGCAAAAACAAGGTACATTGAAGTGCACAAGCTGCTTTATGCAGTATTAATTGCGTCGAGGAAGCTCTGCTGTTACTTTCAGGCACAGAGAGTTCCAATGTTGACTTTGTTCCCACTGGGGGTGGTGCTGCATAGCTCCAATGCAATAGGCAATATCGCCAATTGGGCGGTCAAACTGGCAGAGTTTGAGCTTGACTTCATACAGCAACATGCAATCAAGAGCCAAGCTCTGGTAGACTTCATTGCTGAGTGGACTCCTTCATCAAGCAACCCAGGGGGCCGGAAAATTAGCGAGCTGGAGCCCAGAGCACCGGTGCTTACCGGACCTCATTGTACACTCTTCTTCGACAGATCCTCGCGGAAGCAAGGGGCTAGAGCTGGTGTAGTGCTCACCTCTCCAACAGGGGAGCAGTCCAAGTACGCGGTGCGCCTTGACTTCAAGGCAACCAACAACATGGAGGAGTACAAAACCCTCATCTTCGGACTCACAACGGCGCAGGGTCTTGGTGTCCAACACATGCTGGTGAAGGGAGACTCCCAGCTGATCTGTCGAGCAGGTACAAGGAGAGTGCTGCTGCAACGACCCCCAGCTCGCAGCGTACCTATTGCACATCAAGAAGCTGGAAACTTGTTTCGAGGCCTTGGACCTCTTCCATGTGCCATATGCCGACAACTACATCGTCGACGCCTTGTCAACCATGGCATATATGGGAGCCCCAGTCCCTAAAGGGGTCTTCGACAGGAGGTGAATTCGTTCCTAACTTCTTTAAATCAGCACAAGAACACGAGCACGACTATTAAATCAGCAGGTGAATTCGTTCCTAACTTCTTTTGCATGTGAGTTTGAGAATAAATTGCTATGTGATGATTTAATTGTTATTAGGAATAATGGAGAAGATCAACAAGTGAAAGGAAGAGGCCTTGGGAGTGTGGAGAACCAGCTGGGACGTCCACAAGTTGATGGAAACAGTTTACAACTCGGACTCGAGTTCAATTCGGAGTCCAGGAGCAGTCCACCTTAAAACGGACGCCCAGGAGGCATACGGACTCCGTTTTCGACGTTCTACATATGCACGGAAAGAGGAGAAGATAAGTTTTCTAATGGTTCTTGTACCACCTATAAATTTCTCCGGAGTCATTGGGAATTGTCGAAACAAGTCGAGTCTAGATTTCTGTCCGGTGCTGCGCCACCGAATCGGGCTTTTGGGCCTTGTATCCCGTAAGAGTCCATTTGGGACGCGTCTAATCGTGTTTTGGTCGAATCCTAGCCTATAAATACTGCAACCGCTGGTCATATTTGTTGGTTTTTGCTTATATCAATAATATTGCTGTTCTACAGTTTGTGAGACCCTAACTTTGCGATTTCGGATCGTGTCTTTGATGTTCTTGCTCGTGTTCTCGGTTGCACTTGCAGGGATTAGCCTTCTAGGTGAGGTCAAGCATTTGCAGCACGGTTGATAACCAAAGGAGCCATGGTGTAGTGATTGCAGGGGTACTCGAACCGCTCGAGTGCCGCGGATCATCAACGTCGAGTTCTCCACCCCAATCGACATACCTTTCGGAAGATCGGGCCTAATCCTACTCATCACTATCTGAAGGACAACATCCTCTTGGAGGATCCAGTATCTGCTGAGAGGATCGTGAGGATGGCGAAATGCTACATGCTGGTAGAAGGTGACCTCTGCCGGCGTGGCGCCAAAGGCGTGCTGCTACGGTGCATAACTCGAGAAGAAGGCTGCGATTTGTTCGCAGAGATCCACGAAGGAGAGTGAGAGAATCACGCAGCTTCCCGCACACTGGTTGGCAAAGCCTTTTGGTATGGCTTCTACTGACCAACAACACTACAAGACCCCGTCAATCTGGTCAAGAGATGCAAGGCGTGCCAGTTCCACGCCAAGCAAATTCACACTCTGGCGCAGACGTTGCAGATGATCCCGCCCTCTTGGCCTTTTGTGGTCTGGGAGCTGGAAATCCTAGGACCCTTCCCCAGGGCAGTCGGAGGGAACCGGTTCCTCTATGTCGCTATAGACAAGTGCCCCAAGTGGACAGAGGCAGTCCCAATGATAAACATCAACAAGGAGTCCGTAGTCAAGTTCATCAAGTCAATTGTCTGCAGGTTTGGGGTCCCGAACAGGATCATCACTGACAACGGGACCCAGTTCACCAGTGCAGCTTTTCTAGGACTACTTCGAAGACCTCGACATCCAAGTTTGTTATGCATCTATGGCTCATCCAAAGAGCAACAGTCATGTCGAAAGGGCCAAATCTGAGATCCTCGGGGGCCTAAAGACACGCACGTATAACAACTTGGATAAGCATGGTGCCAAGTGGGTCGACACACTTCCCTATGCACTATGGGCAAGCCGGACATCACCCAGCCGTGCTATTGGAGAAACACCTTTCTTCCTGGTGTATGGGGCCAAGGCCGTCCTCCCCCCAGAGATCGCAGTGGTCTCACTACGAGTCCGAGCATTCGATGAAGCCTCACAGGACCAACTTCGATGAGAAGATGTCGACCTCGTGGACGAAGCAAGGTGGCATGCTACCATCCAAAATGCACGCTACCGACAGGCGCTACCAGGAGTGGTTCATGCGGAGTAGAGAGCTCCAGACAGGTGACCTGGGGTTGCGGCATATAATTTCTCGAGAAGGGTCGCACAAACTCTCCCCCAGCTAGGAGGGCCCCTTCCGAGTGACATAAGTATCCCGCCCCAGGTGTGTTCGCCTGGCTACAAAGGACAGCCCCTCCCCAACCCTTGGAACATAGAGCACCTCTCTAAGTTCTATTCCTAAGCATATAGTAGGACAGTGCAGGGTGTCCTGGTGCCAAGGAACGACACTTAGGACAACTAAGCTCTGGGGGGACAGGTCCAGAGTGTTCAGCTATTTAGCTTGGTCCCATACCCTAAGCATGAACACTCTACCTCCCTTGCCAACCGGAGTGTGTTATTGCCTTATTGTAAAGCCAGTCTCCTCCTATGAATGCCAATTTGAAAAAATCACTGTCTTACCATGTGTTTTCTCTTATGTTCACTTAATTATCAATTAATTTTGTGTCAATCGATCTAGTTCGTACTTTCGTATATTATCTTCATATACCTGGTGAAATTTTTTCTATATCACTCCTAGTAGAGTTATGCAACCCTGCTGAAGGAGGACTTGTTTGAGGTACCTGCAAGGTGTTCTGGGACATCGTGACTTCCCTCTTACTTGGGGTCCTGTGGTGCCAAATGGCCCCCCACAAAAGGCCTATGCCGAGCTGGAGGTCCAGAGCGCGCAACCTGCTTAGCCTGGTCCTGTATCCTAAGCATGTGGGCTTTGCCTCCCAGTACTACGGCTAAGTACTGAGGGCCAGAACGCTCACACCCCGAATAAGGTGGGAGCCAGATCTCGGGCGCTAATGCACTGAATTACCCAAACCCTGCCTACCAGCCCAGGACTGTAAGGCATGACAAAGCTAAAAGAATAGGAAAAGATCACCAACGAGCGGAAAATATGCACCCCTATTATGTGTGCAGGACATATAGAGCAGCCAGCTCTGGCACCTCCCAAGGGACCTGCCATCGACGCATCTACAACGATGGTGTGCGACATCGGAGCATCCAGCTCCGACATCACCCAGGGGGCCTGCCGTCGATGTCCCAGCATGTTGACAACAGTAACAAGCGTGGATAAGTGAGTAGACTCTCCTGCACGCTCTTGTTCCTAATAGGGTTCTCTTGTGGTATCATGTAAACCAGGGGCCTCCGTCAACGCGTCTACGATGATGGTGGGCGACATCGGAGCATCCAACCCTGGCACCTCCCAAGGGGTCTGCCGTCGACGTCTCTACAATGATGGTGGGCGACGCCGGAACAGCCAGCTCCGGCACCTCCCAAGGGTCCTGCCGTCGACGTCTCTACAACAATGGTGGGCGATGTCGGAGCAGCCAGCTCTGACACCTCCCAAGGGGCCTGCCGTCGACGACTCTACAACGACGATGGACGACGTCGGAGTAGCCAGCTCCGGCACCTCCCAAGGGGCCTGTCATCGACGTCCCAGCACGTTGGCGACAGCAACAAGCGTGGATAAGTGAGTAAACTCTCCTGCCCCGCTTGTGGCTAACAGGTTTCTCTTGTGATAGCCTTTACACTAGGGGCCTATCGTCGACGTCTCTACAAAGATGGTGGACGATGCTAGAGAAGCCAGCTGCGGCACCTCTCAAGGGGCCTACCGTCGACGTCTCTACGAAGATGGTGGACGACGCTGGTGCATCCAGCCCTGGCATCTCCTGTGGGGCCTGCTGTCGACATCTCTACGAAGATGGTGGACGACGCCGAGACATCTAGCCCCGCCACCTCCCAGGGGGCCTCCTGTCGATGACTTTACGATGATGAAGGGCGACGCCAGAGCAACCAGCTCCGACACCTCACAGGGGGCTTGCCATTGACGCATCTATGTCAATGATGGGCGACGCCAGAGCGTCCAGCTCCGGCATCACCCAGATGGCTTGCCGTCAACGTCAACACTTAGACAAAGCTCGACGCTCTTGGAAGGGCCACACCGAGGCCAACGGCTCATGCTCCCCCACTTTGCTGGGGGACCAGTCGAAGACATCCTGCGCTCAAGTGGTAGGCCTACCTGACAACCTAGCCACACCTACCAGGGAGCCTCTAAGGGGGTTCCATAGGCAGGATGTCAACTAGCGACAAATTAGCCGTGTCAACTGTGCAAGCGTTGGTCCCTCAAGGCTAACGACATCATTAAAATCTCGTCAAGACCTTATGTAGAGAAGGTTTTGGGGCAACAATTTGAAAAAGCACAAGACAAGCCAACAAGAAATATTAACATGGATTCAAATTCATCAAACAGTTATTTATACAAAGGGGCCCTCCCTGGTTACAAAGGCATTCTGCCTGGAGTCGCTGACCCAAGACCGCTGGAACGAAGAGGCCACCTGCTTGGCAAGGTCCAGGACTTCGGCCCTCGCCTCCTCCTCTCACTCATAAAGGTGGTCTTTCTCCACCGGCTCCAGCAGGGTCTTCGAGTACTAGCTCCGGAAGCATACCAAGACATGGGAAGCCACCAGCTCGGCTAGCTCCCTTCCTTCGACCTTGAGCCGCCTTGCGAGGACATCGTCCACTGACCCCAACGACGAGCAAAGGGAGTCCAAGGCGGGAAGCAGCTGGGCCACCCCTTGAGATGGCTCCCCACGCGGCCCGGGACCAAGGATGAGGGGTTCCAATACCGCCACGGCACGGGCCAAGAAGTCCCGAACCCCTTGAGCTTCGGTCACACGGGTGGCCTAGAGGCCTTCCATCTTCCTTCGTACAGCTTCCTCTCTCGGTCGGCGAGCTCCCGAGCACGACGCTCCAGATCTTCCTCCCGACGCTTGATGGCGATATCCAATTCTTGCATAGCCCGACACTTCTCCTCCAACACGATGAGGGTCCGGGAGACCTCCTCCTCCTTCACCGCCAAGTCCTGTTCTACATCAGCAACGACGACTTCACGACGGACCAGCTCCACCCATTGATCTTCGAATAGCTTCAGGTGAGCATCGGTGGCGGCATGGCCCTTCAAGGCCTTCACCTCGAGCTCCTTGTTCTTGGCGTCGACCAGCTTCACCAAGTGCCGCTCTTCCGCAAGCTGATCCCACTCCCGGGCGAAAGCAGCCTGTGTCTGGCACAAGATAGACTGGGCCGCGACAACAACATCAGCGAGAAGGGTCGACGTGACCATGACCACGGACGGTGCCTCTCTGCCCCTTCCGCCGACTTTGCGGCAGACACCAGCGCCTAGGGACTAGATGGCTCCCTGGCTGGAGCTCCAGGAACCACCGTGTCACTGCCCGACACTGAAGTCCCCTCCTCCGTTACAAGGGCATCGCCTGCCGATGGTGCCGAGTTGCCATCTTGCGTGCCAAAGACATCAGGCGTCGGCGCCGCGTCAACAGCGAGCGGGTCAGCTCTGCCAAGAGAAGCCACCACGACCATGGTAGCCATCTCCTCGCCTGCACCACCTTGCCTGGCACCTCCTCGTCTGGCACCTCCTTGCCTGGCACCACCTCTTCCCCATCTGCCTCGATAGATGAGGGCGAAGATACATCACCAAAGGACGACGCTCCTTCGGATGCAGGATGCGGCGCGACAGATCTTGTTCCTGCTCTGGGAGAGGCAGGGGCTACCACGCCCACCCCTGGAAGCACCAAGGCCACCAAGTCAGCTGACGACGCCTGTGGGGACCGCAGTCCCGACATCCAAGGATCTCATTGGGTGGTGTCGTGCGATGCGACACCCAACAATATACATGAAAAGAACCAGAATAAAATACAACTCAAGTCTTTTATTTATAAACACAGGGAAGTTTTTACAATACTAAATGAAGGAAAGAGTCTATACATCATAGTTACGCTCTCAGCTCTAGCTATGCAAAAGCAAAGTTGTCCATGCCCTTAGGACGCTTTGCAATAGCAACACTCACTCTCCGGATCACGGCGGCATACAAGGCTCCCACTCAGCCGTGAACCCTGATGAGGGTAAGGCGTCGTTGTCAAGCCCTTCATCAACGGTATAACCTGCAAAAACTCGTCAACTGCAAACGTGAGCATAAGGCTCAGCAAGACTAACCCGTCTCACTAAACATATGCAAGGTAAAGACTAAACATAGGTAGGAAATAGCATAAGTAGACTCACCTACAAGTGGATCCTTATAGTCATTTTTTTAAGTAGCAAATGACATTCCTCAGGCATGGCACATCATAGACTCTGCAATCAAACAAAAACGCTTTGCCGAGGATATGACATGCCCAAAGCACATAATGCTATTACAGGTTAAGTGTTTGGAAACTGTAAAATTTAATTGTGCTATATCTAAGCCACACAAGGTTGCAATACAATATTGTAGTCATTGCAGCAGTTCATAATATTTTAACCACTGTGGATTACTATGTCACAGCGCAGTGAACAAGTGGTACTCAAATAACCGCGAGGGACGGTGATTGCAATCAGTAGACACCCGGATAACATGTCGCACACACCCGTGCGTAAGAAGCGTGCGGTTCTCCTGACAACGTCACATGCAACAACCTTTCACAAGAAACTCAAACGCCAAACTGGTCCCACCATCGCAGGCATAAGGTCTCTGCATGGAGCGTGTTTGTGTCTGCTGACAGATTTACCCCTTGCTGCCCTCAACCTACCCCTATCGACAGTGGGCTATGCCTTGACACCCAAGTTATCAAGTTACATCGGTTTCTTGGGTTCCATACGCCCAATATGCATCCTATACAGTTCAAACTTGTCCAGCAGGGCCGCACACGGATCGGTCCTCAATTGACACAAGCAGGGCTACGCACGTGAGACCACGTCTCACTGCCTCCTATCCCGCTGCTCGGTCTCCAATTCATATTCATAAACCATTCTTTGATAAACTCCATCCTGTGTGATAAAATCCTATCTCGCGAGTAGATTCCAACTGCTTGACTTCTACCGAATTCTTCAAAACATTAGCATGGCATTCTCTACTCGTCAAGCTGTATACCTACCCAATACTCCATGGGATTTGTGGGTCATGCAAGTGTTTTTTCAACCACCTTAGACATAATGCACATATTTCACCCTAGACATAGGTGATACAAATCAAAATTTTATAAAAGCACTTAAATGCAAACCGGGGCTTGCGATGGTTTGCGACTAGGCAAATGTTAATAGTTAGGCTTGATCTTCCTTCGAAGAATCCGCCATGAAACTCAAGATGGTGACTCCTCGGCTCGTCCTTCAAGTGAAGCTCCTCGTCGATCATCTTCGTCACGTTTCAAGTGAAGCTCAGGTGCTGGAGCTTCAATTACTTCCGGCTCAGATGCTGGAGCTTCTGTCTTCTCTGACTCCAATGCCGAAGCCTCAGCCGCCAGCTCTGAAACTGCTAGCACTTCTTCATGAGTCCTTTCCCCGTGGTTTGGCGCTACCACGGGAACTTCCGACGTTGTTGTTGGACTTGGTTCCGCGACAGCTAGCGCCAGAGCTGTCGTGTCCTAAGCCACCACTGGGGGAGGTGCAGGGGTTGAAGTAGGAGCCTCTGCTTGTACAACCTCAGTAGCTACAGCAGGCGCCAAAGCTTCAGTTTTCTTTTTTGACACCCTGGAAACAAAGGATCAAAAAATTCAAAACATGGTAAAGATAAAAATAGCAACTCAAGGTGAGAAGACAAAGCTTACCCCTTGGGAGGTTTCCGCTCCAACTGCTAGGGAACTTCTTCTTCTGTGGCCCGGATTCAGAGCTCACCGGACCTAGTGAGGCAGAGACTTCGGACCAAGGTCAGGAGCCTGCTGCAAGAGTTGGAGTCGCCTCAGTCGAGACTTCCCTCGACTGGGAAGGACCCCCATACCTGGAGCCCATAGCCGGCACTGGGGTTAGGGTCAATTTGCCCGAGCTAGCGCTCCTCTTGGACGTCGGCTCCGAAGAAGGTTTGGCCGCCGAAGTTTGGCTTGGTCGGGGGGAAATGCAGTGGGAGATGGAGCCGATATAATGGATCCCCCATCAGCATGTCTCAGCTTCCTCTTCTGGCTGGATGATTCAGCTGGCTCCTTGCCTCTGCCCTTGCTGGCGTTGTCGACCCTCTAGCTTGGAGTAGTGGGAGCTCTTCTTTTCAAACCTCGGGAATCGAAATGTTGGAGGTCCAATGCTTCTGCACCAAGCCGAGGTCATCAGCTCTGGCATCCCCTTTCAGAGCTCCCCCGTGAACTCAGGAACCATGTTTAGAGAGTGGAAGCCCGCTGGTGGAGTCAGGGCGTCCTGGGTGATAGCTCCGTGATGAACCTTCTAGAGATGGATCTTCAAAGCATTATCATCAAAATTAGTCTGAAGATCAATCTCGATCCGGTTGTGATCCATATCGCTGTTGAAATCCCAGGCGTGCCACTCCCTTTTCTTGAGTGTAGCCCACCTGTTGACTAGGAAGTTACTAAAGACCATCTGAGGGGTCAATCCACGCTCCACGCACTACCAAATCCTAGTCGGGATGGGCTTGTATGCTTCAGACAATTCCGGTGCTGCATTCCAGGCGCCCGTGTCAACATTGGGAAGGCTTGTAGGCAACTCCAGCCTATCGTGATGATCCACCATGATGACCACCCAATCCTTCTTCCAGTTGTCCCACTTCCCGAAGGGGAAGGTCTTAAATTACTTGAAGGGAGAGTTCATGCGCTTCACAAAGTAGTAGAAGCCGATCAACTCATTCCCCTTCCCAATAGTGTTGACTGTGAAGAAGTTTCGAAAGAGCTTGATGCTTGGCGACACACTCACCATATCTCGCAGAAGTGAATGAAAGTCACCACTAGCAAGAATGAGTTAGGGCTGTGGTGATGAAGCTGGACTCCGTAGAAGTCCAGCAACATCGGGAGGATGCTTGAAAAAGGTGGGATCATCCCCACCATGGCATACGCCGAGAAGTAGACAATTTATCTGACGCTTTCCTTCTTGAAGGGAAGCTTGTCGAAGAGGGTTGAGTTGTTGAAAGAGGCGCTGAACCGTTCCATGTAGGTCCAGACCCTCGACAAATCTACGCGTTCTTGATCTTTCTGCAGAAAGACCCAACTCCATCGTGGCAAAGCAGAGCGAAATTTGGAAAAGCTATGCATGGGCGGAGAGATTCTGAGCGCAAGTTCGAATGAAGGCATAAATAGTCCTCTATCCGTGGAGGCTTTCCTTCTTAAGTAAGACTCCGCAACACTTGGATGGAAACCGCATCAGGATCAAAATCTCATTCCAAAAATTTACCCTGTCAATGACCAGCGAGCCCGGGTCCACTCTGGCAAAATAAGTTGCACCAGGGAAATCGTTGTTATGATGGGAAGTTGGAATCCCAAGGACGGCAGCTTGACAGGGCTGCAGAGATTAAGCTCAGAACCGATACATTTTTCCTATTGGAAACCGACGACCTTCAATTGCGTGAGATCTGCAAGACAGGATCTCACCCACCATATCAAGAGAGACCACATGGTGATGGTTTAACTGCAGACCATCGCCCCAACAACCCAGGAAAAGACCTTTGAAGCTGCAGCACAGGAATCGATGATGGCCCCACCTCAGGTATCGAAATCTCTCTCAGAGGTGTGTTCGGAGTCCACTGTCAGTACCCTGGATACCAGATACCCATTCCTACCGTGATTAAAACTACGGAGTTCCACCTATCCAAGTTGAAGACTTCCAAAGGCTCCAGGTGTTTCACCGCACTGGACCTGCCTCCCTCAGTTGGGTAGCTCCAGCGCTGCCACATGTATTGTAGGGATGGACTTGACTCCCTTCATAGGGAAGCTCCAGTCATGCCACTTGTCTAGTGACCCCAGACCTAACCCCCGATAGAGGGAAGCTCCGGTGCTGCCACGTGTTTAGCAGCTCCGGACCTGTCTCCCCATAGAGGGAAGTTCCAGAGCTGCCACGTGTCGAGCCTCTGGATCTAAGCCTGCAACAGGAAGACTGTTGGATATCTAATGGTACGGACATTCAAGGGGCTATTGAAACAGCCGTTACAAGACCTGGTTAAAACGTCATGAAAGTGCATCTAGGACTCCCTTGTGGGTTTTGGATGATTTATGACAAGCAATTGGGATCCTAATCCTTTTGTTGAGATGAATGCAGGCAAATGATGAAAAATGAGCAAAATGCGAAAAAGAAGGGAAATGAGAAGCAAAGTGAATTTGAGCTCAAGGAGAAGAAAATAGTAGATTATTATGTATGGAGTGTGTTAAGGAAACACACCCAAGAGCTCAATCACTTCCAAGCACACACACACAATGCACAAAGTTATACAGGACCGGACTAGTCCGATAACAGCCGGACTAGTCCGATATCACATTCTGCACTAGATCGGACAAGTCCGGTTTCCACCGGACTAGTCCGATATCTTTCTGATCCACCTCGGACTAGTCCTCCCCAATGCGGACTAGTCCTCAACACAATGCACAAGTCACACAAAATCGGACAAGTCCGTTGTGATCCGGACTAGTCCGATATTCATTCTGATCCACTTCGGACAAGTCCGGTGTCTACACGGACTAGTCCGATATGCACACTGATCTAAATCGGACAAGTCCTCCAAGTGCGGACTTGTCACCCTAAACACTTAGGGTTTCATATGTCCGGACAAGTCCAATAGCAATCGAACTAGTCCGAAGATTTCCAGTAGCGAAATCGGACAAGTCCGTTTTCAACCGGACTAGTCCGATATTCCTGGACACTTAGGGTTTGCTACACACAGCACACCGGACTAGTCCGGTGACCACCACGGACTAGTCCGATCTTTCTAAACCCTAACGGTCACTTTTAGAAACCCCATATAAATAGAGGTGCACGGCCCACTTTTACAATCTCTCGAACCCTAGCGCCGTCACACCTCCCAAGAGACTCAAAAACCACCTCTCTCCACGAAATTAAGTGAAAAATCGATCAATCTATTGAAGATCACTTCTAGATCATTGGAGAGACACTTGGCACACATCATTGAGCTCTTGGTTTGATTCTCTAACACACTCTTGTGTTTCAATTTGTAATTTTTGAGTGTGTTATTGGTGGCTTTGTAAGTTGTAATCAAGGGAGCTCTCAACGTGTGAGAACGCCCCTTCAACTTGGTTATTTACCCCTTTGTGATTAGTGGAAGAGGATTGGCCTTCGTGGCGATCCGACGAGGGAAGGGTTGGAGAAGACCCGGTCCTTTTGTGGGCTCCTCAACGTGGACGTAGGTTGCCTTCGTGGTAGCCGAACCACGGGATAAATCTTGTGTCTTGTCCTTTTGTGTTCTTCATCTTAATTGATCAACTTAATCTAGGGTTTGATTCCCTTTGTTCAATTTGAGTTAAATTGTTAAACAAGAGGCTTAATTGTTATAGAATTTGACATACAACTATTAAACTGTCATTTAAGTTTATATTTCCGCTGCAAACATTAACAAATCAATCAAATTGACTGAACTTGATCAACTTAGCCCATGAAAATCGGACTAGTCCGCACTTTACCGGACTAGTCCGATATCTCTGGTATTGACTGTGTTGTTGAGTCTTACAGGAACCGAGAAAAATTCAAAAAGGCCTATTCACCCCCCCTCTAGGCCTACATTCAATTGGTATCAGAGCAGGTTCTTCAAGAAAGAGTGAAACCACTCAAAGAGATCATGTCGGACATGAAGGAAGTTCAGAAAATCAACAACCAGGATGAAGTGAACAACGACAAGAACCAAAAGCTGCAAAAGTATCTCGAAGCAATTCAAGACTTCGATGATGATGACGAGGAGTCGCTGGAGCTGAAAGCACTCCTTAGAAGGAAAGCACTTTCCAAAGGGAAAGCTAAAGTTGAAGAAAAGAAGAAGGGGAGTAGTCACACCGACTACTCCCGATATCCTTTTAACTATGATCGTTTAAATTCAAACAACAGCCATTACCTATCTATTCCTCTTGGAAAAGCCCCACACTTCGATGGGAGTGATTACTCCATGTGGAGGCAAAATATGAAGATGCACTTGATTTCCCTTAACCCAAGTTTATGGCATATTGTGTGCACAAGAATAGACATCCCAGATGACGACGAAGAGCTCACCCCAAGTCAAGAGCAAGCCATCCACAGAAACGCTCAAGCCGCAGCCGTAATCACCTCCTCTCTAAGTCGAGATGAATTTACGAAGGTGGACGGACTGGAGATTGCCAAGGAAATATGGGACACACTACAAACAGCCCATGAAGGTGACCGACATGTGCGGGAGGTGAAAATTGAAATGATCGAAGGCGAACTAGGAAGGTTCGCGATTGAGGAAGACGAGTCTCCCCAGGACATGTACAACCGATTGAAGACACTTGTAAACAAGGTTCGATCATATGGGAGCAAGAAGTGGAATGACCACGAGGTTGTAAAGCTCATCCTTAGAGCCTTTATGCCTCGCAATGTCACACTGTGCTCTATGATCAGAGAAAGTCTCGGGTACAAGAGGATGACTCCAGATGAATTGCTTGGCAAAATCATCAACTTTGAGATGATGGAGAAACAAGCCAAGCACGTCAAAGAAATAGCCGACCTCACATCGGCCAAGAAGAAGGGAGTTGCCTTAAAGTCCAAACTCAAGCCACTATCCAAAGAAGCAAGAGAAGCACAGCTTGAGGAGGACAGCGATGATGAAAGTAGTGAGCTGGATGAAGAGGATATGATTTTGTTCATGAAAAAGTTCAAAAGAATATTGAGGAAAAGACAGGGAACAAAATCAAGTGAAGGCAAGTACAAAGAGAGGACAAAGCCGAAGATGAGGCGGACGTGCTATATTTGTGGTGAGTATAACCACTTTATAGTCGATTGTCCGTATGAGGACAACAAGAAGAAGAATAAAGAAGCCAAGCCTCAACCGAAGAAATTCTTCAAAAAGAAGAAACAAGCTGAACAAGCACACATTGGAAAGGAGTGGGACTCAAACGACGAGTCCTCATCATCCGATGAAGAAGAGATGGCTAGCATAACCATTGAAAGCACGTCCAAGAAACCCACACTCTTCCCCACGCTCGGTACAAAGAAGGGACATGGCACTTGCCTCATGGCAAAGGAAGGTAAACGCAAGGTAAACATCAAAACTCCTTCCATGCATTCCTAGTCAAGTAATGATGAACTAGATAGTGATGATGAAGATATGTTAATGGGATTAGACAGAAAAACTGCTGCTAAAATGAAATTTTTACTTGACCAACTTGTTGAGAAGGAACGGCTAATTGATCGTCAAGAGGACATGATTATCTCCCAAAAGGAGAAGCATGTCGAACTTGACAATCTTCTAGTTCTTGAAAAGGAGAAAAACAGCTCACTAGAGCTTGAGCTAGCTTCAAGCAAGAAAACTTGCTTGGAGTTAACCAACTCAAACGTTGCAATCAAGGATCAACTTGATAACCTGATCAAGGTTAACAAGATCCTTGAAGTGCAAGTTGAGTCACTCAAGCTAAGTGAATCTTCCTCCTCTTCAAGTCTACCTTCTCAACCCACTTAGACTAATCTTGTTCATATGTGTAAATGTGGTAAAATCAACACCAGTTTGAAGGAAAAGTCTACCTCCACAAAGGATAAAAATCCTACCCAATGTGGAATATTTGACAAGGAGAGGATCAACTATGCACGTAGTGCATACTTGGTCCAAAGACCTCCAAATGTCAAGTATGGCATTGGTTACTCTTATGATGGAAAGCAAAATGCTGGAAGTCATGAGAATAACAAGGGAAGGATTACCTTTGTGAAGGGAGGACCCTCACAACCTGGTAACACGCAAATTAAGAACCTGAACTCCCATGAACACCGGACTAGTCCGGTGGTGGTCCGGACAAGTCCGGTCCTCCGGATAAGTCCGGTCACCCAGACTAGTCCGATCAACAAACAACAGCAACTTTTGTTCAAAACCTTTGATGCCTCTTATGTATTAATGAGAAACAATCTTGGTAAAGTTTATGCTTATTATGCTGGGCCACGCCATGGGAATACAAAATCCCATGTGTGGGTGCCCAAATGTATTGTAACTAACCTCCAAGGACCCAAGCAAGCTTGGGTACCTAAAACCAAGGCATAATTTGTTTCTGCAGGCCTATTCCTCCGGTGGATCCAAATGGATGCTAGACAGTGGATGCACCAACCACATGACCGGAGAAAGGAAGATGTTCGTGGAATATAAAGAAAACGAGGACCCAAACGAAGGTATCTACTTCGGAGATAATAGTCAAGGAAGGGTGCTCAGTACCGGTAAAATAGCAATATCCTCTGAACACACTCTTTCTCATGTTTTACATGTTGAATCTTTAGATTATAACCTACTGTCCATATCTCAATTATGTGACAAAGGTTATACTTGCTTGTTCACTAACGAGGGTGTGACCGTCTCAAGGAGGAGTGATGGTTCCGTTGCATTCAAGGGTATGTTGAAGGGAAAGCTTTACCTTGTTGACTTCAACAAGGATAAAGCCGAACTCGACACATGCTTGATTGCAAAAACCAACATGGGTTGGCTGTGGCATAGACGGCTAGCACATGTTGGTATGAGGAATCTTCAAAAACTCCTCAAGGGCGATCACATCCGAGGTTTGAAAGATGTTGTTTTTGAGAAAGACAGGCCTTGTCGCGCGTGCCAAGCCGGGAAGAAAGTTGGAGCACATCATCCCGCAAAGAACATCATGACTATGACAAGACCGCTCGAACTACTTCATATGGACTTGTTTGGTCCAATTGCTTACATAAGCATCAGCGGTAATAAATACAGTTTAGTCATTATTGATGATTTTTCCCGCTTCACTTGGGTGTTCTTTTTGCATGACAAGTCAGAAACACAAGGGACACTCAAGAAATTCTTCAAGCGAGCGCAAAACGAGTTCTCACTATCGATCAAGAGTATTCGGAGCGACAACGGCACAGAGTTCAAGAACATACAAGTGGAGGAGTACCTTGATGAGGAGGGAATCAAGCACGAATTTTCAGCACCATACTCTCCACAACAAAACGGAGTTGCCGAAAGGAAGAACCGAACGCTCATAGAGATGGCAAGAACAATGCTCGATGAATACAAAACTTCGGATCAATTTTGGGTGGAAGCAATTAACACCGCTTGCCACGCCGCAAATCGACTCTACCTTCATCGACTACTCAAGAAGACTCCTTATGAGCTACTCACCGGTAACAAACCAAACATTTCATATTTTCGAGTTTTCGGCTCTCCATGTTATATTTTGAACAAGAAGCCCAGGACTTCAAAGTTCGCTTCAAAGTCCGATGAAGGTTTCTTGCTTGGATATGATTCGAACACTTACGCCTATCGTGTTTTCAACAAGGCCTCCGGACTTGTTGAAGTGGCACATGACGTAGCGTTCGATGAAACTAATGGCTCCCAAAAGGAGCAAGTTGATCAATGTGAATTAGGTAAAGAAGAAGCTCCTCATCAAGCATTGAAGAGAATGGCTCTAGGCGAAGTTCGACCACAAGAGTCATCGTCACAAATACAAGAGGAAAGTGAACCACAAGAGGAGATCAACAATCAAGGGGGAGCTTCTATACAAGATCAATCACAAGAATATGAAGATGATCAACGAATCAGCGAGGGCAACCACTCAGTGGGAGAAGAAAATGATCACCAACACACAACTCTCCATGTGCCACAACCAAGAGTACACCAATGCATTCAAAGGGATCACCAAATCGACAACATCATCGGTGACATCCAAAAGGGAGTAACCACTAGATCTCGTATAGCTAATTTTTGTGAGCATTACTCGTTTGTCTCCTTTTTGGAACCACGCAGGACTGAGGATGCATTGAAGGATCCGGACTGGGTGGTGGCAATGCAAGAAGAGTTGAACAACTTCAAGAGAAACGAGGTTTGGGAACTTGTGGCAAGACCCAATGCAAATGTAGTGGGCACCAAGTGGGTCTTCCGCAACAAGCAAGACGAACACGGAGTGGTGACAAGAAACAAGGCACGACTTGTGGCCAAAGGTTACTCACAAGTCGAAGGTTTGAATTTCGATGAGACTTTTGCTCCAGTAGCTAGGCTTGAATCAATTAGAATATTACTTGCATATGCTACTCACCATGATTTCAAGCTGTATCAAATGGACGTGAAAAGCGCCTTCCTCAACGGACCGATCAAGGAAGAGGTGTACGTGGAGCAACCACCCGGGTTTGAAGACGAAGAGTTTCCCGACCACGTATATAAACTGCGTAAGGCTCTCTATGGCCTCAAACAAGCTCCTAGAGCTTGGTATGAGTGTCTTAGAGATTTCTTAATTGATAATGGTTTTCAAATTGGCAAAGTAGATTATACATTATTCACAAAGAATCTAGATAATGATCTTTTTATTTGCCAAAACTATGTTGATGATATAATTTTTGGGTCAACTAACCAATCTTTCTGTGAAGAATTTAGTAGAATTATGACAGACAGGTTTGAAATGTCAATGATGGGAGAATTGAAGTACTTCTTGGGATTCCAAGTGCGGCAACAAAGGGAAGGAACATTCATAAGCCAAACCAAGTACACGCATGACATACTCAAGAAGTTTGGCATGGACAAGGCAAAGCCCATAAAGACTCCCATGGCTACGAATGGCCACTTGGATCTCAATGAAGATGGACCAAGCGTTGACCAAAAGGTATATCGCTCCATGATTGGATCTCTACTCTACTTATGTGCATCTAGGCCAGATATTATGTTGAGTGTATGTTTGTGTGCAAGATTTCAAGCCAACCCTAAGGAATGTCACTTGACAGCCGTAAAAAGAATCTTGAGATATTTAGTTCATACACCCAACCTTGGTCTTTGGTACCCAAAAGGCTCCAAATTCAATCTCATTGGTTACTCTGATGCAGATTATGCCGGGTGCAAAGTTGATAGAAAAAGCACCTCTGGCACATGCCAATTCCTAGGAAGATCTTTAGTTTCTGGTCATCTAAGAAACAAAATTCCATTGCATTATCCACAGCCGAAGTGGAGTATGTTGCAGCCGGGAGTTGTTGTGCACAAATCCTTTGGATGCGACAAACTCTAAGGGATTACGGTTACAATATGAACCGTATTCCTCTCCTTTGTGATAATGAGAGTGCCATTAAAATAGCCCACAATCCAGTTGAGCACTCTAGGACTAAACACATAGACATAAGACATCATTTCTTGAGAGACCATTCCATGAAAGGAGACATAACCATCTCACATGTCAACACCCAAAAACAATTGGCCGACATATTCACCAAGCCACTTGATGAAAAGCGTTTTTGCGAACTCCGAAATGAGCTAAATATTCTTGATTCTCAGAGTGTGGCTTGAAAAGTTGCATACCTGTATGATTGCTTCAAATTGTTGATTGAATTGTGAAAATCATCCCTCTCCATTTTTCTCTCAAAAAAAAACTATGTCAATTATTAGATCTTGATGAATTTTGATCATTGTACGATTGTTGTATGCTTACTGGTCAAATTCATCAAGATTACTTGAATTGTTTTGCCTCTCTATCCTCTATTATTGAACCTTCAAATATATATATGAATGGGCTATGCAATTCTTTCCTGGTGACCACGGACTAGTCCGTGGTTACCCGGACTAGTCCGCCCATGCAGACTAGTCCGCAGAGTGCCGGTTAGGCCGGACTAGTCCGATAGACCACGGACTAGTCCGATATAGGTCTCTGGATGACTTCGGACTAGTCCGGTCATGTCCGGACTTGTCCGATTTTTCGTGTCCATAACCCTAGCCGCCACCAAACCCTAATCTCCTCATCCCCACTTTTGCTCACGCCTCCTCTCTCTTGCGCTCGAGCTCCCAAGGCGATTTTCTCCTCCCTCCGTCGAAAAACTCCACATTTGGGCGGAGATCGAGCTTGACCTCTTGGGGATTGAAGCTATCGGACTAGTCCGACCTCCAACCCCCAACACTTTGAGCCTCCATCGATTTCTTCGGTAAATTTCTTCAAAACCCTAGAAATCTTGTTTTTCTCCATTGTTGATTGTATAGCCTAGCATCCTTCACTAGATACATGCTTATTTGATGTACTACGTGTCTGCTAGACTAGATTTGCATTAGGAATCATCCCTTGACCAATCTGTTAGGTTTTTGAGGATAAACACCGGACTAGTCCGGTCCATGCACGGACAAGTTCGGTACCCCGGACTAGTCCGTGCCTGAACACCGGACAAGTCCGATGTTTCTGAACCTGAAACCTAATTCCTTAATTCCTTAATGCTATCCATTGCTATCTTGTCTTACCTATGCCTTGTATAACTTGTCATTATTCTTGCTCAATCATTCTCAGATCATGTTGAGCTCCGACAACGTGATCTCCGAATTTGAGGCCGAGTTGGACCACGAGGTGGCACCTCGGTCCTCAGCGGGTCTTGGCAAGAAATGCCAAGAAAGACCTTCCGAGCCTGCTACTTCCCCTCCCCAGGTTCGGAGGAAGGTCTGTGTCAAGAAGCCCGCCTCGAAGGCTGCTCCGTCTACAAGTGGCCTTCGTCAAGCAAAAGGAAAGGGCAAGGGAGTAGCAACGGGGCCAGTTGGGCCCTTGAAGCTCCATGCTCCCAGGGAAGGGGTCCGGGACCCTAATGAAGAGAAATTCAATGGGAAAGGCAGCGATGTGGCAGTCAAGCTTAGAAGCATTGATTGCTATGGAAGGCCAAAGCAGGCAGCTGATGGAAGGTTTTGGTCAAACTTCCATGCAGATTTCTACAAGCTGGTTTACCTACCGATGAAGACTCCGGTGGTGCGCAGTCAGTGGATTGACTGGGCCTACCTAGAGAAGAAGAGGTGCTCAGCTTTTGATGAGGTCATTGCTGCAGCAGAGAGGCATGGTCTGAAGGATCTGTTTGCCTTCAGACACAATTGGAATGATGAAGTGATTGCACAATTCTATGCAACGTGCCACTTCTCGAGTGAAGATGAAGAGAGTGTGACTTGGATGACCCATGGATCCAAGTACTCCATCACTCAGGAGGATTTTGCAAACTTGCTCCATTTAGACTCTGCTGGAAATGACCACCTGATCATCCACAACATAGGGGTCATTGAGAGGTACGGAATGAAGTTCATATATGAGCCCAACTCTAAGTATGTTCCTCCCTCCACAAAGAACATGAAGCCCTTCTTTGTGGTCCTGAACAGAGTTCTCCGGAAGACCATTGCCCCCAAGGATGGGGATGCAGGGAGTGTACAGGGCTACCTCCGGACTCTAATGAGGGTCATAAGGAAGAAGAGGTAGTTTGATGTTGCAGATTACATATGGAACGACATGGTCAACATCTCAAGCACCCCCAACCGGTCCGTCCTGTGGCTATGCTCCCTACTTGATGTTCATGATTGAGAAGGTCACAGGAATAGAATTTGTGAAGGATGTGGAGCACACTCCTTTGAGGCGTCAGAAGCCTCAAATAGTGAGTGTCCAGGCTGCTCCTTCGCCGGCCTCCAGTCCCGAGGCACTGACAAGATCAACAAGCAGTGCTAGGGTTGTCCCTACCTCTAGGGAAGCCCCTCAGAGAGGATCAGCTAGTGGGATCCTAAAGTACCTGACCGCCATATTCTCCTCCTGCAAGAAGGCTGAAGTAAAGCTTCATAAACTCAATCAGAAGAGGAAGGAGGATATGAGATATATCAAAGCCAATGTGAAGCAACTGAGTGAAAAGCTGGAGATCAACCCCATTGGATCTCCAGTAATTTCTGAAGATTCTGATCTTGACATCACCGAGCTCGGGCCTCTGAACCCCTCCGAGCTTGCCTACTTTGGCATTGGGGGCTCGAGCAGCTCCGCTCCTCCTCCCTCTCCTCCTCGTCAAGCGGAAAGCGAAGAAGATGAAGACGATGACGAGAGGACCGACAGTGAAGAGTGAAGACCCTAGGACCCTCCTCTCCTTCTTTTTGGTGTCTTGATGCCAAAGGGGGAGAGATTGAGGGGGAGTCTTAGCTTTAGCTGTGGTAGGGTGCGAGGAGAGAGAGTTCTCTTTATCTTTTATTTGTGATTGTAATAGTTTAACACTGTTTTCATGTTAAGTTTGGTCTTGTGATGAATTGCCCAATTTATTTGCAAGTGTGTGATGAAAACAGCATTTTTGCTCCTGGAATGTCATATGAACTTGGTTAATGTAAATTCAGTCATTCTCAATGTATTCATGCACTTAGTATGCATCCCACCATAAAGAATGCACATATGAATAATTCTCTTGTTGCTTGATGTATTTTTGAGTCATATGTGCATACATTATGAAAATCTCATTTTTTGCCTTATTTTGTGAAATCTCAATTGGTTGTCATCAATCACCAAAAAGGGGGAGATTGAAAGAGCATCTAGGACTCCCTTGTGGGTTTTGGATGATTTATGACAAGCAATTGGGATCCTAATCCTTTTGTTGAGATGAATGCAGGCAAATGATGAAAAATGAGCAAAATGCCAAAAAGAAGGGAAATGAGAAGCAAAGTGAATTTGAGCTCAAGGAGAAGAAAATAGTAGATTATTATGTATGGAGTGTGTTAAGGAAACACACCCAAGAGCTCAATCACTTCCAAGCACACACACACAATGCACAAAGTTATACAGGACCGGGCTAGTCCGATAACAGCCGGACTAGTCCGATATCACATTCAGCACTAGATCGGACAAGTCCGGTTTCCACCGAACTAGTCCGATATCTTTCTGATCCACCTCGGACTAGTCCTCCCCAATGCGGACTAGTCCTCAACACAATGCACAAGTCACACAAAATCGGACAAGTCCGTTGTGATCCGAACTAGTCCGATATTCATTCTGATCCACTTCGGACAAGTCCGGTGTCTACACGGACTAGTCCGATATGCACACTGATCTAAATCGGACAAGTCCTCCAAGTGCGGACTTGTAACCCTAAACAATTAGGGTTTCATATGTCTGGACAAGTCCGATAGCAATCGGACTAGTCCGAAGATTTCCAGTAGCGCAATCGGACAAGTCCGTTTTCAACCGGACTAGTCCGATATTCCTGGACACTTAGGATTTGCTACACACAGCACACCGGACTAGTCCGGTGACCACCACGGACTAGTACGATCTTTCTAAACCCTAACGGTCACTTTTAGAAACCCCATATAAATAGAGGTGCACGACCCACTTTTACAATCTCTCGAACCCTAGCGCCGTCACACCTCCCAAGAGACTCAAAAACCACCTCTCTCCACGAAATTAAGTGAAAAATCGATCAATCTATTGAAGATCACTTCTAGATCATTGGAGAGACACTTGGCACACATCATTGAGCTCTTGGTTTGATTCTCTAACACACTCTTGCGTTTCAATTTGTAATTTTCGAGTGTGTTATTGGTGGCTTTGTAAGTTGTAATCAAGGGAGCTCTCAACGTGTGAGAACGCCCCTTCAACTTGGTTATTTACCCCTTTGTGATTAGTGGAAGAGGATTGGCCTTCGTGGCGATCCGACGAGGGAAGGGTTGGAGAAGACCCGGTCCTTTTGTGGGCTCCTCAACGTGGACGTAGGTTGCCTTCGTGGTAGCCGAACCACGGGATAAATCTTGTGTCTTGTCCTTTTGTGTTCTTCATCTTAATTGATCAACTTAATCTAGGGTTTGATTCACTTTGTTCAATTTGAGTTAAATTGTTAAACAAGAGGCTTAATTGTTATAGAATTTGACATACAACTATTAAACTGTCATTTAAGTTTATATTTCCGCTGCAAACATTAACGAATCAATCAAATTGACTGAACTTGATCAACTTAGCCCGTGAAAACCGGACTAGTCCGCACTTTATCGGACTAGTCCGATATCTCTGGTATTGACTGTGTTGTTGAGTCTTACAGGAACTGAGAAAAATTCAAAAAGGCCTATTCACCCCCCCCCCCTCTAGGCCTACATTCACGTCATTAATGACGCGCGATCAGAGTACCACCAATACCATTAACATTGTCATTAAGACGTGTTATTACACTGTTAATCACCCGTAACGCTAGTAGATTGTGGATAGGGTGTTCAATACAGCCGGGGCCACCTGTCGGGCCTGGCAAACCATGTAACGGCCAGTCCTTAGCATATAAAAGGGCTATGCCGCACGGTAGAGACAAGTCCACTCAAGTACACTCAAGCGCACATGCACACAACACATACAATCTCATACAATCAACAGTCACCCCGTGGAGTAGGGTATTACGCTCAGGCGGCCCGAACCACGTAAAAATCCTCCGTGTCACTGTCTCGCTCTTAATCTACACGCGCCCCAAGCGAGTACGAACCTCCGCGGACTGCGCTTTAGTAGTACCAGGGGAAGTGTCGTAGCAACACTTCGACAGAGGGACTAGGATAAGAGTTAGTTAGATACTCCTATTATGCATCTAATGTGCATATACATAGTCTAAAATAGTTACTAATGATTATTTTAATTATGAGTTCTTATGCTAAGTGGACTAACACATCGGGCACGGGTTTACCCCTAGCAACACTAGTACGACTCCTGCCAAGAGCCCGTGGCATAGCCGAACGTGGACGATTACAAAGGACAGATAAGGTTGTTACCACCTACTGCCTACATCTTCAATCTGTGGGTCTACGAGACATTCAACGCTACTTATCTATCCTAGAACCAAGCTAGCATATTAAGTAATTACCTTAAGAGCCTAGGCACAAGCCATCCTAAGGCAATGAACTAAATCACCGTTGAACCAATGTTAATTCATAGCATAAGTGATTCATCTTAACATAATCATGTCATAGATAATTAGACTATAGTGGGGGGTTTGTAGTGTTTATGATGATCTAATGATAATGGTATATCATAATCATAAATACTCTTCCTACCACATATATGGAATCCACAATAAAACAAGAAATGCTTCATCCAAGTATATGAACAATAGAAAACTAAAGATAACATCCTTATGAATAGCAAAGTCACAAATACAAATAGGAATATGAGAGTCATTCCTTTCCCAATTAGGAATTGGGAAGATACTCCTTCTACTCCTCTCCTACTTGGACTATGGTCTAGAGGCTCTCCTCTCTACAGCTTATACTCCTCTAAACCTATGGAGAATAGTGTATACAATGGATGAATACTCAAGTGGTGTGTGTGTGAAGTGAGGGTAGGGGGTCCTAATTTTATAGGTGGAGATGGGACGGTTCCCGCCACCAAAAGTGCGCGAGTCAGTCACCACTGACTTCTTCAAGCCGGGAGGAGCCAACACTGGAAGTTGACCAAGTTTGGTGCCAGGACCGGGTCAGCCAACTAGGGGGGGGGGGGGTCGATCGACGTAGTCTTTGCATCGTTTCTCGTGTGCTTTCTTTAGGTCACTTCCAGGTGAGTCCCATCTCATTATATGGGTGCTACACTGTTGGATTGCCTCACATACTTCTATTTGTGGGCCATTTGATCCATGTGGTGCGACATGTCGTCGCTTGATTGGCTGGGATGATACTTTATAGGAGTGCTCCCCCTCTTTTACCTCATTTCCTGCAATAATTCCCTGCATGCACTATTTCTCCAAGGACAAGTGGAAATAGGTTAAATAGAAAGGTGATGTGTGTGAGAAATTACAATTCCTTCACATAATTGAGTTATATTGATGGGTGAAATTTGTATATAACAGCCGTCAACAAACTCCCCCAAGCTTATCCTTTGCTCGTCCCGAGCGAAGTCAAAACTTTAGGTTGATAATCAGAAGTTGCTACAACGTTTTTTTTTCAAAAGTACCATGTGCACAACAAAATAATCTACATCTAATTGCAAGAATTGGCATGGTACTTCTACCATCTCAAGTTCTTATGGGGCTTATGCCTTCTTCAATTCATGGGTGGTTGAAAGATAGAACAGCAAATGGAGCAAACATACCCTAGAATCAAGTTTCACTCAAATTCCAGAGAGTTCAATTTAGATTTTAAGCACCTCAATTTGATTCTCTCGGTCTCTTTTTTTATGTGTAGTGGAAATATATCCTCACCAAGGTATTTTTCCTAAATTTATCCTACCTCTACATAAGGCTTGTATGTGGAGCTTGGTAGGGAATATAATAGGCATATTTGCAACACATAATATTGCTAAGTCAAAAAAGTAAGCCTTAGGAGAAATCAATTGAAAACAATTTGATTCAAGACTTGTGCATGTGTCATGGATTGGAGTGGATGTGGATATTTGAGATGACTCCTTTTTGAGTGGACTCTCTTATTTTGCAGGGATGAAACATGGCTACTTTTCTTTTTCTCTTTTTTTTCTCATGCTTATGATGTAAGCATGCATTTTCTTTTCCTTTTTCTTGTAGCCATGTCTTCCACTCCCTTTTTATGTAATAAATTTTGGAGAGAGTACTAAGCATGAATGGTATGGAGTTTCTCTTTTTATTGTGGAATGGTGGTATGATGGGGACTTGCTTACTTCTAGTGTAGAAGTATAGCATGTGCAAGCGAAGTCTTAAATTTAAAAATTAATGAATGAAATCTCACATAGGTCTATACTAGTTTGACAAAGCTCAATGTGAAGGCAAATATCATATACATAAGGTCTATCAATATCATATATCATTTAGCTTTGGTAGGTATTTCCAACCAAATGAGAGTAACTTAAATCTTTTTAGAATTTCTTCGAAAATCTAAGTTTCACTTTCAAACTAGGACTAACATCCCTATCACTATATCTTATCCCACAACAACTTAGAATGGATCATGCTTTTGCTACCCACAATTTCCAAATCAAGACAAAAGCAATTTTATCCAATGAGAGTAATATGTTGGAGAGTAGTAAGTTGTTGTGAGACCTATATGTGCTGAATACATTGTATTGTAGTGAATACACTTGGCTTTGATGATAAAAGCTTTTAATATCACCAAAACACCTTTTTATCAAGGTCCGACTCTAGCTCTGAGCTACAGCAAGGTCCGACGGTAGGTCCGGCTTGGTTTGGGTAGCTCCGGTTATGTTCGATGCTAGGTCTGACTTCTTGGTAAGGTCCGACCAGCTTTGGTTAGCTGCGGTGAGCTTTATCTTTAGCTCCGGCATGTCTTTGATAGCTCCAGCATGACTTTGTTAGCTCCGACATATATTTGATAGCTCCAGCATGCTTTTGCTAAGCTCCGACGTACTTTGTCTAGCTCCGGTTTTGGGTTGACTAGTTTGACTAGTTTTTGGTAAGCTCCGGTGCTAGGATCTACTAGTTTTGGTAAGCTCCGGCAGGTGCTTCATTGTACTAGTTTTGGTAAGCTCCGGCTCAAGCTCCAGCTTGCTCTGGCAAGGTCCGGAACTTGACCGCAGTGCTTCTACTTTTCATTTGCAATGTTTCGTACTTGCTTTACATTATTGGAAAGATTGCTTAGTATTCATTTGCTAGGTTTTTGGTGCGTTTTGGTTGATATGGATAATATTGTGCTACTGTGGTTTTGCAACATGCTTATGTGAGGTGCTCACATAAGGTGTTGTGTTCGGAACTAACTTGAGTCAATTCGAGGACTTGGGCTCGTATGGATTGGTTGTTTATTCATGTGCAGGTGTTGCTTGAGTTCAAGTCATGGCTGGTGACGGGATCCATTGGACTAGTCTCAGGGAGGAGATGAGGTTCCAACAACCAAGTTCGGGAGGAACTGTGGTTGAGCTGATCAGGAGGTCGCGCAGGATGATTGAATCAAGGGCAGTGCATATGAAGGTTACTGAACGTCGAAGGAAGGTGTTCACACGTATGCATGCGGTGCATGACGTGGCAACATGGTTCCGAAGATGGGATAAGGAAGGAAAGATCTGGTTGGAAGGATCAGATCGTACCGGTTGATGACTTTGGCTGCGGCGGAGTCGGTTATGGCTCGGTGTGGAAAGTATCGAGTTGGTTATGTTAGGATTTCGTGTGGGTCACGAATTTGAGTTGTTTAGGAATGTGGGATACGTTACTAAGGTGTTTGGAAGTCTTAAGATTGCTTCTATCTGCGTATAGAAGAATCTTGAGCAGTTATGGAAAGTTATGATTCGTGATCTGAGTAGGATTGGAGTCCTAGTTGTATTGGGTTGGTCTAAGGGCTGGTTATATAAGCAAGGGAAGGCCAACGCTCGTGAAAAACGACTTTGGGGCTGTTCCACTTGTGTTCTATTGAATAAAATTCACAGTTTGAAGGAACTTTTGTGCCTTGTTCGTCCGATTTGTTCTAGACAAGTTTTACTCGTCGAGTTTCTGGACAGCACTACCTTTCGTCGGTGGTTTTATCATAACTCGAGTTTTACAGATCCAATTGACGTGATTCTTTTTTGGTTGTCTTCAAAACTTGATTATCTATCATATATCAAAATTACACGGTCATTGGATTTGTGGTATATGATCTACACGAGTTTCTTTGCAGCGTTCCAGAACTGTTTTTCTCGGGTAGGGCAGATTGACCTTTGTTTGATCTTTTGATCATAACTTGAGTTTTTCTCGACGGATTTGAGTGATTCTTTTTGTGTTGTCTTTGTGACTTGATTTTCTCTGATATATATCACTTCTGTCATGGTGAAACACATTTAGATTAGTCTCACACACGATTTCTTTAAGAGATCGATTTTCTGCCGAAGGGGTTGGGGTTTAATTGTTTCCGCTGCGTAGGTTTTTTTTAAATCTACCATTCACCCCCCTCTGGTAGCTTTACACGTGCTCTTCGATCCTACAATTGGTATCAGAGCCACGGTGCTCTAATCTTTGTGATTTGCACGTGTTTTTGACTAATCATCATGGAGAAGTACTCCGCCAAACCTTGTGTGTTTTCTGGTATTGATTTTCAGGTTTGGAAGACACGCATGGAGGCTTTCATCCAGGCACAAGGCTTTGCAATATGGGAGAAGGTATACAAGCCTTACGAAGTGCCACCTAATGATCAAGTCACGGCCACAAACCTATGGGACGTCGATAACAACAACAAAGCCCGAAACTTGATCATCCAAGGACTCACTCAAAGCGACTTTGATCATGTCGCGCACCTCCGATCAGCATACGATGTTTAGAGAGCTCTCTGTAACTATCATGAAGGCTCCAACACAATCAAGGAGGTAAAACAAGATATGTTCAAAAAGGAATATATGCGTTTTGAGATGCAACCAGGTGAGTCTATCGATGACCTCTTTGCTCGTTTCAATAAAATTCTCAGCAACTTACGTAGTGTCAATGTAAATTTTTCTGATGCTGAGAATGCTAGGCAACTTCTTAGTGCATTAGATATGTCAATTTGGGAGATGAAAGTCACATCTATTCCTGAATCTACTTTCATGAGTTCTCTTACATTAGATGTACTCTATTCTAAACTAAAAACTCATGAAATTGACATCCTAGCACGTAAGAACCCAAATAAGTCTATTGCATTTGTTTCACAACGTGATATGTCTAGCTCCGGCCAATCATCATCTTGAAATACTCTTGCTTTGTTGTCCTCACTAACCCTGGAGCAGATCAAAGAATTTCCAGAAGAGGAGTTGGCACTCATCTCTACTAGATTCTCAAAAGCATTGCAAAATGTGAGAACTAGAAGGAGAGGAAGCTCCGGACCTCAACGCTGTTTTGAATGTGGTAAAATAGGACACTTTCGTATAGAATGCTCTAACCTTTCAGGTCCGACCACCCGGGAAGAAAAACAAAGCAAGGTCCGGACCTCCTCTGGAAATTCCAACAAGAAAAAGAAGGGTACCATAGGATGCAAGATGATCAGCAGTTTCATCACCGCACTTCAAGAACTTAGTTCAAGTGATGTATACTTTGAAAGTGATGAAGATGATGACGATCTGGCCAACTTATGCTTCATGGCGGGCAAAACAAGATCAAGATCAAGTCAGGAGGATGCAGAACACAACAGTGAAGACGATGAGGTATGTTCTACCTGCAATGAAATGTGTGATGCTATTTCTCGTGCAACTATTATTGTCAAGAAAAAGGACAAAAAGCTTAGGGATAATGCTGCTAAAATTGAATCACTAGAATCTGAAATTAACCATTTAAAAACTTTGATTCCTAGTGATGATGCATTTCCCTCATGTGACTTAATCTATGAACAATTGTCCATATTAAGAAGTGCACACTCCTCCACTCTAGATAGACTTGATGAAGAAATTGAAAAGAACAAATAGCTTGCTGCACTTAATGATAAAAACTTGAAAGATGCTAGCTGTTCAACAATTGATTTGCATTGTTCTACTTGTGAGGATCTTGATAAGAAACTACAGGATGCTATAAATGAAATTTCTATATTAAACAATGATTTACGTTCTCATGAAGTTAAATTTTGTTCCAATTGCAAACTAAAAGGAAAAACTTCATGTGAAAATTGCCTTGATCTGTCCAAGAAACTTGATGACATGCATAGGACATTAGATCGGTTTTGTAATGGGAATAAGAACCTAAACTTGCTGCTGAATTCTTCCAAGTCTTGCAATGATAAAACTGGTTTAGGTTTTGATTCTCATGCTCATGCTAAGGCACATCCACCTAAAATTGTAAAGTCATTAGGAGGTGATTTGATTCAGACAGTTCCTAAACAAAAAGGAGTTGTTTTCAAATCTGCAGGAGTGTTGCCTCATTCGGTTTCAAATAAAAATATTGCTTGCTCATCTAGACATGAACACAAAGTTAAATTTCATTGTACCTTCTGTGGTAGAGATGGGCATGTCATAGATTTTTGTTATAGACTAGCTAAACAACAGAAAAAGGAAAGAAAAATTGCTAGATCCTATAACTTTCATGCAATTAGAAAAACACAACCTGCTTTAGTGAGTCAGAAATTTGAAAAGGTAGCTTCTGGACCTTCTGGTAAGAAATCTGCAAAAGCAGCTCCGATAGTTCCGATAGCTCCGAGAGCTCCCGGACCTTCTGTTGTTTCCTTTGGAACTTCAGCTTTTGTTTCCGGAGCTTCAGCCTTGTCTTTTGGAACTGCTGTTTTTACCTCCAGAGCTACTGGTTCTTGTGCTAAAAGAGTTAAGAATAGAAAACCTCAAACTTCGACTCATAAACCTGCTGTTTTATCTCAGCTTTCGCGTGTTTTTCCTACTGCACGTCGTGTGACTCAGTACTGGATACCTAAATGCCTTTTGACTAACCCCAGTATTGAGTCATCGACGTATTGTGCTTTTATGTAGGTTACACGTTTGAGGAAGGAGAACATTTGGATTGTGGATTCAGGTTGCTCACGCCACATGACCAGTAACAAAGATTGGTTCTCCTCCCTCTCTTTTGTGTCACGTATAGAGAATGTTACTTTTGCCGATAATTCTTCAACTCCTATAATTGCTAAGGGTTTGGTTAGAGTAAATGATCACTACACTTTGAAGGATGTGGCACTTGTCAAAAATTTGAAATACAACTTGCTTTATGTTGCACAATTGCTAGATAAAAATCTAGAAATTATTTTCAATAAAAACTGCTGCAAAGTTGTAGGTTCAAATTGTGAGCTTATTTTTAACATGTCTCGGTTTGGAGGAGTTTTTAAAGCCGATTTTGATATGTCTTCCTCTAAGCATAGGTGTCTAGTTGCTAATGATTCAAAGGACTTATATTTTTGGCATCGTAGACTTGGTCATGTAGGCCTTGATCACCTAACGCGTATTAGTGCTCTTGATCGCATACGTGGGCTGCCTAAGCTTAAAGGGGACAAAGATATTGTGTGCTCTTCTTGTAGACATGCTAAGATGGTTGCAGGTTCACATACTCCTCTCACAATGATCATGACAACTGAACCATGTCAACTTTTGCATCTTGACACCGTAGGACCTTCACGTGTTCAATCCTTCAGAGGTAAATGGTATGTTCTTGTTATCGTTGATGATTATTCTAGATACTCTTGGGTTTACTTTATGGCATCTAAGAATGAAGTTTTTAGTCACTTTAGAACTTTATTTCTTAGATTATCAATTGATCACCCAGGATCATTAAAAGCAATTAGAAGTGATAATGGAACCGAATTTAAAAATAAATCTTTTGATCACTTTTGTGCTGAAAATAGAATAGATCATCAATTCTCTTCACCATATGTACCTCAACAAAACGGTGTTGTAGAAAGAAAGAACAGAACCTTAGTTGAGATGGCTAGGACTATGCTTGATGAATATCAAACTCCTAGGAAATTTTGGGCTGATGCGTTAGCAACCGCTTGTTATGTCTCAAATCGTGTTTTCTTGCGTGCTAAGCTAGGTAAAACACCATATGAGCTTCGGTTTGGACATAGGCCTAGTGTTACACACTTTCGAGTCTTTGGTTGCAAATGCTTTGTTAAGAAACATGGTAATCTTGATAAATTTGAACCTAGATCCATTGACGGCATGTTTCTTGGTTATCCATCTCATACTAGAGGCTACCGTGTGCTTTTACTTGACACTAACAAAATTGTGGAGACTTGTGAAGTGTCTTTTGATGAAGCTAGCCCAGGTACTAGCTCCTATGTTGCAGGACCAGATTCGTATCCTTAGGGGGAGGGTATTTTTGAAGATGAAGAAGAGCCGGTGATACTGCCTGGTAGTTCTGAAGTTGACACGTGTCCAGCTCCGGACATTGAACAAGCTCCGGCTATCACCTATGCTGGTCCTGATCATCCTCAAGCCACAAGCTCATCGATTTGTGATGAACATGAAGAAGAAGAAGCTTGTGAGACATCTGTTCCCCTATATTTTTACAAAGATCATCCCCCACAACAGATGATTAGAAGCTTGCACGAATGAGTCACACGGTCCAGGTTTTGCGATCCAAACTCTTATGCTCATTCTGCTTTTGTTGCTTCTTTTGAACCCAAAGATATACCACACGCACTCACTAATGAATCTTGGATTATTGCCATGCAAGAAGAGTTAGAAAATTTTGAAAGAAATAATGTTTGTAAACTTGTACCTCCACCTCAAGGTCACACTTTAATTGGAACTAAATGGGTATATAAAAATAAACAAAGTGAGGATGGGGTTGTGGTTAGGAATAAGGCTAGGTTGGTTGCTCAAGGTTTCACTCAAGTTGAAGGTCTAGACTTTGATGAAACTTTTGCTCCCGTTGCTAGATTAGAAGCCATAAGCATTTTTTTAGCTTTTGCAGCATCTAAAGGTTTTAAGCTATATCAAATGGATGTTAAAAGTGCTTTTCTTAATGGCTACATAGATGAGGAGGTTTATGTCAAACAACCACCGGGTTTTGAAAATCCAGATTTTCCTAATCATGTTTACAAACTGTCCAAAGCATTATACGGTCTCAAACAAGCCCCAAGAGCATGGTATGATAGGTTAAAAACATTCTTACTTGAAAATGGGTTTACCATGGGCAAGGTTGATAAAACTCTTTTTGTGCTTAAGCATGGCAATGACTCATTATTCGTTCAAGTGTATGTGGATGATATTATCTTTGGTTGTGCTTCTCATGATCTTGTGTCCAAGTTTTCAGCAATGATGAGTTCCGAATTTGAAATGAGTATGATGGGTGAACTCACTTACTTTTTGGGGCTGCAAATCAAGCAAACCAAGGAGGGTACCTTTGTGCATCAAACGAAGTATACCAAAGACCTCCTAAGGCGCTTCAACATGGACAAAAGCAAGCCTCTTCGGACACCAATGGGAACAGCAACAACACTTGAACTTGATGAAGATGGTGAACCCGTGAATCAAAAAGAATATAGAAGCATGATCGGATCACTTTTGTACCTCACGGCATCAAGACCGGACATACAATTCAGCGTATGTCTTTGTGCACGGTTTCAAGCTTCCCCACGTGTTTCACATCGTCAAGCCGTCAAAAGGATTCTCAGGTACTTACATGGAACTCAAGAATTTGGCATTTTTCTTCCTTCTTCCTCAACCGTTACTTTGAAAGCTTTTTCGGATGCTGATTTTGGGGGTTGTAGGATTGATAGGAAAAGTACTTCCGGTGCTTGTCCTTTTCTTGGTAATTCTCTTGTTGCTTGGTCCTCTAGAAAACAAAATTCAGTTGCACAATCCACAACCGAATGTGAATATGTAGCTGCTGCTAGTGCTTGCTCTCAAATTCTTTGGATTGCTCAAACACTTAAGGACTATGGGGTTGATCTAGATAGTGTTCCACTATTCTGTGATAACACTAGTGCCATTTGCATTGCTAAAAACCCCGTGCAACGTTCTAGAACTAAGCACATTGACATTAGGTATCACTTTCTCCGAGATAATGTTGAAAAAGGAAACATTGTGCTTCACTATGTAGATACCGAACAACAATTGGCTGACATTTTTACAAAACCTTTGGATTTCACTCGTTTTTGTTTCATTCGTAGTGAAATAAGGGTTATGCATCCTCATGGCTTAAATTGAGGGGGAGTTTTTGAAACTTGGGAAGTCTATGTGTGAATCTGAAATTAAAATAATATGAGCATAGTATTTCATACATATATGACTTTGTGATTCCCTTTACATGCTGAAAGTTATTACTACAATACTTGTGTTATACATTTTGTAGTTTTTGCCATGTCTAGTAATTGGAATAATTACTTACACTAAAATATGGTCATGGTCAAACTTTCTTGTTGTTTTGAACTTGTTGCATGCTCACAAATGCTTTTAATCATTAAGAATTTATCAAGTAATCAACTCACATATTGAGTTTTTATGAACAAATATAAATTGAGAAAAGATCAAGAGAATATGCATGCATCGCACTTCTTCTTTTGAGATGGCTTGTCATTGCACTTAGATATGAACTTGGAAGAAGTTGTGTATGACTAAAACCATGTCCTTAAGCTTCTGATTGTCAAATGACATAGGCTTGGCTTGGTTGGTTAGAATAAGGCAGATGTGCATATAATCTCTTACAAATATCATATGATCTAAATTTATGCTTTGAAAAAAAATAAAATGCAGCAACTAGTGTCATGCTTTCAGGTTTTGAAATAGTTAAGTCTGTGAGATCATGACTTGCTTAAATTGAAAATTACATATGATCTCTAGCATGGCTTACACCACTTTATGTATTTCATCGATGTGATAATGTAAGGTACTTGATAGTATGACTTGGATGAGCTTTGTTTATATGTATATGTTATAATATGCTCATAACAACTAAAGAGGGATAAATAATTTGTTTATATCTCATGACTTGCTGAATACATTGTCAAAGGGGGAGAGATAAGCATGAAGTGCATAAGGAGAAATAATAAAGGGGGAGAAAAAGGGGGAGAAATAATATGGGATAATTTTTTTTGGATTTTCTTCTCATTTTACTTTTGATTTACAAAGGGGGAGAAATTGTCTTCAAAACTTTTATGTGAATAAGCCAATGTTCGGATTTTAAATGGTGTTGCCAATGCATTCATCAAGGGGGAGATTGTGAGACCTATATGTGCTGAATATATTGGCTTGTAGTGAATACATTTGGCTTTGATGATAAAAGCTTTGAATATCACCAAAATACCTTTTTATCAAGGTCCGACTCTAGCTCTGAGCTACAGCAAGGTCCGACGGTAGGTCCGGCTTGGTTTGGGTAGCTCCGGTTACGTTCGATGCTAGGTCCGACTTCTTGGTAAGGTCCGACCAGCTTTGGTTAGCTCCGGTGAGCTTTATATTTAGCTCCGGCATGTCTTTGATAGCTTCGACATGACTTTGTTAGCTCCGACATATATTTGATAGCTCCGGCATGCTTTTGCTAAGCTCCGACGTACTTTGTCTAGCTCCGGTTTTGGGTTGACTAGTTTTGACTAGTTTTTGGTAAGCTCCAGTGCTAGGATCTACTAGTTTTGGTAAGCTCCGGCGGGTGCTTCATTGTACTAGTTTTGGTAAGCTGCGGCTCAAGCTCCGGCTTGCTCTGCCAAGGTCCGGAACTTGACCGCAGTGCTTCTGCTTTTCATTGGCAATGTTTCATACTTGCTTTACATTGTTGGAAAGATTGCTTAGTATTAATTTGCTAGGTTTTTGGTGCGTTTTGGTTGATATGGATAATATTGTGCTACTGTGGTTTTGCAACATGCTTATGTGAGGTGCTCACATAAGGTGTTGTGTTCGGAACTAACTTGAGTCAAGTCAAGGACTTGGGCTCGTATGGATTGGTTGTTTATTCATGTGCATGTGTTGCTTGAGTTCAAGTCATGGCTGGTTACGGGATCCATTGGACTAGTCTCAGGGAGGAGATGAGGTTCCAACAACCAAGTTCGGGAGGAACTGTGGTTGAGCTGATCAGGAGGTCGCGCAGGATGATTGAATCAAGGGCAGTGCATATGAAGGTTACTGAACGTCGAAGGAAGGTGTTCACACGTATGCATGCGGTGCATGACGTGGCAACATGGTTCCGAAGATGGGATAAGTAAGGAAAGATCTGGTTGGAAGGATCGGATCGTACCGGTTGATGACTTTGGCTGCGGCGGAGTCTGTTATGGCTCGGTGTGGAAAGTATCGAGTTGGTTATGTTAGGATTTCGTGTGGGTCACGAATTTGAGTTGTTTAGGAATGTGGGATACGTTCCTAAGGTGTTTGGAAGTCTTAAGATTGCTTCTATCTGCGTATAGAAGAATCTTGAGCAGTTATGGAAAGTTACGATTCGTGATCTGAGTAGGATTGGAGTCCTAGTTGTATTGGGTTGGTCTAAGGGCTGGTTATATAAGCAATGGAAGGCCAAAGTTCGTGAAAAACGACTTTGGGGCTGTTACTATTGTGTTCTATTGAATAAAATTCATAGTTTGAAGGAACTTTTGTGCCTTGTTCGTCCGACTTGTTCTAGACAAGTTTTACTCGTCGAGTTTCTGGACAGCACTACCTTTTGTTGGTGGTTTTATCATAACTCGAGTTTTACAAATCCAATTGACGTGATTCTTTTTGGGTTGTCTTCACAACTTGATTATATATCATATATCAAAATTTCAGGGTCATTGGATTTGTGGTCTATGATCTACACAAGTTTCTTTGCAGCATTCCAGAACTGTTTTTCTCGGGTAGGGCAGATTGACCATTGTTTGATCTTTCGATCATAACTTGAGTTTTTCTCGACAGATTTGAGTGATTCTTTTTATGTTGTATTTGTGACTTGATTCTCTCTGATATCTATCACTTTTGTCATGGTGAAACACATTTAGATTAGTCTCACACACGATTTCTTTAAGAGATCGATTTTCTGCCGAAGGGGTTGGGGTTTAATTGTTTCCGCTGCGTAAGTTTTTTTTTAAATCTACCATTCACCCCTCCCCCCTCTAGTAGCTTTTCACGTGCTCTTCGATCCTACAGTTGTAAACTAGGGACTTCAGAAATTAAAATAGAGCAACTATTTATCATTTCATCTATGTGAATTCCAAGTCATTCTTCCCGCACATCTTTTGTTTTATTTGAAAACAAATATGTCCTAATTATTATTATTGTATTTTTTATATGCAAGGTTGATGATGGGTGAATGGAAAATAAATATGCAAGGGGACAATTTACCTCAAGTGGGGGTCCTCCCCCAAGCTTGTTCTTCACTCACCTCTGTGATGAGGGTTGAACCCTTGATGACGGAAGTATGTCGCGAGATCGGCTTGTTGTTGTTGTAGCGTAGAGCTGAAGTTGGTGAATTGAGCGTCCATGTGTTGTTGCCAGTCTTGGGTACCTTGGACATTCCCTTGGAGAGTGTTGTAGATGTCACCCGTTCTCACTTCAGGCTTTTCCATATGCCTAGTGAGATCCATCATTCCTTGGCTAGGGGCCATCCATGCCAAGACAGATCTTCGGTCCAAGAGGCAAGCTGCTAGAGCTTCTCATGGCCGAAGAGGAACGACATCTTCTCATGGACGTTGGAGGCAAGCTGCTAGAGCTTGAAGTGGATAGGGGTGGCTCCCATGTGGCAACCGGCCATCCATGCCAAGACAGATCTTCATATGATGGAGGTTGAGTCCATCCGGGTCATCACCCATTGGGTTCTCTTCCTCTTCGTACTCATGGACCATGGAGGTTGTCGGGGGCATGGTCGATCTCCCTTTACAACTTCAAGTTACCGTGCCAGAGGGATTACTTCTTCGTGCTTCCTCGATGGGAAGAAGGTCAATGGTTACCCTCCAGCATTTGTACAAATGATAAGCTGGGTTAGGTAACCGAATTTTGTTGACAAAGCTGGGATAATAAATATCAAAGAGCCATCTTAATCATGCTTAAGGATATATCCTTGCACTAAATAATCTCCGTCAATTAATTTTCTTTCCTTTTCAATATACTCAAATGAAGAATATTCTAATGCTCCTACCCTAGTAGCAATACGAGTAACCAATGAAGTGCATTCAATTGGCCCTGTTCTTGGAACGTAATCTAACCATTGTGTCTTCATGATAATAATTGGAGCAACTTTTATCTTTTTAATCATGGCAAATAAAATTTTCAGCTCATCATCACGCACTACCCTTACGTCTCCTCTAGGGAACATAGTCATAGCCACCCATCTATGCATGTAGTGTAAAGTAGGGTTGTGTAAGTGGCTATTCCTAGGTGCACTACGTCTGACATCACTAGTTAAATCTTGCCAAAAACTTTGTTTGTTAAACTTAGGAAAAGCGTCTAAATCTAGCAAACAACGTTTATGGAAGCCTAGGATTTCACTTAATTCTTTCTATACGATGTTGTATTCTTTTTGAAATAATCTAAAAGTAATACCATCAAATCCTATTTTGAGTGTGCAAAGGAATTGTATGGAGTGTGCAAAGTTTTCCCATCCTAATGCACACCAAATGAAAAAGAATTCGAAATCCATAACTATTTTGGAGATCAAATCTGGGTCATAAGCTTTCGTATGAGAAAACTCACAATCTTGGAGGAGCTTGTGAGATTGATCTTCAACTTCGCTTTTTGAGGTCGTCGTCGTGAAGAGGTTGGTGAGGGTTGCTTCTCTCACCCATGTGAGCGTCTCCACCTACACTCCTCCTCTGTGAACTTGGTGTAGCAACGGAAGAGGGCTGTGCACTTGAGTCTCCACCATGACTTGAGCTTGCAGCCTACTTCCTCTTCCCAAACAACCTCTTCATCCCTTTCATGGCCACAACAAACAAAAAAAACAACAAGGCAAAAAGTCTAAAGAGGTGATGTTAGTGAAAGCAAAACCCCGATGAATTTTTCCTTGAAGAACTTGAGAGCCAATTGCAAATGTAAGTAAAAGCAAATCTTTTTGAGTTGGATTTTCAGCAAGAGTGCTTCAATGAAGAGCAAGAAAAACTATGTGAGCAAGAGTGACTTTGGAGAGGTATTAAATGAGGTGTAGTGTGAGGAGAAGTGCTCCTCACGGCCACCATTTATAGTGTGCACTCCCCAACGGTTACTAGGAAACCAAATGAAGCCATTGGAGGAGAGAGAGGGCAAAAATGGCCCTTTCCCCTAGTCAGCCGAACAGGGGGGTCGGCCGAACAGACAAGTGGGCCCCCTATTCTCCCTTTTGGCATGTGGCTCCCCAACGGCTATGGAGTTAGCATGTTGGTGAATTACCACTTTTGCAACTTAGAATAATTGCTTTTCTGAATGAAAACTTTTTTTCAAAACCAACAATTTTCTTTTTGAAAAATAAAGAAGTAAAAATGATAGTTGAGAATAGAAGATTCTCAACTTGTGAAGAAAAACCAAATATGCAGTGGCGAAAAATCAAACTAAATGGGGAAAACCAAATGAAGAGAAAAGAAAAATCAAAGAAAAGGATAACTACCAATTTAACCTATTGGCTAGGTCTCACCACCGCCCGATGAGATGGACATTCCTCCTTCTTCATTTCTTGACATACGAGACTGGAAGGATGGGCTCAAACGGCTTGTCTTGCTTCTCCCGCCATTCCTTCTTTGGCGGCTTGGTGGACTTGGGCCTTTAGGGGGGCCCGGACTTCTCCGTCTTCTTGGAATGTCGGTGTGGACGATAATACGGGTTCTCCGCGTAGATCATTTTCCTCATGAATGCAATGAGAGGGTCCACCTTTGGAGGTGTGATGTCGACCTCTTGAATGTGCTTAATGTTCGGCTCGATGCAGATCATGGAGCATTGCTCCAATTTTGGGCGAAAGTTAAACTTCTCCTCCTTTCCATTGATTATGGAAGTGGTTTTCTCCAGCTCCCACATCTATGCAAGCCTTTGCGGCACTTAGGAATGGTCGCCCGAGAATGAGCAGCGTATCCCTCTCGACCTCCATGTCGAGCACCACGAAATCCATGGGTATGAAGCAATTCTGGATTTTCATCGGGACATCTTCAGCGATACCCGCTGGATAACGGAATGAAGAATCAGCTAGTTGGAGCTGCATTGGCATTGGAGTAAGCTCTGTGAAGTTCAGCTGGTCAAAAACCACCTTAGGCATCACACTCACACTTGCTCCAAGGTCACAAAGGGCCTTGCCAAAGTGGTGATCTCCAATCGAGCATGAAATTGTAGGACCTCCAGGGTCCTTCAATCGGTTGCCTCCTTGTAGAGAAATCATGTTGGCACTTTCCACGAGAGGTTTGGGCTGCCCTGACATTTTGCCGCTCTCTACTGGAGGAACATCAGCTGCCAGTTGAGCCAATTGAGTTTCCAACATCTCGTTGAAGCTCAATTGATTCTTCAAAGCTGAGGATAGTCCTTCAATCTTGGCATTAATGCTCTTTAGGGTCTTGTCATTAGCCGATAGTTTCTTGGATAGAGCATCATTGATCTTCAATTGGCCAATGGCAAATTCTCTCAAGTTGGGTTGATATCCATTATTGCCATTTTTGTTGTACTCTCTTTGAAAGAATGGGCATGGTCGGCCCCACCCTTGACCTTCTGGATGATAGCCATTGTTGTTTCCATTGTTGGCTACGTATAGGGCATCCTCACGGGTTTTTGGGTAGTCATTGACAAAATGGCCCATGTTGCCACAGACTTCACAAGTGATGTGAGAGTCTAAGGCATAGGCAGTGCCACATACCTCACCATTGCCTTGTCCATCAATCTTCTTCATAAGGAGGTCCAATTTGGTAGCGATCGTGTCCACCTCCTTTAAGGTGTGTGTGCCTCGCTGGTGGGTATGGAGATGCTCGTCGCTCCAACCCATGTTTGACACTATCTTCTCAGATAAATCTTTAGCTTTGGGCAGCGTCAATGAGAAGAAGGCACCTCCAGCCCGTTGTAGAAGTTTTGGATAATTAGCCAATCATCCATCCTATAGTGGGGGAAACCTAGGATATACTCCTGAAGCCTTTCCCAAGCCTCGAGAATAGATTCCTTGGCGTCTTGGTGAAAGTTGGAAATTCTTCCACGTAAGGCATTGGTCTTGACCAATGGAAAAAACTTGACGAGGAATGCCGTAGAACACTTATCCCAAGTGTATACAGCACTTCGGTTCACGTAAAACCACTGTTTCGCTCTCCCAAGAAGAGAGAACGGAAGCAGCCTAAGACGTGCAACATCTGGAGATACGTCCCTGATCTTAAAAGTGCTGCAGATCTCAAGGAACTGTTGCAAGTGAGCACTTGCATCCTGATTAGCCTTCTGAGAAACTTGCACCATAGTGATCAGGCCAGTCTTGATTTTGAGGTTCACGTCTCCCGTGTTAAGAGTGGGCCTAACAGGCAAATTGTTAGCAGAGGGAGCCGAAAACTCACAAAGGGTCTTCTGGGCCATTTCGTTTCAGTTGTTCGGGATCTTCAATAAGTTTTCCGGCAAGCGGAAACCAGACATACACTACCCTGTTTTCAAATAAAAATGCAAAAAAGAAGGGTTATCCTACTAAAACCTTCCAGGGTTCTATACTATTCACTCAATCATGCAATACTTCGGTTGCCTTCCCCGGCAACGGCGCCAAAAATGCTTGTTGATATTTCCTACGTGCTACTAACAATTCATCCCCGGCAACAGCGCCAGAAATGCATGTTGATATTTCCTACGCACTACTAACAATTCATCCCTACACTACAGGAAACCTGACAAATAAGTCAAATGCCGTCACAAATAAGCTATTTGCGACGGCTTTTCTTATTTGCGACGTTTTTTGGCCGTTGCAAATAAGTCGTCTCAATTAAGCTTATTTGCGACGGCCACCGTTGCAAATAACTTTATTTGCGACGACTCGAAACAGCCGTCGCAAGTTATTGCCCGTGGCTGGTGGGCCCCGTAACAATATTTGCGACGGCCTAGCCGTCACAATTAAAGCTTATTTGCGATGGCCCGGCCATCACAAATAAGTTCAGCCGGTAGGGCCCACGTGTCGTCCTCTGGGACCCACGCGTCTAATTGCGACGGTCTAGCCATCGCAATTAATGCTTATTTGCGACAGCCAGGCCGTCGCAAATAGCAGAGGCTTACTTGCGACGGCCTGGAGCCTTATTTGCGACGGTACTGTATAAATAACCGTCGCAAATAAGGTTTTTTTTTTTTAAAAACAAAAAATACTACCCAGCTCGATGGCTAGAATCACAGAATAGACAATATATATTACAAACAGCCATATAACAACAATCCAAACATGGCATCACAACACATCACAACACATCGTCGTCGAAACATAGCATCAACATCAACAAACCAAAAAAGGGCTCACTCGCCCATCTGACCTCCGTAGCCACCTCCGAGGCCACCTCCAAAGTCGAAGTCGTCGTCGCGCCTCATTCCAGGTGGCGGTAGCGACAGCGATGGAGTTTGTGCAGCCGTCGCAGATCCCTGCATTTAATGAAACTTAGAGTTAGAATATAAATACATCAACATCTCTCCCTCCCTCTCCTTCTATCTCTATCTATATCCCCTCTCTTCCTATCTTCTTTCATCTCTCTATTGCTATCATTTTCCCTCTACCTTTCTGCCTCTATCTCAATCTAAATCTCCCTTTCTCTCTCTCTCTCTCCCTCCCCTTCTATCTCCAATCTCCCTCTCTCTGTCATTCCTCTCCCACTCTATCTAACTATCTCTCACTCTTTCTTATATCGCTTTCTTCCATCTCAATCCTTTTCTTCTATCTAACTATCTCATCTCTCTTCTATTTCAATCCTTTTTTCTCTATCTTCCTCCCTCTTCTAACTTCATCTCTCACTCTATATATCTTTCACTGTCACTCCATTTCCTCGCTTTATTTTGGTTAAGTTGAGTTAAAACTAAAATTGTTAAGTTGACATAGAAAATTACCTGACCCGTATAAGAAGGATCGCCTGGAAGGACCGGTGGTAGTATCGGTAGCTGGATCCCCAGACCTTGCGCCCGAGCCATGACCTGTCATTGCAAACATTAAATGTTACCTATAGTAATTCATTTACGCTGAATCAATGAGAACTTTAGTTTTTATTTTGTTACCTACATTGCTTCCCGCATCTACGCCAACGCTGCTGCCTGGGTTTGGATCGTGGCCTCCATCGCAATCCTTTAGCGTTCCGCCTCCCTCCTTTCCTCTCCCTGTCGCATGAAGTTGTCTTCTATAGTTTGTCAGAGGGACTGCACCTCAATGTCCCTCTGCGAGGCGCGACTACCTGCCGTTCCCACTGAAGAAGCGAGCGTGGAGCTGCCTCTCGCAAGTCTCCCCGCTCTCGAGTCGACAACTCCGTCGAATATGGCGAGCCTATAAAAAAGAGAGTCAGTAATATCAAATTGAAATATCATGAATACTTTGAATTGAAAATGATAAAATGACTTATAAACTCACCTTCCGTGTGCTTTTCCACCTCCGTTTGCATACGCGGCTTGAGGATCGATTGGTTCACGTTCCCAATCGGAATCTTCGCCGTGTATCTTCCTAGCCTCCTCCCCGTACGTAGCCTGCAAAACAAGGAAACCGTGTAAGTTGAACAATACATATAGTTATATTTAATATGAATGATTTCTAAACTTACAAATCGCTTGGCTGCAGCCTGACTGCACCCCTGAGGCTGAGAAAGGTCCCTATGGCCTCTCTTCCAAATCTCAGCAGGGGTCGGCGGCACCCCCGTCTCGCGCTCCTATCAATACGTGTTAGTACGAACAATATATTATGAATATATAAACATAAGTTACATACACTTACCATGCATTTAGCTAAACGAAAGTGGTTATCTTGGTCGTTCCTGCTCTTCCCCTCGACCCCTCTGCACTCTCGAGCCTTCTCGGACTTAGCTTTAAGCTCATCGCTAGCCCAGTAGCGACAAAGGTCCCGAAATGCATCGGTTCGACCCTGCAACCAGCTCACGTGGCTCTGCACATAGTTGGAAGTCGTTAAAAATACCTCGAGGAAATTATCAGAAAAAATACTTACTACACCCCACGTACCTGCGCGTACTCCTCCTCCGTTAGGTGCATCTTGCTCTCTTGCCAGGAGTGTTGCACGTGCTGCTGGTTCGCCTTCAGGTGCTCATTAATAATTCGAACACGGGCGTTCGACAAGGCTTGTCGAAGCACCTTGGCAGCGTTGTAGTGAAACACTAGCCTTGCATCCTCAAACAGACGAGGGTCGTTTGGGTCCTCTAAAGTATATCTTGCCTGTGATAAGGAATATATTGAAGAGATGTTCATTAAAAGAGTTTAAAAGTTAAAACTTAGAAACTTTTTTTAACATACTTACCATAAAATCGGCCCATACGGTCTCCTGAAGGTTGTCGTGCTCCTGGTGATGGACGCGTGCATAGTCCTCCCACGAAAGAGCAGGACCCCGTCGATGACCCCGAGATAGTGCAAACGCACTAAAGACCCGAGGACATCGTTCACCGGTCTGTGGTGTCTCTCACCGGTGAAAAACGTGTCATCCGAAACCCTGCAAGATATTTATTGATTCATTACTTAAGTAACCAAAAGAAACTAAAATTGAACACTATAATTTTTATTACCTATCTCCGACTGGATGAATCACGATCCTCTGTGAAGGGACCGCAGGAGGACTAACAAAGTGAGTCCTCCTCGTCCTCTGCGTCTGCTGGGGCGCTATGTCAGGTGACCCAGACGACTCATCACCAGCCGAGCCAAAGGCCTCGGGAACAGAAGGATCGCCAGCCGAGGGTTGGCTGGCCGACGGCTGGCTGGCCGAGGGCTGGCTCACCGAAGGGTAGCCAAGGTCAACTGGCACCACAACCTCTGAGTCAGCCGGTGAGGACTACAACACTCAAATGATTCTTAAGTAAGTTTAATGTGAAATTGAATTTAAAGAATTTGTCAAAAACGAGCAAAATTTACCTGTGACAAAGCTCTAGAGCTGCTCAGAACGTGCCCCAACAGCTGAGAGCGTGTGCTCCCAGTCGACGAGGCACCAGCGAAAGCATCCTCAGGTCTAGAGGGGTAGAACCCCCTCGTCGGCGACACCTTCTTACCCTTCTTTGACGCCATCTTGTTTTAATTAGATAATCAGTAAATATGCAAATAAAATATACAAAATTCATGTTACTATCTTCAAGAAAACATTACTTGTAATCACTTTCAAAATTCATCAACATCATTATCATGTGCCTGTGCCCTACTTCTTAAACCAGCCCAATGACCTTCCATCATGGCCTGTTCTAATTTCCATTTTTGCATATCATCTGCCTCTACATCTTCAACGTCTTTAACATCTCCAACTAATTGATCGAGTCCTGCACCAAGCTCGACCATAAAAGTGTCTAGCAACTCTTCTTCTTGGTACACTTCTTCAATGTCTTCGCTATCATGGTAACCATCATCCCCTGGAGTATATAACCGCTCACGAGGATTCACCTTATATACCACCCACCAAGCACTGAGCTTCGTGCATGGATAAGGTAGATAATACACTTGTTCCACTTGACGTGCAAGAACAAATGTATCGTAACCTCGTAGTCGGTCCTTATGTTTCACTTCCACCATTCCAAATTGGTTTTCTCGAGTTCCATGAGTGCGATCAAAACATTCACAGTGAAAGAAGACAACTCAAAGGGTCTTATTTCTGGTAAAAGTAATTTCAAGGATTTTGTTAATGATCCCATAATAATTGGTTAAATTCCCTTGAGTGTCCATTGCTCTCGTCACAACACTTGATGTTGCCGTGAGAGGACGAAGAGCTTCAAAATGAGTTGTACAGAATCGAAAGCCAGTTACGTCATATCGACCATAGCTTCTAACATTCACCAATCCATAAGATAGCTGCCGAAAATCTTCATGGACATTGTGAGTCCGACACTGTCATAAATGATCGTAAGTTAAAATAATACTTCTTTAATAATAGTAACTTATAATACATAGAAGATGAGAAAATATTATATAATCTCGAAACCATGATAGGAAACTCTGCCCCCCATTTATTCCTTCTTTTCGCATCGCTTCTACTTGTTTGGCCGTAGGTTGATGCCTATGTGGCCAACATTGTCTGTGGAACTCGCTGAACATGAAAAAACATCTTTTAGAATACATGTGTAGCAAAATATGTCGATTAACATAAATGTAGGAAAAACACTTACTCGAAGTATTCCTTCATGCCTTCTATATTTGCGTACATGTAGAGTAAAGCAACAATCGTTTCATGTTCGGATAGCACGTAGGTTGTGTAGCTACCAACGGTGGTGCCTCTCGTTTGAAAATGGAAAGGTCGCTTAGAGGGGGTGTTTCATCCACATTGTACCGCATCACCGAAGTATTGATATTATTTTCTTCCGCAAAGTAGACACTTAAAAAGTATCCTACTTCCTTAAGAGCATATGCTTCAGCGATGCACCCTTCCACCCTTGCCCTGTTGCCAACCATTGGTTTCAGATATCATAGCGCTCTTTCAATGTGATACATCCACCTATATTGCACAGGACCACCAACTTTAGCTTCAAATGGAAGATGGATAAGCAGATGTTGCATTGGATTGAAGAAACCCGGTGGAAATTTTTTCCATCTTACATAAAAGTATGGGTATCTCCTTCTATAACTTATCCATCATCCCGATCTTGATTTCTTTAGCACAAAGCTGTCTATAGAAATAGCTGAGCTTGGCTAAAACCTTCCACACCGCATCATCTAGATAGCCTCGAAACATAACAGGTAAGAGTCTTTCCATTATAATGTGATAATCATGACTCTTCAATCCAGTGAGGTTTCCTGTGTTATCATTTACGGCTCGTTTCAAGCTAGCTGTGTAATCATCTGGGAATTTCAAAGTTTTCAACCATTTCATAACTTATTTCTTTTCTTTCGATGGAAGATAGAAAGAAGCACGTGGCTTTCCACCACTTTTAGAGATTTCAAGAGTTGGGCGGTGACAAATGTCTCCCAAATCTAGTCTAGCTTTATAATTGTCTTTCGTTTTGCCAGACATATCCATGCAAGTGCTTATGATACTTTCGCTCATGTTACGCTCCTGATGCATGACATCAATGTTGTGCATTAGAATCAATGACTTCACATACAGTAGCTCCCAAAGTCCACATATGTGAGTCCAATTGTGTTCCTCTCCATAACCTACAAAATATCTAGGACGACCTTCATCAGGCACCAGTTTGTCCAACATATCAGAAAAATCTGACCCGTTGAGATGCTTCGGTGGTCCTTTAGTGACAACAGTGTTCTTTCAAAAGACATGCCTCTACTGCCTAAATATATGATTCGAGGGCAGCCAACGTCTGTGACAATCAAAGTAAGATATTTTGCCTCCATGAGTTAGTCGAAAACAATCAGTGTGTGAAGCACATATCGGACACATCAGACGATCGTGAGTGCTCCATCTAGAAAACATGCCGTATGCCGGCAAATCATGGACGGACCACAAATAAGCAGCTCGAAGGTTGAATTTCTGCTTCTTGTAACTATCGTACGCTTCGACTCCTATCCACAAGACTTTCAATTCTTCGATCAGCGGTTTTAACATCACATTGAGACGTGACCCGGGATGATCAGGTCCAGGTACAATGAGGCTGAGAAACATGAACTCATTCTTCGTACAAAAAGCAGGTGGTAGGTTGTACGGAATGACAAAGACGGGACAACATGAGTATGGCGTGGCGTTCGTACTGAACGGTGAGAATCCGTCCGTCGCTAATCTGATGCGAACATTCTTCGCATCACGAGAAAAGTCTGGATCGAAACGGTCTAGCGCCTTCCATGCATCACTGTCGGACGGATGTGCGAAGAATTCTTTGTTCTCACGTTTACCTTCTTTGTGCCGTCTCATGTGTCTTGCAGTTCTTTTTGAAAGAAACAACCGCTTCAACCGAGATGTCATAGGAAAGTAATGAAGCTGCTTATGTGCGACATCTGTCATCACATTATCGCCATCGTCATTAAAAACTTTGACATACCTCAATTTACCACATTTCAAGCACATCTTCTCATTGGCGTGCTCTTTCCAGAATAGCATGCAGTTGTCTGGGCACACATCGATTTTCTCATACTTCATACCGAGACCAGATATCTTGATCTTTGAATTATATATATCGGCCGGTGCATTGTGAGGTTGTGGAAGGATATCGCAGATCAATTTCATGAGATCATTGTAGCAGTTGATGGAAAAAAATCTGGTCAAGAAGGCAAGTACGATCACAATCGTGTGTTCATGCAACGGCTCTTGTGACTTCTTCAGCTCCTTGAAGAACTTATCTGCCTCATTTGTAAGAGGATCCTTCGCTTCCAGAGCTTCTAGCATCTCATCCATCCTATCAACCTCTGTTATGTCATCATCCTCATCCACTTTGGCTATGACTCAAGAATTAGTCTCGCCGTGAAAGGTCCACACTTCATAATGTGGAGTGAAACAGTTTCGACAAAAGTGAAATGAAACCTCCAATCTTCTCAAAAACTTAGTGTTCCGACATTTTGTACATGGGGACCGCACCATGTCTTCCATTGACAACGAAAATGCTCGATCCAAAAATTGATCTAACTTGATAAACCACTCATCCGAGTGACCACCAGTTCTACTCTTCCAGCCAGTATACATCCAACTACGGTCTTCACCCATGTTTGGCTCGGTGGTTTAATGCAAAAGAAATTGTCGTTAATGTATTGTTAAGTTATGTCACGGCCCTACAACCTAGGCAGATAGATCCTAAACCCACCCAAGAGTGACCGAGCGGAGCGTGCTCATGACGAGATGCGTGATCCGGATTCGAACGAAATTTCGGCAGCATAACCCTACTGTTCTCCACTGCACACCCAAAAATGGTGCAGCGGAGAACAACAGGGTTACGCCACCAAAATCTCGTCCAAATCCGGACCCGCGTCTCATCACAAGCCACACCCCCTCGGTCACTCCGAGGCTGTCCAAAAAGGGACAATTCCGAACCTGCAGGTCTCACATGCCATTGGCATGTGAGACGTGCCGATCCGAAATGGGTAATACATTGCTATACGTTACGTTGATCATTTTCATTTTGAAGTCATATAAGAGAGAGGAAAGAACTAGAGAAAGAGTGAGATAAAAGTTCGTCTTAGATGACAATTCCACATCCATTTTCACCGTCCATGCGATCGTGGATCATTGACATCCTTACCAACCCGTTCTCTTCCATGTCGACTTGACGCATACGGTACCACTACAATGGTCTACACGACACAATCACACTTATTACGTGTCGTGCCCTTCCGGGTTGGTCCGAGCCGACCCAGAACCCTTTTATTTATATATATTAAGTAGTCACTCAAAAACATTATATGAATGCACTAAATTCCAAACATACACTAAACAAAACAAGAAAAAAATTATTAATTCTAAACACTCACGCAATCAAAAGAACAAGAGAAAAAAATTAATAATTCTAGTAACCTGCATAATAAACATATTTACCAAAGCATGACAAAAAATTATGTAAACCTAAAAAAGCATAATCATCTAGCAACATCTAGATCACACACTTGACATAGGCTAAGCTAGTAACATGGTGATGCAAATCTAAAGAAAATGTGTTACATCATTAAAAGTTTGATAAAAAATAGTTGGAACATTATACATATCAAGGCAGCTACTATAAGAGCAACAAGTCGTCATATACAGTTCAAAGCACTGTACTCCATCATATACAATATGAGAAGAATGATGGTGCCATACCTAAGCACTGAAGTGGGTCTGAGTGTGCACGGTGGGGAGGGGACCTGAGCAATGTAAAGAACACGCATTATGTAAATACCGATTTGATAAAAACAGCTAGAACACTCAAAGAACTGAATATAATTGGGCCAACTAGATCACCATATTATGATGCTTTTGGTTGATCCAGAAGCAAGTCCCTCACTCGCTAAAACACAATGGTTAATAACCTAATTTTCAGCTTTAAGATGTTATAGTGCTAAACAAAAAAATTTGTAGTAATTATGTTTCCCTTTTATCTAATAATTACCAAACCTAATCGATCGTATGCTGATTACATTAGTGCGCCACTAAGAGCTTCACCAAGGACAACTGTTCATGGCAGACAAATCACATGGATTAATTGTTTAACACAAATCACATCAACTAATTGTTTAACACAAATCACATGGACTAACTGTTCATGGCAAACAACTAATGGAGTTGATTATATGAAAAAGCAGAAACAAGGGAGGCTATACCGTAGGAGGACCGGGAGGCGCGCCGGTGTCGGGTTGGAGGGCCGGGAGTTACGCGTCGTCTGGAGGCGCAGTGCTGGGGGAGCTGGTGGCGGTGGGGTCGGGGGAGGCAGGGCGCCGGGGGCGGCGAGGCCGGGCGTAGCAGGGGGTCGGGGCCCGGCGGGCTAGCGGCGGGAGGTGCAGTGTCGGGGGAGCTTGTGGCGCCGAGGCCGGGGGCGGCGAGGCCGAGGGTGGCGGCAGGTCGGGGGCGCGGCGAGCCGGCGGTGGCAGCGCGAGCGGCGGGGCGGTGGCGGGGGCGGCGGCAGAGCAGAGCGGCGGCAGGGCGTAGTGATGAAGTGATTTAAAAATGAGATGGACCTGACAGTATAGGCTTTAACTTGCGACGGCCAGGTTAATTGCGACGGCATTAGGTTTGGCCGTCGCAATTAACACTATTTGCGATGGCTAGTGGAAAAGGCCATCAGAAATAAGATTTATTTTTGACGGCCGTCATATTCGCGACGTTTCCTATAGAAGCCGTTGCAAATAAGGGTCTATTTGCGATGGCTTCTTTTATTTGCCAATGCCACTTGCGTGCCGTCGCAAATGATCATGTTTAATGCGGCCGTCGCAAATGATCGTGTTTCCTGTAGTGCTAGCAGGTGCCAGAAATGCTTGTTAATAGATTTTAGATTACACATGTAAATCCGCAAGCGCACACAATCTATCGATGTAGCATTTTCTCTTTTAGAGTATTCCCAAATGGTGTCATTTATATTCTCCCAAAGGAAGGCTAGGTGGAAGCAATGCAATCATCAAATGGAGAGTCTAGGTTGGTCTAGGTAGGGTTCTAGCAAGGATGGGTAAATGGTAATTTGGAGGTAGTGTGACACACATAAGAGTATTCTATCCTAAGGGGATAAATGGGGTAAAGAGGGACTACGTTAAGAGTTAAGTAGATACTCCTACTATGCTTCTAGTGTACATATACATAGTCTAAGTTAGTTGCTAATGATTATATTAATTATGAGTTCTCATGCTAAGTGGATTAACACATTGGGCACAACTTTACCCCTAGCAACACTAGGACGAACCCTGCCAAGAGCATGTGGCATAGCCAAATGTGGATGATTACAAAGGATACATAAGGATGCCATCTCCTACTGCAAATCTCTTCAATCCGTGGGTTTACGAGACATTCAATGCTACTTATCTATCCTAGCACCATGCTAGCATATAAGTAATTACCTTAAGAGCCTAGGCACAAGCCATCCTAAGGCAATGAACCAAATCATCATTGAACAAATGTTATTTCATAGCATAAGTGATTCATCTTAACATAATCATGTCATACCTAATTAGACTATAGGGGGGTTTGTAGTGTTTATGATGATATAATGATAATGGTATAGCATAATCATAAATACTACTCCTACCATATATATATGGAATGCACAATCAAACAAGAAATGCTTTATCCAAGTATATGAACAATAGAAGACTAAAGATAACATCTTTATTAAGAGCAAAGTCACAAATACAAATAGGAATATGAGAGCCATACCTTTTCCATTTAGGAATAGGGAAGAGACTCCTTTTACTCCTCTACTACTTGGACTATGGACTAGAGGCTCTCCTTTCTACAGCCTATACTCCTCTAAACGTATGGAGAATAGTGTATACAATGGATGAATACTCAAGTGGTGTGTGTGTGTGAAGTAAGGGTAGGGGGTCATATTTATAGGTGGAGAAGGGTCGGTTCCCGCCACTAAAAGTGCACGAATCAGTCAGCACTGACTTCTTCAAGCCGGTAGGAGCCAACACATGGAAGCTGGCCGAGTTCGGCGCCAGGACGAGGTTGGCCAACTAGGGGGGTCGACCGACCTGGTCTTTGCACCGTTTCTCGTGTGCTTTCTCCAGGTCACTACTAGGTAGGTCCCATACCTTGATATGGGTGTTACAGCGTTTGATGGTCTTGGATACTTCTATTTGTGGGCCATTTGATCCATGTGGTGCCACATGTCGTCGCTTGATTGGCTAAGATGGTATTTTATAGGATTGCTCCCCCTCTTTTACCTCATTTTCTGCAATAATTCCCTGCATGCTCTATTTCTCCAAGGACAAGTGGAAATAGGTTAAATAGAAAGGTAATGTGTGTGAGAAATGACAATTCCTCACATAATTGAGTTATATTAACGGGTTAAATTGGTATATAACAGCCATAAACAGGGATTCATCCCCTACATGGCAACGTGTCACCCAATGAGCTCTCAAATTTGTGGTGAGCCACTGAAAGTTTGTTAAGATTTCAATTCACCTCCGAAAGGGAACTAACCAAATGAAGAAAAATCCGAACTCGACCTTTGAGATTGATCGTGGGGACACTGCTACAATAAGCCTCATCTCAGGCGGCTCCAAACATATTATCACACGTGGTTTCTAAAACTGCCTAAAAAGAAGAGCTTGTGATAATCTGCAATTTCATAGGCGGAGAAGTGAAACCGCCTATGACAATGGTATTATCACAGGCGGTTCTTTACTTACGACTAGCCGCCTGTGAAGACACACTATCACAGGCGGGCCGTGCAGTATATATAACCGCATGTGAGAATGGTGTTATCACAGGCGGATCTTTACCTATGACAAGCCGCCTGTGGAGATAAATTATCGCAGCCGGTTTGTAGCATAACAATAACCGCCTGTGATAATGAGGTTATCACAGATGGTTCTTTACCTATATCCAGCCGCCTGTGATAATGATATTTCACAGGCAGGTCTAGCCGTAGGTAAATAACCGCGTGTGATGAGGTATACCCTATGAGTACTACCTGCTATTATTTCTAATTTTTAGGGCAATTCAATATAATTACAGAAGTCAACAATCTAATCACAGAAGTAAACAATATAATCACAGAAGTCATCTCACAAAAGTCAATTTCACTAAAACAATATACATATGTACAAGTTACACATACAAGTCATCTCATAGTTTACAAGTTTTACTAAAAACTATTTCTATTGTCATAGTTGCAAAGTTCGGGCACATCAGCTATTGCACCATTCTCATCAAAGAACTCCCCTCTTTTGTGCAAAATTTCGCGACGCACGAATTGACACAGTTCACCAGCAATCTTGACGGCTCCTCCACCAGGCATACTTCTACAAACTGACCATTCTTTGTTCACATTTTTCGTGTGCTGCAATGAAACACATAACAAGGTTTAGAATGTGTTGGTTTGAACAATCTCAAAGTATAGATCAAAGTGAGAGTGTACAAGAATTTATTTGGTATTTTTGGAGCAGTTGTACTATGACCAATTGAATTTTGAAGTTGGAATCAAAATATGAAAATAATGTTTCTGGTAATATTGAACAACAGAGAATATAACTATTAAAATATGCTAGCTACAATGAAAATAAAACTCAAAAGTAAGAAAATAAGATATCGATATTAAGGATAACTTACATCCTCACGATTCACTCTATATTCGCTGGCGGTCCGAAGATGCTCGCATATATAACACCCGCATAAGACACTCCCAGCAGGCTGCTTTGGACAAGGATAATATGCTTTAATGTACAATGCATTCGTATTAGGAGGTCTTTGACCGCCAAGCCATTCCGCGTAAAACCGCCAAGCGCTGTAATATAAGAAATGTCATATAAAACTTGTCAACACATTCTAAATTTGTATAATTAAAGTATTGAATATACATACAATTTCAAAATGGAAAGAAAATCTTGGTAACGATCTGGTGGGTAATCGGCTGAGTCCAAAACTGTTGTCAAACCCTGCGTTGGCTTGATGAAGATCATTATGTAGTGTTTACTGCACACGTACAAACACACGTGTTAACAATTAGCAATAATTGCTATTTCAATATCAAGTGTCGAACTTACTCGAAGTGGTACGGAGCCTTTACGAGATCCTTGCCGTCTCTTACAAAGTTAAACATTGCATGTCCTATGTAAGCTGCAACTTCTGTCCTTCTATCCTTCTTAAGTTTTGCGATTAATTTTTCATATTTTTTTTTCACGTGCTTGTACTGTACTGAGTCTCGATGTGCCTTAACGTCGAATAGAGTCTTTACAATCCATGTAGGGTCAAGGATACCTGTCTTGCATTTCATCTTTTCATTATTCATGTATTGCATCCTATTGAAGAAGTCCAGAATTGTTATAATCCCATGAAATGTGTATGCGTGTAGTAAGAAAAGCAAATGCAAAATATTGGAGGCACTTACAAGCACCAGACGAGTAGCAGGTTGATTTCGAGCATGCCCCGATGGAAAAGGGTATGCAACTCTTCAAATAAAATGACTCGTTTATTTTCTCCAGTGCTCCAGAATGCATCTTTTGGAACACGAAATGTGACGCAAGAAAGATCATATTTTGTGCTGGCAGTGATGTACCACTCGTGCATTCTTTTGAGCAGGACGGGTTGTTTGCTAAGTTGTACATATGTCATGAACGGCTTCTGATTCTCAAATTCAGGTAGAACATCCTCAAACTTGTATATTGGAACTCCTGGTTTAACTAAAGCCGTCCACCGATTATACATGACACCGTCTTCTTCCCACTCCTCGATATCTTCTAATGCTAGCTCATGAGAAGAACGATATGCACTCAATTTTCTAATATTTTCCAAATACTTTGACACTTTTGATGAAGATTTCTTAATTTCGTATGAGCTAACTTTGATAGGCACTGATGATCGAGGAGTACTCGTCGGGAGTTGGACACTGGCTTGTTGTTGAACCTGTTGTTCAACTAATTGCTCTTTACTCCTAGCAGCTGGATCTAGTACTACTTCAAAGTGTTGCTCAACTGGTTGCTCTTTACTAGTAACAACTTGCTCTGGTATTGCTTGATGCTGTTGTCCAACTTGTTGCTCTTGGTTATCTTTCCTAGTAAGGTTACTATCATCCTTGCTGAACATAGGGGGAGTGGATCTTCGTAGACTGGGAGTGGATCTTCCTGGACTTTCGCCTTAGAAGACAGGGTTGCAGTATTTTGAGATGCGACAGGGCTAGAAATTGGCTCATCATCCAACACATTATCGCATTGGTGCCAAAGGATTAATTGGTTGACAGCCTGCCCCAGAGTCGCGATCCCCTCATGTGTGATGTGGTCTATTTCATAATCTTCATAATCATTATCAATGATATGAATAACTTGCACCATAACATAATACAACAAAAGTGGATTGCCGTTGAAGTCACGATCAGGCTTTGCCATAGCAGTGGCAACCTGTTTGGTTTTGTTCCCTGCTTTACCGATCGGGACAAGAAGACGACAAGATCTATCCTTAGCAATATCATCGACAGTGAACTTATGGGTTGACCTTGAGCTTGACACAGAACCTACGCTGCTAGGGTAGGCAGTTGGAGATAGCAATTGCTCCTTTGGAACGGGAACCATTGTTGTACTCGGTGCCACTAATTGTACCGATTGTCTAAGTTGTTCCATTATTTCTTGCACATTTTCCTTGACCTTTTGAGCAATTGTTTCACCAAGTGTTTTATTGAACTTCCCACATCTTCTATATGTCTCTTTATCTTTCGAGAAACCATCTAGCCAAGACATTTGAGAAGAGATTGCTCGAACCCGTCAACTGTGTTCAGGGTTTCCTAGGATAGCGGTAAGTTGGTCATTCTCCCTCTTCGGCTTGAAGAGACCATTCTGTTGCTTTTCAATCACCTCTTTCATTTTTTCCTCTACTTCATTCACAGATTCGGGCTTTTCAAGTTTGACCTCGCTGAACAAACCTGACCGAGCAAAGACCCACTGTTGAGTTCTCTCATTGCAGCCTTCTAACAGGCGAGGATTGCCCTTACGGGTAATTTCGTCTAGTATCTTATTCCATTTCTGGACTTTGGGGGCATATTCGACAGACCCCAAGCGATGATGGTATTTGTTCTTTTTGGCAAGCTCTAACCTAGTTGCACTTAGGGCTTTAGCATTAGGTGTGGTCTTTTGACTAACAAATTCTTGCCACTGAGCTTATGTGATTTCCCATTTTCCTCGGGCTAGGGACCTTATTGGCCTTAACATAAGCATTCATTTCACTCTTCCAGCCATGAAACTTCTTGTCGCAAGAGACCAATGTTGATTTCTTTCCAACTTCTTCCATGCCTTTCGGGAACTTGAAATGTTTCTTTATCCTTTCCCACAACTCATTCTTGGTCTCCTCAGGTAATTTTCTCCAATTCTCAGTTGTGATCGGCACAAGCTCTCTAACAAGAAAACCGCATGCATTTCGGTACTTGGTAACTGAATCCAATGGTTCTTGGGGAAGCCCACATGGACCGACCCTTGTTATGTACATGATGCGGTCCAATGGACCCTTATTGGGACCTCATTGCCCTCGTTTCCTCTTGAGTGAACTGGAGGATTCATCCATTGCAGAACCTTCTACGGCTTTAGGAGCCGAAGTCACCTCGTTGTCTTTGTGATTAACCTAGGTAGAAAGGAATTATAAGAATTCGTATACTTGACAACCAACATTAACATGAACTGCTGAAGTTAAGATTCGTGATCCATACCTTGTCTGCAGGATCATATTCCGGGTCGAGATCCTCGAAAGTCTTTTTAATTTTTGTATTCGGAAAAGGATTTGATGGACTGTGAAAGGAATCTGAACTGCTAGAGTCACTAAACTCCATATTGCATTCTTTATTGTTACTACCATCAACAGTCTTCTTAGGGCTTTCCGTGCTAGAACTAATAAGACAAAAAATATAATGAATGACATATTAACTCTACATGAAGTGTTGCATGAAGAAAATGATGGAAGCATTCCAGGGTTTGATAAGGCATTCTAGGGTTTAAGGCGACTGACCAAGGTGATTGACCAAGTTCCATTCTAGGGTTTAAGGCGACTAACCAAGGTGATTGACCAAGTTCCATACCTTCATATTCAACCCACTTTTCCTCTTATTTTTAAAAATATTTTCCCATTTTACTATATGGTATTTCTTTTTCATCTGACCTCCTTGCCATAAAAACCTTCTTCTAAGTACATCCAACTTTTTCATAGTAGTTTTTTGCAAAAGAAACATTGACATATGATAAATTGGAATACTAGAGAGATCAACATTAATCAAGACAACCCTCCCTGCCATAGATAAGTGTTTTCAAAGTTTATTTTAATACCTAATAGCTTTTCATACAAAGCCATAAGTAGTTTCAGATTTCTAGCCCCCATTAAATCATTTGTGATACATACAATTGTATCATATGCATACTGTAAAACTGCCACACCATTATGCACTAGATCATCAGCTAAACCTGAAAACAATATATTTTCCTGGGCCTTATATGTCATCCTTTCAATACAATCAACAACAATGTTAAACAAAAGAGGTGACAAAGGATCACCTTGTCTAACCCATTGAAGCTTTTAAAGTAAGGAACAATCACATTATTGATTCTAACACTCGAGGCCTTACATATATAATTATATATTAGGAGCATAAACCACTAATAATGCTTCTATAAGGAAATCAACCATTGATAATGTTTGGAACAATAAGCTGATATAGCATAAACCACTGATAATGCTTCTATAAGGAAATCAACCACTGATAATGTTTGGAATAATAAGCAGATAGAGCTAGGGTTTGAGGCCACTGACCAAGGCACTGAACAACCACTAATAAACCACTGATAATTCTTTGATTAATGAAAATTAGATAGGAACCTAGGGTTTGAGGCGGCTGACCAAGGCACCTAGGGTTCAAAAATTTTGATTAAGGAAATCTAGGGTGCGACGGCGACGAGGCCAGCACTTGGCCAGCGGCGAGGGCGAGGAGGGAGGCGGCATGGGGACGGAGGAGGAATGGAAGCGGCAGCATACCTGGTGGCAAGGTTGAAGATCGGCAGCGACGACGAGGGCAAAGCTCGGCGTACCTGAAAGGAAGGAAGTGGCAAGGGAAAACCATGGCGGCGACGGCGAAGCTCGGCGGCTACGGCGAAGCTTGGCGGCAAGAGCGACGAAGACTTGGCAGCAAACGAAAATTTGGCAGCCTGACAGCGTCTAAGTGATTTTGCTCAGGTTAGGTTTTTCCAACGCAACCGAGGGCTATATATAGACGCCTATCTTCGCAGGCGGTTATTAAGTACCAACCGTCTGAGAAGATGATTATCTCAGGCGGGTGGTAATTACCACCCGCCTGAGAAGATTTATTTATCTCATGCGGTTGATATATAATAACCGCCTGAGATAAGCTTCTTCTCAGGCGGTTATCCTGTGCCAACCACCTGAAAAGATCTTTATGTAAGCTTAATTAATATTCTTGATTAAATGTGGGGCCTTTCAAAAGCCCAAATTCCACTTTCTTGTAATATGATTGAGTATTAAAGGTTACCATTAAATTTCACTTCATAAAGCCTTTGAAATTGGCCGGAACATAAAAAACAAATAACAATTGCTATTTGTCATTTTTCTATCTTGATGAATATAATGATTTTTTTATTTAGTTTTTCAATGGACCTTTTTAGTCATCATACCAACCTCTATGATTTTTTCAGTTTTTTTAATTTTTTTTGAATTAATGTGTGTTCAAAATTTGATGAATACCTCATATGTATATGAACATTTGGTTAGAATGATGGATAATTTGAATTTTGACATGTTGGAATGCTTTAAAAAAGTTAACAAAATTCATACGTGTATAAGTAATACAAATATATTCATACAAACCAATTTCAGTGATGGATCCCTTTTTTTAGGAGATACACAAATGTGAATAATATGTGAATATAAATTAATTTGATATTTACCAAAACTTTACAATGTTAGCTATACAAGTTTTAAAATATTTGGTCCAGGTGGTAGATGTTAATTTTTTAAAAATATAGAAGAAAGAATAATCGAATATGGACTCAATTTGCAGAATCTATACATGTTTGAGTATTTATATTAGAATCTAAATAAAAAAGAAGCAACAAAAAAGAAAATTGAAGAACGGGCTCGGGCAATTATCCAAAGCGGTTGGTAAGTAATAACCGCTTGAGATAAGCTTCTTCACAGGTGGTTATTCAGTACCAACCACCTGAAAAGATCTTTATGTCAGCTTAATTAATATTCTTGATTAAATGTGGGGCCTTTCAAAAGCCCAAATTCCACTTTCTTGTAATATGATTGAGTATTAAAGGTTACCATTAAATTTCACTTCATAAAGCCTTTGAAATTGGTCAGAACATAAAAAACAAATAATAATTGCTATTGTCATTTTTCTATCTTGATGAATATAATGATTTTTTCATTTAGTTTTTCAATGGACCTTTTTAGTCATCATACCAACCTCTATGAATTTTTTCAAATTTTTTTAAATTATTTTGAATCAATGTGTGTTCAAAATTTGATGAATTCCTCATATGTATATGAGCGTTTGGTTCGAATGATGGATAATTTGAATTTTGACATGTTCAAATGCTTTAAAAAAATTAACAAAATTCATACATGTATAAATAATACAAATATGTTCATACAAACCAATTTTAGTGAAGAATCCCTTTTTTTAGAGATACACAAATGTGAATAATATATGAGTATAAATTAATTTGATATTTACCAAAACATTACAATGTTAGCTATACAAGTTTTACAATATTTGGTCCAGGTGGTAGATGTTAATTTTTGAAAACTTTAGAAGAAAGAATCATCAAATTTGTACTCAATTTGCAGAATCTATACATGTTTGAGTATTTATATTGGGATCTAAATAAAAAAGAAGCAAGGGAAAAGAAAACTGAAGAACAGGCTAGGGCAATTATCCCAGGCGGTTAGTAAGTAATACCCGGCTGAGATAAGAATTTTCTCAAGTGGTCATTTAGTACCAACCGCCTCTGAAACAGTTAAAAAATGCCTGAAAAAACCGCCTGAACTTTATTAATTTTTAGCACAGGCGGTTGTTTCGTTAAAAAGCTTCTGTGAAAACCGACGCCTATATAAAGACCCCTCGGGCACCACAGAAAACCTAACCCTTGAGATTTTCCATCGACGCCGCCAGACTGCCAAAATTTTCCACTGTGCGCGGGCTGGTACTGCATTCATCAGTTGATCAAGCTTCGAATAGAGAAAAGGTTAGAATAGACTTCTTCTTCACTATCATGTTTTCAATTTGTTCTGTTTTCAGTTTCGTTTTGATGAGTTTGCATATGCCTCCCCCCCCCCCCCCCCCCACCACCACCACTTGAGATTTGTAGTAGATTTGAGGGATTAATGGTTGAAAGATGTAGTTGAGTCTCCCCTTGAGCTCACCTATGAATTTTACAGAACAAGAAGTAGATTTGAAGGATTAAAGGTTGAAGATGAATACAAGCACATCACGTGTTCGATGAAATGGTTCAATGAATGAGCCTAACTTCAAAAATCCATTATGGCCACTAGGAAGCTGAGAAAATTATGAAACAAATTTTCTTGGAACCCTTATGAACAGACCTACATGATACCAGTATTCACTCATATGATACAACCTTGTTATGTCTCTGTAAATTCATTTTATAGAAGACCTTTAAGGAATATCTGTGGCCAAATTTTGTAAATCTTACAAAAAATCTGTTATTGAAGCATGGACTGTCGAGCGTGGATGTATAACACGCCAAGACCCGATCCTATGTACATTCATAATGTTGCAAATTTTATTGAAGCATCCAAGAGACATGCGAAGTTGCAAAAGATAGATGACATATTATGTCCATGTATCGACTGCAAAAATAAGATTTCTTGGATAGATACTATAGTAATCTAATCTCATTTGGTGAAAAGAGGTTTAAAAAAAACTACACAATATGGACAGAGCATGGTGAGTTAGATACACATGAAGTGGATAAAGATGATGAGAGAGGTTCAGATGACGATAATGTTCATATCGATGATGGTAGTGACAATCAAGATGGTGATGATGATGATGAGTTCGATTGTGAGGACATGTTGCGTCACATTGAACCATATGTATTGACTTCTATGGGAGCATGTAAATGTTTAAGTAAAATGGAGACATTGCAAAATGCGGCAATGGAGCTTTTATATGATGAATCACATGGTTGTGATAAAGAATTTACTACATTGTGTGTATTCCTAGAACTACTAAAGTTTAAAGCCACACACGGATGGTCCGATTGTAGTTTCTCTGATATTTTGAATCTTATGACAGGAATTCTTCCAAATCCAAATAAACTGCCCAGAAGCACTTATAAAGCGAATAAACTTCTTTGCCCGATTGCACTAGGTGTGACAAAAATATACGCTTGTGTGAACCATTGTTTTCTATATCACAAAGAGCATGAGCTCGCAACTAGATGCCCCATCTGTGGTCTCAGTTGACACAAGAAGGACTACAATCACCAACATGTTACCAACGTGAAAAAGTCTCAGAAGAATAAGAAATTTATTATTGGTCCTGAAGGTGCAAGCATAACCTTAACACCACTTTTCATGTTGTTGAAGGTTGCCGTCATAGCTTCACGTTGTCTAACCTGGACATTGTCAATCATATGCAGGATCTCTTTATCTTCAGTCCAATTCAGATTTTGTTAGCTTCGACACATCCTTCGCTTATAACTGCCATTAATATGTGTGATAAGAAAGCTTCAGATATGATAAATCTATACTTGAAAGATTAAGGTCAAATCCCTATGAAAGGGTAAACACAAGATTTGTGATTGAAGTTGTTCGCTTCTTCGCTTTTGTGAAGCACTAAGAGAGATACTGATTTTTAGTTAATATATTTAGACATTAAAACTGAGAAGGAGCATCTTCCTAAGTTTTCAAATGGACAGGAGGGAAAGAAATCCTTCAAATGGATGGAAAAACCCTTCCAAGGATAGTCATGATTCAATTGAGGCTTTCAACAATCCAAATGATGAGCCACGGGTGTTACTTGCATCTACAAGAGCTTGCAGTGTAGAGATTAGCTTGACAGGAGCTTATCAGCATCACATGCGGTTCTTAACTAACAAGCAACCTGTGAAAACAATGACTTTTCCCAGGCGTTCTTCGACAAAATACGCTTATGATGATTGAACCAGTACATATGGTTCTCAAACAACGACCGCCGGTGAAAATCATGTATTTACCCAGGCGGTGGTTAATTAAGAACCGCCTGTGAAGTTTGCTAGAGTACAAGCAGTTCTTAATTAATAGCCGCCTGAGAAAATCATATATTTACACAAGCAGTTGTTTTTTAAAGTCCGCCTGTGATGTTCTGTCATCACAGGCAGTTATTGTATCATTCTTCATCACAGTCGGATTTTTTATGGACCGCCTGTGTTTGAAAAATCGAGACGCCTGTGAAAATGTTTTTTGTAGTAGTGGGATTAGGCTTGAAAGAGACTCGATTCTTTTGGAGTTCCTCAATGGGACAAGATTTTTGAAGGAACCCAAACCTCATAAACTAAATCACCATGTCCACTACAGGAATGCGACTTATTTTCGTCGGCCGAGAACCCACGTCTCTATATTGTTTGCATGTTCTGGAGATTATTACCTTTAGCATTGTACTTAATTTATTTTCACCTTATTCTCCTATTATACTTGTTTCTATTTACTGTTTATTTGATGTATTTGTTGATATATATACACACATATACATATAATCTTGGTAGAAGCTGATTTCTGCCTAGCTTGCTTTAGACACCATTTTATCCAACTTTCAACTGCCCACTCAGAATGCGTCCACAATTTTTCCAGACATGCTCGGACTTCTGACTTATCTGTGTGCTTGTTAGGATATATCCACACTATTTGACTTATCCACATTATGCGAATTAATTTTAATCGTTTATTCATCCTCCTCTAGGCGACATCAAAGTCCTTTTAGGTATCAATAGCCATGTTAGTATGTTACACACAAAGTTGACTAAAATAATTGAAGCCATGAATCGTGCAAGCTATCTGTTCATAAGAAATCACATAGGATTTATTATCTTAGCACAGAAGACCGAACTGCGAAAGGTACTTGAGAACAACTACATAAGATTATTCCGCTAACTCCTTGTGGTATCATAAAAGAAAATTAACCCCAATTTCAATAATTGAAATAAAAAGTTTCCATCAATATTATTATTATCAGCTAACAAATGGCAATGGTATATTACATTCAGTAGCCTTTGTCATTTTAATTACGTAAGACACTACACCGGACTCATTCTTGTATAGTATAATACAGACAACAGAATAAAAACTGTCGACGAATAGTGAGACACAAAGTTAGTAGATTTAACTATTGAAAACCTACACGATCACAAAGAATTAGTGACTAACATTCACCAAAGTTGTTGTTTGCACTAACCAAAATAATTAAGTAAATCACAGTAGAAACTATTTATATTGACAAACAATCAACAAAAAGGTATACATGGACAATTTACAAGCTACCTTACAATTCATTAATGATTTGCTCAGTATTGAACACATTGATCAAGACTTCTACAATTTACAAGCTACCTTACAATTCATTAATGATTTGCTCAGCATTGACCACATTGATCAAGACTTCTCTCATCATTTGGACAAAAAGATAGTAGGGAACCAAGTGTACAGCGTCATTCACAACAGTGATGGAGATGGTAGGTTTTTAGATTTCTCACAACTGTTGCCGGCAGTACAGACACAAATAAGAAATGACACAATAAATTATCTTAGCATAGAAAATCAAATTGCAGGAAGTACAGGTGTGTGACTGTCTCGGCCTCCCCTCAGATGGCGGGAACGACTACCATTCCAACCTGGCACCAACGGAGGACAACATACCTCGACGTGGTTCTCGGCCGAGGCGGCCCAGCACTCGCTTCGCGTCTTCGGTGTTGTTCCGCCACTAGGGCGCGCGTGAGCAGAGTGGGTATAAACACTGATGGTTGTAACTGAACAGAGAACAAGGAAAAACCGAATGATTCTATCGCTGTACTCCTGCTGCTCTCCTTCTTCCTCCACGAAAGCTCCTCCTCCTTCTCCTCACGATCTAGATCAGATTTCCTCTGATCCTCGGCCCTGGAAGCCCACGAGAACTTCACTAGCCGGCAGAAGTAGCTCGGCACCATGGATCCCAATATCAAACTCGTGTTGGAGGAGATGTCGCAGCAGTTCACAGCAAACATGACACGCCTCTTCACCGATCACACTGAGCTTGTGACCAAGCGTGTCGAAGACCTAGAGGCGGCCGAGCAGCAGCGTTCCGACCAGATCTTGATGCTCGAGTCGGCGACGTCCACGCTTGACAAGAACTTCGCATCATGGAAACTGGAGGTGGAGACATCCGTCTCTGTAGTCAAATTGGAGATCGCGAAGCTGAACAAGTATTTTGATCGTGGATCCCGAGACCAGAACCACGTCTCCGACATCCTAAGCTCCGAGTCGGTGTTCCAGCATCCTCACTCAGGAATCTCCACCGACGGCCCTAATGGGCACCACATTGAACCACCTCGCCGGGATCATGGGCTTGGGTCGGTATTCACCATCTCCCATGACCCGGTCAAGGGTACGTATGATTCTGCTCTCCATCGCCAACCGCGTGTTCCCAGTTCATCACATATCAGTTTCCAGTTACTGTCATAATCTCCCTAAGCTTCAGTTTCTTGTTTTTAATGGTGAAACTCCCAAGTTATGACATTCGCATTGTGAGAATTACTTCGATATGTTTGCGATCGATCCCGGGTTAGGGTCAAAATTGCTTCTCTGCACTTCGAAGGACCCACAACACGTTGGTTGCAATCTGTTGAGGGAAAGCTGCCTCATGCCTCTTGGGACATGTTTTGTACCTTGGTCATGGATAAATTCGGCAAAAACCAGCATGAGATTTTAATACGCAAATTACTTCACATTAGACAGACAGACACAGTAACTGATTACGTCAATAGGTTTTCTGAACTCATCGACCATTTTCATGCCTATGATCCATCAACTGATTCCATATTCTATACTTCACTTTTCATTGATAATTTGCGTGATGATATTCGTGCAGCAGTATTGGTTCAGCGTCCTAGTACTTGCGATACTGCTTGTGTTCTTGCTACCTAGCAGGAAGAAGTGGCTGAGTTTCCAAGGAAATGTGACTAGAGAAGAGCTGATCACACTGGCCCTTCAAATGTGGAATTACCCAATATCACAAGAACTCCATACTGTGGTGGTTATCCCTTACTTCCCCCTCCACGACAAGAACAAGTCAAGAATCATCCTACTGCACCATCCAATCCATCTGAATCACAAAGTCAAGACAAGGTGGAAGTCCTGAGAGCATACCATACGACACGCGGTCTCTGTCGTGTCTGTGCTGAAAAGTGGCATAAGTGCTCACCAACAGTTCAACTCCATGCACTACAAAAGCTTTGGGAGTTATTTAATTTGGAGGACTCGAGTTCTGAATCACCAAACTCGTCTGATGGTCAGTTGCTTTTGATGGGTATTTCCACTACTGCACTTTCGGTCTCTGACACCCTGAGAACTATGAAGTTCATTGGATCCATCCAGGGGCTGACAATCTTGATTCTACTCGACAGTGGAAGTTCACACTCGTTTATTAGTTCTTACATCACCAACAAGTTGACTGGAGTTTCTACACTGCTCAAAACATTGCACATTTCTGTTGCCAACAGAGGCACTATTCTTTGCGATTCAGAGTTACACCAACCTTCTTGGTCTATTAAGAGTTACAAGTTCATTTCAGACTTGAAAATATTGTCCCTGCATTGATACAATCTCATCCTCGGAATGGATTGGCTTCAGTCTTACAGCCCTATGGAAATCCATTGGGGCCAGAAGTGGATTTCATTTCCTTACAATGGTTCTCAAGCATTGTTAGAAGGCCTTTTACCTGAGTTGCCCTCCAATTCCCACATCCAGATTCTATCTATTGACACTTCTGAAAACTCTGCTGTCTTAGCTTCATTGCCTTCTGATATTCAGTCTGTGCTGAAGGACTTTCTTCCTTTGTTTGACAAACCTTCTAACCTACCCCCTAGCTGAGCATGTGACCACAAAATTCCACTCATACCTGGTGCTACACCATGTAACGTCAGACCCTACCGTTACCCACCAAAGCTTAAGACAGAGATAGAAATTCAGGTCAGGGAAATGCTCCAAAGTGGATTAATACAACCAAGCTCCAACCCTTTTAATTCTCCTGTGCTGCTGGTTAAGAAGAAAGACAAGTCCTTTAGATTTTGTGTGGACTTTAGACATTTGAATGCTCTCAATCTTAAAAGACAGTTTCCTATACCCTCGATGGAAGAGATTTTTCAGTAATTGGCTCATGCAAAGTGGTTTACTAACCTAGACCTCAGAGCAGGGTTTCACCAGATTTTGCTTCACCCAGGGGAAGAACCAAAGACAACATTCTCCACTCATGAAGGACACTCTGAGTTCAGGGTTTTGGCTTTTGGCTTGACAGGAGCACCTGCAACCATTCAGGGAGCAATGAACTCCACACTCTCTCCTCAGCTAAGGAAGTGTGTAATGGTGTTTTTTATGATATCTTGGTCTACTGCCTGGATTATAATTCCTACCTCCTCCATCTAAGACAGGTTCTTGAACTTCTCAAGCAAGATGACTGGAAAATTAAGCTATCCAAATGTTCTTTTGCTCAACAACAGATCAAGTATTTCAGACACATTATAAGTTCTGATGGTATCTCCACTGATCCCAGTAAAGTTTCAGACATTGTAAATTGGCCTACTCCCAGAACTGTTAAGGCACTCAGGCAATTCCTAGGCATGGCCGACTCTACCGCAAATTTGTTAAAGATTTTGGGATCATATCTAGGCCTCTGACCAACTTGCTTAAGAAGAACTCTTTATTTGTCAGGACACAGAAGCACGACAGTGCCTTCCAAACTCTGAAACAGGCATTGTCCTCTTCACTAGTGCTGGCCCTTCCCAACTTCAATCAGCCATTTGCCATAGAAACCGATGCTAGTGCCAATGGAGTCGGTGCAGTCTTCTTGCAGAACAAGCATCCCATAGCCTTTGTGAGTAAAGAATTAGGCCCCAAAACCCTGGGTTTGTCAACATACGAGAAAGAGTATTTAGCCATTCTATTGGCTGTTGAACACTAGTGCCCCTATCTTCAGTTCGACGAGTTCACTATCTATACTGACCATCTCAGTCTCGCCCACCTTTCCAATCAACGGCTGCCCACACCTTGGCAACAGAAGGTGTTCACGAAGCTCCTTGGCCTCCAGTGCAAGATTGTGTACAAGCAAGGCTCTCAAAACCAAGTTGTCGATGCTCCGTCTCGCAGGCCCCCCAATGAACACCAATCTTGGACTCTTTCTTTGCATCACCTCTTTGGTTGTCTAAAATTGAAAACAGCTACACCTTTGATCTTCATATACAAGATATCTTGGCAGGGCTGTCCATTGACCCTTCGGTGCACCCTAACTATTCTATATTAAAAGGCATTCTACAGTACAAGGGAAAAATTTGGATCGGCCAAGATACCCCCCTCCAGACCAAGATCATATCAGCAATGCATAACAGTGCCCTCGGTGGCCACTCGGGCACACCAGTGACCTTGTACCGTATCAAACAACTCTTTGCATGGCGTGGCATGAACAAGCAGGTGGATGAATTCATTTGCACTTGCTCCATTTGCCAGCAGGCTAAACCGGACAAATCAAAATTACCTGGGCTCCTGCAACCCTTAGAAGTTCCAACTCACGCTTGGCAGATTATTGCTATAGACTTCATCGAAGGTCTTCTTCAGTTCGAGTCATTCAATTGTATTCGCTTTGTCATTGACACCTTCTCTAAATATGGCAATTTTATTCTGGTGTGCCACCCTTATTCAGCAGCATCCATTGCATAAGCATTCCTTGATAATGCCTATATATTACACGGTCTCCCCAAGGCTATTGTCTCTGACCGGGACCGAATCTTTACAAGCAAATTCTGGCAGCAGCATTTCACCTTAGCAGATGTTCCTTTGTCAACACCTGTCCCACCAAATGGTTACATTGGCTTCCCTTGGCCGAATATTGGTACAATACAAGCCTGCACTCCGCTATCAGCAAGTACCCAATCAAGGTTTTGTATGGCTATCCTCCTACTCATTTTGGTATTTCTGTTGATGACTGTTCAGTTGGTGCAGATTTATCTAACTGGCTTCAAGAGCGAGCAGTTATGAATGATTTAGTCTGCCAACACTTATTCAGAGCCAAGGAGCGCATGAAGCGTAAAACTGACAAACATCGCTCTGAGCGGGCATTCCAAACTGGCGATTGGGTGTAATCAAGATTGAACCTTATGTGCAATCTTCCCTATCTCGAAGGTCCTGTCAAAAGCTCACATACAAGTTCTTCGGCCCATTCCAAATCACTGATCGCATCTGATCAGTCGCCTACAAGCTCCTCTTGCCCTCTACTTCAATGATACATCCTGTTTTCCAGTATCACAACTCAAGACGGCGCATCAATGAGTTTCCCAGGTCTGCTCCTCCTTCCAGGACAATGTTGCTGACTTCCAAATTCCGGAACAAATTTTGCAGGACCGCCTTCTCGCCAAAGAATCTGCAACTGTGCGCCAAATTCTCGTGAAATGGTCTCACATGTCGGCTGTCATGTCGACTTGGGAGGATTACGACAACCTTCGTCAAGCTTTTCCCCATGCTCCTGCTTGGGGCCAAGCAGACGTCAATGGGGAAGGGAATGTGACTGTCTTAGCCTCTCCTCAGCACGATGGTGGGAACGACTACCATTCCAACCTGGCGCCAACGGAGGACAACGGGCCTCGATGATGAATAGAATTGGGCGTGCATACCCACCCAGATGAGCGACACATGGAAATTTAGATTTGGTGCGTCAGATGCAATTCGGAGCTGGCACAGCTGAAAGTGCATCTAGGCATTCCTTGTGGGTTTTGGTTGATTTATGACAAACAAATGAGATCCTAACTAAATTGTTGAGATGAGCCCATGTTTCAATAAAATTATGAAGAAAGCGTAAAAAGAAAGTAGAGTGAAGAATTAAGTTGAAAAGAGCTCAAGAAGATGAATAGAATACTTTTTGTGTATGGAGTGTGTTGGAGAAACACACCGCAAGAGCTCAAGCAAAAGAAATCACTCTCACTGCATAAGTTTACATGGGTCCGGACTAGTCCGATGTTCACCGGACTAGTCCGATAACCTCTCTGTCCAGCTGATCAAAATCGGTCAAGTCCGATATTCCACAGACTTGTCCTTAGCCCCTCAAAATTTCACAACACCGGACTAGTCCGATATCATCCGGACTAGTCCGATAACCTCTCTGACTAAAATCAGACAAGTCCTCCAATTGCGGACTTGTCCTCAATTCACTATGGGATTCACCACGCCGGACTAGTCCGAACATCTCCAGAGACAAAATCGGACTGGTCCGCCCAGGGCCAGACAAGTCCGATAATTCAGGACAGTTAGGGTTTCCCACACGCCGCACGCTAGACTAGTCTGGAGTCCACCACGAACTAGTCTAAACATTGTAAACCCTAGTATAAATAGAGGTGCACGGACCCTAATCAAATCTCTCAACCCCCTGCGCTGTCACACCTTCCAAGAGTCTAGAAAACATGTCTCTCCACACAATCCAACGCAAGAAAGATCAAATCCTTGAGTATTAACCATAGATCAAATGAGAGACACGTTCTTCACGACTTGAGCTCTTGGGTTTGATTCTCTCACACACTCTCGCTATTTAATTGCATACTTTTCGAGTGTGTTTAGTGGAGTTTTGAATTATAAATCTTGGGGAGCCCTCAACTTGTGAGAAGGCCCCTTGAACACGGTTATCTTACCCCTTTGTGATTAGTGGAAGAGAATCGGCCTCTGCGGCGATTCGACGAAGGTAGGGTTGGTGAAGACCCGGTCCTTTCGTGGGCTCCTCAAGGTGGACGTAGATTTCCTTTGTGGAATTGAACCACGTGATAAAAATCACTGTGTCCTTTGTTCTTTTGTTCTATCTATTCATAGTGATCTAGGGTTTTCTTAATCTAGTTCAGTTTGCATTAAAACTTTGAATCTAAAGTTAACTTGTGCCACATCTAGTTTTATTGAAGCAATACACTCTATTTGTAACTCAATTTCTGCTGCATAGAGGACTTTGATCGAAATCACTAACCAAACTTGATCAATTTAGTCCGCATAGACTGGACTAGTCCACACACTACCAGACTAGTCCGATCTCTCTGTATTTGATCAGGTTGCTAAGTGTTTCAGGTTCTGACAAAAAATTCAAAAATCCTATTCACCCCCCTCTAGGCTATATTCAATTGGTATCAGAGCGGGACTCTTCAAAAAGAGACTAATCGCTCGAAGAGAAGATGTCGGACATGAAGGATGTGCACAAGAACTTCAACCAAGAGAAGGTTGAAGATGAAAAGACTCAAAAGTTGGAAAAGCTCCTCGAAGCCTTCCAAGACTTCGAGAATGATGATGAGGAGACACTTGAACTCAAGGCGCTTCTAAGGAGGAAGGCCCTCTCTAAAGGAAAGATAAAGATATATGATGAGAAGAAGAAGAAGGGGGAGTAGTCACATCGACTACTCCCGATATCCTTTCAACCATGATCGTTTAAATTCAAATAATAATCATTATCTATCAATTCCTCTAGGATAAGCCCCATACTATGATGGCAATGATTAATCAATGTGGAGGCAAAATATGAAGATGCATTTAATATCACTTAACCCCAGCTTGTGGCATATAGTGTGTACAGGAACAGATATCCCGGATGATGATGAAGAACTCACACCAAGCCAAGAACAAGCTATCCACCGGAATGCCCAAGCTGCGGCGGTCATAAGCTCATCATTGAGCCGAGACGAGTTCACCAAGGTGGATGGACTCAAGATTGCTAAGAAAATATGGGACACATTACAAACTGCACATGAAGGCGATCATGTGCGTGAGGCCAAGATTGAAATGATTGAAGGCGAATTGGGAAGATTCTCAATAGAAGAAGATGAGTCACCGCAAGACATGTACAATCGGTTGAAGACTCTCATTAATAAAGTTCGAGCTTATGGAAGCAAAAAGTGAAACAATCACGAGGTGGTGAAGCTAATTCTCAGAGCCTTCATGCCTCGCAACGTGACTCTATGTTCAATGATTAGAGAAAGCCCCGGGTACAAGAAAATGACCCCGGATGAATTGCTTGGCAAGATTATCAATTTTGTGATGATGGAAAAGCAAGCAAAAATGTCAATGAGATTGCCGACCTCACCTCGGCAATGAAGAAAGGAGTCGCGTTGAAGTCCATTTGCAAGCCCATGTCGAAAGAAGCTCGAGAAGCTCAACAAGAAGAGGACAATGGCAACGAAAGCACCGATATAGATGAAGGATATATGATCCTTTTTATGAAGAAATTCAAAAAGATGATGAAAAGAAGACAAGGTGGTAAATCAAATGAAGGAATACACAAAGACAAATGAAGACCTAAGTTGAGGCGCGCTTGCTATAACTGTGGTGAATACGACCACTTTATAGTTGATTGTCCTTATGAAGAAAACAAGATGAAGACCAAGGGTACAAAGCCTAAACCCAAGAGGATGTTCAAGAAGAAAAGGCAAATTAGACAGGCGCACCTAGGAAAGGAGTAGGACTCCAATGATGAGTCCTCATCCGAAGAGGATAAACTTATTGATAAGGAGGAGCTTGTTGATCGCCAAGAAGATATGATCATCCTTCAAAAGGAGGAGTATATTAAGATCGAAAAGCTCCTTGAACTTGAAAAGGAGCGAAGCAAGTCACTAGAGCTTGAGTTAGCTTCAAGCAAGGAAGCTTCCTTGAAGTTAAGCGACTCAAATGTTTGCATCAAGGATGAACTTGCTAACTTAACCAAAGTTAACAAGATCCTTGAGGTACAAGTTGAGTCACTCAAACAAAGTGAACCTTCATCCTCTTCAAGCTCACCTTCTCAACACCTAAAATCTGAAACTACTATTACTTGTGCATATGGTAAAATTGACACTAACTTGAAGGATAAGTCGAACTTGACAAAGGACAAGCATCCTTCCCGTAATGGCATAGTTGACATGAAGAATATGAAGTATGCACGCAGTGCATACTTGGCCACAAGACCTCCTAATGTCAAATATGGCATTGGGTATTCTTATGGTGAAAAGAAAAATGCTAGAAGCCACAAGAATAGCAAGGAACAGATCGCTTTTGTCAAGGGAAACTCCTCTCAAGTTAGAAATCCTATTAATGCTGATAAGTCCAAAAATGTTAACACATATGAACAACAACTATTGTTTAGAACCTTTGACGCATCATATGTTCTCATGAAAAGTATTGGTAGAGTTTATGCTAAATATGTTGGGCCACGCCATGGTGAAAGTGCATCTAGGAATCCCTTGTGGGTTTTGGATGATTTATGACAAGCAAATGAGATCTTAACCACTTTGTTGAGATGAGCAAAGGTTCTAATGAGAAAATGAGCAAAATGCCAAAAAGAAAGGAGAATGAGGAGCAATGCGGAAAAGAGCTCAAGAAACAAGTGTAGTAGATCATTGTGTATGGATTGTGTTAAGGAAACACACTCCAAGAGCTCTAGCACAAATAAACACACACATTGCAAAAGTTTATATAGGACCGGACTAGTCCGTCTGACACCGGACTAGTCCGATATCTTTCTGCACAAGATCGGACAAGTCCGATATCACCACGGAGTAGTCCGATATCTCTATGACTAAAATCGGACTAGTCCTCCCCAGTGCAGACTAGTCCTCCAAATACTTCACAAGTTACACAAAATCAGACAAGTCCGATGTTAGCACGGACTAGTCCGAAAAACCCCCTGACCTAAATTAGACAAGTCCTCCAAGTACGGACTTGTCCCTAATTCACTTAGGGTTTCACTTATCCAGACATGTCCGACGTTTATCGGACTAGTCTGAAGATTTCCAGAAGTGAAATTGGACAAGTCCGCTTCTAGCCGGACTAGTCCGATATTTTGGGACACCTAGGGTTTGCTACACACAGCACACCAGACTAGTCTGGTGTCTACCATGGACTAGTACGGTCTTTCTGAACCATAACGGTCACTTTTGGGAACCCCATATAAATAGTTGTACACGGCCCATCTTTCAACACTCTCGACCCCCTGCGTTGTCACACCTACCAAGAGCCTCTAAAACACATCTCTCCACGAAATCAAATGCAACAAAGATCAATCCCTTGAGGATACACTTTGGATCATTGGAGAGACACGGTTCATCACTCATTGAGCTCTTGGTTTGATTCCCTAACACAATCTCGTGATTTTCATTGTAATCATTTGAGTGTGTTCTTGGTGGTGTTCATGTTTTAATCTTGGGGAGCCCTCAACGTGGGAGAAGGTCCCTTGAATTCGGTTGTTTGCCCTTTTTGATAAGTGAAGAGGATTGGCCTCCGTGGCGATCCGACGAGGGTAGGGTTGGAGAAGACCCAGTCCTTTTGTGGACTCCTCAATGTGGATGTAGGTTGCCTCTATGGGAACCGAATCACGGGATAAAGTGCTTGTGTTCTTACTCTACGCTCATCGTTCTTATACATCATATCAATCCAGGGTTTCAATCAATCTTGCTTACTTTATGTTGAAACATTGAATATAAGATTGACTTGTGGTATATCCTAGTTCATAATCGTGTAACACTTCAATTACAAGTATATTTCCGCTGCATACATCCTAGGATCAAGATAATCGATCAAATTTGATAAACCAAGACGGTATACACCGAAGTAGTCCACACTCGACCGAACTAGTCCAATATCTCGAGATTTGATCTGGTTGTTAAGTGTTGCACATTCCGACAAAATTCAAAAAGGCCTATTCACCTCCCCTCTAGGCCACATTCAATTGGTATCAGAGCGAGGTTCTTTAAAAGGAGACTAATCGCTCGAAGAGATCATGTCAGACATGAAGGACGTACACAAGAGCAACAACCAAGAGAAGGTTGATGAAGACAAGAACCAAAAATTGGAGAAGCTCCTCGAAGCCATTCAAGACTTCGAGGATGACGATGAGGAGACGCTGGAACTCAAGGCACTCCTAAGTAAGAAAAGCCTTCCCAAGGGAAAGGTCAAAATCGAAGATGAGAAGAAAAAGAAGAGGAGTAGACACACCGACTACTCCCGATATCCTTTTAACTATGATCGCCTAAATTCTAACAACAATCATTATCTGTCCATTCCACTTGGAAAAGCCCCACATGTTGACGGCAATGACTACTCAATGTGGAGGCAAAACATGAAAATGCATTTGATTTCTCTCAATCCATGTTTGTGGCACATACTATGCACAGGAATAGATATCCCTGATGATGATGAGGAGCTCACGCCTAGCCAAGAGCAAGCAATCCATCGAAATGCTCAAGCTGCTGCAGTCATTACTTCATCACTCAGTCGTGATGAGTTTAAAAAAGTGGATGGACTCGAGATCGCAAAAGAAATATGGGATACATTGCAAACCGCACATGAAGGCGATCATCATGTGCGAGAAGCGAAGATCGAGATGATTGAAGGCGAGCTAGGAAGGTTCGCAATCGAAGAAGATGAGTCGCCACAAGACATGTACAACCGATTAAAGACGCTCATCAACAAGGTGCGAGCATACGGAAGCAAGAAGTGGAACGACCATGAGGTAGTGAAGCTCATCCTTAGAGCCTTCATGCCTCGCAATGTCACCTTGTGCTCAATGAGACGAGAAAGCCCCGGATACAAGAAGATGACCTCGGATGAGCTACTTGGGAAAATCATCAACTTCGAGATGATGGAAAACAAGCCAAACATGTTAAGGAAATTGCCGACCTCACCTCGGCAAAGAAGAAAGGGGTCGCTCTAAAGTCCACCATTAAGCCCTTGTCTAAAGAAGCTCGAGAAGCTCAACTAGAAGAAGACGCCGATGATGAGAGTAGTGACTTGGATGAAGATGACATGATACTATTTATGAATAAGTTCAAAAAAATGATGAAGAAGAGACAAGGTGCTAAATCAAGTGAAGGAAAGTACAAGGAAAGATCAAAACCAAAGTTGAGGCGGGCTTGCTATAATTGTGGTGAGTATAGCCACTTTATAGTTGATTGCCCATATGAAGAGAACAAGAAGAAGACCAAAGAAGCGAAGCCTCAACCCAAGAAGTTCTTCAAGAAGAAGAAGCAAGCTGAATAAGCACATCTTGGGAAAGAATGGGACTCAAATGATGTGTTCTCATCCGAAGAAGATGAGGAGATGGCTAGCATAGCCATCGAAAAGATATCCAAGAAGTCCACTCTCTTCCCTACTCTCGGCGCATGGAAGGGGAATGACACTTGCCTCATGGCAAAGGAAGGTAAACGCAAGGTAACAACAAAACCCTCTTCCGTTCATTCCTATTCCAGTGATGTGAAATTAATAGTAATACGAAGATATGCTCATTGGGTTAGATAAGAAAACAACCACAAAAATGAAATTTTTACTTGATCAACTTGTTGAGAAGGAGAAGTTGATACATCATCAAGAAGACATGACTATCTCCCAAAAGGAGGAATATGTTGAACTTGACAAGCTTCTAGAACTTTAAAAGGAGCGAAGCAAGTCACTAGAGCTTGAATTAGCTTCAAGCAAAGAAGCTTGCTTGGTGTTAAGCGACTCAAATGCTACAATCAAGGACGAACTTGATAACCTAATCAAGGTTAACAAGATCCTTGAAGTGCAAGTTGAGTCACTCAAGCAAGGTGACCCTTCATCCTCTTCAAGTTCACCTTCTCAACCCATTAAAACTGAAAGTGCTTCTACTTGTACATGTGGTAAAGTTGACACCAGCTTGAAAGATAAGTCAACCTCTACCAAGGGTTAGTATCCTGCCCAAAGTGGCATAGTTGACAAGAAGGTCAAATATGCACGTAGTGCATACTTGGCCACAAGACCTCCTAATGTCAAATATGGCATTAGGTATTCCTATGGTGGAAAGCAAAATGCTAGAAGCCATAAGAATAACAAGGAAAGCATTACCTTTGTAAAGGGAAGGCCCTCTCAAACTAGAAAATCCAAAGTTAATGCATCCAACACATATGGTCACCGGACTAGTCCGGTCAGGATCCGGACAAGTCCGGTCCTTCGGACAAGTCCGATCTCCTAGACTAGTCTGATATATAAACAACAACAGTTGCTATTTAGAACTTTCGATGCATATTGTGTCTCAGTGAGAAGTAATTTTGGCAAATTTTATGCTCATCATGTTGGGCCACACCATGGGAACACCAAGTCTCATGTATGGGTGCCCAAATCCCTTGTGACTAACCTAAAAGGACCCAAGCAAGCTTGGGTACCTAAAACCAAGGCATGATTTGTTTTTGTAGGCCTATTCCTCCGGTGGATCTAAATGGGTGCTAGACAGTGGCTGCACCAACCATATGACCGGAGAAAGAAGGATGTTCATTGAGTATGAAGAAAATGAGGATTCAAGACTTTGGAGACAATAGTCAAGGAAAGGTGCTCAGTACCGGTAAAATTGCCATATCATCTAAACACACTCTTTCTCACGTATTACATGTTGATTCCTTAGATTATAACCTGATGTCCATATCTCAATTATGTGACAAAGGTTATAATTGCTTGTTCACTAACGAGGGTGTGACCGTCTCTAGGAGTGATTGTTCCATTGCCTTCAAGGGTATGTTAAAGGGAAAGCTTTACCTTGTTGACTTCAACAAGGATAAAGCCGAACTTGACACATGCTTGATTGCAAAGACCAACATGAGTTGGTTGTGGCATAGACGGCTAGCACATGTTGATATGAGGAATCTTCAAAAACTCTTCAAGGGCGATCACATCCGAGGTTTGAAGGATGTTGTTTTTGAGAAAGACAGACCTTTTAGCGCGTGCCAAGCCGGAAAGCAAGTTGGAGCACCCCATATCGCGAAGAACGTCATGACTACAACAAGACCGCTCGAGCTACTTCACATGGACTTATTTGGTCCAATTGCCTACATAAGCATCGGCGGTAACAAATATGGTTTAGTAGTTGTTGATGACTTTTCTCGCTTCACTTGGGTTTTCTTTTTTACATGATAAGTCAGAAACACAAGGAACACTCAAGAAGTTATTCAAGCGAGCTCAAAATGAATTTTCATTGACAATCAAGAACATTCAAAGCGACAACAACACGGAGTTCAAGAACACGCAAGTTGAGGAGTACCTAGACAAAGAAGGCATAAAGCTTGAGTTTTTAGCACCTTACTCCCCTCAACAAAACGGAGTTGCCGAAAGAAAGAACCGAACCCTCATAGAGATGGCAAGAACAATGCTCGATGAGTACAAGACCTCAGATCAATTTTGGGCGGAAGCGGTTAACACCACTTGCCATGCCATAAATCGACTTTACCTTCATCGACTACTCAAGAAGACATCCTATGAGCTACTCACCGGTAACAAGCCTAATATTTCATATTTTCAAGTTTTCGGTTCCAAATGCTATATTTTGAACAAGAAGCCTAGGACTTCAAAGTTCGCTTCAAAGTCCGATGAAGGTTTCTTGTTTGGTTATGATTCAAACACTTACGCCTATCATGTCTACAACAAGACCTCCGGACTTGTTGAAGTAGCACGTGATGTAGTGTTCGATGAAACTAATGGCTCCCAAAAGAAGAAAGTTGATCCATATGTGCTAGATAAAGAAGAATCTCCTTGTCAAGCATTGAGAAGAATGGCATTAGGCAAAGTTCGACCACAAGAGCCACCTCTATATATGCATGAGGAAAATGAACCGCAAGAGGAGGTCCATGATCAAGGGGGAGCTTCCATACAAGATCAACCTCAAGAAAGAGAAAATGATCAACAAGTGAATGAGGGCAACCACTTAGGGGGAGAATAAGATGATCATGAAGATTCAAGACAGCAAGTACCACACCCAAGAGTACACCAATGCATTCAAAGGGATCACCCAATCAACAACATCATCGGTGACATCCAAAAGGGAGTAACTACTAGATCTCTCATAGCTAATTTTTGTGAGCATTACTTGTTTGTGTCCTTTTTGGAACCACGCAGGGTTGAGGATGCATTGAAGGATCCAGATTGGGCAGTGGCCATGCAAGAAGAACTCAACAATTTAAAAAGGAACGAGGTGTGGGAACTAGTCGAAAGACCCAAATCCAACGTCGTCGGCACCAAATGGGTCTTCCGCAAGAAACAAGACGAACACGGGGTGGTGACAATGAACAAGGCATGACTTGTGGCCAAAGGGTATTCACAAGTCAAAGGTTTGGATTTTGATGAAACCTTTGCTCCCGTAGCTAGACTTGAATCCATTAGAATATTACTTGCATATGCTACTCACCATGATTTCAAGCTCTATCAAATGGATGTGAAAAGCCCCTTCCTCAATGGACCAATCAAGGAGGAGGTGTATGAGGAGCAACCCCACGGATTTGAAGATGAAGAGTTCCCCGACCACGTATTTAAATTGTGTAAGGCTCTCTATGGCCTCAAACAAGCTCCTAGAGCTTGGTATGAGTGTCTCAGAGATTTCTTAATTGAAAATGGCTTTAAGATCGGTAAAGTAGATTATACATTGTTTACAAAGAACTTTGATAATCATCTCTTTGTTTGTAAAATCTATCTTGATGATATAAACTTTGGTTCAACTAACAAATCTTTTTGTGGGGAATTTAGTAAAATTATGAAAGATAGGTTTGAGATGTCTATGATGGTAGAGATAAAGTACTTCTTGGGATTCCATGTGAGGCAACAAAAGGAAGGGACGTTCATAAGCCAAACTAAGTACAATCAAGACATACTCAAGAAGTTTGGAATGGACAAGGCGAAGCCCATAAAGACTCCCATGGCAATGAATGGCCACTTGGATCTCAATGAAGATGGACCAAACGTCGATCAAAACGTATACGCTCCATGATTGGATCTTTACTCTACTTATGTGCATCTAGGCCAGACATTATGTTGAGTGTATGCTTGTGTGCAAGGTTTCAAGCCAACCCAAAATAGTGTCATTTGATAGCCGTTAAGAGAATCTTGCGGTATTTAGCTCACACACCCAACCTAGGCCTTTGGTATCCCAAGGGTTCCAAATTTAATCTCATTGGTTACTCTGATGCAGATTATGCCGGATGAAAAGTAGATAGAAAAAGTACATCCGGTACATGCCAGTTCCTAGGTAGATCCATAGTTTCTTGGTCCTCCAAGAAACAAAACTCCATTGCCCTATCCACAACCGAAGCAGAGTATGTTGCAGCCAGGAGCTGTTGTGCTCAACTCCTTTGGATGTGACAGACTCTAAGGGATTACGGTTACAATATGAACCGCATTCCACTCCTTTATGATAATGAGAGTACCATTAAAATTGCCCATAATCGCGTTGAGCACTCTAGGACCAAACACATAGACATCCAACATCACTTTTTGAGAGACCATTCAATGAAGGGAGATATAGCCATTTCACATGTCAACACCGAAAAACAACTAGCCTATATTTTCACCAAGCCACTTGATGAAAAACGCTTTTGCGAACTCCGAAATGAACTAAATATCCTTGATGCTCGGAGTGTGGCTTGAAATCTTGTATACCTGAATGCTATCTTCAAAATTTATTGATTGTGTTGTGAAAATCATCCCTCTCAAATTTTCCAAAAAACTATGTCAATTACTAGACCTTGGTGAATTATGATCATTGCTTGATTGTTGTATGCTTACTGATCATATTCATCAAGATTATTTGACTTGATTTGCCTCCCTATTTTTTAAATAAGTACCTTCGAATATATACGAATGGGCTAGGTATTTCTTCCCTGGTGACCACGGACTAGTCCGTGGTTACCCGAACTAGTCCGCCCATGCAGAGTAGTCCGCAGAGCGCCGGTTTGGCCGGACTAGTCCGGCAGACCACGGACTAGTCCGATATAGCCTCTTGAAAAGTTCAGACTTGTCCGATCATTTTTGGACTTGTCCGATTTTTCGTTTCCATAACCCTAGCCGCCGCCAAACCATAATCTCCCTCACCCCACACTTGCCTCAAGCTTTCTCTCTCCGCGCTCGAGCTCCCCAAGGCGATTCGATGATTTATAGATCAAAAATCTCCAAGTTTGGGTGGAAATAAACCTCCTTCACTTAGGTATTGAAGACCACGGACTTGTCCGCCCTTCAACCCCCTCTTCTCCGAGATTCAAGCGATTTTTTGGTAATTTTTCCCCCAAACCTAGAAATCTCCATTTTCTTCATTGTTGATCGAATAGCCTAGTTTCTGTCATCTAATACAAGTGTCGATGATGTATTACATTGCTGTTAGGCTAGTTTTGCATTGAGCAACTCCATTTGTCTCATAGTTAAGGTTCTTGAGGATGAATACCGGACTAGTCCGGTCCATGCACGGACAAGTCCGGTCACCCCGGACTAGTCCGTGCCTGAAAACCGAACTAGTCCGATTTTTTTAACTCAACGCTAACTTATTAATCCCTCAATGCAATTCCTTGTCATCTATTCTCATCAATACCTTGTGCAATCCATTCTCAGGGCATGTCGAACCCTCACGACGAAGTTTCTGACTTCGAGGCTGAGATGGACCACGAAGTTGTGCTTCGGTCCTCGACAAGCCTTGTCAAGAAGCGCCAAGAACGCCCCTCCGAGCCAGCTGCCTCTCCTCCCCAGGCTCGAAGGAAAGTCCTCGCAAAGAAGCCAACATCCAAGGCTTCAGCTGGTGGTGGCCCTCGCCAAGCAAAGAGCAAGGGCAAGGGAATTGCAACGGGCCCGATTGGCCCTCTAAAGCTGTCAGCTCCAAGGGAAGGGGCCAGGGACCCCGTAGAGGAGAGATTCAACAGGAAGGGAAGTGACATGGCTGCCAAATTCTGAAACGTTAATTGTTATAGCCGTCCAAAGCAAGCTTCCGATGGGAGGTTATGGAGCAACTTCCATGCAAACTTCTACAAGTCTGTATACCTCCCAATGAAGACACCCGTAGTGCGCAGTCAATGGATAGATTGGGCGCACTATGAAAAGAAGGGCTGCTCACCCTTTGTTGAGTTGGTGGAGGCAATGGAAAGGCATGGCCTAAAGGATCTCTTCGCCTTCAGGAACAATTGGAATGATGAAGTCATCACCCAGTTTTATGCCACTTGCCATTTTGCAAGTGATGAGGAAGAAAGGGTGACTTGGATGACTCATGGATCCAAGTACACCATCACATATGAAGAATTTGTAAGGATGCTGCATCTTGACACCTCGAGCAATGACAGAATGAAGTTTCTTTATGAATCCAACTCCAAGTTCAACCCCCCTTCTACCAAGAACATGAAGCCATTCTTTGTGGTGTTGAACAGGGTTCTAAGGAAGACAATTGCCCCCAAGGATGGGATGCAGGAAGTGTGCAGGGGTATCTCAGGACCTTGATGAAGGTCATTAGCAAAGACAGAAGATTTGATGTCTTTGACTATATTTGGAATGACATGGTGAACATCTCCTGCACACCGATCAGGTCATGTGGCTATGCTCCTTATCTGATGTTCATGATTGAGAAGGTTGCAGGCATAGAGTTTGTCAAGGATGTGGAACACCTTCCCTTGAGGCCCCAGATGCCTCAAAAGCCAAGTGTTCACGCTGATCCATATCCACCCTCCAGCCCTGAGGCTCCAGCGAGAGCCAGTGCCGGTGCTAGGGCTGCTCCCGCCACTAGGGCCCCTCCTCAAAAGGGGTCCCCTAGTGGCATCTTTAAGTACCTGGCTGCTATTTTTGCCTCCTGTAAAAAGGCTGAGGTGAAGGCCCACAAGCTCAACAAAAGAAGAAAGGAATACATGAGATATGTCAAGGAGAACATGAAGCAAATTTGTCAAAAGCTGGAGATCGAACCCATTGGATCTCCAGTAATTTCTGATGACTCCGACTCTGATTACACTGAGCTCGGGCCCTTGACTCCCTCCGAGCTTGCCTATTTTGGCATTGGAGACTCGAGTGGCTCCGTTCCTCCTCCTCCTCCTCATCAGCCCAAAGATGAAGATGAAGACGATGAGAGGACCATCAGCGAGGCTTGAAGACTTTAGGTCCCTCCTCTCCTTCTTTTTGGTGTCTTGATGCCAAAGGGGGAGAGATTGAGAGGGAGTCATAGGTTTTAGCTGTAGGATGCGAGGAGAGCTTCTTTTTGTGTCTTTTGTCTATTTTGTAAGTTGTAAAACGTTTAATGTGCTCTTATGATACTTATGGTCCTGTGATGCAATGTTTTGAACTGCTTATGAAGAAATTGATGAAATCTGTGTTTTTGCTATACAAATGACATATATGCTTATTGTTGATGTGTTGATGTCAATTATGTCATTCTCATATTGATAATTGCTTCTATACACTTAGCTATGCATCCCACCATAAAGAATGCACATATGGATCATGTTTTCATTGCTTAATATATTTTAAACTCATATGTTTATACTTTATGAAAATCTCAACTTTTTATCATATTTTGTGAAATCTCAATTGGTTGTCATCAATCACCAAAAAGGGGGAGATTGAAAGTGCATCTAGGAATCCCTTGTGGGTTTTGGATGATTTATGACAAGCAAATGAGATCCTAACCACTTTGTTGAGATGAGCACAGGTTCTAATGAGAAATGAGCAAAGTGCCAAAAAGAAAGGAGAATGAGGAGCAATGCAGAAAAGAGCTCAAGAAACAAGTGTAGTACATCATTGTGTATGGAGTGTGTTAAGGAAACACACCCAAAGAGCTCAAGCACAAATAAAAACACACATTGCACAAGTTTATACAGGACCAGACTAGTCCGACTGAGACCGGACAAGTCCGATATCTTTCTGCACAAGATCGGTCAAGTCCGATATCACCACGGACTAGTCCAATATCTCTATGACTAGAATCGGAATAGTCCTCCCCAGTGCGGACTAGTCCTCCAAACACTTCACAAGTTTCACAAAATCGGACAAGTCCGATGTTAGAATGGACTAGTCCGAAAAACCCTCTGACCTAAATCGGACAAGTCCTCCAAGTGCGGACTTGTCCCCAATTCACTTAGGGTTTCACTTATCCGGACATGTTCGACGTTTATCGGACTAGTCCGAAGATTGCCAGGAGCGAAATCGGACAAGTCAACTTCTAGCCGGACTAGTCCGATATTTCGGGACACCTAGGGTTTTCTACACACAGTCCGGTGTCCACCACGGACTAGTTCGATCTTTCTGAACCCTAACGGTCACTTTTAGGAACCCCATATAAATAGGTGTACATGACCCATCTTTCAACACTCTCGACCCTCTGCGCTGTCACACCTCCCAAGAGCCTCTAAAACACATCTCTCCATGAAATCAAACGCAACAAAGATAAATCTCTTGAGGATACACTTTGGATCATTGGAGAGACATGGTTCATCACTCATTGAGCTCTTGGTTTGATTCCCTAACACACTCCTATGATTTTCATTGTAATCGTTTGAGTGTGTTCTTGGTGGTGTTCTTGTTGTAATCTTGCGGAGCCCTCAATGTGTGAGAAGGCCCATTGAATTCGGTTATTTGCCCTTTGTGATAAGCAAAGAGGATTGGCCTCCATGGCGATTCGACGAGGGTAGGGTTGGAGAAGACCCGATCCTTTTGTGGACTCCTAAACGTGGATGTAGGCTGCCTCTGTGGTAACCGAACCACGGGATAAAGTTCTTGTGTTCTTACTTTGCGCTCATTGTTCTTATACATCATATCAATCTAGGGTTTCAATCAATCTTGCTTACTTTATGTTGAAACATTGAATATAAGATTGACTTGTGGTATATCCTAGTTCATAATCATGCAACACTTCAATTACAAGTATATTTCCACTGCATACATCCTAGGATCAAGATAATCGATCAAATTTGATAAATCTAGACGGTATACACCATACTAGTCCGCACTCGACTGGACTAGTCCGATATCTCGAGATTTGATCTGGTTCTTAAGTGTTGCAGGTTCCGACAAAATTCAAAAAGGCCTATTCACCCCCCCCCCCCTCTAGGCCACATTCACATGGGAAGACCAAGTCTCATGTGTGGGTGCCCAAATAACTTGTAACTAACCTCAAAGGACCCAAGCAAGCTTGGGTACCTAAAACCAAGGCGTAATTTGTTTTTGCAGGCATACTCCTTTGGTGGAGCAAAATGGGTGCTAGACAGTGGATGTACCAATCACATGACCGGAGAGAGAAGGATGTTCGTTGAGTATGAAGTAAATGAAGATCCAAGCGAAGGCATCTATTTTGGAGACAACGGTGAAGGAACGATGCTCAGTACCAGTAAAATTGCCATATCATCTCAACACACTCTTTCTCATGTTTTACATGTCGATTCCTTAGATTATAACCTATTGTCCATATCTCAGTTATGTAACAAGGGTTATAATTTCTTGTTCACTAATAAGGGTGTGACCGTCTCTTGAAGGAGTGATGACTCGATTGCATTAAAAGGTGTGTTAACGGGAAAGCTTTATCTTGTTGACTTCAACAAAGATAGAGCCAAACTTGACACATGCTTGATTGCAAAGACCAACATGGGTTGGCTATGGCATAGACGGCTAGCACATGTTGGTATGAGGAATCTTCAAAAACTCCTTAAGGGCGATCACATCCGAGGTTTAAAGGATGTCGTTTTTGAGAAAGACAGGCCTTGTAGCGCGTGCCAAGCCGGGAAGCAAATAGGAGCACCTCATCCCGCAAAGAACGTCATGACAACGACAAGACCGCTCGAGCTACTTCACATGGATCTATTTGGTCCAATTGCTTACATAAGCATCAGAGGTAACAAATACAGTTTAGTAATTGTTGATGATTTTTTGTGCTTCATGTGGGTCCTCTTTTTGCATGATAATATAGAAACTCAAGGAACTATCAAGAAGTTTCTCAAGCATGCCCAAAATGAGTTTTCATTGAAGATCAAGAACATAGGAAGTGACAATGGCACGGAATTCAAGAACACCCAAGTTGAGGAGTACCTAGACAAAGAAGGCATCAAACATGAATTTTCAGCATCGTACTCCCCTCAACAAAATGGAGTAGCCGAAAGGAAGAATCGAACCCTCATAGAGATGGCGAGGACAATGCTTGATGAGTACAAGACTTCGAATCGATTTTGGGCTGAAGCGGTCAACACCACTTGTCACACCATAAATCGACTCTATCTTCATCGCCTACTCAAGAAAACGTCATATGAACTACTCACCAGTAACAAGCCTAATATTTACTATTTTCGAGTTTTCATTTCAAAATGTTATAACTTGAACAAGAAGCCTAGGACTTCAAAGTTCACTTCAAAGTCCGATGAAAGTTTCTTGCTTGGCTATGATTCAAACTCTTACGCCTATCGTGTTTTCAACAAGGTCTTCGGACTTGTTGAAGTAGCATGTGACGTAGTGTTCGACGAAACTAACAGCTCTCAAGAAGAGCAAGTTGATCAATGTGTGCTAGATAGAGAAGAAGCTCCATGTCAAGCGGTGAGAAGAATGGCGTTGGGTGATGTTCGACCACAAGCGCCACCTCCAGATGCAAATGAAGAAGATGAACCACAAATGGAGGTAATTTATTAAGGGGGAGCTTCTACACAAGATCAGCCTCATGAAGATCAAGGTGACCAACAAATTAATAAGGGCAACCATCTAGGGGGATAAGAAGATGACCATGAAGATTCAAGACCACAAGTGCCACATCCAAGAGTACACCAATGCATTTAAAGAGATCACCACGTCGACAACATAATTGATGACATCCAAAAGGGAGTAACAACTAGATCTCGAATTGCTAATTTTTGTGAACATTACTGGTTTGTATCCTCCTTGGAACCACATAGGGTTTAAGATGCATTGAAAGATCCGAATTGGTGGTGGCAATGCAAGAAGAATTGAACAACTTCAAACGGAACAAGGTGAGGGAACTTGTCAAAAGGCCCAAGTTCAACGTCGTCAGCACTAAATGGGTCTTCCGCAAAAAGCAAGATGAACACGGGGTGGTGACGAGAAATAAGGCGCGATTTGTGGCCAAAGGGTATTCGAAAGTCGAATGTTTGGATTTGGACGAAACTTTTGCTCGGTAGCTAGGCTTGAATCGATTAGAATATTACTTGCATATGCTACTCACCATGATTTCAAGCTCTATCAAATGGATGTGAAAAGCGCCTTCCTCAACGGACCAATCAAGGAGGAGGTGTACATGGATCAACCCCTCGGATTCGAAGATCAAGAGTTCCCCGACCACGTGTTCAAACCGCGTAAGGATCTCTATGGCCTCAAACAAGCTCCTAGAGCTTGGTATGAGTGCCTTAGAGATTTTAAAAATGGATTTAAGATTGGAAAAGTTGATTACACATTGTTCGCCAAGCACTTTGACAATGATCTATTTATCTGTTAAATTTATGTTGATGACATCATTTTTGGTTCAACTAACAAATCCTTTTGTGAAGAATTTAGTAAGATTATGACAGATAGATTCGAGATGTCTTTGATGGGAGAACTACGATATTTCTTGGAATTCCAAGTGAGGCAACAAAAGGAGGGTACATTCATAAGCCAAACCAAGTACACTAAAGACATACTCAAGAAGTTTGGAATGGACAAAGCAAAGCCTATAAAGACTCCCATTGCAACAAATGGACACTTGGATCTCAATGAAGATGGACCAAAAGTGGATCAAAAGGTATATCACTCCATGATTGGATCTCTACTTTACTTATGTGCATCTAGGCCTGATATTATGTTAAGTGTATGTTTGTGTGCATGATTTCAAGCCAATCCTAAGGAGTGTCATTTGACAGCCGTAAAAAGAATCTTACGATATTTAGTTCATACACCCAACTTAGGTCTTTGGTATCCTAAAAGTTCCAAATTCAATCTCATTGGATACTCCGATGCAGATTATGCCGGATGCAAAGTAGATAGAAAAAGTACTATCGGTACATGCAATTCCTAGGTAGATCCCTAGTTTCTTGGTCCTCCAAGAAACAAAACTCCATTGCCTTATCCACGGCCGAAGCGGAGTATGTTGCAGCCAGGAGTTGTTGTGGACAACTCCTTTGGATGCGACAGACTCTAAGGGATTACGGTTACAATATGAGCCGTATTCCACTCTTTTGTAATAATGAGAGTGCTATTAAAATTGCCCATAACCCCGTTGAGCACTCTAGGACCATACACATAGACATCTGACATCACTTGCGTACCTGTATGGCTTATTCAAAATCCATTGATTGTGTTATGAAAATCACCTCTCTCTATTTTCTACTTAAAACTATTTCAATTACTTGATCTTGGTGAATTATGGTCATAGTTTGATTGTTGTATGTTTACTGATCATATTCATCAAGATTATTTGTGTGTTTTGCTCCCTATTTTCTTTGTATGCACCTTCAAATATATACAAATGGGTTAAATGCTTTTGTTCTAGTGACCACATACTAGTCCGTGGTTGCCCAGACTAGTCCGCACTCTGCAGACTAGTCCGCAGAGATCCGGTAGTCCGGACTAGTCCAGTTGACCACGGACTAGTCTGAATTTTCGACTCCATAACCCTAGGGTCACCCAACCCTAATCTCCTTCATCCTCACAACTTCCCTCACATCTCTCTCTCTTCACTCGAGCGCCCCTAAGGTCATTTGGCGATTTCTCCACCAAATCTCTTCAATTCTCTGTGGAAAACGATCTTCATCGCAAGGGGATCGAGAACCACAGACTTGTCCACACCAACAACGCCTCCAACCTCAAGAATCGAAGGATTTTTGTAAACATTCTCCAAAACCCTAGAACCTTCGATTTCTTATGTTGTGGACCAAATAGCTTAGATCTACTTGTTAGTACATGACTCCTTGTTGTATTACATCTCCATTAAGCTATTCTTGCATTGAGAACCACCATTGATCTGATAGTTAGGGTTTGAGCTGTTGAACACCGGACTAGTCCGGTCTCGGTATGAACAAGTCTGGTTCTCCGGACTAGTCCGCACTTGAGCACCGGACAAGTCCGATTTTTAACTGAATTCCAACTACTCAATGCATCTCCTTGCCATCAATTCATCCATTGCATTGTATAATCCTCTTGTCATGACAATGTCGAGATCCAATGATGAGACCTTTGATTTTGAGGCCGAGTTCGACCATGAGTCTTCGTTTCGGTCCTCGACGGGCCAAAGCAAGAAGAAACAACACCGTGCTGCTGACCCATCGCCCACCCACCTCAGGTGCGGCGAAAGGTCGTGGCCAAGAAGCCTGCATCCAAAGTAAAGGATGCAGCTGGCCCTATCTCGGCAGCTTCTCGCCAAGCTAAGGGCAAAGGGAAAGGGATCACCACCGGCCCGATTGGCCCTCTCCAAATGAGTGATCTGAGATAGGGGAACAGGGACCCCTCTGAAGAAAGATTCAATGACAAATGAAGCAATGTGGCTTCTAAGCTCAGGAGCATTGATTGTTATAGCAGTTCCAGGAAGGATGCTAATGCAAGATTCTGGAGCAACTTCTACGCGGACCACTACAGTTCCGTGTATCTCACAATGAAGACTCATGTGGTCCGCAATCAGTGGATTGACTGGAGCCACTTTGAGAGGAAGAGCTGCCCAGCCTTTGATGAAGTGATACAAGCTGTGGAGAGACATGGCCTCAAAGACTTATTTGCTTTCAGGTGCAACTAGAATGATGAAGTCATCGCTCAATTCTATGCAACCTGCTATTTTGCTAGCGATGAAGAGGAAAGGGTGACTTGGATGACTCACGGATCAAAGTACACCGTGACGTATGATGAGTTTGCAAGATTGCTTCACCTGGAAGATACTGGTAACAATGATCTCATCATCTATAATATTGGCCTCCTGGAGAAGGACAAGATAGAGTTCCTATATGACACCTCGTTCCTTCTTCCCACGTTCCTCAGCAGATGGACGGTGCACGGCATCATCACCCGTGCGCGGAGGATGGTGCACTGCACCATCGCCCGTGTGTGGATGACGCCGGTTGGTCGTGCGAGGGAGCATGCCGCTTCCTCGTTAGCAGAGCACGCAACCGTCCTCCGTGCGCGGCAGACGCGGCCCTGTCCCGTGCGCGACGGACGTGCCCCTCGCCCGTGCGCCTGGTGGAACGTCCCGACCAGAATCGAACACTCGTGTGTGCGCCTAAACTGTTTGATGTAGGCGTGCCTAAACAGTTTGATGTTTTGCCGCTTTGGATTGCAACATAAGTGCTGCTTCATTCTTATTATGTACGCACACAAATAAGTGCCGCATAGCAAAACTGAACCCAAATGAGTGTCAGGTGTGCAATTCTGAACATAAATGAGGTGTCCTGTTCCACTGTACAACATTAACAACACAAAAACAACAAATCAATTCTGTAATTGTACAACAAAATGCTCTTGACAATTCCAAATCACGTAGCTATTATGACAGCTAATATAAGATGACAGCTGATGCACAAATGGAGCATACACATGCAAACTGAATTTTCCATTCAGAAAAATAAGCGGCTGCGTCTTTGGTGAAAATATCTGTAGCAATAATATCATAATATTCAGATTGAACTACATCCGCCTACAAAAAACAGTTAATCAAGGTTCGCAATGGACTATCTCTATGCTATTGGCACCTTGATATTTGAGCAATTACAAAACCTCACGGAGAACTGCATTGGACCAGCGAGCGCAGTCCCGCACGGGCGAGGTGCACTCGCGCACGGCCGCATACTCTACGATCAGCGAAGGCGGCATGCACAAATGCACTGCACAGGCCCGCATGGGCGAGACGTGCTCTACGATCGGCGACGTCTGCAGTGGGCGGCAGACGCGATCTTCGGCGGCGGACGCGGAACGTGAGACGAGGGCGAGACGTGGTGGCTGGGCCTGGGAGTTCCGTCGATCAGTAAGGAAACAGTGTGATCGGCTGCTATCTCGGCTCGGCTTGGAGGGTTCTTTTTGCATAATGTAAGCACCATGTGGGGGATTTAAGTGTTGAAACTGCATCCACTTTTGGATTGGCAGGTGACCGTTGGGATTAGAAGATTGTATGCTTACACATAACAGCAGATTGCATAATAGTTGCTGCCTTATTTATGATATGTATATAAATGGGTTCCGCGCCAGCTCGACTCGACAGAGCTCATTTATGGCCCGACACGACCATTTAGTAGTCACTTATGCATATAGACGGGCACGAAGACAAAAAACAACGGTGATGACGGCAAGCTCCAGCACGTAAGGAGTGGGATCCGACAGATCATAAAGTACGACGACTGTCTCGTAAAGCCGTTCGAGTGTTAATGGCGAGTCTAAATGGTTATAACTTAGAATGGCTGACCCAATTCTCATTCTCTCTCGTTCTTTCCTCATTCTCTCTTTAGTTTTTTCATCTCTCTCGCAAATGACTCAAAAATGAAAAATTAACGTAACTTGTAAAATATATGTTATGCGTTTCGAACCAGCCCGTCTCACATGCATTATGCATGTGAGGCGTGTCGGTTCGGAATTGTACCTTTTTAGGACAGCCTGAGAGTGATCAAGAGGGCGTGGCTTGTAACGAGACACTGGTCTGGATCTAGATGAGATTTTGTGGCATAACCCTATTGTTCTCTGCTGCACCATTTATGAGTGTGCAATTGGAGAACAACGGGGTTATACTGCCAAATTTTTTTCCGATCCAGACCCAGCGTGTAACACCCCAGCCACTACGGGCTTGGCGGTCGTTACTCCTGGCAGCTCTATAGGATCACAGACTAGTCCCACAGACCAACACTAGTCTTTTCTGCGCACTTTGTCCTCACTCGTGCGCACCCGGGAAAACTTCCCGGTCGGTCACCCATCCGCAAATTGCTCCGGGTCAAGCACGCTTAACCTCAGAGTTCTTTGCAGGTGAGCTTCCGGAAAAGAAGGTATACCTTGGTGGTACGAGTATTCTATCAATCCTGTTAAGCCTTGAGCCAGAATGTCACAATCCACCCCCCTTAGAAGACCGACGTCCTCGTCGGTCAACAGCCAAGCCAGGAACGTCCCCTCTTAGCCACGTCCATACGTTCAGTACTGGCATACGTACCATACCGTGTCCCTCCTAGAGGACCCACGCGTCATGCGTACGTACCCACGTCCCTGACCCGTATGCACCCGTGAAACCGCGAGGGTCGGCTCTGATACCATTCTGTAACACCCCAGCCACTACGGGCCTGACGGTCGTTACTCCTGGCAGCTCTATAGGATCACAGACTAGCCCCACAGACCAACACTAGTCTTTTCTGCGCACTTTGTCCTCACTCGTGCGCACCCGGGAAAACTTCCCGGTCGGTCACCCATCCGCAAATTGGAAACCGCGAGGGTCGGCTCTGATACCATTCTGTAACACCCCAGCCACTACGGGCCTGGCGGTCGTTACTCCTGGCAGCTCTATAGGATCACAGACTAGCCCCACAGACCAACACTAGTCTTTTCTGCGCACTTTGTCCTCACTCGTGCGCACCCGGGAAAACTTCCCGGTCGGTCACCCATCCGCAAATTGCTCCGGGTCAAGCACGCTTAACCTCGGAGTTCTTTGCAGGTGGCTTCCGGAAAAGAAGGTATACCTTGGTGGTATGAGTATTCTATCAATCCTGTTAAGCCTTGAGCCAGAATGTCACACAGCGTCTCGTCATGAGCACGCTCCACTCGGTCACTCTTGGGTGAGTATATGACCTATCCTTTCCAATAGACATAGGGTCGTTACATTAAACAAAGTATAAAGTAATAATAATTTCTCTGGTTTTAAACTGCAGAGTCAAACATGGCTGAAGGTCACATTTGAATGTATACTGGTCGGAAGAGCAGAACTGTGGTATGCCAAGACAGATGGTTTGTAAAACGAGATTTTTCATTGTCAAATAGCTATAAGGCGCGATGCTGATGTACGAAAGGACGGAACGTGATGTTTTTGGACAAAGTGGAACTGTCAGTACCCTGCAGACGGGGTACCCTCGCACACAGTATGAATACACTAAGGCACGTCCGGTGGCGCCACGTGTCCCGAAGGTGCCAAGACCCCAGTCTCCCTCAAAGATCAAGCTTTGGCACGACCACGAGAGCCTTGAAGATGGGACTCGACCCCTTCGGAGATACGGGCACCTGAGACGCCATGTGTAGGGGCGGGACCTCCCCCAACATTGGGGGAGAGCCCAGTGCAGCCACATGGCTCAGAGCGCCAGGTTCAGTGCTCCCCACGGGAAAGGGCCCGAGGCTGCCACATCCCCTGGAGAGCCCCAGAGCTACCACACGCCACAAAGGACCGGGGCTGGCCTCCCCAGCAGGGGTCAGCTCTGACGCTGCCACGTGTCCCACAACTTGCCCAGGATGGTAAGATGCGGGAGTTAAGGGATGGTGCGCCCTGCCCAAGTCAAGCATTAATGGCATGCACCCACCTCCGACGCACAACGCGGAGCACACCAATGGTTAGAGACCGCTATGACCAATCTCATTATAGTGAAGGCACTGCGAGCCTATCCCACTCAGCCATGTGGTTACCTTGCGGCAACAAGACAGGCTGACGGGACACCTTGTGCCATCGTCAGTAACGGCGTGTGGACTACTGACGAGAGAGGTGGCAAGATAGCGAGTCTTCACTCCCACGATCAGAGAAAGCCTATACGAGAAGCATAGATCTTTAGGATAAGATAGCCCTGGGACCACCTGTCGGGCCCCGGACCCCACTTGTAAGGCATCCGGCCTTAACTATGAAAGGCATGAACTGCCACCATTACAGAGGACCGAACATTGAATCCCTGATAGACAAACACTCATACACACCCACGAACAATACAATCCACCGTGAAGTAGGGTGTTACGCTTCTTGTGGCCCGAACCATGTAAAAACCATTGTCTAATACTCTCTCACGACTCGTACACTTGATTGAGGCCTAAGCCCCGCCGAACAAGAACCTCCGCGGGCTGCTCCTTAGCAGACCGGGGGAAGTGTCGCATTAACACTTCGACATTTGGCGCGCTAGGTAGGGGCTTTTTCCCTTAAAAAGTGGCAGCGCTTTCACCATCATGGTGTTCGTCAAGCCTTCAAGTAGCAGCAAGATCAAGCCGCAAAAGATCGACCATAGGTCGATGAAGACATGGAGAAGGAGGTCTAGAGGTCGGAACATGCTGTGGAAACAGTTCACCGGGCTGTGAACTTTGACCTCAACAGCGATCACGAGCATCGCTAAGCACTTCACGTATCTAGGGAGGATCTTGGGAACCCACATCCAAGAGTGCGGTCAAGACCTTTTGTCGGGCAATGGCTTCAACAGGCTCTACTCATGCCTCGGTGCCGCATCATAGATGGATGGAGATGCCGATCAGTTTCGATGGCTCTGACTGCCCTGAGAACATGGCAGGAGCCAAGCTTCTGCCCCTCCTCGTCGCCCCCACCATCGCCAACGTGATGTTCTACCACATCCTGGTAGATGGGTGAGCTGAGCTAAACCTCATCAACCGTGCGACCTTCGATAAGCTGAAGATCCCCGTGTCCAGGCTCACCCCATCGAGACCATTCTTGGGGGTAGGGCCAGGGAGTATTATCCTGTACGGCAGCATCCACCTCCAGGTGACCCTCAGGACACCTGAGAGCTTCAAGACAGAGAATATCCTATTCGACGTCGCGAAGGTTAGCCTACCCTACCACGCCATCATCGGCAAGCCCGACCTGTACCTGTTCATGGCTTTAGCCCACTACGCCACCTCGTCCTGAAGATGTCGACTCCCTCCAGCGTCCTCAAAATCTGCAGAGATCGTGCCGCTGCGATGACAGATTTAGATTTGCTTCGAGAGCCAGCAACAGCCCCAACACCTGCCCCATATGATGCTAAGTTAATTCAGCCCTCGTCAGGCTCACGCGCGAGCAGTCACGCCTCTGCACCACGGGTGCAGCCCTCCAACAATGATGACGTGCCCATCAAGACAATCCAGATTGGCTTTGATGCTGCTCAGACCACCTGTATCGCGAGGAGTCTTGACAGCGAGCAGGAATTGGCACTCACCGCTTTCCTGCGAGCTAACATCGATGTCTTCACCTGGCAACCATCGCAGATGCTAGGCATCCCCACGAAAGTGATTGAGCACCGCCTGAAGATGTACCCCGACGCTCGGCCACAACAATAGAGGCCTCGTAAGCAGTCCATCGAGCGACAGAACTTCATCTGCGAAGAGATCAAGAAGCTACTCGATGTTGGCTTCATACGGTAGGTCTACCATCCCAGATGGCTGACCAATCCTGTTGTTGTCCCTAAGGCCGGCGGTAAGATACGGATGTGCATCGACTACAACAACCTCAACAAGGCATGTCCTAAAGATCGTTTCCCTCTCCCTAGAATAGATCAAATCGTAGATTCAACCTTGGGATGCGATATGCTATGCTTTCTAAATGCCTACTCAGGGTTTCACGAAATCCCAATGTCTAGAGAGGACGAAGAACATACCATGTTTATAACTGTAGATGGCCTTTAATGCTATGTATCCATGCCTTACGATTTTAAGAATGCCCTCCCCACCTTTGTACGTGCCATGCATAAAACATTTGGGGACCTCATTCGGGACCTAGTAGAGGTGTATGTAGATGATATTGTAGTAAAAATCCAGACACATACAGCATTGCTAGAAAACCTTGCCCTAGTCTTTGATAGGCTGCAGACCACATGCACAAAGCTCAATCCCGACAAGTGCATGTTCGGAGTCGAAGCTGGGAACCTCCTTGGTTTCTTGGTCTCACACCGAGGGATTGAGGCCAACCCAGAGAAGATCAAGGCGGTGGAGCTGATGCGGCCTCCAGCCTGCAACAAGGATGTGCAGAAGCTTGCAGGTTGCCTGGCAGCACTCACCGGTTTATCTCTAGGATGGCTTAGCAGGCCCTCCCATCCTTCAAACTCCTGCGTCATTCCAGACCATTCGTCTGGACTAAGGAGGCAGAGAGGGCGTTCCGCAAGCTGAAGCAGCAGCTGACATCATTGCCCATAATGGTAGCACCGGAGCCCAGGGAGCCCCTGTACCTCTACATCGCCGCCACCACAGAGGTGGTAACTATGGTTTTGGTTGCAGAACGGGCCGACTCCCAGCACCCTCAACAGATGGAAGGGGCCCCTGCCACTAGTTCTGAGCCCCGGGGCTTGGAGCTCTCAGAGGTCCTGACAACAAGGTTGCCTCTGGGTCCCAGCCCCCAGAGGATGTTCGGTTCCCCTAGGGGCCCCCGGAGAGCAAGGAGCCTCTTGATCCCAGCCCCCAGAGCAAGTCTAGTTCCCATTAGAGGGCCTCGGAGATCAAGGAGCCTTTGGGTCCAAGCCCCCAAAGGATGCACCGGGTCCTGGGGACATGGAGTCACCGAGCCCGGAGCAGATGGAAGAGGATGCGCAACTTTCTCCAAGGAGACCCCGAACATCCAATGCCCGGTCTACTTCATCAGCGAAGTCCTACATGAAGCAAAAACAAGGTACTTTGAAGTGCACAAGCTGCTCTATGTAGTACTAATTGCATCGAGGAAGCTCTGCCGTTACTTTCAGGCACACAGAGTTTCAGTGGTGACTTTGTTCCCACTAGGGGTGGTGCTGCACAGCCCCAACGCAATAGGCAATATCGCCAACTGGGCGGCCGAACTGGCATAGTTTGAGCTCGATGTCATACCGAGACATGCAATCAAGAGCCAAGCTCTGGCTGACATCATTGCTGAGTGGACTCCTTCACCAAGCAACCTAGGGTTCTGGGAAATTAGCGTGCCGGAGCCCAGAGCACCGGTGCTTACCGGACCTCATTGGACACTCTTCTTTGACAGATCCTCGCGGAAGCAAGGGTATGGAGCCGGTGTACTGCTCACCTCTCCAACAGGGGAGCAGTCCAAGTACGTTGTGCGCCTTGACTTCAAGGCAACCAGCAACATGGCGGAGTACGAAGCCCTCATATTCAGACTCACAACAGCGCAATGTCTTGGTGTCCAGTAGATGCTGGTCAAGGGAGACTCCCAGCTGATCATGAAGCAGGTACGGGGAGAGTGCTGCTGCAACAACCCCCAGCTCGCGGCGCACCTACTGCACATCAAGAAGCTAGAAACTTGTTTCGAGGCCTTGGACCTCTGCCACGTGCCATGCCCTGACAACTCCATCGCCGACGCCTTGTCAACCATGGCATACATGGGAGCCCCAATCCCTAAAGGGGTCTTCGACAGGAGGTTGGTGCGGCCAACTGCTACACTTGCGGGGCCTACTGAAGAAGGGAAGTACAGCACCACAAAGCTCACGATCACAGCAGCGCTACAACCATGGGGCCCACCGAGGTTCTTGTGCATCACCAGGGACCCCATATTACCCGGTGTCCAAGATCCAGAAGCTCAGGAGAGTCCTGATGCGTGGATCACGGAGATCCAAGACTATCTGAAGGACAACATCCTCTTGGAGGATCCAATATCTACTGAGAGGATCGTGAGGATGGCGAAATGCTACAAGCTGGTAGAAGGTGACCTCTGTCGGTGTGGCGCCAATGGCGTGCTACTACGGTGCATAACTCGGTAAGAAGGCTGCGACTTGTTCACAAAGATCCACGAAGGAGAGTGCGGGAATCACGCAGCTTCCTGCACGCTGGTTGGCAAAGCCTTCTGGTATGGCTTCTACTGGCCAACAGCACTACAGGACGCCGTCAAGCTGGTCAAGAGATGCAAGGCGTGCCAGTTCCATGCCATGCAAATTCACAATCCGGCGCATACGTTGCAGATGATCCTGCCCTCTTGGCCTTTCGTGGTCTGGATGTTGGATATCCTAGGACCCTTCCCCAGGGAAGTCGGAGGGTACCGGGTCCTCTACGTCGCTATAGACAAGTGCTCGAAGTAGCCTGAGGCAGCCCCAATGATCAACATCAACAAGAAGTCTGTAGTCAAGTTCATCAAGTCGATTGTCTGCAGGTTTGGGGTCCCGAACAGGATCATCACCGACAACAGGACCCAATCCACCAGTGCAACTTTTTCAGGACTACTTCGAAGACCTTGAAATCCAAGTTTGTTATGCATCCGTGGCTCATCTTAAGGGCAACGGTCAAGTCGAAAGGGCCAAAGCTGAGATCCTCAGGGGCCTGAAGACATGCACGTATAACAACTTGGATAAGCATGGTGCCAAGTGGGTCGATGCACTCCCTTGCGCACTATGGACACGCCGGACATCACCCAGCCGCGCTCTTGGAGAAACACCTTTCTTCCTGGTGTATGGGGCCAAGGCCGTCCCCCCCCCCCCCCCCCCTCGCCCCCAGAGATCGCAGTGGGCTCACTACGAGTCCGAGCGTTTGATGAAGCCTCGCAGGACCAGCTCCGACGAGAAGATGTCGACCTCGTGGACGAAACAAGGTGGCATGCTACCATCCAAAACGCACGCTACCGACAGGCGCTCAGGCGCTACCAGGAGTGGTTCGTGCGGAGTAGAGAGTCTAAGCATGAACACTGTACCTCCCTTGCCAACTGGAGTGGGTTATTGCCTTATTGTAAAGCCAGTCTCCTCCTATGAATGCCAATTTGAAAAAATCACTATCTTACCATGTGTTTTCTCTTATGTTCACTTAATTATTAGTTAATTTTGTGTCAATCGCTCTAGTCTCGTTATTTTGTATATTATCTTCATATACCTGGTGAAAATTTTTCTATATCACCCCTAGTGGAGTTATGCATCCCTGCTGAAGGCGGACTTGTTTGAGGTACCTGCAAGGTGTTCTGGGACATCACGGCTTCCCTCTTACTTGGGGTCCAGTGGTGCCAAATGGAACCCCAGAAAATGCCTATGCCGAGCTGGAGGTCTAGAGCGCGCAACCTGCTTAGCCTAGTCCTGTATCCTAAGCATGTGCGCTTTGCCTCCCAGTACTACGGCTAAGTACTGAGGGCCAGAACGCTCACACCTTGAATAAGGTGGGAGCCGGATCTCGGGCGCTAACTTATTGAATTACACAAACCCCGCCTACCAGCCCAAGACTGTAAGACATGGCAAAGCTAAAAGAATAGGAAAAGATCACCAACGAGCGAAAAATATGCACCCCTGTTACGTGTGTAGGACATATAGAGCAACCAGCTCTGGCACCTCCCAAGGGACCTGCTGTCGACGCATCTACAACGATGCTATGCGACACAGGAGCATCCAGCTCCGGCATCACCCAGGGGGCCTGCTGTCGATGTCCGAGCATGTTGACGACAACAACATACATGGATAAGTGAGTAAACTCTCCTGCACACTCTTGTTCCTAATGGGGTTCTCTTGTGGTATCCTGTAAACCAGGGGCCTGCCTTCGACACATCTACGATGATGGCGGGCGACGTCGGAGCATCCAGCTCCGGCACCCCCAGGGGGCTGCCATCAATGTCTCTACAACGATGGTGGGCGATGCCAGAACAGCCAGCTCCGGCACCTCCCATGGGGCCTGCCATCGATGTCTCTACGATGATGGTCGGCGATGTCGGAGCAGCCAGCTCCGGCACCTCCCAAGGGGCCTGCCGTCGACAACTCTACAACAATGATGGACGATGTCGGAGCAGCCAGCTCTGGCACCTCCCAAGGGGCGTTCCATCGACGTCCCAGCACATCGGCGATAGCTACAAGCGTAGATAAGTGAGTAAACTCTCCTGCCCCGCTCTTGTGGCTAACAGGGTTCTCTTGTGATAGCCTGTACACTAGGGGCCTATTGTCGACGTCTCTACAAAGATGGTGGACAATGCCAGAGAAGCCAGCTGCAGCACAACCCAAGGGGCCTACCGTCTACGTCTCTACGAAGATGGTGGACGACGCTGGGGCATCCAGCCCTGACATCTCCCATGGGGCCTGCTGTCGACGTCTCTACGAAGATGGTGGACGACGCCGGGACATCTAGCCCCGGCACCTCCCAGGGGGCCTGCCATCGATCACTTTACGATGATGAAGGGCGATGCCGGAGCAACCAGCTCTGACACCTCGCAGGGGGCCTGCTATTGACGCATCTGTGTCAATGATGGGCGACGCCGGAGCATCCAGCTCCGGCATCACCCAGGGGGCTTGCCATCAACGTCAACACTCAGAAAAAGCTCGACGCTCTTGGAAGGGCCACACCAAGGCCAACCACTCATGCTCCCCCACTTCGCTGGGGGACCAGTCGAAGACATCCTGCGCTCAAGTGGTAGGCCTACCTGACAACCTAGCCACACCTACAAGGGAGCCTCTAAGGGGGTTCCATAGGCAGGACGTCAACGAGTGACAAATCGGTCGTGTCAACTGTGCAAGCGTTGGCCCCTCAAAGGCTAACGACATGATCAAAAGCTTGTCAAGACATTATGCAGAGAAGGTTTTGGGGCAACAATTTGAAAAAGCACAAGACAAGCCAACAAGCAGAATTAACATGGATTCAAATTCATTAAATAATTATTTATACAAGGGGGCCCTCCCCGGTTACAAAGGCATTCCGCCTGGAGTCGTTGGCCTAAAACCTCTGGAATGAAGAGGCCAACTGCTTGGCAAGGTCCAGGACTTTGGCCCTCGCCTCCTCCTCTCGCTCATAAAGGGGGTCTTTCTCCACCGACTCCAGCGGGGTCTTTGAGTACCAGCTTTGGAAGCATACCAAGATATGGGAAGCCACCAACTCGGCTTGCTCTCTTCCTTCGACCTCGAGCTGTCTTGCGAGTACAGTGTCCACTGACCCCAACGACGAGCAAAGGGAGTCCAAGGCGAGAAGCAGCTGGGCCACCCCTTGAGATGGCTCTCCACACGGCCCGAGACCAAGGCTGAGGGGTTCCAATACCGCCCCGACACGGGCCAGTAATTCACGAACCCCTTGAGCTTCGGTCACGCAAGAGGCCTAGAGGCCTTCCATCTCCCTCCGTATAGCTTCCTCCCAGTCGGCGAGCTCCCGAGCACGACGCTTCATATAGTCCTACCAACGCTTGATGGTGAGCTTCAAGTCTTGCATAGCCCGACGCTTCCCCTCCAACACACTGAGGCTCCGGGAGACCTCCTCCTCCTTCACCGCCAAGTCCTGTTCTGCGTCAGTAATGACAACTTCGCGGCAGGCCAACGCCACCCGCTGATCCTCGAATATCCTCAGGTGAGCATCGACAGCGGCATGGGCCTTCAAGGCCTTCACCTCGAGGTCCTTGGTCTTGGCGTCGACCAGCTTCACCAAGCGCCGCTCTTCTGCAAGCTGATCCCACTCTCGGGCAAAAGCAGCCTGCGTCTGGTGCAAGATGGACTGGGCCGCAGCAACAGCAGCAGAGAGAAGGGTTGGCGTGACCATCACCACGGACGGCTGCCTCTCCATCCCTTCCGCCGACTCCGCGGCAGACACCAGCGCCTGGGTACCGGATGGCTCCCTGGCTGGAGCTCCATGAACCACCGCGTCACTGCCCGGCACTGAAGTCCCCTCCTCCGTTACAAGGGCATCGCCTGCCACTGGTGCCGAGTAGCCATCTTGCGCTCCAATGACATCAGGCGTCGGCGCCGCATCAACAGCGGGTGGGTCAGCTCCGCCAAGAGAAGCCGCCATGACCATAGTAGCCATCTCCTCGCCTGACACCACCTTGCTTGGCACCTCCTCGTCTGGCACCTTCTCGCCTGGCACCACCTCTGCCCCGTCTTCCTCAACGGACGAGGGCGAAGAGACATCAACATCACCAAAGGCCGACACTACTTAGATGCAGGATGCGGTGCGACAGACCTTGTTCCTGCTTCGGGAGAGGTAGGGGCTACCACGCCCACCCCTGGAAGCACCAAGGTCACCAAGTCAGCTCACGATGCCTATGGGGACCGGGGTCCCGACATCCAAGAATCTCATTGGGTGGTGTCGTGCGATGCGACACCCAACAATATACATGAAAAGAACCAGAATAAAATACAACTCAAGTCTTTTATTTATAAACACAAGGAAGTTTTTACAATACTAAATGAAGGAAAGAGTCTATACATCATAGCTACGCTCTCAACTCTAGCTATGCAAAAGCATAGTCGTCCATGCCCTTAGGACGGTTCGCAATAGCAACACTCACTCTTCGGATCACGGCGGCATACAGGGCTCCCACTCAACCGTGAACCCTAATGAGGATAAGGCGTCATTGTCAAGCCCTTCATCAACTGTGTAACCTGCAAAAACTCGTTAACTGCAAACGTGAGCATAAGGCTCAGCAAGACTGACCCGTCTCACCAATCATATGCAAGGTAAAGACTAAACATAGGTAGGAAATAGCATAAGTAGACTCGCCTACAAGTGGATCCTTATAGTCATGTTTTAAGTAGCAAATGCCATTCCACAGGCATGAAACATCATAGACTCTGCAATCAAACAAGAAACGCTTTGCCGATGACATGACATGCCCAAAGCACATAATGCTATTACATGTTAAGTGTTTGGAAACTGTAAACTTTAATTGTGCTATCTCTAAGACACACAAGTTTGCAATACAATATTGTAGTCATTGTAGCAGTTCATAATATTTTGAACACTGTGGATTACTACGTCACGGCGTAGTGAACAATTGGTACTCAAATAACCGCGAGGGACGGCGATTGCAATCAGTAGACACCCGGATAACACGTCGCGCACACCCATGCATAAGAAGCGTGTGGTGCTTCTCACGACGTCATACGCATCAACATTTCAAAAGAAACTCAAATGCCAAACCGGTCCCACCATCGCAGCCATAAGGTCGCCGCATGGAGCATGTTTGTGTCCGCCGACAGATTTACCCTTTGCTGCCCTCAACCCACCCCTATCGACAGTGGGATATGCCTTGACACCCAAGTTATCAAGTTACATCAGTTTCTTGGGTTCCATATGCCCAGTATGCATCTGATACAGTTCAAACTTCTCCAGCAGGGTCGCACACGGATTGGTCCTCAATCGACACAAGCAGGGCTACGCACGTGAGACCACGTCTCGCTGCCTCCTATCCCGCTGCTCGGTCTCCAATTCATATTCATAAACCATTCTTTGATAAACTCCCTCCCATGTGATAAAATCATATCTCGCGAGTAGATTCCAACTGCTCGACTTCTACCGAATTCCATAAAACATTAGCATGGCATTTTCTACTCGTCAAGTTGTAGACCTACCCAATACTCCATGGGATTTGTGGGTCATGCAAGTGGAGTTTCAATCACCTTAGACATAGGTGATACAAATCAAAATTTTATAAAAGCAATTAAATGCAAACCGGGGCATGTAAGGGAGCAATGTAATATAATATTAGACTCAACGTGGTTGTATACACCTTAAGAAGGAGGAGCTTGACTAGGAGGGACAGACATGTCTCTGTTCTGTGGAGAAACAAAGAATGAGTTAAGGTGGTCGTAGTAGTGTCGATGTAAGAATTGAAAGGTGCAATGTAAGCACACATTGCCACTTAGCAATCAATACTTGGAGCTATGCCACACAAGAGTGATAAGACTGACTGGTGAAGAAGTGTTCGACTGATAGTGTAAGGATGACTAAGGGATCAAGGTGAAACATAGCATGATTAAGGTATGAGATGACTATGCAAAGCAGAAGATTGAAACTCCGGATTAAATCTTATGACTAAAGAATTGAAGTCGTCTAAGAACTAAGAGACGATCTACAAAGCTTCTAAGGACTTAGGAGGAACTTACTATAGGTTTCTAAAGTGTTCTAAGATTCTTACTCTATATCACCTGTGTGTCGTAAGGAATCCATTCTAAGGTTCCTAGTAACCATAGAAGAATGGATCATCTAAACTTCTTGAGCATGCTCACCTTATTCATTTCAGTGAATATCTTGGGTGTGTTCTTGATCTGGTCACTTCATTAACATTCAAAGAGCAACTTGGCACATATCCTTGCCGATTTCCACACCACAACATACCTACATAACAAACAGCATTGAATATGAATAACGTTTGTTCTCCCCTTGTAAACATTTTGTCGAGCATCTTGGTTGCACTATTGTCATGACCTAATCTTGCAAACCGAAGCTAACCTTGTTAGAACCGTCATTGCCATAGTGTAGACAACATGTTCCTGCATCTTGTTGCCATAGTGTAGACAACATGTTCCTGCATCTTGTGCATGAGCTTCATCAATCCCAGCACTGCTTGGATGCGGCATCGGCATATGAGCAGAATTTCGCAGTGACGTCGATGGTGTACAAGGCAAATCATTTCAAGCATGTGCACTCATGCCTGTAGCGCGGAGGTGGACTACGGCGAGGTGCTGCAGGGCATGGAGGCGAGGAGGTGTCACACTGGAGGAGCGGCGGGGTGGCACTCGACCAGTGTGTGGGGCACCGCTGTGACGAGGAGATGGAGTGCAGCACGGCGGAGCTGAGCGAGCCCGACGGCCGGGGTGAATTGTGTGTGGCTGCGGCTTGCGGGGAGCAGAGGAGCCGCGTTGGGGAGGGTGGAGCGAGGGGCCAGGCAAGCGGTGCGGTTAGGGTGACGTGCGCAGGCGCGGGGTGCAGGAGGGAGGCGGAGCGTCGTGGTTGGTCGGGACGTGTGGTGGAGCATTGGCGGTGCTAGGGAAGGTGCCGACGGGGAGACTAGCAGCCGAGAGCGAAGCCCCGCGCGGCACGACCCTAGTGCAGACGCTTAGCACAAGCGCGCTCGTCGACGGCGGCTCTACGGTGGGGGTCGAGTGGCGCACGGCGAACTGGGGCGTCATGGACACTACAGGAAACGCGGTCATTTGCGACGGTCGACTGTATTTGCGACGGCCGGCCATCGCAAATGAACCTATTTGCGATGACCCGCAGATGGCCGTCGCAAATAAGTTAAACCGTCGCAAATAAGCCTATATTTGCGACTGTTTCCAAATTGGTCGTCACAAATAAGGAGGCCGTCGCAGATAAAGCTTATTTGCGATGGTCTTTTCCGCTAGCCGTCGCAAATAGTGTTAATTGCAACAGCCAACCCTAGGGCCGTCGCAAATAAGATGGCCATCGCAAGTTAAAGCCCTATACCGTCAGGCTGAACCGTTCCCTTCGTCATTTCCTTACCACCGCCGCCACCGCTCTGCCCTGGCCCTGTCGCCCCCGCTCCCGCCGCTGGCCCACCGCGCCGCCGCCCCGGCCTCGCTGCCCCTGGCCCGCCGCGCCCCCGCTGCCCCCAGCCTCGCCGGCCCAAGCCCGCCGCACCCCCCGCGCACCCAACTACACTGCCGCCGCGCCGAACCCGGCCGCCCCTGCTCCCGCCGCCGGACCGCCGCGCCGCCACCGCCCCGGCCTCGCCGTCCCCGGCCCACCGCGCCTCCGCCGCCCTCGGCCTCGCCAGCTCCGGTCCGCCGCGCCGCAACCATTCCAGGTATGCCCCCTCTCTCCCGTCGCCCCCTCGAATCGAAATTGATGGTAATCTGAAGTTCACAATGATTAGTTATTAGCATCTAATTCTCATTTTGCATACGGGATCAGTTAGGATCAATTTTGCATACGGGATTATTTCCGTTAGGAATGCAATGCAAATATGCAACATAGACAGACCCTTTGGGGGAGGAGGAGGAAAAAAATAATAGGAGGAGCAGCAGCACGAGCACACGAATAGGTAGGTAGGTACGTGGCCTTGGCGGTGGAGTCAGAGAAGCTAGCATGGATACGCCTGAGTTCGTCAGGCTGGTCGGCAGCGGCGAGTAAAGGTGGTAATGGTTTGGTTTCAAACCAGTTCTAATGGATTGGTTTTCTTTTAGTTTTGCATTGGTCCGGATGGAAATGGGTCCATTAATCTAATGGTTTGGTTTGGGTTGGTTTTTAATTCTAAATAGTTTGGATTGGTTTGGTTTGGTTTTGTATGGTTTGGGTTGTAATAATTAAGTTTCAGTTCGAAACCATGGTTGGAACTCTAATGGTTCCATGTTTTGGAACTCTATTGCCGAACTGTGGGGGTGGGGCCCACCACCGGCATCGACGTGCGTTGGGGATCGGGTGAGCCGGGCATCGCGTCGGTGGGAAGCGAGCGGCCGGGCATCATCGTCGTGTCCCCGTGCACCCGCCGGTGTCGTCGTGGCGGGGGGCATGCAGGGGCAAATATTGTTGCTGTGGCGGGGAGGTGGAACTGCCGGTTGGGGGGGGGGTGCCTGCGCGGTGAACATCGTCGCCATGGTCGGGAGGCGCAGCTGCTCGTTGCCGTTCTGGGAGCTGCAAGATCCTGGCCTCGTGGGGGGGGGGGGGGGGTGACGCCGTGGGGGCGCAATGGTTGCGATCTGGGGGCCTCGCGCGCCGCTGGTGGGCGGCGATATCAGTTGGGATGGGGCCCAAGAGACCGCGGGGAGGGGGGCAGAGGGGAATGCATCTATGGGGCAGGTCACCTTGCCGAACATGGCGCATGGCATCTCAGGGGAGGGGCGATGGAGGAGGACAAACCTCCTCATCTGGCTACTGGGCCGAGCTTGTGGGTTGGAACCGGTTCCAAACCGTGGTTATTGAAAACAGAACGGTTTGGGTCGGGCTCAAAAGTAGGTGTGGGTTGGGTTGGTTTGGTTTTGTATGTTTATTTTACAGGCTGGGTTGGGCCGGGTTGATTGATACAGAAAAAATGGATTGGGTTTGGGTTTAGTCCAGATCCTGGCCGGCTTGAGTCGGAGAATTAGATCCTAATTTGATCGTAATTGTCATGCTTTGGTAAATATGTTTATTATGCAGGTTACTAGAATTAATAATTTTTTCTCTTGTTCTTTTGATTGCGTGAGTGTTTGGAATTAATAATTTTTTTCTATTCTGTTTAGTGTATGTTTGGACTTTAGTGCATTCATATAATGTTTTTGAGTGACTACTTAATATATATAAATAAAGGGGTTTTAGGTCGGCTCGGACCAACTCGGAAGGGCACGACACGTAATAGGTGTGATCGTGCCGTGTAGACCATTGTAGTGGTACCGTATGCGTCAAGTCGACACGAAAGCGAACGGGTTGGTAAGGACGTCAATGACCCGCGATTGCGTGGACGGTGGAAATGGATGTGGAATTGTCATCTAAGACCAACTTTCCTCTCACTCTTTCTCTAGTTCTTTCCCCTCTCTTAAATAATCTAAAAATGAAAATGAGCAACGTAACCTATATCAATGTATTACCTGTTTCGGATCGGCACGTCTCACATGCCATTGGCATGTGAGACGTGCAGGTTCGGAATTGTCCCTTTTTGGACAGCATCGAAGTGACCGAGGGGGCGTGGCTTGTGATGAGACGCGGGTCCGGATTTGGACGAGATTTCGGTGGCGTAACCCTGTTGTACTCTGCTGCACCATTTTTGGGCGTGCAATGGAGAACAGCGGGGTTATGCTGCCGAAATTTTGTTCGAATCCAGATCACACGTCTCGTCATGAGCACGCTCCGCTCAGTCACTCTTGGGTGGGTTTAGGATCTATCTGCCTAGGTTATAGGGCAATGACATAACACAACAATACATTAACGACAATTTCTTTTGCGTTAAACTGCAGAGCCAAACATGGATGAAGACCGCAGTTGGATGTATACTGGCTGGAAGAGCAGAACTGGTGGTCACTCTAATGAGTGGTTTATCAAGTTAGATCAATTTTTGGAACAAGCATTTTTGTTGCCAACGGAAGATATGGTGCGGTGCCCATGTACAAAATGTCGGAACATCATGTTTTTGAGAAGATTGGAGCTTTCGTTTCACTTATGTCGAAACGGTTTCACTCCACATTATGAAGTGTGGACCTTTCACGGCGAGACTAATTCTCGAGTCATAGCCGAAGTGGATGAGGATGATGATATAACAGAGGTTGATAGGATGGATGAGATGCTAGAAGCTCTGGAAGCGGAGGATCCTCTTACAAATGAGGCAGAGAAGTTCTTCGAGGAGCTAAAGTAATCACAAGAGCCGTTGCATGAACACACGACAGTGACCGTACTTGCTTTCTTGACCAGATTTATGGCAATTAAGTCCAAGTACTTTTTTTCCATCAACTGCTACAATGATCTCATGAAATTGATCTGCGATATCCTTCCACACCCTCACAAAGCGCCACCAGATATGTATCAGTCAAAGATCAAGATATCTGATCTCGGTATGAAGTATGAGAAAATTGATGTGTGCCCAGACAACTGCATGCTATTCTGGAAAGAGCACGCCAATGAGAAGATGTGCTTGAAATGTGGTAAATCGAGATATGTCAAAGTTGTTAATGACGATGGCGATAATGTGATGACAGATGTCGCACATAAGCAACTTCGTTACTTGCCTGTGACACCTCGGTTGAAGCGGATGTTTCTTTCAAAGAACCGAAAGACACATGAGATGGCACAAAGAAGGTAAACGTGAGAACAAAGAATTCTTGACGCATCCGTCTAACGGTGATGCATGGAAAGCACTAGACCGTTTCGATCCACACTTTTCTCGTGATGCGAGGAATGTTCGCATCGGATTAGCGACAGACGGATTCTCACCGTTCAGTATGAACACCACACCATACTCATGTTGGCCTGTCTTTGTCATTCCGTACAACCTGCCACCTGCTTTTTGTATGAAGAACGAGTTCATGTTTCTCAGCCTCATTGTACCTGGACCTGATCATCTCAGGTCATGTCTCAACGTGATGTTAAAACCGCTGATCGAAGAATTGAAAGTCTTGTGGATAGGAGTCGAAGCATATGACAGTTATAAGAAGCATAAATTCAACCTTCGAGCTGCTTATTTGTGGTCCGTCCATGATTTGCCGTCATACGACATGTTTTCCGGATGGAGCACTCACGGTCGTCTGACGTGTCCGATATGTGCTTCAGACACGGATTGCTTTCGACTAACTTATGGAGGCATAATATCTTACTTCGATTGTCACAGACGTTGGCTGCCCTCGAATCATATATTTAGGCAGCAGAGGCATGTCTTTCGAAAGAACACTGTTGTCACTAAAGGACCACCGAAGCATCTCAACGGGTCAGAAATTTCTAATATGTTGGACAAACTGGTGCCTAATGAAGGTCGTCTTGGATATTTCGTAGGTTATGGAGAGGAACACAATTGGACTCACATATGTGGACTTTGGGAGCTACCATATGTGAAGTCGTTGATTCTAATGCACAACATTGATATCATGCATCAGGAGCGTAATATGAGCAAAGTATCATAAGCACTTGCATGGATATGCCTGGCAAAACGAAAGGCAATTATAAAGCTAGACTAGATTTGGCAGACATTTGTCACCATCCAACTCTTGAAATCTCTGAAAGTGGTGGAAAGCCACGTGCTTCTTTCTGTCTTTGATCGAAAGAAAAGAAAGAAGTTATGAAATGGATGAAAACTTTGAAATTCCCATATGGTTACGTAGCTACCCTGAAACGAGCCATAAATGTTAACACAAGAAACCTCACTGGGTTGCAGAGTCATGATTATCACATTATAGGGGAAAGACTCTTACCTGTTATGTTCCGAGGCTATCTAGATGATGCGGTGTGTAAGGTTTTAGCCGATCTCAGCTATTTCTATAGACAGCTTTGTGCTAAAGAAATCAAGATCGCGATGATGGATAAGTTAGAGAAGGAGATACCCATACTTTTATGTAAGATGGAAAAAAATTTTCCACCGGGTTTCTTCAATCCAATGCAACATCTGCTTATCCATCTTCCATTCGAAGCTAAAGTTGGCGGTCCTGTGCAATATAGGTGGATGTATCACATTGAAAGAGCGCTACGATATCTGAAACCAATGGTTGGCAACAGGGCAAGGGTGGAAGGGTGCATCGCTGAAGCATATGCTCTTAAGGAAGTAGGATACTTTTCAAGTGTCTACTTTGCGGAAGAAAACAATATCAATACTTCGGCGATGCGGTACAATGTGAACGAAACACCCCCTCTAAGCGACCTTTCCTTTTTCAAACGAGAGGCGCCACCGTTGGTAGCTACACGACCTACGTGCTATCTGAACATGAAAGGACTGTTGCTTTACTCTACATGTACGCAAATATAGAAGGCATGCAGGAATACTTCAAGTAAGTGTTTCTCCTACGTTTATGCTAATCGACATATTTTGCTACACATGTACTCTAAAAGATTTTTTTCATGTTCAGTGAGTTCCACAGATAATATTGGCCACATAGGCATCAACCTACGGCCAAACAAGTAGAAGCGATGCGAAAGGAAGGAATAAATGGGGGGCAGAGTTTTCTATCCTGGTTTCGAGAATATGTAATATTCTCTCGTCTTCTATGTATTATAAATTACTATTGTTAAAGAAGTATTATTTTAACTCACGATCATTTATGACAATGTCGGACTCACAATGTCCATGAAGATTTGCGGCAGCTATCTTATGGATTGGTGAATGTTAGAAGCTATGGTCGATATGACGTAAATGGCTTCCGATTCCGTACAACTTATTTTGAAGCTCATCGTCCTCTCGCGGCAACATCAAATTCTGGTGTTGTGATGAGAGCAATGGACACTCAAGGGAAATTAACCGATTATTATTGGATCATTAACAAAATCCTTGAATTTACTTTTACCGGAAATAAGACCCTTCGAGTTGTCTTCTTTGACTGTGACTGGTTTGATCGTACTCATGGAACTCGAGAAAACCAATTTGGAATGGTGGAAGTGAAACATAAGGACCGACTACGAGGTTACGATACATTTGTTCTTGCATATGGTAAGTATGTTAAAAAAGTTTCAAAGTTTCAACTCTTAAACTCTTTTAGTGAACATCTCTTCAATATATTCTTTATCGCAGGCAAGATTTACTTTAGAGGACCCGAACGACTCTCGCCAGTTTGAGGATGCAAGGCGAGTGTTCTACTACAATGCTGCCAAGGCGCTTCGACAAGCTTTGTCGAACACCCGCGTTCAACTTGTTAATGTGCACTTGAAGGCGAACCAACAGCCCGTGCTACACTTCAGGCAAGCAAGCGAGATGCACCTGATGGAGGAGGAGTACGCGCACGTACGTGGAGTGTAGTAAGTATTTTTTTTTGATAATTTCCTTGATGGTATTTTTAACGACTTCCAACTATGTGTAGAGCCACGTGAGCTGGATGCAGGGTCGGATCGATGCATTTCGGGCCCTTTGTCGCTACTGGGCTAGCGATGAGTTTAAAGCTAAGTCCGAGAAGGCTCGAGACTGCAGAGGGGTCGAGGGGAAGAGCAGGCACGGGCAAGATAACCACTTGCGTTTAGCTAAACGCATGGTAAGTGTGTGTAACTTATGTTTATATATTCATAATATATTGTTCGTAATAACACATATTGACAGGAGCGCGAGACGGGGGTGCTGCCCATCCCTGCTAAGGTCTGGAAGAGAGGTCACAGGGACCCTTCTAAGCCAACGGGGTGCAGTCAGGCTGCAGCCGAGTGGTTGGTAAGTTTAGAAATCATTAATATTAAATAGAAATATATAGATTGTTGAACTTACACGGTTTTCTTGTTTTGGAGGCTAAGTACAGGGAGGAGGCTAGTAAGATACACAGCAAGGATTTCAATTGGGAACGTCAACCAATCGATTCTCAAGCCGCGTATGCAAGCGGTGGTGGAAAAGCACACGGAATGTGAGTTTACAAGTCATTTTATTGTTTTCAATTCAAAGTATTCAAGATATTTCAATTTCATATTACTGACTCTCTTTTTTATAGGCTTGCCATATTCAACGGAGTTGTCGACTCGAGGGCGGGGAGACCTGCGAGAGGAAGCTCCACGCATGCTTCGTCGGTGGGCACGGCAGGTCGCCGTGTATCGCAGAGGGACATTGAGATGCAGTCCATCCGAGAAACTGTAGAAGAAAACCAAAGGCGACATGAGGAGGAAAGGAGGGAGGCGGAACGCCAAAGGATCGTGATGGAGGCCACGATCCAAACCCAGGCCGCCTAGATGGCGCAGATGCGGGAAGCAATGGAGGTAACAAAATAAAAACTAAAGTTCTCATTAATTTAGCGTAAATGACTTACTAATAGGTAACATTTAATGTTTGCAATGACAGACCATGGCTCGGGCGCAGGGTCTGGGGATCCAGCTACCAGTAATACCACCGGTCCTTCCAGGCGATCCTTCTTCTGCGGGTCAGGTAATTTTCTATGTAATCCTTCTTCTCTAGTGTAAAAAGATTGAGATAGAAGAAAGAGGGAGATAGTTAGATAGAAGAAAAATATTGAGATAGAAGAAAGAGAGATAGAAGAAAGAGAGAGACAGAAGAAAGAGAGACAGAAGAAAGAGTGAAAGATAGCTAGATAGAGTAGGAGAGGAATGAAGAGAGAGAGGAGATGTAGATGGAGATAGAGGGAGGGGAAGATAGAGGGAGGGAGATGTAGATGGAGATAGAGGGAGGACGATAGAGGGAAAATGATAGCAATAGAGAGATAGAGTGAGAGACAAAGAGAGAAATGAAAAGAGAGAGGAAGAGAGGGGGATCTAGATGAAGATAGAGGGAGAGGAAGGGAGGGAGAGAGATGTTGATGCATTTATATTCTAACTCAAAGTTTCATTAATTATAGGGATCCGCGACGGTTGCACAAATGTCGTCGCCATCGCTACCACCGCCTGGAATGAGGCGCGACGACAACTTCGACTTCGGAGGTGGCTCCGGAGGTGGCTACGGAGGTCAGATGGGCGAGTGAGCCCTTGTTTGCTTTGTTGATGACGATGTGAGATGTATTGGAACTTATTAGTTTGTGATTGTGATGATGTTTGTGTGTTATATAGTGTGTGATATATTGTATCTATTCTGTGATTCTGGCCATCGAGCAGGGTAGTATTCTCTGTTTTTTTAAAAAAATAAAAAACCTTATTTGCGACGGCTTATTATACACTACCGTCGCAAATAAGGTTACAAGCCGTTGCAATTAAGCCACTGCTGTTTGGACGGCCAGGCCATCGCAAATAAGTGTTAATTGCGATGGCCTGGCCGTCACAAATAACAGCGTGGGTCCCGGAGGAGGACACGTGGGCCCTGCCCACTAAACTTATTTGTGACGGCCCGGCCGTCGTAAATAGATGCACTTAATTGCGACAGTCTGGCCATTGCAATTAACACTTATTTGCGACGGCCCGGCCATCGCAAATAGCAGTGGCGGGGCCCACCGGCCCACGGCAATAACATGCGACGGCCGCTGCTAGCCGTCGCAATTAAGCTTATTTGCGACGGTGGCCATCGCAAATAAGCTTATTTGCGACGACTTATTTGCGATGGCTAGAAACCATCGCAAATAAGGAAATCCATCGCAAATCGTCGGGTTTCCTGTAGTGGGAGGCCATCGGGAGAGACTGGCGCAGGGGCCAGGCACCGCTGTCGCTAGCTGTGAGGTGCGCCCATGGAGCAGAATAGTGCGGGGGAGGAAAACCAGAAGCACTGCACTCATGGCTTGACAAATAAGACGAGGGCACGTAGGAAGAAAAAGCAAAACAGAGGTCTTGGCATTTGGGGATAAGACCGTCATATGGGGTCCACCTCCCCCTTATCCTCAATTCCTTCCAAAAATTATTTTCAGATGACCAAAATCCCTATAATTGCTAAATCTAGTGAATAGGGACACTGGTGAGCGGTTCATGGAGAAGGCACTAACGCGTGGTGGAAGAAGAAAGAAAATCTAAACTGCCTTGGGGTCTGATGTGTGGGGCCCACTAGTAAGTGGGTCCAACCTAGATCTGATCTTCTGTTGTTGCCTCCAATATTACATAAAATAACAGATGGTGCCCTAATTAAATAGGAAGCAGCAGAGCCGAGTGACGAGACTTTTCGGGGAAGGAGAATGTGAGGGGTTCAGTATGGGACGTTGTGGCATGGCAGTGTGGCTGGCTTTTGATAAGCACAAGCAGAGGATGAAACCCAAGACGCTTTGGTTAGGACTGATTGGTGGGCTACCTTACAAGTGGGCCCCACCCAAGGTGTTATCTTCACTGGAACACCACGATGTTGCTCATGTTGATGTTGAAGTTTGAATTTGAATTAGCATTCGACCTTTTAATTGTTTATGTGAAATATTCCAATTAAAGCTTATAGTTTTAACAAGTTCCTATTTTGTTAACATTGGTTAACTCATATGGTTCATGTGAGTTTGAGTTTTCATTTTAAAAAAAATTTTAAGTTCGTATTTTTGTGTTCTTGCTCTACTCAAATGCGGGTTTTTACAATCCTTCCCCCTTAAAGGAATCTCGTCCCAAGATTCTAGAGAAATGAGAATGTTAGGACGAGCTTTTGATTATATGACTCCATCGGTACACGTTATTGAAAGAAAGACATTCTTCGTCTTCTTCAGCAGGTTCTTGAAGTTGTGGCTAGTCGAGCTTATGTTGTAAACCACATCGTCTAGCTTTGGTGGCTTGCGTCTTTGTACTGCAACTCAAATTCGGATGCTCGGCATGACTGAGATCACCCCGTAAAGTTTGTGTCTTAGCAAATTATATTGATGTAGCTAGGTTGTGTGGAGATCCTCTTCCTTCCGTCAAAATGAAGTAATCTTCTTCATAGTAGGAACACTAATGGTTCTATGATATTGGTCATCCTTAACTCGTGATGTTCTTCTAATGATGGCCTTATTGCCCTAGTCTTGTATTCAGAGAATATATTTGTTCTTCAACTATCTTGAGTATTCTGATGACCTTGATACCAGTTGCTTTCAACTTTGGCTTTGTGTACTGAGTCCTTTAAGCTGGGTGTAGTGTTACTCAATACTGAATCAAGGGAGTTTGCGAGATTAAACAATGAAGCGTTAATTTTGTCTGATCGAGTCTTGCAATTAGGTAGTCAATAATCGGACTACTTTACCATGACATAAGAGTAGTAAAGATGTCATCTCTCTTATGTGGTCAAAACAACAAAGTTACAATGTGTATGGCAACCACAAGGTTTCCGACATATCAATGTCAACATTCACTATAAATCAAGGAGTTTCTCAAGCTCAACATAAATGAACATCTTGCAAATAGGGAAGGTCAAGTGGTATTAGGAATGACCACTCACAAGGTATTCTGATCTCAATAACTAGTCAAAGGATGAAATGCTTTGTACTTGACATAAGAGAATTCAAGGTTTTGTTTCTATTATGTCATCAAAATACAAAGATGTCTAGTACATGGCATCTACAAGGTCGTCGAACAAAGAAAACCATGCATTACCCATCAAAGGGTTCTCAAAGAATGATCTCGCGAATAGAAAGAATAATAGGTCCTCGTGGGGTTTAGAAGTCATAAAGAGACTCCTTGCGAACTAGAAACAATCAACTTTCAATAATCAAGGTGATTGAGCCTTAACAAGTCAAGAATAAAGACTCAACTATGTTTTGGTCACTATCGAAGAGTTAGAGCGACACTTCCCCCGGATCTGCTAAGGAGCAGCCTGCGGAGGTTCTTTGTTCAGCGGGGCTTAGGCCTCAATCAAATGTTCTAGCGGATTGGAATATGAGAGGGTGGTTTTTACGTGGTTCGAGCCGCAAGGAGCATAACACCCTACTCCATGGTGGATGGTATTGCTAGTATGTGTGTATGCGAGTGTGTTGTTTCTTTTTTTTTTGGTCTGGTGTAATGGTGGTGGTTTGGGCCTTTTATAGACAAGGCCGGACGCCTTACAAGCGGGGTCCTGGGGCCGGCTGGTGGTAATGGGGTGATCTTATCCTAAAGATCTAAGGCTTTTTCCATAATCTTGCCTGACCGAGGCAGTGAAGACTCGCCGTCTTGCCTCCTCTCTTGTGAGTAGCCCACGTGCTGCTGCGGACGGTGGCAGAAGGTGTCCCGTTGGCCTGTCTTGTTGCTGCAAGCTACCCACTTGGCCAAGTGGGATAGACCTGCGGTGCCTTCACTGTGATGCGATTGGTCATAACGGTCTCTGATCGTTGGCGTTCTCCGCGTTGGGCGTCGGAGGTGGGTGCGCGTCTTCAATGTTCAACTTGAGCAGGGTGCACCATCCCTTGACTCCTGCAGCTTACCGTCCGAGGCGAGCCACATGATACATGGCAGCATCGGGGTTGAGCTCTGATTGGGAGGCCAGCCCTGGTCCTCCATGACGCGTGGCAGCTCTGGGGCTCGCCAAGTATCGTGGAAGCTCCGGGCCCTTACCTGTGGGGTGTGCTGGACCTGGTGCTCCGCAGCATGTGATTGTACCAGTGCTCTCCCCACATGTTGGGTGAGGTCCTGTCCCTACACGTGGAGCCTCGGGAGCCCGCCACTCCGGAGAGGCCAACTCCCATATTCAAGGCTTACATGACAGCACCGCAGCTCGATCTTGAGAAAGGTAAAGGCCTTGGAGCCTACATGACACGTGGCAGCACTGGACGTGCCTCGGTGTCTTCATCCTGTGTGCGAGGGTACCCGGTCTGCAGGGCACCGATAGTCACCAGGTGCATCTAGAAGTTGATCAATTGAGGAAGAGCCTCAGAAATCAAGAGTATGAGTGTTTACACAACCATGACAACTGAACCCACACAAATAAAGGATGAGGGTTCAACTCCTAGTTGTACTACAAAGAGGATTGAGTAATCAGTTTCCCTGGTATTACTCAATGAAGGAAAATCAACTAGAACGTTGATCACAAGAGTTAGAAAACAATCAAGACTATCATACATCACAACAGTACTTGAATGGAGATACATGTTCTTACTCAAAGTTAATCAAGACTCATGTATCATGATGCATTACAAACTGTATGATATTATGCAGACACAATGCAATCCCGGGAAAAACTATGCATAAGGTATGATGCAATCATATTTGTGGTTTGAGAAAAAGTATGAATAATGATTCAAATACGATAAACACTATCTCAAGTTCACAATTTTTGAATCAACTTGCTCATGAGAAGTGTTGGACAAGGAACATCCTTCTCGTAGGTTGATCGAGATAGAAAGATTCAAGTCTAACCATGGATACAAGGAGTGGTGAGCAATATACTTCACAATCTTAAGCTTCATAACTGGTACACATTCTAACCAATATATCCACTTGTCTCCCTAGGCCCTTGTCGCATCTGCTGAGTCACAGACTCATCTTTGCTCGAGAAATCCACTAACTAGGTTACCTTGATGATTTGGTACTATTCAATATGTGGTCAAAGTTACTAGAGTTCATATAGTGGTGTTCCACTTAATCTTCTCTTCAGTCATGTAGTGGTGGTTGACATCTTCCATGATAACGCTAATGGAGTTGAGGATACACTCCGTCTATGAGGTGCTAACCTCATGCTCGAAGTTTGTTTCTCTTGAATATGTAATTTCCCGATCACTTTAAGCTACTTGGATGCACACCTTCCCCCTTAAAGTTTGGAACTAGAGGTTTGAGCAGTTTACTTCAACTAATCCTTATGGGAAGGTTATGGGCAACTCCTGGAAGTAAAACCACTACTCAAATCCACCACACAGTGTCAAACATCAGTTGCGGAACATGAGCAATGATCCAAGAAATTGAAACCAAAACTGATCGAATTTCGAAATTCGAACCACTGTCCAGGTTCTGGTACACCTGACCACTATGGAGAAATTCAAATGTTTCGACCAGTTAGAGGAAAAATCTGGATTGGAATTGAACTACAAAGTTTTAGTACATTAAATGAGCTTTCTAGAGTGTATTTATTTGCCATCAAAGTATTCCTGTTTGAGGAGATATGTCTTTTGCAATTTGACAGTTTTTCCTGGAAATTTGGACAACACCTCCTTTGTTTATGGCTGATCTTGTCCACCGTTTTCAGATATATATAAACATAAAAAATTGCAGAAGTCATACACTACAACATTGTTATATACATCCTCATGATTCCAGAAATGTAAAAGACAAAGTAATTAGATGATTCTTCTCGAAGGTATGGTCAAAACAGTAACTGAATATAAATCTGTCCAGATTCTGTGCTGTCAAGACAACTTCGACAATACATCGATTTAAACCCTGTTATTGCGAGTTTTAGCCTTAGTGTCGAATATAAACTTGTTAGAGAACTCCTTAAGATTTCCATAAATGTATATATATTCCTATGTTGCTGTTCAGATTTAGGACTTATGTCTGTTCAAAGTTCACAGTTTTCCTGGCTGGTTCAGGTAGAACATATACTCTTGTTCCAGTTTTTAACTCAAGTTTATAAATACTTCTGATCTGAATTTTGGGGCCACTACAGGAATCCGGCGATAGGGCGTCGGCCATATGAGCGTCAGTTGTCTACAGAAACCGACGCATATAAATTAAAGGTGTCAGTGAACCGACGCACTTAGCCGACGACGAATTTTGGACGCCTTTAACGACTAAGTGCGTCGGGGCTGACACATTTATTGCTTATGTGTGTCGGTTTCGGTAGGCCGACGCACTTAAAGTTAAATGTGTCGGCTGGAACGACCGACACACTTAAGACGTTATATGCGTCGGTCCTGGCCCAACCGACGCACATAAGTGCAAACGTGGCTGCTCCACCGAGCCCGGCTATGTGCGTTGGTCCACTAGAAACCGACACATATAACTACTTATGTGCGTCGGTTTCTGGGCCGACGCATATAATGTGCTGTGTGGCCATCTCCCCAGTGGCCAGATATAGGCGTCGGTGTAGACCAAACCGACGCACATAAGTATTTTTTTTAAAAAAATTTTTTATTTTCTCTCCCTCCCCGGATGGGGAGCCTCCATTTTACACACAATAGAAATATACAGCATATCAACATACGACCATACACAAGTTATGAAACATAGCACCATACACAAGTTATAAAACATTTCGAACACAAGCACAACATAATACAAGCACAACAGTTCGAAAATGAGTAAACAAAATTCATATGTCGCCGTGGGAGCCTCCACTCGCATGTCCTCCACTCCCATCTCCTCCACTCGCACCCCCGTCATTAATGTTAAAGAAAGCATCGACACCTTCAGGTGTTCCGTGATGAGATCTCTGCAATAGATAAAAATGAAATAGAAACTTAACAACATAATATGTTAACTCCTACTTACTTAATAACATAACTTTAAAAAGGAGAAGCATATTGGTTTGAACTAAAACTTAAACACACTCTCGTATTTCCTCTCACTCTCTCTAACTCTCTCGCCCTCACTCGCTCTCCTACTCTATCTCTTCTCCTCTCCCTCTATATCTCTTTCTCTCTAGCTCCCTCTCTATCTATCTCTTCTCTTCTCTCTATCTCTTCCTCTCCCCCTCTATATATTTCTCTGCCTCTCTATCTATCACTTCTTTTCTCTATATGTATTCATCTCCCTCTCTATCTATCTCTGGCTCTCTCGCTCTCTCACTTGTTCACTTTTTCACTTCATCTCTCCGCTATTATTTCTCTTTTCTTTTTAATATTATGGTAATTGATGTGAAAATATTGTAACAAGTATGCATGTCATACATACCGCTGCATCTTCTTGTGATGGATGAGTCTGCACCGGAGGAAAAGGCATCGGTGGGAAAACTGCTTGAAGTTGTGAGATTATAATTAGAATCATTTTGGAATCAAATAAAGTAGTCAAATGCGAAAATTATAGTTTACCTGGATTATTTTGTTGTAATCCAGAAGCCAGCAGTGACATAAATCCGTAAGGCTATGGAACATACGATTGACCACTCTCGTAACTCTGCAACACAAATAGTTACGATATTGCATTATATAACTGAAATCAATAAGATAAGTAGTTTTACCTGTGAGGAGCCAATATGTGGTAGTGGTGGCTGCATTGGTTGAGGACCGAACTTAGAACTGGAGCTACCTTGACCCATGAACTGCATCAAGTAAATTAGTTGTGATATCTTTAGTAGATACATTTGTAAATCGAATAATATTTTCAAATAAGAAAATTACATGTTACCTGAGACATATACAAATAATGCATCTGTTGCTGCAACATCTGTGTTTGTTGCTATTGTTGTTGCAGCAACATCTGTGTCTCTTGTTGTTGTTGTTGTTGCATCCCCTCCTTTGTGCGTCTCAGTTCTTCTCGTAATTCAGCCTCTGTAGATGATTGAAATCGACTACCACCGACATTGGACGGTCGTCGTCTAGCATAAGCCTCACGCTCTACATATCCGTCGCCTAATCCAAGTCTACAAAAAAATACAAGTGTGGAGAATCGATATTCATTAACATACAAATCAGCATTAACTTTACACATACCTCCCATGCGGTAGACCTCCGCCAGCATCGTATGCTGCAGCGACATCCAACGGCTCTCTCAAATAGTCTGAATCAGGTCCATGATTCCTTTTGAAACACTCAACATACTTTTGCTGTGATACATTTAGTTACCAGATTAATGTAATACAAGATAAATTGAGTTGATAGATAAAAGAAACAAAGAATCAACATACGTACCAATTTTTGGGTTGATGCCTCATCACATAACACCTCCGGGCGATTCGGGTCTAGACCTTTATGCCCCTTAAGATAAACCTCAAAAAATGTAGGAGGCGTACCAGTTTCAGCTGTTTGCAATATCAAAATCAATAATTTAATAAATGCAATTAATTGAAGGAATCTAAGTATGAATATAAGAATTCATACCATCCTTTGTTCCATCCGAACATAACCATCCGACCCATAGAAATGCTTTCCTGTCTTGCTCTTTCGGTTTCTTCGGTGTCTATCAGAAATATTTTTAAACTCAGCTGAACCCCAATACCTGCATAACCGTTCCCAAGCCTCCATATTCGCACAAATCCAATCCACATGACTTTGCAGGTACTCCTCCCTAGTGAGGTGAATTTTTGCTGCTTCTTTGTTTGTCATAGGCTGGAACATCACCGTCTTGTAGTAGACGGTCACAGCCTTGATCCGTGCTTTTGAGAAGGAGTCCTTGACACGTCACTTTGCTGCATTATGGAAAACTGAACAAGCATATGCTTGACTCACACCCTCCTCCAAACGAAACCTACCCTGCATACAAGTAACAATTAATGTCAAATAACAATAGGATGTAATGTAATGGAAACTAATGTAATGGAAATAATCAAAACAAACTTACCCAGAAAATCTCCCAAACTTTATCCTGACATGTACCCGAATCGCCATACTCTTGAAGCGCATAGTGATCCCAACTATGCGCTGCAATTCTTTGACCATCTACTAATACCATCCCGGGATAGCAAAACTAGATGGCGTTTCCCAACTTGGTGTTAACTACTCATCGATGCCCCTTTCCACTCCATCCAAGCTCCACCCAACACCTAGTACCCTTCGGCCTTATAATTGTCCGCTCGTCTATACTTTTACTTACACCACATAAAAGGTGCCTCCGCAGCCCATACATAAAAAATAGATAAAATTAGTTAATTGAACAGATATAATGAACTTGTTAGTTAATTAAAAATATTACCTAAAAGGGCATCGATCGGGGTGTCTTAACTCTTCCAGCTCGACCCTTCTTGCAATCCTGGCATCTCGCTCAGGATCCTTAGGCTCATCTTCTTCCTCACCATCTCCCTCATTCCCACCATTAGAAGAGGTCCACCGCCCAACACTATCTGAGCCTCCTCCTGAGACTCATCCTGAGCCTCCTGCTGAGCCTCCCACTGAGCCTCGCCCTGAGCCTCCCACTGAGCCTCCTCCTGAGCCACCTTCCTGCTCCTGCTCCTGAGCCTCGTCCTGAGCCTCCTCCCCGTACAACTCCTCGTACGTCGGGCATAGATCTGTCACCTGTCGCGGACCTCGTGCAGGCTCGCTCCACGTCGGCTCTGCCACACAACTCAAAAATTGCCTCTTCCTCTGCCCACTGTAAGAAGTACCCTGAAAATATAAATAAATAAATATATAAAGATGTAATAAACAATAGACAATTAATTTAATATTTACATGTATGTAAAAAACAAGAACCTGAAACGGGTCCGGCTGGCTCGAAGTAGAACTAGGAGTGGAGGCCGAAGATCCACTACCCTTCTTGCTCTTCTTCTTCCCCAAACTTGGCAAAAGCTTAAACATCTGCGCACATTGTTATAGAAATGATTAGTATACAACATTAGATAATAAATAAAGAATGTCTACAATAATATTAAAAATCTAAAAATTGCGTACAATATTATCAAAAATCATCAGCATCAGAATCTGCTTCTGTCACGCGTGTATTAAGATATTCACGTATCTCTTCTTCCATCTCTTCCTCTTCACTCTCTTCCATCTCTTCCTCTTCTTCATCATATCTATCCTGTTCTTCCAAATTCCTTTTCTTCTTTTCCATAATTCTTTGTGATTGCCGAACACGTTTTCTTGAAGGGCCAGCTTGTTCTTCTGACATCAACTCTAACGTATCACTAGCAATTTCTGTGAGTCCTATCCTAGAAGATATCATAAAATCTTCTGCTTCCTCAACTTCATCCTGATACATAATACCGTAATCTTCTTGAATCTCTATATACTCATCATAACGATGAGGGTGCACTTCAGGGTTAACTGTATACACAACCCACCAATTTTTCAAACTTGGATGAGGATAACTTAAATAGTACACTTGTACCACTTGATTCGCAAGTACAACATTGTTGTTATGGGCTGTGTATCGTGACTTGTGGTTGACTTCCACCATTTCAAAATCATCAACTCGTGTGCCCGATGTTGGATCAAACCATTCATAGTCAAAAATGACAAGTTGAAGTGTTTTTGGACCGCCAAATGTGTACTCTATTATTTTTTTAAGAACACCGTAATATTCTGTCACTTTTCCACTACCCTCTGCGGCAGTTATCATTACTCCACTATTTGTAGTGGCAGCAAGTGGACGACTTGCTTCTAAACTTGCCGCCCGAAAACGATATCCGTTGATATCGTACCTGCTAAATTCTGTTGCTCTCAATTGACCATGCGACATCTATCGCAAGTCATTAGAGATGTTAACATCTTTCATACACTACATAAATAAACAAAGTTAGCATCTTATGATAAACGTGAACTAATATTGAAAGAAAAAAACGGATATAAAATTACATGTTTACGAAACCAGTCCACAAAGCTTTTTCCACCATTTATGCCATGCTGACGCATCTTATCCAATTGACTTTGTGTAGGTTTTCGTGAAGATTTCCAATACAACTTGTCAAACATTTCAAAATATGGTAACACCTCCTCCATGTTGAAAATATGTAAAGCATGGTGTAATTCCTCTCTTGTGCTGAAATATAATGAGAATTAGCAGCTCCAACACCTTTACCCTTCCATTGAAAAATCTTAAGATCACTCGTAGATTGCTCTTCTACATTACGATATCGTGTGACACTTGCATTCACGTTGTTGGCACGCGAAAAATATTTGCTAGAGAAGTTAGTAATCTCTTTAGCTGCAAATGCTTCTGCAATACAACCCTCAACTCTTGCTTTGTTGCGCATTGTAGCTCTAAGTTTCTTCAATTCTCTTTCTTGGCTATACATCCATCTGAATTGTACAGGACCTGCTACCAATGCTTCATAAGGTAAATGCACCAGCAAATGTTGCATAACATTCATAAATCCAGGCGGGAACACTTTTTCCATCTTAGATACAAGCACAACAATTTCTTTCTCCCACTGTCGCATCATCTTTTTCGACACTTCCTTAGCACAAATATGTCTATAAAAGTAGCTAAGTTCAGCAAACATCTTCAACAAATCAGGTTTGAAGTAGCCACGAAACATTACCGGGATAAGTCTCTCCAACATAATGTGATAATCATGGCTCTTCAACCCATTCAGTTTACCAGTGTTGAGATTAACACATCGTTTTATGTTTGCTGCATAGCGGTCTGGAAACTTTAGTGTTTTCAACCAACTAAGTATTTGCTTTCTTTCTTCTGGTGGAACACAGTATGGAGCTCGTGGCCTACTTTCATTTCCGTTTGCATTTGTTATAACCTCAAGCCCAGGACGATCACAAATATCAGCTAAGTCTTTCCTCGCACTCAAATTATCTTTAGTTTGACCGGTAAAATCAAAACACATGCTTATGATGCTTTCAGCGACATTATGCTCCTGGTGCATCAAATCTATGTTGTGCGGTAAAAGCAACGCTTTTGCATATGGTAGCTCCCAAAGAAAAGAAATATGAGTCCAGTTGTGTTCTATACCGTACCCCTCGAAACCACCTTCAGCGGACTCTTTTAACTTTGCATGCCATGCCATTTTTTGCTTGCTTGTCAATCGACGAGGGGGTCCTTCTGTAACACTTTTGCCTTTTCGAAATGATCGTGTATCACTCCTGTAAGGGTGATTTGAAGGAAGGAATCGTCGATGGCAATCAAAGAAGCTGACTTTTCTTCCATACTTCAACCTGAAGGCATCGGTATCAGCCATACATATGGGGCAACACAGATTTCCATGGACACACCAACCAGCCCAAATGCCGTATGCCAACAAATCATGTATAGACCATAGATATGCGACACATAAAGTAAATTCACATTTCATATGACTGTCGTATGCCTTTACGCCTTGCCATAACTCTTTCAACTCCTCAATCAACGGTTGCATAAACACATTAATTTTCGTCCCAGGATGTTTAGGACCAGGAATGATGGCCGCTAGGAATATGTATCCTTCTTTCATGCACATGTTGGGACGGAGATTGTAAGGCATGATGAAAATAGGCCAACAAGAGCATGGACTGTTACTTGTGCTGAAAGGAGTGAAACCATCTGTTGACAATCCAAGACGCACATTTCTTGGATCTTTACCAAACTCCGGATCTAAACGGTCTAGAGCTTGCCATGCCGCACCATCTGAAGGATGTACCATAATATCTTTGTCATCACTCTCACGTAACCCTTCTGAATGCCACCTCATCTGCTTCGCAGTTTCTTCAGGAACAACCGTTTAAGTCTGTACGTGATAGGCATGTATCAAAGCTGTTTAACCGGTACCTTTGTACTTATTTCCTCCCCATCATCATTCAAAACCTTCACATGTCTAGATGCATTGCAATGCATACATTGAATATCGTTCTGGTGTTCCTTCCAAAACAACATGCAATTATTTTCGCATGCATCAATTTTCACATACCTCATGCCCAGACCTTCCAAAATCTTCTTTGAATGATATATGTCTTCCGACATCTTGTGTTTTGCCGGAAGGAGATCATTGATCAACTTCAAAATACCATTGTAGCAATTGTTTGAAAAATTGAACTTAGACTTCAGCCCCATAAGTCGTGTGACCGCCTACAGAACGGTCACACTAGCGCCCTCATATACTTTTTCATCTGCGGCGGCATGAAGTCTGTAAAACTTCTTTACCTCATCTAGCAGTGACTGCTCTTCGTACTCTCGAGCAACATCCGCCATCATCTCATCCATATGATCTTCATTCTCGTTTTTGTCTGACTCACTAGCATGATCCATCTCTCCATGCTCATGCCACACTAGATAGTCAGGCATAAATCCGTGCTTACAAAGGTGCAACATCATTTCAGACCTCTCGAAACGTCGACGATTCTGGCACCTGCTACACGGACATTTCACAAAACGAGCACCACTAGGAAATGCTTGGTTCACAAACTCATTTGCCATTTGTGCCCATTCCAAAGTGTACACACCATCTGAACTCCATCCATCATACATCACCTTACGGTCGTCACCCATTTTTCAACTTATAGCTTCAAAGCGGAAAATCATTATAATTAGTTTATTTCTATATTATGTGACGGTCACTAAAACTAGGCAGATAGGTCCTAAACCCACCCAAGAGTGGTCGAGTGGGTCGTGCTTATGACGACACGCATGGTCTAGATCCAGATGAAATTTTGGCAGCATAACCCCGCTGTTCTCCACTGCACGCCCGAAAATGGTGCAGCAGAGAACATCAGGGTTATGCCGTCGAAATCTCGTCCAGATCCAGACTCGCGTCTCGTCACAAGCCACGCCCCCCCCCCCCCCCCCCCCCGATCCACTCCCAGGCTGTCCAAAAAGGGACAATTCCGAACCTTCACATCTCACATGCCAATGGCATGTGATACGTGCCGATCCGAAACGGGTAATCAAATTCTATAGGTTACGTTCTTCATTTTCATTTTTCAATAATTTACAAGAGAGGAAAGAACAAGACAGAGGAGGAAAGTTTGTCAGAGTTGAAAGTTCTAAGTCCGGATCCACCGTTCAGGCGCGGTTAGTTAGTCGTCCTCATTATCGCCGTACGCATCTGTGCTCGTCTTAACGCATACTTCACAACTAGAATCATCTTTCACTACAATCCTCTCAAGCTACCATAATTATAAGAATATTTACTATATTACAAACACATAATTAGTCATCATATTGCAAATTCTAAAAAGAAGCAATCACATGCATGATACAAACTTTTAATCACATTCAAATCATATAGCATATTGAATATGAATCACATTCACGAGTTAGCAACTATATAATATGAATCACATTCACGAGTTAACACTAATCACATATATAATATGCTCACATATTTAGAAACTATTAATCATCCTCACATATATAAGTTAAACATGTAAATTTGCATATAATTTGAGAATTAACTATTAATTAATCTAACATATCCACATTAGCTTTGAATTAAGCTCACACATAGAACATCACATATACAAACTCATGAACCAAACAAAAATTACACATAATATTCAAATATGACTTCATTTTACCTTATGCATCAAGGAGGAGTGAGGGGCGTCGAGGGGGGCTGGACGGGGGCGCGGAGGAGACCCGGACGTGGGGCGCTGGACAAGGAGGCGCCAGAGGGGGGCCGAACCAGGAGGCGCCGGACGGCCGAGGAGCCCGGCGGGCGGGGGCGCGGGCGGGGTCGGTGGCGCGGGCGGGATCGGGGGCACGGGCTGGGTCAGGGGCGCGGGCATGGGCGAGGGGCAGCGGGCGGGGGGCGTAGGAGCGGGCCACGGGCGCCGACGATGGGGCGGCAGGCGGGGGCGCCGGCGAGGGGCGGGCTGGCGGCGGCGGCAGACGGGGCGCAGGCTCGAGTCGGGAAAACGACACCGCTTAAGGGTTTAGAGAAGAGACGCGCCGAAGGACATAGGTCCAGCCGGGCCCGCTTAAGAGCGTCGGTTTTCCCTGGCCGATGCTCTTAAATCCTGAGCCAGCTGGGCCCACATTAAATGTGTCGGTTTGTCTCCGGCCGACACACTTAGATCCTGAGCCAGCCGGGCTCGTGTTATGAGCGTCGGTGCCACCGACGCATTTAATATATGCATCGGTTTGGCCAACGAATTTAATAGGTGCGTCGGTTTGATCAAGAAAACCGACGCCTCTAACTTATTGATGTCGGTTACCCAAAACCGACACCCTTATAAGAGTTAAAAGCATCGGGCCGACGCATCTAAGTAAACCGACACCCTATTCGTCGTTTCCTGTAGTGGGCAACAATAAATTACGAAGTTGTAGAATAGATCCTTCCCTTTCCGAAAATGCATCACAATGGCCTAGAAGAGTTTTCTATGAGGAGATTGTGCAAAAATACAGCTGCTGGTTCACACAGTTTCAGAACAGCAGCATTTGTGATTATGGTGCACTTTCATCATCTTAGAAAGGTCTTTTGGCTTGGAGGTCAATAGAGAACTTATAGAAGACTTTCAAAGATTTCCAAAATGTATTCAATTGCCTCCATAGCCTTTCTAGATAAAAGATATGGAAGATTGATCACAGGGTACAAGATAGTTCAAAACTGGAGTATGAAACTCAGTTCTGTTCCAGATGACCATCCTGTGTAAATTCGAAATTTTTATACAGTAAAGGTCAGAACCAGGGTTTGAGTTTAATACAAAAGTTTTAGTTCACTTCACAACCTTTCAATATTGTACTTCCATACCTCCAGTGAGCTCTGGATTAAAAGTTATACAGGTTTGCAGTTGACTAAAATTTTCTGAAAATTTTGACATAACCTCCCCTGTATATGTTGTTATCACCCACAGTTTATACAGGTATATCAAAACAATATATTGAGGTAATGAAAAAATAAATCAGGTACAACAACATGTTAAAATCCCAGAAAAATAATGATTCATCCTTACCAAGTTGTTATACAGGTCAAAACGTGCAAATTCCAAACTATGCACAAATGGTTCCTGGTTTTGGACTTCCAGAACAGTGTTTGCGACAAATGGAATTAGGCACTGCTATTGCAAGATTCAGTCCAAGAGTCGAATATAAAGTTGATAGAGGACTTACAAAGATTTCCATATATATGTATATATATATATATATATATATATATATATATATATATATATATGTCACCTTTCTGGATTAAGAGTAATAACTATCTAAACTTCACAGATTGAATAAAGGGTTTCTGCCAGCAGTCTTGCAGATCTCTATATTGGACCCAAAATTTGATTTGGTTCAACGTCGAATTTGGGAACACATTGAATTACCAAGTTGTAGATCTGATTCTCCCCTTTCCAAATATGTATCGTAATGGTTTAGGGATTTTTGTACAGGAAGTTATGGCAAAAATACATAGAATTTTGCAATGGTATAGGCATCTGGAGTAGTTTTGGTAGAGTTCAAATTTCACCAGGTTATCAAATCTTTCTGCCTTAGTAGTCAACAGAAAGTTTGTAGAGGCTTTCAAGAGCTTTTCATCCATATAGCATACCCCTATGTTCTCTAACAACTAACCAATATTGCAACCTAGCGAAGTTTAGCAAACTTCTGTCAGAAACAAAGAATTCTGGTTCTATACCTTCCTCGAGCCGATAACCAATGACACAAGTCCAAACCTACCAGCAACTGATAGTCGGACTTCAAACACAATGCATCCATTCTGTCGTGGGGGATGCTCAAGTATCAAATGTGATACTGACGGTACTACGTGCCTCACCAAACTAAAAATTCTAACCGGTATATCCGGATACGTCTATAGGTGGCCCTAGTATCATTCACTCGCAAACGTGTTCTACACGGGTCGCTACCGTAGTTAATGTACCTGCAGAAGACAAACAATCCCCTTTCACTCCTTCACACCACAAGGGCAGCACGGGGAAACACGACAGGCAGTTACAATATTATATATGAAAGTAAATGCATACGACTCTGATGTGAGCCGCCCTCGAGCGATGTCATGTCTCGAGGTACATGGTTGTACTACGTATGTACAACAAAGACTCCCGCACGAACCAACTTATACACGCTCGGGCATACGTGTTTCGCATGCTCCTATAGAACATGAATAGTTCTAGAGACGCATACTATCAGGTTATCCACCACCCGGTGGGGGCTCCCACTAATTTTGAAGCACGCTAGAGTACCGCGTGTCATATGTTCTCAGAAACATGGAGAATTTCAGAGACTCATATTAACTTTTTGTGCTAAGCCATGGAAACAATCACATACCACTTCTCGTATGGAAGAGCTTACCAAGATTGATCCGCTCTCGGTGGCGTACCTTACCTCTTACCAGATGTTGGAGCGTCGTTACAGAAATAGTAACAAGTATGTTAGCTTACCACCTTTATATCTTATACTATTAATTATATGGGCATATAACTATTTCCTCACTCATATACTCCTAAGTTTTTGAAAATATGCTCTTTTCAGGCACATTGTTCCCAATGATGCTCTGATACCATGCTGTGGGGATCGGGGTCCCGACATCCAAGGATCTCATTGGGTGGTGTCGTGCGATGCGACACCCAACAATATACATGAAAAGAACCAGAATAAAATACAAATCAAGTCTTTTATTTATAAATATAGAGGAAGTTTTTACAATACTAAACGAAGGAAAGAGGCTATACATGATATCTATGATCTCAGCTCTAGCAATGCAAAAGCAAAGTCGTCCATGCCCTTAGGACGCTTCACACTAGGAACACTCACTCTCCGGATCACGGTGGCGTGCAGAGGTCCCACTCAGCCATGAACCTTGATGTGGATAAGGCGCCGCCGTCAAGCCCTTCATCAACGGTATAACCTATGAAAACTCGTTAACTGCAAACGTGAGCATAAGGCTCAGCAAGACTGACCTGTCTCACTAGACATATGCAAGGTAAAGACTAAACATAGGTAGGAAATAGCATAAGTATACTCACCTACAAGTGGATCCTTATAGTCATGTTTTAAGTAGCAAATGCCATTCCTCAGGCACGAAACATCATAGAGTCCGTGTTGACGGCTCCTAAGATATAATAACAAATCATCCCCGGCAACAGCGCCAGAAATGCTTGTTGGTATTTCTTAACACCACAGATCATCTCCGGTAAAGGGATGAGATCCGCAAGCGCACAGAATATACCGTTGTAGCATTTCACCCATGAGTATTCCCAAGGGTATCGTATTTATCCCAAAGGAAGGCAATGGAGTAATGTATATACTACTCTTATGGTCAAGCTATGGGATACTAATCAATTATTCGGACAGGGGGTAAGTTGATAATAGGGGTAGTGTGGCACACACCTAGGCAATCTATTCTAAAGGGTAAAATGGGTCCTAAAGGGAGATTGGATTGAGAGTTAGAGAGTTGCTCCTACAATGCTCCTAATACATATACATAGCCTAAGGTAGATACTAATGGTCATGTCAACGATGAATTCCTATGCAATGCTATTCAACACATCGGGCACGGGATTACCCCTAGCAATACTAGGGCGACTCCCGCCAAGAGCCTGTGGCATAGCCGAACGTGGAGGATTACAAAGGACAGATAGGGCTATCACCACCTACTGTCTACCTCTTCTATCTGTAGGTCTACGAGACATCCAACGCTACTTAAATACTCTAGCACCATGCTAGCATACTAAGCAAATACCTTAGGAGCCATGGCACAAGCCATCCTAAGGCAATGACTAACCTAAACATCGTTGAACCAATGTTGAAGCATAGCATAAGTTATTCATATTAACATAATCATGTCAAAACTACATAGACTATAGTGGGGGTCTATAGTGTTTATGACCATAAGATGTGATCATGAGAGTGAAATCATAGAGACTATACCTTCCACATACATGGACTCCACAATCAAACAAGAAACACTTTGTCCAAGTATACGTATAAAAGAAGACTAAAGATAATATCTTTATTGAGCACAAAGTCACAAATACAAGAAGGAATACATAAGCCATACCTTTCCCAATGTGGAATTGGGAAGAGAGACTCCTTCTACTCCTTTCCCAATTTGGACTTGGGACTAGAGGCTCTCCTCTCTACATCCTAACTCCTCTAAGGACTATGGAAGATAGTGTGTACAATAGAATGATGCCCAAGTGGTGTGTGTTGAAGTGAGGGGTAGGGGGTCCTATTTATACTAGTGTTGAGGTCGGTTCCCGCCACCAAAAGTTTGGTGCAAAGACCAGGTCGGTCGACCCCCTGGTTCGGCCGACCTAGTCATTGCACTGTTTCTCGTGTGCTTTCTCCAGGTGGCTGCTAGGTGGGTCCCATTGATGTATATGGGTGATACACTGTTGGATCTCCTCGGATACTTCTATTTGTGGGCCATTTGATCCATGGGATGCCACGTGTCGTCGCCTGATTGGCTGGAATGATATTTTATAGGATTGGTCCCTCTACATTTCCTCATTTCCTGCATAAAATGCTGCATACACATATTTCTCCAAGTCGAAGTGGAATTGGGTTAGATAGAAAGGTGATGTGTGCAAGAAATGACAAATCCTTCACATAATCGAGTTAAATTGACGGATGAAATTGGTATATAACAGCCGTCAACAAACTCCGCCAAGCTTATCCTTTGCTTGTCCTGAGCAAAGTCAATACTTTAGGTTGACGATCAGGAGTTGCTACAATATCTTATTTTCAAAAGTATCTAATGCACAACAAGATACTCTACCTAGTATTGCAGAAATTGGCTATGATACTCTACCTTTCTTAAGTTATCATGGGGCTTACGCTTTTTCATATTCATGAGTAGTTGAAAGATAGAATAGCAAATGGAGCAAACATAGTGTAAAAATCAAGTTCCACTTAAATCCTGGAGAATTCAACTTAGATATTAAGTACCTCAATTTCATTCTCTCAATCACTCCTTTGTGGATAGTGGAAATATTTCCTCACCAAAGCATTGTGCCTCTACTATTCCTACTCATTGAATATGGCTTGTATGTGGAGCTTGGTAGGGGAAGTAAGTAGGAATATTTGCATCACATATATTGCTAAGTCAAAAGAGTAAGCCTTAGGAGAATTCAAATCAAAACTTTTTGATTCAAGACTAGTGCATGTGTGATGGAGTGGAAGTGGATGTGGATACTTGAGATAACTCCTTTTTGGTATAATCTCTCTTTCTTTTGCAGGGATGAAACATGGCTACTTTCACTACAGGAATATCGATCAATTACGTCAGCTAAAGGCAACATAATTAAGGCCTAAACCAACGTAAGTAAATTAATTACATCAAATTTTCCTTAATTACGTCGGCAGTTGGCCGACGTAGCGGTTTGGACGTAATTAAGGTAACTTACGTTGGCCACTGACGTAAGTTACCTTAATTACGTCGGTCTGCAGCAGCCGACGTAAGTCACGTACCGGGATGGGCTGCGGCGCCGGCTTTCCCGGCCGCCGCCGCCGCCTTACCCTAGAAAGCAAGGCGACAGGGACGCCTTACGATGACGGAGCGCCTTACCGCTTTAGCGTCACTTTGCGAGGCTAAAGCGACGCCTTAATAACTATGTTCAATGACAAAATATACTGCGTTTCTCAGTTCACCCGCTAGCGCTTGCTTCTTTTGCGTGCCGCCCACCGCTTTGAGCTCCTCTGCCGGCGGCGAGCTCCTCTCAGCGCGAACTCCTCCGCATGCTGCATGACGCACCAAGCTACGCCGCTGCCCTGATCTCCTCTGCTCACCCCTACACACAACCCACCTCCTCTCTCTCTCTCTCTTGGAGTTACCGGCGACGCCGTGGCACCCGACAGCCAGCCGCCCCGACGCTGCCCTCCTCATTGTGCAATTAACCACTTAAGAATAAATAGATAAACCACTGAGCATAATTAAACGCATAAGCAAATTAACAACTTAAATAAACCACTTAAGCATAATTAAATAATTTTAAGCAATTTAAGCATAATTAAATTAACCACCTAAGCATAATTAAGCAAATTAAGCAAAAATAAGAAAATTAAGCATAATTAAATAAACCGCTTAAGCTTAATTATGCATAATTAAGCAAATTAAGCATAATAAAATAAACCACTTAAGCATATTTAAGCAAATTAACCACTTAACCATAATTAAATAAACAATTAAGCAATTTCAGCAAAATTTAAAAAATTTCAAATTCAAAATTGAATTTGATTTCAATTCAAATTGAAATTTGACTTTCAATTGGGGGGGGGGGGGAGGGCTCGGGGAGCAGGGTGAGGGTGGGGGGGGAGGCGCGAAGCAGGGTGAGGGTGGGGGAGGGTAGGGGGAAGGGGGGCCGGGGAGGGGAGGGGAGGGGAGGGGGGCTGGGGAGGGGAGGGGAAGGGGGCGGCGCTCGGCCGTGGAGGGGAGGTGGAGGGGGAGGGGGAGGGGGAGGGAGGGTCGGACGGCGGCCGTCAGCAGGGGAGGGCGGGGTGGTGCTCTGGGAGGGGGGCGGGGGGGTCGGGCTGGTGGTCAGGGAGGGGAGGAGGGGAGGGGGAGGAGGAGGGGAGGGGAGGAGCATAACCTGGCGTTGGCGGCGCAGTGGCGGTGGCGGACGGCCGGCGGCGGCGACGGTTGGCGAAGCGGCGGCGGCGGAGGAGCTCAGCGGCAGCGACAGGTTGGAAAGCGGCGTGTGCGGGGTAAGAAAGGGAAAAGAGAAGGCGCGGCGGGGGTAGGTTAAAATACTTAACTTACGTCGACTAAATAGTTAAGTAACATCAACCTATTTAACTTACATCGGCCAGCCTTCCAACCAACGTAAGTTAATCCTTACTTATGCCGGCATCTTTATTTACGTCGGCTAGTTGTCCAGGCCGACGTAAGTTTACATTTATTGCTGTTGGTCTTCTAACTCACGTCGGCCACCGACGTTAACTCACATCGGCCGCCGACGTAAGTTAGTTAACTTATGTCGGTTTTTACTGCCCGACGTAAGTTATTTAATTTACGTTGGCTGGCCGACGTAAATCAAGTTGGCCAACGTAAGTGATAGCGTTTCCTGTAGTGTTTTTTTTCTCTCATGCTTATGAAGTAAGCATGCCTTTTTTTCATTTTCTTTTTGTAGCCATGTCTTCTACTCCCTTTCTTTGCAATAAATTTTAAGAGAGTGCTAATCATGAATAACATGGAGTTTCTCTTTTTGTTGTGGTATGGTGGATATGATGGACGTTTTGCTTACTTCTAGTGTAGAAGTATAGCGTGTTCAAGTGGAGTCTTGAATTCAAAAAGAGTTGAATGATTTCTCACATAGGTCTATACTAGTTTGACCTGGCTCAATGTGAAAGCAAATAGCATATGCATAAGGTTTTGTCTATGTATGAACATCATATGGCTTTGGTAGGTATTTCCAATCAATTTAAGGAAAATTAAATCTTTTTAGAATTTCTCCGAAAATCTAATTTTTACTTTCAAACTAGGACTAGCAGCCCTATTACCAATTCTAGTCTTGCAACAACCTAGAATTAGATTAAGCTTTTGCTACCCACAACTTCCAAATTAAGGTAAAAGTATTTCAAACCAATGAAAGCAATATTTGGAGAGTAGCAAGTTGTAAGCTAGAGACTTAAGAAAATAAAACAGAGCAACTATTCATCATTTAATCTATGTGAATTCTAAATCATTATTACAGCACATCTTTATTTGATGAAAGCAAATCTAACATATATATATATATATATATATATATATATATATATATATTTTAAAATGCAAGGTGGATGACGAACGGATGGAAAATAAATATGCAATGGATGATTTGAAATAAAAATGTAGTGCGTGTGATACAAGTTACTTCAAGTGGGGGTCCTCCCCCAAGCTTATTATTGATCAAGATCTGTGATAGGGGTTGAAACCCTAACGACAGAGGTAGGCCATGAGTTGGCCTATCCTTGTTGCAGCGTGGCTTTGACAATGGTGGGTTGAGTGTTGATTGTTGTGTTGCCTCCCATGGACACCATGAGTGTGGTTGAATAGAGTGTTTTCGATGTTCATCGTCCGCACATCAGGGTCTCCATGTGTTGGGTGTGATTTGTCATTCCTTGTCTAGGATAATGATAACCTTTAGATCCAAAGGAATTACGTGCACTCAAGATACATTGAGTATGTTCCGTCATTCTTTTGCTAAGGTGTATCATATCTTTTTGCCATAAGGGAGTGACATGTGCCCAACATGCATTGGGTACGATCAGTTGTTCCTTGGGTAAGGTACAACATACCTTCTAGCCACATAGGAACAACTTGCACCCAATGATGGTGGCAAATCCCTTGAGCTTGAATGAGTGCTTAGAATAGTTGAGAGCATAATGCTCTCACCCATTCGTGGCAGCCCATTGGTTGCTCATGGGGGGTTCCCATTTCAAATCTCTAGCCTCGTATAGTTATGATTGACCTTTGGGCATAATTTCCGATAGGTAGCAACCATCCTCATTTACTCCTTGGCCAAGAGATGTTGAAATGGGATCCTCTAGGGATCCCAACAATCAGCTTCTTGAATGCCTGCATAGTAATATTACTCCTGCAAATTTCCTCTCTTGAATGGAGAGGGATGGTTAGCTCCCGAGACTTGTACAAATGAACGTTCGAGTTAGGTAATCGAACTTTCATTTGTACATACGGGGAAGAACAAAATCATATATGCATTGGATCCAATGTCAAGTGTATCTATGATCAATGTGTTTTTCATTGATAAGAGTGGAGCTTTATGGATAATTCATGTTGCGTATTTTCTAAAGCTCCTACTCATAGCAATGCATGTGATATAAATATACTATATGGATCCCTACACCTTTTAAAGTTTCTAACCATCTTATCTTTCAAGAGCAAATTTTTATCATTTAGACCATGACAAACAAGATTCTCAATTTTATCCTCCTGAACCTCACTAGGAATTTGAAATTTAGTGACTCCTCCTAAAAATGCAATTCAATTTCAGAGCAAGGATATCACTTATTCCTAGGAGTTTGAAATCTAGTGACACCATCTATGCATGAAGCTCAATTAAAAATTATGGTTGTCACTATGCCCATGTTTCTATATGCCAATTCACCAATTAAGTCATGCCCAAAAGTTTTGTTCTCTAAACCTCGACAAAAAATGACTAAGTTTACAAAACAATTCTTAAAGGATTCTAGGTACTTGTTTGAGGTTTTTCCAAGTAAGGTGGGATTTCCTTTTGGAGATCCAAAAGTCAATACCCACGCTTACTCTTGTGAGGATGCTTGAGAATTGAATGATGAGGAAGTGTCAACCTTCCTCACAAATGCAAGCAAATACATCAAATTCTATAGCATACTAAACAATGAAAAATTATAAACTCATACCTCATTTGAAGAGCAGTTGGTGACGGAGGTCTTTGTGTGAGAAACTCACAACATTGATTTTTGGCATAGGCTTGATGGTTGATGTCAAATGCCAAGTTGAGATTGGATTTGGCAATGGATTTGGTTCTGGCTCCTCCATTGGGTCATCATCTTGAACATTTCTCTTCCTCAAACTCAAAATGAGTTTGAAGGAGAGAAGTGTTCTCAAATCCTCCCAATGTTGACTTGAGCATGATGAAACCTTCCACTTTCTTGCCATACCACCTCTTCACAATTTTGACCTAGTTGCACTTTAATCAAAAACACACAAAACAACTCAAAAACAGGTTACGTTAGCCAAAAGCAAATTGAACCCAATTTTCAAATTGTCTTGCCCAGCTTGAAATAACTTGTAAATGCAATGAGGGTCAAAGCAAATCTTTTTGGTTTGAACTAGGAAGATAAATTCAAGTGGTGATGCACGTAGTTCATATCCAATTAAATTTATCCCCTAATTCAAAATTTTAGTTTTACGATGGTTGGAAATTTTACTTTCCAACATGCAATTGTGGAATTTCAAACATGCAAATGCAAGGGTTCATGCAATCTGGGAAACAAATATGAGATAAGTACTAATTAACCTATTGGCAATGACTCACCGAATTTTTGAAGTCCGGTGAGTGATAACTACCAATTAACCTATTGGCAAGGACTCACCGAATTTTTGAAGTCCGATGAGTAGGACTTACCTCCGTTCTGTTCAGCGTGATGATTTGTTGTCCAATCCCGTAGTTGAAGATGTGGACGATTTCTTCTGTTTTGACACGCCAAACTCATTTGGTTGTCATTTGGACATGTGGGCCACATGGTGGCCCTAGCCTCTCCCCGTTGTATTGATATAGACACGTTATTGTAGCGACGGGTTCTCCCTCTTGAATGTATTCCTTCATGAGCAAGGTGAGGCTTTGTCCTTCTTAGTGGTGCCACTCTGACCATATTGATATTCCATTGAATCAACCCATACCTTGATCATGGGTCAAAGGCTTCCTTGGGTATGATGACATGTGGACTCCACAATCAAACAAGAAATGCTTCATCCACAATGTCGCTTGCCCTAGGTTGAATGGGTTTGGTCGAAGTGTGGGAATCCCAACAAGTGATGTGGGAAATCTTGGACTTTGAATGCTCCTTAAGTTCTTGTCCTTGGCCAAGATCTTCATGTGAATGTTGTCTTGATTTCTGCTTGGCCAAGATACTTCAAGGTAGGCTAGTTGAACTTAAATCCCTTGGAAAGCCATAGCCTCCTAGAATACAAGGGTCATGTTAATTCCACCCTTGACCTCCTTGTGAATGGTAGCTATTGGAGTTGTTGTTTGAAAAAGTTCCTCATGGGTCTTAGGGAAATAATTCCCACGCATCCCATGATGACATGGATTTTTACAAATCATGTGAATATCCATGACTTGGATTATCCAAACAAATCTCCATTGACTTGGTATTCATGATACTTAGATGGGAGGTGTAGTTCCATAACTAGCATGTACACCTTGTGATGTGGTGTGCAGGACAAGCTATGGCTACTCGAGCATTCTTCAATTCACCCCTTGAGTGGAGACCTTCTTCTCATCCATGATGGATGAGAATAGGGCTCCATCAGCTCCAGCACGAATGTGGTCATGGATTGGTGGAACCAACCCATGACACGAGTGTTGGATGAAGAGCCAGCTATCCACCCCATGGTGGAGGCAAACCAAGAAGAAGTTCTTGGATCCTTCCCCAAGGTTGGGTATGGATGACTTTGGCTCCTACTGAAAGCTGAAATTCTCCCGCAAAAACGCAATGGTGTTGCCTAGCGGACATTTGTTGAGGTACGCCTTAAATCATCTTGCTGTTTAGTACTTTCGTCCTCGTTGGCCATCCCATACAATGGGTTGGCCAACACTACCCTGTTTTCACACAAAGGAGAAAACAAACAAGGGTAATCCTGCCTAATAACTATTAGTACCTATAGCTTAATCACAAGTGATAGCTATCCATCACTTCCTCTGCCTTCTCCGGCAACGGCGCCAAAAATGCTTGTTGATGGCTCCTAAGATATACTAACAAATCATCTCCGGAAACGGCGCCAGAAATGCTTGTTGGTATTTCATAACACCACAGATCATCTCCGGTAAAGAGATGAGAACCGCAAGCGCACAGAAGATACCGTTGTAGCATTTCACCCATGAGTATTCCCAAGGGTATCGTATTTATCCCAAAGGATGGCAATGGAGTAAAGTATATACTACTCTTATGGTCAAGCTATGGGATACTAATCAATTATCCAGACAGGGGGTAAGTTGATAATAGGGGTAGTATGACACACACCTAGGCGATCTATTCTAAAGGGTAAAATGGGTCCTAGAGGGAGATTGGATTGAGAGTTAGAGAGTTGCTCCTACAATGCTCCTAATACATATACATAGCCTAAGGTAGATACTAATGGTCATGTCAATGATGAATTCCTATGCAATGCTATTCAACACATCGGGCACGGGCTTACCCCTAACAATACTAGGGCGACTCCCGCCAAGAACCTGTGGCATAGCCGAACATGGAGGATTACAAAGGACAGATAGGGCTGTCACGACCTACTGCCTACCTCTTCAATCCGTGGGTCTACGAGACATCCAACGCTACTTAAATATTCTAGCACCATGCTAGCATACTAAGCAAATACCTTAGGAGCCATGGCACAAGCCATCCTAAGGCAATGACTAACCTAAACGTCGTTGAACCAATGTTGAAGCATAGCATAAGTCATTCATATTAACATAATCATATCATAACTACATCGACTACAGTGGGGGTCTACAGTGTTTATGACCATAGGATGTGATCATGAGAGTGAAATCATAAATACAATACCTTCCACATACATGGACTCCACAATCAAATAAGAAACGCTTTGTCCAAGTATACATATAAAAGAATACTAAAGATAATATCTTTATTGAGCACAAAGTCACAAATACAGGAAGGAATACATAAGCCATACATTTCCCAATGTGGAATTGGGAAGAGAGACTCCTTCTACTCCTTTCCCAATTTGGACTTGGGACTAGAGGCTCTCCTCTCTACATCCTAACTCCTCTAAGGACTATGGAAGATAGTGTATACAATAGAATGATGCCCAAGTGGTGTGTGTTGAAGTGAGGGGTAGGGGGTCCTATTTATACTAGTGTTGAGGTCGGTTCCCGCCACCAAAAGTGCGCGAATCAGTCACCATTGACTCCAAGGACCCGGGAGAAGCCAACACGTGGAGGCTGACCGAGTTTGGTGCAAAGACCAGGTCGGCCGACCCCCTGGTTTGTCCGACCTGGTCATTGCACCGTTTCTCGTGTGCTTTCTCCAGGTGGCTGCCAGGTGGGTCCCATTGATGTATATGGGTGATACACCGTTGGATCTCCTCGAATACTTCTGTTTGTGGGCCATTTGATCCATGGGATGCCACGTGTCGTCGCTTGTTGGCTGGGATGATATTTTATAGGATTGGTCCCTCTACATTTCCTGCATAAAATGCTGCATACACATATTTCTCCAAGTCCAAGTGGAATTGGGTTAGATAGAAAGGCGATGTGAGCAAGAAATGACAAATTCTTCACATAATTGAGTCAAATGACAAATGAAATTGGTATATAACAACCGTCAACACTCCGCAATCAAACAAGAAACGTTTAGCCGATGATATGACATGCCCAAAGCACATAATGCTATTATAGGTTAAGTGCTTGGAAACTTTAAACTTTAATTGTGCTATCTCTAAGCCACACAAGATTGCAATACAATATTCTAGTCATTGTAGCAATTCATAATGTTTTAACCACTATAGATTACTACATCACAGCGTAGTAAACAAGTGGTACTCAAATAACCGCGAGGGACGGTGATTGCAATCAGTTGACACCCGAATAAGACGTCACGAACACCAGTGCGTAAGAAGCGTGTGGTGCTCCTCATGACATCATCTACAGCAACCTTTAATAAGAAACTGAAACGCCGAACCAGTCCCACCATCACCGGCATAAGGTCCCCGCAGAGAGCGTGTCTGTGCCCGCCGGCAGATTTACACCTTGCTGCCCTCAACCCACCCCTATCGACAGTGGGCTATGCCTCGACACCCAAGTTATTAAGTTACATCGATTTCCTGGGTTCCATATGCCCAGTATGCATCCAATACAGTTCAAACTTGTCCAACAAGGCCGCACACGGATCGATTCTCAATTGACACAAGCAGGGCTACGCATGTGAGACCACGTCTCGCTGCCTCCTATCCCGCTGCTCGGTCTCCAAATCATATTCATAAACCATTCTTTAATAAAATCCACCCCGTGTGATAAAATGCTATCTCGATTACAACTACTCCGTAGGATTGAAGAGCATGTGTAAAGCTACCAGGGGGGTGAATGGTAGATTAAAACTTTTCAGCGGAAGCAACAAAAAACCACTCAGCAGAAAATGATCTATTAAAAAAATGTGTGTGGAACAATTCTAAAGGTGATAAATTGTAACTAAACAAGTATAGATTGTGGAGAGTCAATTCACGAAGACATCACAACAAGTATCACGAAAATCCATCGAGAAAAACTCAAGTTACGATCAAAAGATCAAACAAAGGTCAATTAGTTTTACCCAAGAATAACAATTCTGGAATACTGCAAAGAAACTCTTGTAGATCCAATATGATAGAAAATCAAGTTGTGAAGACAACCCAAAAATAATCACGTCAATCAGATCTGTAAAACTCGAGTTATGGTAAAACCACCAAAGAAAGGTAGTGCTGTGCAGAAACTCGACGAGAAAGACTTGAAGAAAACAAGTCGGACGAACAATGCACAAAAGTTCCTTCAAACTATGAATTTTATTGATCAAAACTCACAAAGAACAGCCCCAAAGTCATGCACCACGAGCTCTGGCCTCCCTTGCTTATATAACCAGCCCTTAGGGCAACCCAAACCTAACTAGGACTCTAATCCTACTCAATTCACGAATCAAAACATTTCATAACCGCTCAAGACTCTTCTATACGCAGATAGAAGCAATCTTAAGACTTCCAAACACCTTAGGAACGTATCCCACATTCCTAAAACAACTCAAATTCGTGACCCACATGAAATCCTATCATAACCAACTCAAATCTTTCCATATTTGAGTCAAACACGACTTAGCCGCAGCCTGAGTCCATAACCTAGTCGGTTGGACCTTTCCGACCAATTTTTTACGCCCACATCTTTTCATCACACCGTGAAACCATGTATCCATGTCCATGCACTCCTTGCACATGTGCAAACACCTTCCAACGACGTCCACAATACCTTCATATGCATTGTTCTTGATTCATACATGTTGTGCAACCTTCCGATCAACTGAACCACAATTCCTCTCGAACTTGGTTGTTGAACCTCATCTTCTCCCTAAGACCAGTCCCGTCACCAGCCGTGTCTTGAACTCAAGCAACACCTGCACATGAATAAACAACCAATACTTCCGAGTACAAGTCCTGGACTTGACTCTCGTTAGTTCCGAAACCACAACACCTCACATGAGCACCTCACATAAGCATGTTGCAAACCATAGCAAAAACATATCAACCATTACCACTAAAACACATCAAAAACTTAGTAAAAGAATACTAAGCAAACTTTCCATAGATGTAAAGCAAGTTCGAATCAATTAAAAGTAAAAGAAGAACCACTGCGATCAAGCTCCAAACCTTGCCAAAGCTAACCGGACCTTGAACCGGAGCTTACCAAAACTAACAGGATCTATCTCCGGAACTTACCAAAGCTAGCAGAACCTAGCGCCGGAGCTAACCAAAACTAGTCTGACCTAGCACTGAAGCTTACCAAAGTTAGTCGGACCTAGAGCTGGAGCTAACCAAAGCTAGTCAGACCTTACGTCGGACCTTGCTGGAGCTACCCAAAACAAGCCGGACCTATCGTCGGACCTTGCTGGAGCTCAGACCTAGAGCTGGACCATGATGATAAATGTGTTTTGGTATATTCAAAACATTTATCGCCATAGCTAATGTATTGAGAACACATAGGTCTCACAATCTCCCCCATGATGAATGCATTGGCAACACCACTTAAAATCTGAACATTGGCATATTCACATGAAAAGTTTTGAAAACAATTTCTCCCCCTTTTTTTGAAAATCAAATGACATAGAAATAAATTTCTCCCCTATACTTATTTCTCCCCTTTGCATTCTTCTCCCTCTTTGACAATGTATTTAGCAAGGTACAAAAGAGAAATTTTAATTTGTTATGAGCACATTATAACATATACATATAAAACAAAGCTCACCCAAGTCATACTATCAAGTAACTTACACTATCACAACAATGAGATACATAAAGTAGTGTAAGCCATGCTAGAGATCAAATGTAATTTTCAATTTTTAGCAAGTCATGATCTCATAAACTTAACTATTTCAAAACCTGAAACCATGACACTTGTTAATGCATTTTATTATTTTTCAAATCACAAATTTAGATCATATGATATGTGCAAGAGATTATATGCACATCTGCCTTATTCTAACCAACCAAGCCAAGCCTATGTCGTTTGACAATCATAAGCTTAAGGACTTGGTTTTAGTCATACTCAACTTCTTCCAAGTTCATATCTAAGTGCAATGATAAGCCATCTCAAAAGAAGAAGTGTGATGCATGCATATTCTCTTGATCTTTTCTCAATTTATATTTGTTCATAAAACTCACAATGTGAGTTGATTACTTGATTTATTCATTATGATTAAAAGCACTCGTGATCATGCAACAAGTTCAAAACAACAAGAAGGTTCGATCATGACCAGATTTAGTGTAAGTAATTATTCCAATTACTAGTCATGGCAAAGACTACAAAATGTATAACATGAGTAATGTAGTAAGAACTTTTAGCATGTAAAAGGAATAACATATGTATGAAATGCTATGCTCATATTATTTTAAGTTCAGTTCACACATAGACTTCCCATGTTTCAAAACTCCCCCTCAATTTTAGCCATGAGGATGCATAATCCATATTTCACTCCGAATGTAACAAAAAATGAGTGAAATCCAAAGGTTTTGTGAAAATGTCAGCCAATTGTTGTTCGATATCTACATGGTAAAGCACAATGTTTCCTTTTTCAATATTATCACGGAGAAAGTGATACCTAATGTAGATGTGCTTAGTTCTAGAATGCTGTACAGGGCTTTTAGCAATGCAAATGGCACTAGTGTTATCACAAAACAGTGGAACACTATCTAGATCAACCCCATAGTACTTAAGTGTTTAAACAATCCAAAGAATTTGTGAGCAAGCACTAGCAGCAACTACATATTCAGATTCGGCCGTGGATTTTGCAACTGAGTTTTGTTTTCTAGAGGACCAAGCAACAAGTGAATTACCAAGAAAATGACAGGAACCGAAAGTACTTTTACTATCAATCCTACAACCCTCAAAATCGACATCCGAAAAAGCTTTCAAAGTAACGATTGAGGAAGAAGGAAGAAAAATGCCAAATTATTGAGTTCCATGTAAGTACCTGAGCATCCTTTTGATAGCTTGACGATGTGAAGCATGTGGGGAAGCTTGAAACCGTGCACAAAGACATACGCTGAATTGTATGTCCGGTCTTGATGTCGTGAGGTACAAAAGTGATCCGATCATGCTTCTATATTCCTTTTGATCCACGGGTTCACCATGTTCATCAAGTTCAAGTGTTGATGTTGTTCCCATTGTTGTTCGAAGAGCCTTGCTTTTGTACATGTTGAGCGCTTGAGAAGGTCCCTTTTATACTTCATTTTATGCACAAAGTTACCTTCCTCGGTTTGCTTGATTTGCAGCCCCAAAAAGTGAGTTCACCCATCATACTCATTTCAAATTCTGAACTCATCATTGCTGAAAACTTGGACACAAGATCATGAGAAGCACAACCAAAGATAATATCATCCACATACACTTGAACGAATAATGAGTTATTTCCATGCTTAACCACAAAAAGAGTTTTATCAACCTTGCCCATGGTAAACCCCCTTTTAAGTAAGAATGTTTTTAACTTATCATACCATGCTCTAGGAGCTTGTTTTATACATGTCGAAGCGTACGAATGACACTTCCCCGGTACTACTAAAATGTATCCCACAGAGGTTCTTGTATCGGTTTGGGCGCGCAAAGATCTTAGACAAGATGATGACACGGAGGATTTACGTGGTTCAGGCCGCCTCAGCGTAATACCCTACTCCACGGGGTGTGTGTTGTTGTATTTAGGATTTCAGTAGTGCTGGCGTGCGTATGAGCTTGCCTGTTTTGTACCGAGCAGCACATCCCTTTTATAGACCAAGGGGTGGCTGTTACATAGGTTGCCTAGTCCGACATGTGGACCCGATGATTATTCTTGCCTAATACACAATTAAGTATGTTTAAGCACCCTAATGACCTGATAACGCGCCCTAATGGTGGCGTTACCATAATTAAGGGTCTTCTAATCATGCGCCATTAATAGTGCATTAATGGAGCATAATCAGGCCTTGTAATTGTAGCAATAAGAGTCCTTGAATACTTATGTCATTGGAGATCCGTATGTATTCCCATCGGTGGCGTAGGTCCGAAGGCTTGACACGTGGCAGATCTGGAGCTTTCCCTTGCGGGAAGGTAGGTCCGAAGCTGCTATACACGTGGAGGAACCAGAGCTTCATTCTACTGGGGGTTAGGTCTGAGGTCACTGTACACATGTCAATACCGGAGCTACCCTATGTAAAGGGTGAAGCTCTGATCTTGTGTTACACGTGGTAGTGTCGGAGCTCTCCTATGTATGAGGTGGGTCCAGTGCCGTTTGACACGTGGGGCCTATGGAGGTCTTCAACTTTGACAAGTGGAATTCTCTTGCACTTCTTGCGGTATCATGGGGTACCCGATACGCAGGGTACCGATAGTGGCCCCCGGGCCCACCTATGGAAGAAAACCCTTTGGGTTAAGTTGTTCTACCGGAGGTGGGGCCATCCTCGGTTCCCGCGCTGCAGCTTCAAAGGTCTTTTGATGCACCGTTGGGGAAATGGTTCGGGGTTAAACCATCGCTGCGTGAATTGTTTTGAATGCGGCAGATGAGATCTTTGAGTGTGGATCTCATGCAACTGAAGGTCGCCGGTTCCCAATACGAAAACCGTATTATTTTCGTGCCTTGTCAGACTGCCGCCTTTGGGTTTCCCGCCGCCCATCATGAAAACGGTTCGCCTGGGGTAATTACCTCGACCTCTTAATTGGGGTGGCCCCCGGCCCATTCGTAATTAATGGGGTAGGTTCTTTGTAATGTGGACTTGCTCTCGTTGCGGTTTCCATCCAAGCATCATGGAGGCTTACATAAGAAGGAAAGTCCGCACGGTTTGAGGAATCTTTACGCTTTCGATCAAACTCGCGCTCAGAGCCTCCCAAACTTTGCCTAGCTTTCTCCTCTTTCACTCCACTTTGACACGATGGAGTTAGGTCTTCCCAAGAGCCGCATCAAGAGCAAGGATAACTTGATGCCGGTCCAGACCTTCATGGGATGGTCCAGCGACTCCTTCAACCACTTGGTCTGTGCCGGCAAGCTCCCCTTCAAGAAGGAGCGCCGCGGGGAGATGGTGTACTTCTTAGTGTATGCCATGGTGGGACTGATCCCACCTTTCTCGAGCTTCATCTTGATGCTGCTAGACTTCTACGACCTCCAACTGCATCACCTCGGCCCGCACTCCATCTTACTCATGGCAACTTTCGTCCACTTATACGAGATGTGGGTGGGCGTGCTTCCCTGTGTCGAATTGTTTCGGACCTTCTTCACATCCCATACCACCGGCAAGGGGACAGCGTTGCTGGGCTTCTACTACTTTCTGAAGCGCAAGAACTGTCCCTTCAAGTACTTGAAGTCATCCCCCTCTAGAAAATGGGACGACTGGAAGAAGGATTGGATCATCATTGCAGTGGAGGAGCATGACAGGTTGGAGCTGCCCCAAGGACTCCCCAACGTCAACACCGATGCCTGGAATGTACTTCTGAAGTTGTCGAATGCATTTAACCCTGTCGTGACAAGGATCCGAGAATGTGTGGAGGATGGAGTGACCCCCCCAGATGGTCTTTGGAAACTTCTTGGTGAACAGGTGGGCTCCACTGAGGAGGATGGAGAAGCTCGCTTGGGCTTTCAATAGTGTGATGGATGACGACCGGGTTGAAACTGGTTTGAAATCCAACTTGGATGACGAAGCTTTGAAGCTCCATCTCAAGAAATTTCAGCATGGGTCTATTGCTGATGTTGCCTTAGCTCCGCCGGCTGCTTTCCTGCCTTTAAACATGATTCCGAAGATCAGCATTGAGCTCCGTAGGAAGATGCCAGCGCTAGATGACCTCGGTGTGGTGGAGAAGCACAGGACTTCTAGGGTTGTGATTCCTGGAGCTTTTGAAGAGGTGGTCGCCCCTGCCTCGAGCTAGAGGGATGATGACGTCGACAAGGGCAAGGGCAAGGAGCCAGCCAAACCTTCCAGTCAGAAGAGAAAGCTGAAGCATGCTGATGCGAGCTCCGTCAGGTCTACTCCAATAACAACTGCCCCTTCTCCCCGGCGAGGGAGATCTTCGATGGTGACACCTCCTCCGGTACAGTCGTCTTCAAGAGGCGCTAGCTCCAAATAATAGACTTCAGTCCAAGTGCCAGCTAGGAGCTCCAGGTCCGGAGGTCCTTCCCGGCCGAGGGAAGTTTCGATCGAGAAGACTCCAGCTACTGCAGGTGGTCCCCAGCTGAGGTCCAAGGTTACTTTCTCACCAAACTTGGTGGGCTCTGACTCCAGGCCTCAGAAGAAGAGGTTCCGCAGCGACTAGGGAGGTAGCATCCCCAAGTAAGCATCGTGGACTTACCTTGAAATGCTAATCTTGTTTTTATTATGTTGTTAATCTTCTCATCCTATTATTTCTAGGGTGTTGAGAAAGGAGTCCGATGTTTCGACATCTGTCACAGCGACTGGGGTTGCGCATGCTGAAGATACTGCTTCAACCATATAGCCTCCTCCAATGGTGGCAGAAGACAAGACAACTACGACACTAGCTGTCATGGACATAGATCAAAATGAAATGCCAAAAGCTTTCGTGGTAGCACCAGACCATGGGAGAGAAGTTGAAGATGCATCACCGGCAACAACGTCAGAGGCTGAGGCTCCAGTGTGGGAGTCGGAGGTGTCAGAAGCTCCGACGCCTGAGCCAGAGGTTACCGAGGCTCCGTGTAAGACCTATGTGTGCTGAATACATTGGCTTGTAGTGAATACACTTGGCTTTGATGATAAAAGTTTTGAATTTCACCAAAACACCTTTTTATCAAAGTCCGACTCTAGCTCTGAGCTACAGCAAGGTCCGATGGTAGGTCCTGCTTGGTTTGGGTAGCTCCGGTTAGGTTCGATGCTAGGTCCGACTTCTTAGTAAGGTCCGACCAGCTTTGGTAAGCTCCGGTGAGCTTTATTTTTAGCTCTGGCATGTCGTTGACAGCTCCTGCATATATTTGATAGCTCCGGCATGCTTTTGCTAAGCTCCGACGTACTTTATCTAGCTCCGGTTTTGGGTTGACTAGTTTTGACTAGTTTTTGGTAAGCTCCGGTGCTAGGATCTACTAGTTTTGGTAAGCTCCGGCAGGTGCTTCATTGTACTAGTATGCTCCGGGTCAAGCTCCGGCTTGCTGTGGGATGGTCCGGAACTTGACCGCAATACTTCTGCTTTTCATTCGCAATGTTTTGAACTTGCTGTATATTCTTGGAAAGATTGCTTAGTATTCATTTGATAATTTTTTGGTGTGTTTTGGTTGATATGGATGATTTCGTTTTGATATGCTTTGCAACATGCTTATGTGAGGTTCTCACGTAGGGTGTTGTGTTCGGAACTACCTTGAGTCAAGTCGAGGACTTGGGCTCGTATGGATTGGTTGTTTATTCATGTGCAGGTGTTGCTTGAGTTCAAGACATGGCTGGTGATAGGATCCATTGGACTAGTCTCAGGGTGGAGATGAGGTTCCAACAACCAAATTCAGGCGGAATTGTGGTTGAGCTGATCAGGAGGTTGCACAACATGATTGAATCAAGAACAATGCATATGAAGGTATCGTGGACGTCATTGGAAAATGTTTGCACGTGTGCAAGGAGTGCATGGACGTGGCTACATGGTTCCGAGACGTGATGAAGAGATGTGGACGTAAAGAATTGGTCGGAAAGGTCCAACCGACTAGGTTATGGACTCAGGCTGCGGCTGAGTCGGGTTTGACTCAAATATGGAAAGATTTGAGTTGGTTATGATAGGATTTTGTGTGGGTCACGAATTTGAGTTGTTTAGAAATGTGGGATACGTTCCTAAGGTGTTTGGAAGTCTTAAGATTGCTTCTATCTGCATATAGAAGAATCTTGAGCAGTTATGGAAAGTTACAATTCACGATCTGAGTAGGATTGGAGTCCTAGTTGATATTGGGTTGGCCTAAGGGCTGGTTATATAAGCAAGGGAGTCCAGAGCTCATGGTGCACGAATTTGGGGCTGTTCCTCTTGTGTTCTATTGAATAAAATTCTTAGTTTGAAGGAACTTTTGTGCCTTGTTCGTCCGACTTTTTCCAGACAAGTTTTACTCGTCGAGTTTCTGGACAGCACTACCTTTTATCGGTGGTTTTATCATAACTCGAGTTTTACAAATCCAATTGACTTGATTCCTTTTGGGTTGTCTTCACAACTTTATTGTCTATCATATGTGAAAATTGCACGGTCATTGGATTTGTGGTCTATGATCTACACGAGTTTCTTTGCAGCGTTCCAGAACTATTGTTTGATCATTGTTTGATCTTTCGATCATAACTTGAGTTTTTCTTGACGGATTTGAGTGATTCTTTTTGTGTTGTCTTCGTGACTTGATTCTCTCTGATATCTATCACTTTTGTCATGATGAAACACGTTTAGATTAGTCTTACACACAATTTCTTTAACAGATCGTTTTTCTGCCGAAAGGGTTTGGGGTTTAATTGTTTCTGCTGCGTAAGATTTTTAAATCTACCATTCACCCCCCTCTGGTAGTGTTTCACATGCTCTTCGATCCTACAATTGGTATCAGAGCCACGGTGCTCTAATCTTTGTGATTTGCGCGTGTTTTTGACTAATCATCATGGAGAAGTACTCCGCCCAAGCTTGTGTGTTTGCTGGTATTGATTTTCAGGTTTGGAAGGCACGCATGGAGGCTTTCATCCAGGCACAAGGCTTTGCAATATGGGAGAAGGTATACAAGCCTTACGAAGTGCCATCAAACGATCAAGTTACAGCTACAAATCTGAGAGATGTCGACAACAACAACAAGGCTCGGAACTTGATCATACAAGGATTAACACAAAGTGACTTCGACCGTGTTGCACACCTCCGATCTGCATACGATGTGTGGAAAGCACTTTGCGACTACCACGAAGGATCCAACACGATCAAGGAGGTAAGACAAGACATGTTCAAGAAAGAAGACATGCGTGGTTTGGGGTTTAATTGTTTCTGCTGCGTAAGATTTTTAAATCTACCATTCACCCCCCCTCTGGTAGCGTTTCACATGCTCTTCGATCCTACAATTGGTATCAGAGCCACGGTGCTCTAATCTTTGTGATTTGCGCGTGTTTTTGACTAATCATCATGGAGAAGTACTCCGCCCAACCTTGTGTGTTTGCTGGTATTGATTTTCAGGTTTGGAAGGCACGCATGTAGGCTTTCATCCAGGCACAAGGCTTTGCAATATGGGAGAAGGTATACAAGCCTTACGAAGTGCCATCAAACGATCAAGTTACAGCTACAAATCTGAGAGATGTCGACAACAACAACAAGGCTCGGAACTTGATCATACAAGGATTAACACAAAGTGACTTCGACCGTGTTGCACACCTCCGATCTGCATACGATGTGTGGAAAGCACTTTGCGACTACCACGAAGGATCCAACACGATCAAGGAGGTAAGACAAGACATGTTCAAGAAAGAATACATGCGCTTCGAGATGCAACCTGGTGAGACAATTGATGATCTCTTTGCTCGCTTTAATAAAATTCTCAGCAACTTGCGAAGCGTCAATGTTAATTTTTCAGATGCTGAAAATGCTAGGCAATTGTTAAGTGCATTAGACATGTCAATTTGGGAGATGAAAGTTACATCTATTCGTGAATTTACTGTCATGAGTACACTTACTTTAGATGTGCTATATTCCAAGCTAAAAACTCATGAAATTGATATAATATCACGTAAGAACCCCAACAAGTCTATTGCTTTTGTTTCTCAACGTGATATGCCTAGCTCCAGCCAATCTTCATCTTGTAGTACACTTGCTTTGTTGTCCTCTCTAACCCTTGAATAGATTGAGGAGTTTCTAGAGGAGGAGCTAGCACTTCTCTCTACGAGGTTCTCAAAAGCATTGCAAAATGTGAGAACTAGAAGGAGAGGAAGCTCCGAACCTCAACGATGCTTCGAATGTGGTAAGACAAGACATTTTCGTTCAGATTGCCCTAACCTTTCAGGTCCTACTTCCCGGGATGAAAAGAAAACAAGAACGAAGCACTCCTCTACAAAAGATACGAAGAAAAAGAAGGGTACCATAGGACGCAAGATGATTAACAGCTTCATCACCGCACTTCAAGAACTTAGTTCATGTGATGTAGACTTTGAAAGTGATGAAGATGATGACGATCTGGCCAACTTATGCTTCATGGCGGGCAAAATGAGATCAAGATCAAGTCAGGAGGATGCAGAACACAACAGTGAAGACGATGAGGTATGTTCTACCTGCAATTAAATGTGTGATGCTATTTCTCGTGCAACTATTATTGTCAAGAAAAAGGACAAAAAGCTTAGGGATAATGCTGCTAAAATTGAATCACTAGAATCTGAAGTTAACCGTTTAAAAACTTTGATTCCTAGTGATGAGGCATGTCCCTCATGTGACTTAATCTATGAACAATTGTCCACATTAAGAAATGTACACTCCTCCACTCTAGGTATACTTGATGAAGAAATTGAAAAGAACAGAGAGCTTGCTGCACTTAATGATAAAAACTTGAAAGATGCTAGCTGTTCTACAATTGATTTGCATTGTTCTACTTGTGATGATCTTGATAAGAAACTACAGGATGCTATGAATGAAATTTCTATATTGAACAATGCTTTACGTTCTCATGAAGTTAAATTTTGTTCCAATTGCAAACTAAAAGGAAAAACTTCATGTGAAAATTGCCTTGATCTGTCCAATAAACTTGATGACATGCATAGGACATTAGATCGGTTTTGTAATGGAAATAAGGACCTAAACTTGCTGTTGAATTCTTCCAAGTCTTGCAATGATAAACTGGTTTAGGTTTTGATTCTCATTCTCATGCTAAGGCACATCCACCTAAAATTGTAAAGTCATTAGGAAGTGGTTTGATTCAAATAGTTCCTAAACAAAAAGGAGTGGTTTTCAAATCTGCAGGAGTGTAGCCTCATTCGGTTTCAAATAAAAATATTGTTGCTCATCTAGACATGAACACAAAGTTAAATTTCATTGTACCTTCTGTGGTAGAGATGGTCATGTCATAGATTTTTGTTATAGACTAGCTAAACAACAAAAAAGGGAAAGAATGGTTGCTAGATCTCATAACTTTCATGCAAAATTTGCTGCACACATTGAACCGAATGTACAACCTGCTGTTATGAGTCAAAAACATTCAAAGTTTACCTCCGGACCTTCTGTTTTTGCCTCCGGAGCTACTGATTTTTGTGCTACACAAGTAACACCTCCTAGGTCAGTTGTCAAGAATAAAAAATCTCAAAATTTGACTCATAAACCTGCGGTTTTGTCTCAGCTTTCGCGTGTTTTTCCTGCTGCACGTTGCGTGACTCAGTACTGGATTCCTAAATGCCTTTTGACTAACCCCAGTATTGAGTCATCGATGTATTGTGCTTTTATGTAGGTTACACATTTTAGTAAGGAGAACATTTGGATTGTGGATTCAGGTTGCTCACGCCACATGACCGGTAACAAAGATTGGTTCTCCTCCCTCTCTTTTGTGTCACGTGTAGAAAATGTTACTTTTGCCGATAATTCTTCAACTCCTATAATTGCTAAGGGTTCGGTTAGAGTAAATGATCACTACACTTTGAAAGATGTGGCACTTGTCAAAAATTTGAAATACAACTTGCTTTCTGTTGCACAATTGCTAGATGAAAATCTAGAAATTATTTTCAATAAAAACTGCTGCAAAGTTGTAGTTTCAAATAGTGAGCTTATTTTTAACATGTCTCGGTTTGGAAGAGTTTTTAAATCTGATTTTGATATGTCTTCCTATAAGCATAGGTGTCTAGTTGCTAATGATTCAAAGGACTTATATTATTGGCATCATAGACTTGGTCACGTAGGCTTTGATCACCTAACGTGTGTTAGTGCTCTTGATCGAATACGTGGGCTGCCTAAGCTTAAAGGGGACAAAGATATTGTGTGCTCTTCTTGTAGACATGCTAAGATGGTTGCAGGTTCACATACTCCTCCCACAATGATCATGACAACTGAACCATGTCAACTTTTGCATCTTGACACCGTAGGACCTTCACGTGTTCAATCCTTCAGAGGTAAATGGTATGTTCTTGTTATCGTTGATAATTATTCTAGATACTCTTGGGTTTACTTTATGGCGTCTAAGAATGAAGTTTTTAGTCACTTTATAACTTTATTTCTTAGATTATCAATTGATCACCCAGGGTCATTAAAAGCAATTAGAAGTGATAATGGAACTAAATTTAAAAATCAATCTTTTGATCACTTTTGTGCTGAAAAGAGAATAGATCATCAATTCTCTTCACCATATGTACCTCAACAAAACGGTGTTGTAGAAAGAAAGAACAGAACCTTAGTTGAGATGGCTAGGACTATGCTTGGAATATCAAACTCCTAGGAAATCTTTGGCTGATGCGTTAGCGACTGCTTGTTATGTCTCAAATCGTGTTTTCTTGCGTGCTAAGCTAGGTAAAACACCATATGAGCTTCGGTTTGGACATATGCCTAGTATTACACACTTTTGGGTCTTTGGTTGCAAATGCTTTGTTAAGAAACATGGTAATCTTGATAAATTTGAACCTAGATCCATTGATGGCATGTTTCCTGGTTATCCATCTCATACTAGAGGCTACCGTGTGTTTTTACTTGACACTAACAAAATTGTGGAGACTTGTGAAGTGTCTTTTGATGAAGCTAGCCCAGGTACTAGCTCCAGTGTTGCAGGACCAGATCCGTATCCTCAGGGGGAGGGTATTTTCGAAGATGAAGAAGAGCCGATGATACTGCCTGGTAGTTCCGAAGTTGACACGTGTCCAGCTCCGGACATTGAACAAGCTCCGGCTATCACCTATGCTGGTCCTGATTGTCCACAAGTCACAAGCTCATCAATCTACGATGAAACTAATGAAGAAGAAGCTTGTGAGACATGTTTTCCCCTACATTTTTACAAAGATCATCCCCCACAACAAATTATTGGAAGCTTGCACGAACGAGTCACACGGTCCAGGTTTTGCAATCCAAACTCTCATGCTCATTCTGCTTTTGTTGCTTCTTTTGAACCCAAAGATATATCACACGCACTCACTAATGAATCTTGGATTATTGCCATGCAAGAAGAGTTAGAAAATTTGAAAGAAATAATGTTTGGAAACTTGTACCTCCATCTCTAGGTCACACTTTAATTGGAACTAAATGGGTATATAAAAATAAACAAAGTGAGGATGGGGTTGTGGTTAGAAATAAGGCTAGGTTGGTTGCTCAAGGTTTCACTCAAGTTGAAGGTCTAGATTTTGATGAAACTTTTGCTCCTGTCGCTAGATTAGAAGCCATAAGAATTTTGTTAGCTTTTGCAGCATCTAAAGGTTTTAAGCTATATCAAATGGATGTTAAAAGTGCTTTTCTTAATGGCTACATAAATGAGGAGGTTTATGTCAAACAACCACCAGGTTTTGAAAATCCAGATTTTCCTAATCATGTTTACAAACTGTCCAAAGCCTTATACGGTCTCAAACAAGCCCCTAGAGCATGGTATGATGGGCTAAAAACATTCTTACTTGAAAAGGGGTTTACCATGGGCAAGGTTGATAAAACTCTTTTTGTGCTTAAGCATGGCAATGAATCATTATTCGTTCAAGTGTATGTGGATGATATAATCTTTGGTTGTGCTTCTCATGATCTTGTGTCCAAGTTTTCAGCAATAATGAGTTCCAAATTTGAAATGAGTATGATGGGTGAACTCACTTACTTTTTGGGGCTGCAAATCAAGCAAACCAAGGAGGGTACCTTTGTGCATCAAACGAAGTATACCAAAGACCTCCTAAGGCGCTTCAACATTGACAAAAGCAAGCCTCTTCGGACACCAATGGGAACAGCAACAACACTTGAACTTGATGAAGATGGTGAACCCGTGGATCAAAAAGAATATAGAAGCATGATCGGATCACTTTTGTATCTCACGGCATCAAGACCGGACATACAATTCAGCGTATGTCTTTCTGCACGGTTTCAAGCTTCCCCACGTGTTTCACATCGTCAGCCCGTCAAAAGGATCCTCAGGTACTTACATGGAACCCAAGAATTTGGCATTTTTCTTCCTTCTTCCTCAACCGTTACTTTGAAAGTTTTTTCGGATGCTGATTTTGGGGGTTGTAGGATTGATAGGAAAAGTACTTCCGGTGCTTGTCATTTTCTTGGTAATTCTCTTGTTGCTTGGTCCTCTAGAAAACAAAATTCAGTTGCACAATCCACAGCCGAATCTGAATATGTAGCTGCTGCTAGTGCTTGCTCTCAAATTCTTTGGATTGTTCAAACACTTAAGGACTATGGGGTTGATCTAGATAGTGTTCCACTATTCTGTGATAACACTAGTGCCATTTGCATTGCTAAAAACCCCGTGCAACATTCTAGAGCTAAGCACATTGACATTAGGTATCACTTTCTCCGAGATAATGTTGAAAAAGAAAACATTGTGCTTCACCATGTAGATACCGAACAACAATGGGCTGACATTTTTACAAAACCTCTGGATTTCACTCGTTTTTGTTACATTCATAGTGAAATAGGGGTTATGCATCCTCATGGCTTAAATTGAGGGGGAGTTTTTGAAACTTGGGAAGTCTTCGTGTGAATCTAAAATTAAAATAATATGAGCATAGTATTTCATTCATATATGACTTTGTGATTCCTTTTACATGCTGAAAGTTCTTACTACATTACTCGTGTTATACATTTTGTAGTTTTTGCCATGTCTAGTAATTGGAATAATTACTTACACTAAAACTGGTCATGATCTAACTTTCTTGCTGTTTTGAACTTGTTACATGTTCACAAGTGCTTTTAATCATTAAGAATTTATTAAGTAATCAACTCACATGTTGAGTTTTTATGAACGAATATAAATTGAGAAAAGATCAAGAGAATATACATGCATCGCACTTCTTCTTTTGAGATGGCTTGTCATTGCACTTAGATATGAACTTGGAAGAAGTTGTCTATGACTAAATCCATGTCCTTAAGCTTCTGATTGTCAAATGACATAGGCTTGGTTGGTTAGAATAAGGCAGATGCGCATATAATCTCTTGCAAATATCATATGATCTAAATTTGTGTTTTGAAAAATAATAAAATGCAGCAACTAGTGTCATGCTTTCAAGTTATGAAATAGTTAAGTTTGTGATATCATGACTTGCTTAAATTGAAAATTACATATGATCTCTAGCATGGCTTACACTACTTTATGTATCTCATTGATGTGATAGTGTAAGGTACTTGATAGTATGACTTGGATGAGCTTTGTTTATAAGTATACGTTATAATATGCTCATAACAACTAAAGGGGGAGAGATAATTTGTTTATATATCATGACTTGCTAAATACATTGTCAAAGGGGGAGCGATCAATCACACATTCAAAAAGGGAAAGATAATGTGCATGGGGAGAGAGATAAAGGGGGAGAGATATGTGAATTTTGAATTTTGAATTTTTGCTTTTCTTCTCATTTTATTTCTGATTTAAAAAAGGGGAGAAATTGTTTTCAAAACTTTTATTGAGAATAAGCCAAAGTTCAGATATTAAGTGGTGTTGCCAATGCATTCATCAAGGGGGAGATTGTAAGACCTATGTGTGTTGAATACATTGGCTTGTAGTGAATACACTTGGCTTTGATGATATAAGTTTTGAATTTCACCAAAACACCTTTTTATCAAGGTCCGACTATAGCTCTAAGCTATAGCAAGGTCCGACGGTAGGTCTGGCTTGGTTTGGGTAGCTCCGGTTAGGTTCGATGCTAGGTCCGACTTCTTGTTAAGGTCCGACCAGCTTTGGTAAGCTCCGGTGAGCTTTATTTTTAGCTCCGGCATGTCTTTGATAGCTCCGACATATATTTGATAGCTCCGGCATGCTTTTGCTAAGCTCCGACGTTCTTTGTCTAGCTCCGGTTTTGGGTTGACTAGCTTTGACTAGTTTTTGGTAAGCTCCGGTGCTAGGATCTACTAGTTTTGGTAAGCTCCGGCAGGTGCTTCATTGTACTAGTAAGCTCCGGGTCAAGCTCCGGCTTGCTGTGGGATGGTCCAGAACTTGACCGCAATACTTCTGCTTTTCATTCGCAAAGTTTTGAACTTACTGTATATTCTTGGAAAGATTGCTTAGTATTCATTTGCTAAGTTTTTGGTGTGTTTTGGTTGATATGGATGATTTCGTTTTGATATGCTTTGCAACATGCTTATGTGAGGTTCTCACGTAGGGTGTTGTGTTCGGAACTAACTTGAGTCAAGTCGAGGACTTGGGCTCGTATGGATTGGTTGTTTATTCATGTGCAGGTGTTGCTTGAGTTCAAGACATGGCTGGTGACGGGATCCATTGGACTAGTCTCAGGGAGGAGATGAGGTTCCAACAACCAAATTCAGGAGGAATTGTGGTTGAGCTGATCAGGAGGTTGCGCAGCATGATTGAATCAAGAACAATGCATATGAAGGTATCGTGGACGTCATTGGAAGATGTTTGCACGTGTGCAAGGAGTGCATGGACGTGGCTACATGGTTCCGAGACGTGATGAAGAGATGTGAACGTAAAGAATTGGTCGGAAAGGTCCAACCGACAAGGTTATGGACTCAGGCTGCGGCTGAGTTGGGTTTGACTCAAATATGGAAAGATTTGAGTTGGTTATGATAGGATTTTGTGTGGGTCACGAATTTGAGTAGTTTAGGAATGTGGGATACGTTACTAAGGTGTTTGGAAGTCTTAAGATTGCTTCTATCTGTATATAGAAGAATCTTGAGCAGTTATGGAAAGTTACGATTCACGATCTGAGTAGGATTGGAGTCCTAGTTGATATTGGGTTGGCCTAAGGGCTGGTTATATAAGCAAGGGAGTCCAGAGCTCGTGGTGCACGACTTTGGGGGCTGTTCCTCTTGTGTTCTATTGAATAAAATTCTTAGTTTTAAGGAACTTTTGTGCCTTGTTCGTCCGACTTGTTCCAGACAAGTTTTACTCGTCGAGTTTCTGGACAGCACTACCTTTCATCGGTGGTTTTATCATAACTCGAGTTTTATAGATCCAATTGACGTGATTCCTTTTGGGTTGTCTTCAGAACTTGATTGTATATCATATTTCAAAATTGCACGATCATTGGATTTGTGGTCTATGATCTACACGAGTTTCTTTGCAGCGTTCCAGAACTGTTTTTTTCTCGGGTAGGGCAGATTGACTATTATTTGATCTTTCGATCATAACTTGAGTTTTTCTTGATGGATTTGAGTGACTCTTTTTGTGTTGTCTTCGTGACTTGATTCTCTCTGATATCTATCACTTTTGTCATGGTGAAACACGTTTAGATTAGTCTTACACACAATTTCTTTAACAGATCGTTTTTCTGCCGAAAGGGTTTGGGGTTTAATTGTTTCTGCTGCGTAAGATTTTTAAATCTACCATTCACCCCCCCCCCCTCTGGTAGCTTTTCACATGCTCTTCGATCCTACACTCCAGTTCCTGCGCCTGAAGTTGTTGCGGGGCCGGTGGCGCCAGAAGCTCCGGCCCTTGAATTGGAAGTCGCTGAAGCCTTGGCCGCTGAACCAGAGATGATCGAAGCTTCGGCCAATGAGCCAGAGATTGTTGAAACTTCGGCCCTCGTGCCAGAAGTTGTTGAAGGTCTGGTTGCTGAGTCGGAGATGCTTGAAGCTCCAGCTGCTGAACCGGAAGTGGCTGATGTATCGGCGTGTGAGCCGGCAGTGGTGGGAGCTCCGGATGAAGCTCCAATAACCGCCCCGGAGGTAATCACTCTGGAGGTGCCCATGCCGGAGCTGGAACACCATGAAGAAGCGGTGGCAGGCTTTCCAACTGCGGAGCCAGCAACTGAAGACCCAAAAGCAGGGCCTTCGGCTTCTACTCCAGAGGTAGAAGTTCCTGCAGTGGGATCTTCCTCAACAGCTGCCGAGGAGCTCCTGATGAGCGGCCCTAGTGCAACAGAAGCTCAGAAAACCACTCTTGTAGAGTGGTACCCTATTTTTGTTATGGAGAATCTCTTGTAGAGTGGTACCCTATTTTTGTTATGGAGAATCTCTTGTAGAGTGGTAGGTCCGGAGCCCATCCCTTTGGCGTTGTCCATAGACAATGCCTGCTCAAGCCTTTGACAAGTTCAGCTCGCCTTCGATCACGATAGCAAGGTTCTTGAAGAGGAGTGCCATACCTTGAGGCGTTGGCGCAATAGGCTCCACTTCGAGACCAAGCTTGCACAGACAAGGCTTGCTGATCAGAAGGAGTGGATCAAGCGGGAAATGGCCCGGATGGAATACTGGGGCAAACTGCTGGAGGAGAAGGAGGCCACCATCAGGGCTCTCGACGCTAATTCTCGAGATATTCTCGATCGCGCCAAGGAAAGGAATGATGATGCTGATGAGCGTCACGAGAACCTCACAGCTTTAAATGAGATTCTCCAGATGCATCGAGCGGACCTTGATGCGAGGGAAGAGAAACTCCTGAAACAACTGGAGGATGTTTTGAAAAGGGAGGAGGAGCTCACCTAGAAATTGACTCTGGCTGAGCAAAATTTGGCAGATCGCACTAAGAAGTTGGATCTGCGGAGTGAGGAGGAAAAGGAGAAGTACTGGAAACTGGGGCAGGAACTATCAAAAAGAGAAGCTGATGTTGCTGCCAGAGAAGGGAAGGTAAGGGGCAGGGAGAAGGACCTGGCCGAACGGCGGAATCGTATCCACCTTCGGGAGACGGAGCTAGCAGATCGTGAAAAGCAAGTTGCTGAGAGTATGCAACAACATGCCAAAGTGGTCGAGCGCCTTGCTCGAGAAGGTTCGGAGCTTGCGGCCGCTCGGAGGTCACTGGAGGAGCTGCGGAATTTAAGGGAGACTGAGTACACACAAGTATTGGATTTCTTGGGGCGAGCCAATGACACATTGACACCGCTAGGCTTCAGTCCAGTGCATCCGAACAATCTAGAGCTGGAGCTTGACCAAGCGCTGGTGGCCCTCAACGCTGCTGGCGGCAAACTTGACGCAATGCGTGACGTCATCGCGGACCAGCTGGAAACAGAAGGCAATTCTTTGTCTAAGAATGTAGATGAATGCGTACTGTCGTACTACATGAGCCGATATCCCTAGTTCCCTCTGGATCTGGTGCTCAAAGGTCCCATTGCTGAAGAGGAGAACGCCACTAAGGCCAGCGTTCAAGATGTTGCCAAGAAGGTCGCCTCATTCTTCCGCAGGACTTAGATCCTCCAGTAGTTAGGTCTTTTCCTTTTGCCTTTTGTTTTATCCCTGGTTTTGTAATCCAGTACTTTGAATGAATGAAATCCACTCTTTCTGCCATGAATTTCACTTTATCTTTGTCTTCAATATATTGTGCTTTGTCTTGTTGGCCCCCTAGTATATGTGCACAATTCGATTGTGAACATGTACCAAAAGGTTTTGATAGTATGTTGATGAATTGAACGCTTCGAACTTGTAGATTTTAGGTACGAAGTATTTATCTCCGATACCCTTTGCCACATCGACTGTGGGCCCCCTGGGTTGTCGGAGCTTGATAGCTCCGACGACACCTTTCATCAACATATAACACGTCGACGGTGGGACCCTTGGAGTTATCGGAGCTTGATAGGTCCGGTAGCGCCCAATGTAAACGCGCAAATCGTAAACGGCAGGCCCCCTGGGGTTGTCGGATCTTTGTAGCTTCGATGACACATTCTTTGAACATATAAAATGTCGACGGTGAGCTACTAAGCTCCGACATCGTCCACCATCGCTATGAGTTTTTTGTTTTTCCTACACATTGGAGACAAGAAAGAGAGTAAAATTCATCCTCTTGTTTATAAATTTTTTGTGACTTATTATTCTTATTTTAGTTTTAGATCCAAAGAAATTCAATAAGATAACAAGCATATTGATGTAATCTTTCTAGATCCGTATGCTTTTTTAGTACTCACTCTACTAAGGCCTATCAGGGTGTAGGTAGAGTGGCGTACTTAGGGTGCAGGACCAGGCTATGTCGATAGCACACTCCGGACCTATGTTGGCTTGGCGTTCAGGCAAGTAGACTATGCAACAATGTTAAGATCCAAGAGACCATCAATATAACTTGAGACGCATATGAATAACTTGGACTAAAACTTTAAAAGAATTGCAAAACTTCATTAAAGACAAGAAGGATAAAAATAATAATTCGAAATATCGAGCCTTGTACAAAAATAAATGCATGTTGAGTCTGTTTTCACACAACAATGTCTTTCATTATAGGTCTAGATTATAGCGGAGACAAGGACACACTTAGAGTACAGGACCATGCTAAGTGCGTTATACATCATGTACTAGCCCATTGCAGGTAGTTACACTTTTAGTGCTGTGACTGTATCAAGTGTTACTTGAACTTCCCGGACCCTCCCGGTGGGGTCCGGATGCTCTCCCGGAGGACCTACCTGATTCTGTATATTGACTCTATAATATACATTGTGTGTAATTACAGACTCGCCTCTGTGATTCTAAGTATAAAACTTATGGAGGTGCTTGATGTTCCAAGGATTAGGAAGCGGGGTCCCATCCTAAGTTGCCAAGCGAACGCATCTGGGACGGAATACTTTGATCACTCGGAAGGGACCTTCCCAGCTGGGGGAAAGTTTATTCATTCCTTCGCGAGTTAGTATTTTCTGCAGCACCAAATCGCCTTCCTCGAGCTGTAAGTTATGCACATGCCATTGATGATAGTGTCAGAGTGCTTGGCGATAGCTTGCATTCCGAACAGCTGCTTGGCACCTTCCCTTGTTGACGATGTCAAGGTCTTCACGCTGGAGCTGGTCCTATGCGGCTTTGTCGAAGGTCTGGACCCGGAGCAACCCCATGGTGATCTCTGAAGGAAGGACTGCTTCAGCTCCGTAGACCAAGAAGAAGGGTGTCTCCCCAGTTGTTCGGTTAGGTGTTGTCCTGTTCGCCCACGGTGTAGACAGAAGCTCTTCAATCCAGTTGGCTCCATGCTTTTTAAGCATTTATATGTACACGTCTTGAGTCCTTTTAGGATTTCTGCATTTGCTGTCTCGGCTTGGCCATTGCTTGCTGGGTGAGCTACTGATGCGTAGCTGACTTGAACGTCGAGGTCTTCACAATATTCTTGGAATGCAGTACTTGAAAATTGGGTTCCATTGTCAGTTATGACTTTGTTCGGAACTCCAAATCGGCATATTATGGACTTCGAGAACTTGATTGCTGATTGCTTGTTGATGGTCACAACTAGAGTAGCTTCCGTCCACTTGGTGAACTTGTCGATGGCGACGTATAGGAACCTGTAACCTTCGACGGCTTTTGGGAATGGTCCCAAGATGTCCATACCCCACACAGTGAATGGCCATGTAGGAGGTATCATTTGCAGTGATTGAGCCAGTGTGTGAATTAGTTTTGCGCGGAACTGGCATGCTTCACATTTTTTCACCATCTCCACTGCGTCCTAGAGTGTTGTAGGCCAGTAAAAGCTGTCCAGAAAGGCTTTACTAACCAACGTGCGGGAAGATGTGTTGTTCCCACACTCGCCTCCATGGATTTCCCTGAGGAGCTCGCGGCCTTCTTCCCTTGCAATACATTGCATTAGGACGTCGTTGCGTTGGCACCGCGCTGGTAGAGATCCCCTTCTACTAGAGTGTATATTTTAGCCAATCTGACGATCCGATCAGCAGATACACCGTCTTCAGGAAGGATGTTGTCTTTCAAGTAGCTCTGGATCTCCGAGATCCATGCATTAAAGCTAACTTGAGCTTCTAAGTCTTGGCGATGGGTTGCTTGGAGCTTCCGGCAGCACCTACGACCCTTGGTGGACGCCATGGTAATAGGGCCACCGGGACTGCTAGCTTCGAGGTGCAGGTCTCGTCCCCTTCGCTCAGTTCAGCAGACTGAGCTGTTGGTCTTGATAACCTCCAGACGAAGTCGAAGCGTACGAATGACACTTCCCCCAGTACTACTAAAATGTAGCCCGCAGAGGTTCTTGTATCGGTTTGGGTACGTGGAGATCTTAGACAAAATGATGACACGAAGGATTTACGTGGTTCGGGCTGCCTGCGCATAATACCCTACTCCACAGGGCGTGTGTTGTTGTATTTAGGATTTCAGTAGTGCTGGCGTGCGTATGAGCTTGCCTTTTTTCTACCGAGCAACACATCCCTTTTACAGACCAAGGGGTGGTTGTTACGTGGGTTGCCTGGCCCGACATGTGGCCCCAGTGGTTCTTCTTGCCTAATACACAATTTAGTATGTTTAAGCACCCTAATAACATGATAACGCACCTTAATGGTGGCGTTACCAGCATTAAGGGTCTTCTGGTCGTGCGCCATTAATAGTGCATCAATGGAGCATAATCAGGCCTTGTAATTGTAGCAGTAAGTGTCCTTTGAATACTTATGTCATTGGAGATCCGTCTATATTCCTGCTGGTGGCATAGGTCCAGAGGTTTGACACGTGGCAACTGCGGAGCTTTCCCTTGCGGGAAGGTAGGTCTGAAGCTGCTATACATGTGGAGGCACCGAAGCTTCATTCTATTGGGGGTTAGGTCCGAGGTCACTATACACGTGTCAAGACCGGAGCTACCCTATGTAAAGGGTGAAGCTCTTGTCTTTGGTTACACGTGGCAGTGTCGAAGCTCCCCTATGTAGGAGGTGGGTCCAGTGCCGTTTGACATGTGGGGCCTACAGAGGTCTTCAACTTTGACAGGTGGAACTCCCTTGCACTTCTTGCGGTATCATGGGGTACCCGATACGTAGGGTACTGACAAGACCATACAGAGCTTTAGTCAGTTTGAAAACATGATTAGGAAAATCTAGATTTTCAAAACCAGGTGGTTGCTCAACATAAACCTCCTCATCTATGTAGCCATTAAGAAAAGCACTTTTTACATCCATTTGATATAACTTGAAACCTTTCGATGCAGCAAAAGCTAACAAGATTCTTATAACTTCTAATGTAGCAACAGGAGCAAAAGTTTCATCAAAATCTAGACCTTCAATTTGTGTGAAACCTTGAGCAACCAATCTATCCTTATTCCTAATCACAACCCCATCCTCACTTTGTTTATTTTTAAATTTTTAATTAAAGTTAGATCTTGAGGTGGAGGTACAAGTTTCCAAACATTAATTCATTCAAAATTTTCTCACTCTTCTTGCATGGAAATAATCCATGATTCATTAGTGAGTGCATGTGATATATCTTTGTGTTCAAAAGAAGCAACAAAAGCAGAATGAGCATGAGAATTGGGGTCAAAAAACGTGGATCGTGTAATTCGTTCATGCAAGCTTCCAATTAACTGTTGTGGGGGATGATTCTTGTAAATCCGTACGGGAACAGATGTCTCACAAGCTTCTTCTTCATAAGGTTCATCACAGATTGTTGATCTTGTGGCTTGTGGATGATCAGGACCAATAGAGATGGTAGTCGGAGCTTGTTCAAAGTTTGGAGCTGGACATGTGTCAGCTTCGGAACTATCAGGCAATATCACCGACTCTTCTTCTTCTTCGAAAATACCATCCCCCTGAGGATATGGATCTGGACCTGCAATGTTTGAGCTAGTACCTGGGCTAGCTTCATCAAAAGACACCTCACAAGTCTCCAAAATTTTGTTAGTGTCAAGTAAAAGCACACGGTAGCCTCTAGTGTGAGATGGATACCCAAGATACATGCCATCAATGGATCTAGGTTCAAATTTATCAAGATTACCATGTTTCTTAACAAAGCATTTGCAACCAAAGACCTGAAATTGTGTAACACTAGGCATATGTCCAAACCGGAGCTCATATGGGGTTTTACCTAGATTAGCGCGCAAGAAAATACGATTTGAGACATAACAAGCGGTTGCAATCGCACCAGCCCAAAATTTCCTAGGAGTTTGATATTCATCAAGCATAGTCCTAGCCATCTCAACTAAGATTCTGTTCTTTCTTTCTACAACACTGTTTTGTTGAGGTACATATGGTGAAGAAAATTGATGATCTATTCCATTTTCAGCACAAAAGTGATCAATAGATTGATTTTTAAATTTGGTTCTGTTATCACTTCTAATTTCGTTTAAAGATCCTGGGTGATCAATTGATAATCTAATAAATAAAGTTCTAAAGTGACCAAAGGCTTCATTCTTAGATGCCATAAAGTAAACCTAAGAGTATCTAGAATAATCATCAACGATCAGAAGAACATACCATTTTCCAACGAAGGATTGAACACGTGAAGGTCCTACGGTGTCAAGATGCAAAAGTTGACCGGGTTCAGTTGTCATGATCATTGTGAGAGGAGTATGTGAACCTGCAACCATCTTAGCATATCTACAAGAAGAGCACACAATTTATTTGTCCCCTTTAAGTTAGGCAGCCCACATATGCGACCAAGAGCACTAACACGCGTTAGATGATCAAAGCCTACGTGACCAAGTCTACGATGCCAAAAAATATAAGTCCTTTGAATCATTAGCAACTAGACACCTGTGCTTAGAGGAAGACATATCAAAATCAGCTTTAAAAACTCTTCCAAACCGAGACATGTTAAAAATAAGCTCACTATTTGAATTTACAATTTTGCAGCAATTTTTAGTGAAAATAATTTCTAGATTTTCATCTAGCAGTTGTGAAACAGAAAGCAAGTTGTATTTCAAATTTTTAACGAGTGCCACATACTTCAAAGTGTAGTGATCATTTACTCTAACTGAACACTTAGCAATTATAGTAGTTGAAGAATTATCGGCAAAAGTAACATTCTCTACACGTGACACAAAAGAGAGGGAGGAGAACCATTCTTTGTTACCGGTCATGTGGCGTGAGCAACCTGAATCCACAATCCAAATGTTCTCCTTCCTCAAGCGTGTAACCTACATAGAAGCACAATACTTCAATGACTCAATACTGGGGTTAGTCAATAGGAATTTAGGAATCTAGTACTGAGTCACACAACGTCCAGTAGGAACAACACGCGACAGCTAAGATAAAACAACAGGTTTACGAGTCAAAGTTTGAGAGTTTTTGTTCTTAACTACTGATCTATAAGGTGTTACTTGTGTAGCACGAAAATCAGTAGCTCCGGATGCAAAAACAGAAGGTCCGGAGGTAACAACAGAAGGTCCGGAGGTAAAAACTGAAGCTCTGAAGGTAAACTTTGAGTGTTTTTGACTCATAATAGTAGGTTGCTTGTTCCTGACATTCGGTTTAGTATCTGCAGCAAATTTTGCATGAGAGTGATAAGATCTAGCTTGCATTTTTTTCCTTTTTATGTTGTTTAGCTAATCTATAACAAAAATCTATGACATGACCATCTCTACCACAATAGGTACAATGAAATTTAACTTTGTGTTCATGTCAAGATGAGCATGCAATATGTTTATTTGAACCCGAAAGTGACAACACTCCTACAGATTTAAAAACCACCTCTTTTGGTTTAGGAACTGTTTTAATCAAACCACTTCCTAATGACTTTACAATTGTAGGTGAATGTGCTTTAGGATGAGCATGAGAATCAAAACCTAAACCAGTTTTATCATTGCAAGATTTGGATGAATTCAGTAGCAAGTTTAGATTTTTGTTCCCAACACAAAACTGCTCTAGTGTCCTATTCATATCATCAAGTTTCATAGACAATTCTAGGCAGTTTTCACATGAAGTTTTTCCTTTTAATTTGCAATTAGAACAATATTTAACTTCATGAGCACATAAAGCATTGATCGGAATTGAAATTTCATTCATAGCATCTTTTAGTTTCTTTTCAAGATCATTACAGGTACAACAATGCAAATCAATTGTAGAACAAGTAGCATCTTTTAATTTTCTGTCATTAAGTGCAACAAGCTTTTTGTTCTTTTCAATCTCTAACTCAAGTTTATCAAGAGTGGAGGAGTGTGCACTTCTTAAGGAGGACAATTGTTCATATATTAAATCGCATGAGGAACAAGAATCATCACTAGGAATCAATGTTTTCAAACGATTAATTTCAGATTCTAGTGACTCAATTTTAACAGCACTGTCCCTAAGCTTTTTGTCCTTTTTATTAAAAATAGTAGTTGCACGAGAAATAGCATCACACATTTCATCACAAGTAGGACATACCTCTTCGTTGTCACTGTTGTGTTCTGCATCCTACATACTTGATCTTGATTTCCGCCATGAAACACAAGTTTGCCAGATCATCTTCATCTTCGTCACTTCCAATGTCTACATCACTCGAGCCAAGTTCTTGAAGTGCGATGATGAAATTGTTTATCAGATTGCGTCCTGTAAAACCCTTTTTTTTCTTGTTGATGTTGCCAGAAGAGGACTTGACTTTATTGTGATTTTCATCACGTTTAGAAGGACATGAAAGGTTACGGCAATCTGTATGAAAGTGTCCTGTCTCACCACATTCAAAGCATCATTGAGGTCCGGAGCCTACTCTCCTTCTAGATCTCACATTTTGCAATGCTTTTGAGAACAGAGTAGAAATGAGCGCAAGCTCTTCTTCTGGAAATTCTTCAATCTGCTCCAGGGTTAGTGAAGACAACAAAGCAAGTGTATTGCTAGATGAAGATTGGCTGGAGCTAGGAATATCACGTTGAGAAACAAATGCAAGAGACTTGTTGGGGTTCTTACTTGAGATTATGTCGATTTCATGAGTTTTCAATTTAGAATATAGCACATCTAATGTAAGTGTACTCATGACAGTAGATTCACGAATAGATGTGACTTTCATCTCCCAAATTGATATGTCTAATGCACTTAACAATTGCCTAGCATTTTCAGCATCTGAAAAATTAACATTGACACTATGCAAGTTGCTGAGAATTTTATTAAAGCGAGCAAAAAGGTCATCAATGGACGCACCGGGTTGCATCTTGAAACACATGTATTCCTTTCTGAACATATCCTGCTTTACCTCTTTGATCGTGTTGGATCCTTCATGATTGTCACAAAGTGCTCTCCACACATCGTACGCCGATCATAGGTGTGCAACATGGTCGAAGTCGCTCTGAGTTAGTCCTTGGATTATCAAGTTGTGGGCTTTGTTGTTGTTGTCGACATCTCTTAAGTTTGTAGACGTGAATTAATCGTTCGGCGACACATCGTAAAGCTTGTACACTTTTTCCCATATCGCAAAACCTTGCTCCTGGATAAAGCTTCCAAGCGTGCCCAAACCTGAAAATCAATACCAAGAAACACACAAGGTTTTGTCGAGTATTTCTCCATGAGGATTAGTCAAAAACATGTGTGAATCACAAATATTAGAGCACCGTGTCTCTGATACCAATTGTAGAATCGAAGAGCACGTGTAAAGCTACTAGAGGGGGGGGGGGGGGGTGAATGGTAGATTAAAACTTTTCAACGGAAGCAATGAAAAACCCCTTGGCAGAAATTGATCTGTTAAAAAAATGTATGTGCAACTAATAAGATCAAACAAAGGTCAATCTGTTTTACTCAAGAAAAACAGTTCTGGAATACTGCAAAGAAACTCATGTTGATCCAAAACCACAAATCCAATGACTGTGAAATTTTCATACATGATATAAAATCAAATTTTGAAGACAACCCAAAAAAGAATCACGTCAATCAAATCTGTAAAACTCGAGTTATGATAAAACCACCGAAGAAAGGTAGTGCTGTGTAGAAACTCGACGAGGAAGACTTGAAGAAAACAAGTCAGATGAACAAGGCACAAAAGTTCCTTCAAACTACGAATTTTATTGATCAAAACTCACAAGGAACAGCCCCAAAGTTGTGCACCATGAGCTCTGGCCTCCCTTGCTTATATAACAAGCCCTTTGGCCAACCCAAACCTAACTAGGACTCTAATCCTACTCAATTCGAAACTTTCCATTTCTGCTCAAGACTCTTCTATACGCATATAGAAGCAATCTTAAGACTTCCAAACACCTTAGGAACATATCCCACATTCCTAAAACAACTCAAATTCGTGAACCACACAAAATCCTATCATAACCAATACAATTTTATTTTTTCATATTTGAGTCAAACACGACTGAGCTACAACTTGAGTCCATAACCTAGTCGGTTGAACCTTTCCGACCAATTCTTTACATCCACATCTCTTCATAACGCCTCAGAACCATGTAGCCACAACCATGCACTCCTTGCACAGGTGCAAACACCTTCCAACGACATCTACGATACCTTCATATGCATTGTTCTTGATTCATACATGTTGTGCAACCTCCCGATCAACTCAATCACAATTCCTCCCGAAATTTGTTGTTGAACCTCATCTTCTCCCTAATACTAGTTCAATGGATCCCGTCGCCAGCTGTGTCTTGAACTCAAGCAACACCTGCACATGAATAAACAACCAATACTTCTGAGCACAAGTCCTCGACTTGACTCACGTTAGTTCCGAAACCACAACACCTTACGTGAGCACCACAGACAAGCATGTTGCAAACCATAGCAAAAAGATATCAACCATAACCACCAAAACACACCAAAAACTGAGTAAAACTCTCCATAGATGTAAAGCAAGTTCGAATCAATTCAACGTAAAAGCAGAACCACTGTGATCAAACTTCGAACCTTGCCAAAGCTAATCGGACCTTCAACCGGAGCTTACCAAAACTAACAGGATCTAGCGCGGAACTTACCAAAGCTAGCAGGACCTAGCGCCGGAGCTAACCAAAACTAGTTGGACCTAAGGCTAGAGCTTACCAAAGCTAGTTGGACCTAGATCTGGAGCTAACCAAAGCTAGTCGGACCTTACGTCCGACCTTGCCGGAGCTACCCAAAACAAGCCGGACCTATCGTCGGACCTTGCTGGAGCTCGGACCTAGAGTCGGACCTTGATGATAAAGTTGTTTTGGTAGTATTAAAAACTTTTATCGCCATAGCCGATGTATTCAGCACACATAGTTCTCACATACTCGACTTCTACTAGATTCCTCAATACATTAGCATCACATTTTCTACTCGTCAAGCTGTAGACCTACCCAATACTCCATGGGATTTGTGGGTCATGCAAGTGGAGTTTCAATCACCTTAGACATAATGCACATATTTCACCCTAGACATAGGTGATACAAATCAAAATTTTATAAAAGCACTTAAATGCAAACCGGGGCTTGCCTTGGTTTGCGACTAGGCAAATGTTAATAATTAGGCTTGATCTTCCTTTGAAGAATCCGCCATGAAAGTTCAATATGGTGACTCCTCGGCTCCTCCTTCAAGTGAAGCTCCTCGTCAATCATCTTCGTCATGTTTTCTATTGACATGATTATGCATGTAAGGGAGCAATGTAATATAATATTAGACTCAACTTGGTTGTATACACCTTAAGAAGGAGAAGCTTGACTAGTAGGGACAAAAATGTCTCTGTTCTATGGAGAAATAGAGAATGAGTTAAGGTGGTCATAGTAGTGTCGAGGTAAGAATTGAAAGGTGCAATGTAAGCACACATTGCCACTTAGCAACAACACTTGGAGCTATGCCACACAAGAGTGATAAGATTGACTGGTGAAGAAGTGTTTGACTGGATAGTGTAAGGATGACTAAGGGATCAAGGTGAAACGTAGAACGATTAAGGTATGATATGACTATGCAAAGCAGAAGATTGAAACTCAGGATTAAATCTTATGACTGAAGAATTGAAGTCGTCAAAGAACTAAGAGACGATCTACAAAGCTTCTAAGGCTTAGTAGGAATTTACTATGGGTTTCTAAAGTGTTCTAAGATCCTTACTCTATATTACCTATGTGTTGTAAGGAATCCATTCTAAGGTTCCTAGTAACCATAGAAGACTGGATCATCTAAACTTCTTGAGGTTCCTATGATGAGAAAAACTATTAACCAATATACAAGAATTAGATGGACCCTTGACAAGGAGCTTAGGGTCAAGGGAGAGACATCACACGATAGTAGTAGCAACAGAAATAAATGACCAATTAGTCACCCAACCGTCACTAAACAATATGTGCAGGATTATGGAACACTAGTCGCACTAGCTTTCTATCCTTATAAGCATGCTCACCTTATTCATTTCAGCAAATATCTTGGGTTTTTTCTTGATTCGGTCACTTCATTAACATTCAAAGAGCACCTTGGCACATATCCTTGCTGATTGCCACATTACAACATACCTACATCACAAACAAACATTGAATATTAACAACGTTGGTTCTCCCCTTGTAAGCATTTCATTGAGCATCTTGGCTGCACTATTGTCATGACCTAAACTTGCACAAACCGAAGCTAACCTTGGTACAACTGTCATTGATGTAGAGTAGACAACATGTTTCTGCATCTTGTGCATCACCTTCATCCACCCCATCACTGCTTGGATGCAGCATCGACATATGAGCAGAACGTCGCGGTCACGTTGATGGGTACAAGGCGAATCATTTCAAGCGTGTGCACTCTTGCCTATGGTGTGGAGGTGGACTGCGGTGAGGTGCTGCGGGGTGGGGAGGCGAGGAGGTGTCACACTGGAGGAGCGGCGTGGTGGCACTCGACCGGTGTGTGGGGCACCGCCGGCGATGGGAGATGGAGCGCAGTACGGCGGGGGAGAGTTGCGCGTGACTACGACTTGCGGGGAGCAGAGGAGCTGCCTTGGGGAGGGTGGAGCGCGAGACCAGGTGAGCGGTGCGGCCAGGGCAACGCGTGCAGGCGCGTGGTGCAGGAGGGAGGCGGAGTGCCGTGGTGGGTCGGGACGTGTGGCGGAGCATCGACAGTGCTAGGGAAGGTGCCAGTGGGGAGGCTAGCGGCCGAGAGCGAAGCCCCACGCGGCATGGCCCTGGTGCAGACGCGGGGCGCAAGTGCACTCGTCAATAGCGGCTCTGCGGTGGGGGCCTGTAGGATCGAAGAGCACGTGAAAAGCTACCAGAGGGGGTGAATGGTATATTTAAAAATCTTACGCAGCGGAAACAATTAAACCCTAAACCCTTTTGGCAGAAAAACGATCTGTTAAAGAAATCGTGTGTGAGACTAATCTAAACGTGTTTCACCGTGACAAAAGTGATAGATATCAGAGAGAATCAAGTCACGAAGACAAAACAAAAGGAATCACTCAAATTTGTCAAGAAAAACTCAAGTTATGATCGAAAGATCAAACAATGGTCAATCTGCCCTACCCGAGAAAAAACAGTTCTGGAACGCTGCAAAGAAACTCGTGTAGATCATAGACCACAAATCCAATCACCGTGAAATTTTGACAGATGATAGACAATCAAGTTTAGAAGATAACCCAAAAAGAATCACGTCAATTGGATCTGTAAAACTCGAGTTATAATAAAACCACTGACGAAAGATAGTGCTATCGAGAAACTCGACGAGTAAAATTTGTCTGGAACAAGTCGGACGAATAAAGAACAAAAGTTCCTTCAAACTACGAATTTTATTCAATAGAAAACAAGATGAACAGCCCCAAAGTCGTGCACCACGAGCTCTGGGCTCCCTTGCTTATATAACCAGCTCGAAAGCCAACCTAATATCAACTAGGACTCCAATCCTACTCAGATCACGAATCGTAACATTCCATAACTGCTCAAGATTCTTCTATACGCAGATAGAAGCAATCTTAAGACTTCCAAACACCTTAGGAACGTATCCCACATTCCTAAACAACTCAAATTCGTGACCCACATGAAATCCTATCATAACCAACTCAAATCTTTCCATATTTGAGTCAAACCCGACTCAGCCGTAGCCTGAGTCCATAATCTAGTCGGTTGGACCTTTCTGACCAATTCTTTACGTCCACATCTCTTCATCACGCCTCAGAACCATGTAGCCACGTCCATGCACTCCTTGCACACGTGCAAACATCTTCCAATGACGTCCATGATACCTTCATATGCATTGTTCTTGATTCAATCATGCTGCGCAACCTCTTGATCAGCTCAACCACAATTCCTCCTGAATTTGGTTGTTGGAACCTCATCTCCTCCCTGAGACTAGTCCAATGGATCCCGTCACCAGCCATGTCTTAAACTCAAGCAACACCTGCACATGAAGAAACAACCAATCCATACGAGCCCAAGTACTCGACTTGACTCAAGTTAGTTTCCGAACACAACACCCTACGTGAGAACCTCACATAAGCATGTTGCAAAACCACAGTAACACGATATCATCCATATCAACCAAAACGCACCAAAAACTTAGCAAATGAATACTAAGCAATCTTTCCAACAATGTAAAGCAAGTACGAAACATTGCAAATGAAAAGCAGAAGCACTACGGTCAAGTTCCGGACCTTGCCAGAGCAACCTGGACCTTGAGCCGGAGCTAATAAAAGCTAGTAGAACCTAGCACCGGAGCTTACCAAAACTAGTACAACCAAGCTCCCGCCGGAGCTTACAAAACTAGCAGAACCTAGCGCCGAAGCTAAGCAGAACTAGTCGAAACTAGTAATCCCAAAAGTCGGAGCTAGAAAAAGTACGTCGGAGCTTAGCAAAAGCATGCCGGAGCTATCAAATATATGCTGGAGCTAAAGATAAAGCTCACCGGAGCTAACCAAAGCTGGTCGGACCTTACCAAGAAGTCAGACCTAGCATCTAACGTAGCCGGAGCTACCCAAAACAAGCCGGACCTACCGTTGGACCTTGCTGTAGCTCAAAGCTAGAGTCGGACCTTGATAAAAAGGTGTTTTGGTGATATTCACAACTTTTATCATCAAAGACAAGTGTATTCACTACAAGCCAATGTATTCAGCACACATAGGTCTTACAATCTCCCCTTGATGAATGCATTGGCAACACTATTTAAATCTGAACATTGGCTTATTCAAATAAAAGTTTTGAAGACGACAATTTCTCCCCTTTTTGTATATCAGAAATAAGATGAGAAGAAAAGCAAAAATTCAAAAATTCAAAATTCACATATCTCTCCCCCTTTATCATCTCTCCCCATGCACATTATCTTTCCCTTTTTGAATGTGTGATTAATCTCTCCCCCTTTGACATTGTATTCAGCAAGGTAAAAGAGATGTTTTAATTGTTATGAGCATATTATAATATATACATATAAAACAAAGCTCATCCAAGTCATACTATCAAGTAACTTACACTATCACATCAATGAGATACATAAGGTAGTGTAAGCCATGCTAGAGATCATATGTAATTTTCAATTTAAGCAAGTCATGATCTCACAAACTTAACTATTTCATAACTTGAAAGCATGACACTAGTTGCTGCAATTTATTATTTTTCAAAACACAAATTTAGATCATATGATATTTGCAAGAGATTATATGCGCATCTGCCTTATTCTAACCAACCAAGCCAAGCCTATGTCATTTGACAATCAGAAGCTTAAGGACATGGTTTTAGTCATACACAACTTCTTCCAAGTTCATATCTAAGTGCAATGATAAGCCATCTCAAAAGAAGAAGTGCGATGCATGCATATTCTCTTGATCTTTTCTCAATTTATATTTGTTCATAAAAACTCAACATGTGAGTTGATTACTTGATTAATTCTTAATGATTAAAAGCACTTGTGAACATGTAACAAGTTCAAAACAGGAAGAAAGTTTGACCATGACCAGTTTTAGTGTAAGTAATTATTCCAATTACTAGACATGGCAAAAACTACAAAATGTATAACACGAGTAATGTAGTAAGAACTTTCAGCATGTAAAAGGAATCACAAAGTCATATATGAATGAAATACTATGCTCATATTATTTTAATTTCAGATTCACACATAGACTTCCCAAGTTTCAAAAACTCCCCCTCAATTTAAGCCATGAGGATGCATAACCCCTATTTCACTATGAATGTAACAAAAACGAGTGAAATCCAAAGGTTTTGTAAAAATGTCAGCCAATTGTTGTTCGGTATCTACATGGTGAAGCACAATGTTTCCTTTTTCAACATTATCTCGGAGAAAGTGATACCTAATGTCAATGTGCTTAGTTCTAGAATGTTGCACGGGGTTTTTAGCAATGCAAATGGCACTAGTGTTATCACAAAATAGTGGGATACTATCTAGATCAACCCCATAGTCCTTAAGTGTTTGAATAATCCAAAGAATTTGTGAGCAAGCACTAGTAGCAGCTACATATTCAGATTCGGCTGTGGATTGTGCAACTGAATTTTGTTTTCTAGAGGACCAAGCAACAAGAGAATTACCAAGAAAATGACAAGCACCGGAAGTACTTTTCCTATCAATCCTACAACCCCCAAAATCAGCATCCAAAAAAGCTTTCAAAGTAACGGTTGAGGAAGAAGGAAGAAAAATGCCAAATTCTTGGGTTCCTTGTAAGTACCTGAGAATCCTTTTGACGGCTTGACGATGTGAAATACGTGGGGAAGCTTGAAACCGTGCACAAAGACATACGCTGAATTGTATGTCCGGTCTTGATGCTGTGAGGTACAAAAGTGATCTGATCATGCTTCTATATTCTTTTTGATTCACGGGTTCACCATCTTCATCAAGTTCAAGTGTTGTGGCTGTTCCCATTGGTGTCCGAAGAGGCTTGCTTTTGTCCATGTTGAAGCGCCTTAGGAGGTCTTTGGTATACTTCGTTTGATGCACAAAGGTCCCCTCCTTGGTTTGCTTGATTTGCAGCCCCAAAAAGTAAGTGAGTTCACCCATCATACTCATTTCAAATTCGGAACTCATCATTGCTGAAAACTTGGACACAAGATCATGAGAAGCACAACCAAAGATAATATCATCCACATACACTTGAACGAATAATGAGTCATTGCCATGCTTAAGCACAAAAAGAGTTTTATCAACCTTGCCCATGGTAAACCCCTTTTCAAGTAAGAATGTTTTCAACCTATCATACGATGCTCTAGGGGCTTGTTTGAGACCGTATAAGGCTTTGGACAGTTTGTAAACATGATTAGGAAAATCTGGATTTTCAAAACCCGGTGGTTGTTTGACATAAACCTCCTCATCTATGTAGCCATTAAGAAAAGCACTTTTAACATCCATTTGAAATAGCTTAAAACCTTTAGATGCTGCAAAAGCTAACAAAATTCTTATGGCTTCTAATCTAGCGACAGGAGCAAAAGTTTCATCAAAATCTTGACCTTCAACTTGAGTGAAACCTTGAGCAACCAACCTAGCCTTATTCCTAACCAAAACCCCATCCCCACTTTGTTTATTTTTATATACCCATTTAGTTCCAATTAAAGTGTGACCTTGAGGTGGAGGTACAAGTTTCCAAACATTATTTCTTTCAAAATTTTCTAACTCTTCTTGCATGGCAATAATCCAAGATTCATTTGTGAGTGCGTGTGATATATCTTTGGGTTCAAAAGAAGCAACAAAAGCAGAATGAGCATGAGAGTTTGGATCGCAAAACCTGGACCGTGTGACTCGTTCGTGCAAGCTTCCAATCATCTGTTGTGGGGGATGATCTTTGTAAAAATGTAGGGGAACAGATGTCTCACAAGCTTCTTCTTCATTAGGTTCATCGTAGATTGATGAGCTTGTGACTTGTGGACGATCAGGACCAGCATAGGTGATAGCCGGAGCTTGTTCAATGTCCAGAGCTGGACACGTGTCAACTTCGGAACTACTAGGCAGTATCACTGGCTCTTCTTCATCTTCGAAAATACCCTCCCCCTGAGAATACAGATCTGGTCCTGCAACTTCGGAGCTAGTACCTGGGCTAGCTTCATCAAAAGACACTTCACAAGTCTCCACAATTTTGTTAGTGTCAAGTAAAAGCACACGATAGCTCTAGTATGAGATGGATAACCAAGAAACATGCCATCAATGGATCTAGGTTCAAATTTATCAAGATTACCATGTTTCTTAACAAAGCATTTGCAACCAAAAACCCGAAAGTGTGTAACACTAGGCCTATGTCCAAACCGAAGCTCATATGGTGTTTTACCTAGCTTAGCACGCAAGAAAACACAATTTGAGACATAACAAGCAGTTGCTAACGCATCAGCCCAAAATCTCCTAGGAGTTTGATATTCATCAAGCATAGTCCTAGCCATCTCAACTAAGATTCTGTTCTTTCTTTCTACAACACCGTTTTGTTGAGGTACATATGGTGAAGAGAATTGATCATCTATTCTATTTTCAGCACAAAAGTGATTAAAAGATTGATTTTTAAATTCAGTTCCATTATCACTTCTAATTGCTTTTAATGATCCTGGGTGATCAATCGATAATCTAAGAAATAAAGTTCTAAAGTGACTAAAAACTTCATTCTTAGACGCCATAAAGTAAACCCAAGAGTATCTAGAATAATCATCAACGATAACAAGAACATACCATTTACCTCAGAAGGATTGAACACGTGAAGGTCCTACGGTGTCAAGATGCAAAAGTTGACATGGTTCTGTTGTAATGATTATTGTGAGAGGAGTATGTGAACCTGCAACCATCTTAGCATGTCTACGAGAAGAGCACACAATTTCTTTGTCCCCTTTAAGCTTAGGCAGCCCACGTATGCGATCAAGAGCACTAACACGCGTTAGGTGACCAAAGCCTACGTGACCAAGTCTACGATGCCAAAAATATAAGTCCTTTGAATCATTAGCAACTAGACACCTATGCTTAGAGGAAGACATATCAAAATCAGCTTTAAAAACTCTTCCAAACCGAGACATGTTAAAAATAAGCTCACTATCTGAACCTACAACTTTGCAGCAGTTTTTATTGAAAATGATTTCTAGATTTTCATCAGCAATTGTGCAACAGAAAGAAAGTTGTATTTCAAATTTTTAACAAGTGCCACATCCTTCAAAGTGTAGTGATCATTTACTCTAACCGAACCCATAGCAATTATAGGAGTTGAAGAATTATCGGCAAAAGTAACATTCTCTACACGTGACACAAAAGAGAGGGAGGAGAACCAATCTTTGTTACTGGTCATGTGGCGTGAGCAACCTGAATCCACAATCCAAATGTTCTCCTTCATCAAATGTGTAACCTACATAAAAGCACAATACATCGATGACTCAACACTGGGGTTAGTCAAAAGGCATTTAGGAATCCAGTACTGAGTCACACGACATGCAGCAGGAAAAACATGCGAAAGCTGAGACAAAACAGCAGGTTTATGAGTCAAAGTTTGAGATTTTTTATTCTTAACTACTGACCTATAAGGTGTTACTTGTGTAGCACAAAAATCAGTAGCTCCGGAGGCAAAAACAGAAGGTCCGGAGGTAAACTTTGAATGTTTTTGACTCAAAACAGCAGGTTGTACATTCGGTTCAATGTGTGCAGCAAATTTTGCATGAAAGTTATGAGATCTAGCACCCATTCTTTCCCTTTTTTGTTGTTTAGCTAGTCTATAACAAAAATCTATGACATGACCATCTCTACCATAGAAGGTACAATGAAATTTAACTTTGTGTTCATGTCTAGATGAGCAAGCAATATTTTTATTTGAAACCGAATGAGGCAACACTCCTGCAGATTTGAAAACCACTCCTTTTTGTTTAGGAACTGTTTGAATCAAACCACTTCCTAATGACTTTACAATTTTAGGTGGATGTGCCTTAGCATGAGCATGAGAATCAAAACCTAAACCAGTTTTATCATTGCAAGACTTGGAAGAATTCAGTAGTAAGTTTAGGTTCTTATTCCCATTACAAAACTGATCTAATGTCCTATGCATGTCATCAAGTTTATTGGACAGATCAAGGTAATTTTCACATGAAGTTTTTCCTTTGCAATTGGAACAAAATTTAACTTCATGAGAACGTAAAGCATTGTTCAATATAGAAATTTCATTCATACCATCCTGTAGTTTCTTATCAAGATCATCACAAGTAGAACAATGCAAATCAATTGTAGAACAGCTAGCATCTTTCAAGTTTTTATCATTAAGTGCATCAAGCTCTTTGTTCTTTTCAATTTCTAACTCAAGTTTATTAAGTGTGGAGGTGTGTGCACTTCTTAATGAGGACAATTGTTCATATATTAAATCACATGAGGAACATGCATCATTACTAGGAATCAAAGTTTTTAAACGGTTGATTTCAGATTCTAGTGATTCAATTTTAGCAGCACTATCCCTAAGCTTTTTGTCCTTTTTCTTAACAATAATAGTGGCACGAGAAATAGCACCACAAATTTCTTCGCAAGTAGGACATACCTCTTCATTGTCGCTGTTGTGTTCTGCCTCCTCCATATTTGATCTTGACTTGCCCGCCATGAAGCACAAGTTTGCCAAATCATCTTCATCTTCATCACTTCCAATGTCCACGTCGCTTGAACTGAACTCTTGAAGCGCGGTGATGAAACTATTGATCATCTTGCGTCCTATGGTACCTTTCTTTTTCTTGTTGGAATTTCCAGAGGAGGTCCGAACCTTTCTTTGTTTTTCTTCCCGGGTGGTCGGATCTGAAAGGTTAGGGCATTCTCTACAAAAGTGTCCTGTTTTACCACATTCAAAACAGCGTTGAGGTCCGGAGCTTCCTCTCCTTCTAGTTCTCACATTTTGCAATGCTTTTGAGAATCTAGTAGAGATGAGTGCCAACTCCTCTTCTGGAAATTCTTCGATCTGCTCCAAGGTTAGTGAGGACAACAAAGCAAGAGTATTGCAGGATGATGATTGGCCGGAGCTAGACATATCACGTTGTGAAACAAATGCAATAGACTTATTTGGGTTCTTACGTGAGATTATGTCAATTTCATGAGTTTTTAACTTGGAATATAGCACATCTAAAGTAAGTGTACTCATGACAGTAGATTCACGAATAGATGTAACTTTCATCTCCCAAATTGACATGTCTAATGCACTTAACAATTTCCTAGCATTTTCAGCATCTGAAAAATTAACATTGACGCTACGCAAGTTGCTAAGAATTTTATTAAAGCGAGCAAAGAGATCATCAATGTACTCACCGGGTTGCATCTCGAAGCGCATGTATTCTTTCTTGAACATGTCTTGCCTTATCTCTTTGATAGTGTTGGATCCTTCGTGGTAGTCACAAAGTGCTTTCCACACATTGTATGCAGATCGGAGGTGTGCAACACGGTCGAAGTCGCTTTGCGTTAATCCTTGTATGATCAAGTTCCGAGCCTTGTTGTTGTTGTCGACATCTCTCAGATTTATAGCTGTAACTTGATCGTTTGATGGCACTTTGTAAGGCTTGTATACCTTCTCCCATATTGAAAAGCCTTGTGCCTGGATGAAGGCCTCCATGCGTGCCTTCCAAACCTGAAAATCAATACCAGCGAACACACAAGGTTTGGCAGAGTACTTCTCCATGATGATTAGTCAAAAAACACGTGCAAATCACAAAGATTAGAGCAACGTGGCTCTGATACCAATTGTAGGATCGAAGAGCACGTGAAAAGCTACCAGAGGGGGGTGAATGGTAGATTTAAAAATCTTACGCAGTAGAAACAATTAAACCCCAAACCCTTTCGGCAGAAAAACGATCTGTTAAAGAAATCGTGTATGAGACTAATATAAACATGTTTCACCGTGAAAAAAGTTATATATATCAGAGAGAATCAATTCACGAAGACAAAACAAAAGGAATCACTCAAATCTGTCAAGAAAAACTCAAGTTATGATCGAAAGATCAAACAATGGTCAATCTGCCCTACCCGAGAAAAAACAGTTCTGGAACGCTGCAAAGAAACTCGTGTAGATCATAGACCACAAATCCAATGACCGTGAAATTTTGATAGATGATAGAAAATCAAGTTTAGAAGACAACCCAAAAAGAATTACGTCAATTGGATCTGTAAAACTGGAGTTATGATAAAACCACCGACGAAAGATAGTGCTGTCCAGAAACTCGATGAGTAAAACTTGTCTGGAACAAGTCGGACGAACAAGGCACAAAAGTTCCTTCAAACTACGAATTTTATTTAATAGAAAACAAGAGGAACAGCCCCAAAGTCGTGCACCACGAGCTCTGGGCTCCCTTGCTTATATAACCAGCTCGAAAGCCAACCTAATATCAACTAGGACTCCAATCCTACTCAGATCACGAATCGTAACTTTCCATAACTGCTCAAGATTCTTCTATACGCAGATATAAGCAATCTTAAGACTTCCAAACACCTTAGGAACGTATACCACATTCCTAAACAACTCAAATTCGTGACCCACACGAAATCCTATCATAACCAACTCAAATCTTTCCATATTTGAGTCAAACCCGACTCAGCCGCAGCCTGAGTCCATAACCTAGTCGGTTGGACCTTTCCGACCAATTCTTTACGTCCACATCTCTTCATCACGCCTCGGAACCATGTAGCCATGTCCATGCACTCCTTGCACACGTGCAAACATCTTCCAATGACATCCACAATACCTTCATATGCATTGTTCTTGATTCAATCATGATGCGCAACCTCCTGATCAGCTCAACCACAATTCCTCCTGAACTTGGTTGTTGGAACCTCATCTCCTCCCTGAGACTAGTCCAATGGATCCCGTCACCAGCCATGTCTTGAACTCAAGCAACACCTGCACATGAATAAACAACCAATCCATACGAGCCCAAGTCCTCGACTTGACTCAAGTTAGTTCCGAACACAACAGCCTACGTGAGAACCTCACATAAGCATGTTGCAAAACCACAGTAACACGATATAATCCATATCAACCAAAACGCACCAAAAACTTAGCAAATGAATACTAAGCAATCTTTCCAACAATGTAAAGCAAGTACGAAACATTGCAAATGAAAAGCAGAAGCTACGGTCAAGTTCCGGACCTTGCCAGAGCAACCCGGACCTTGAGCCGGAGCTAACAAAAGCTAGTAGAACCTAGCACCGGAGCTTACCAAAACTAGTACAACCAAGCTCCCGCCGGAGCTTACAAAACTAGCAGAACCTAGCGCCGGAGCTAAGCAGAACTAGTCAGAACTAGTAATCCCAAAAGCCGGAGCTATAAAAAGTACGTCGGAGCTTAGCAAAAGCATGCCGGAGCTATCAAATATATGCCGGAGCTAAAGATAATGCTCACCAGAGCTAACCAAAGCTGGTCGGACCTTACCAAGAAGTCGGACCTAGCATCTAATGTAGCCGGAGCTACCCAAAACAAGTCGGACCTACCGTCGAACATTGCTGTAGATTAGAGCTAGAGTCGGACCTTGATAAAAAGGTGTTTTGGTGATATTGAGAACTTTTATCATCAAAGCCAAGTGTATTCACTACAAGCCAATGTATTCAGAACACATAGGTCTTACAGGGCCGAGTGGCACGCGACGAACTGGGGTGTCATGGAGGCCATCAGGAGAGACTGGCGCGGAGGCCAGGCACCGATGTCGCTAGCTGTGAGGCACGCCCATGGAGAAGAATAGCATGGGCAGGAAAACCAGAGGCACTGCGCTCGTAGCTTGAGAAAGAAGACGAGCGCGCGTAGGAAGAAAAAGCAAAACAGAGGTCTTGGCATTTGGGGATAAGACCGTCATGTGGGGTCCACCTCCCCTTATCCCCAATTCCTTCCCAACATTATTTTCAGATGACCAAAATCCCTATAATTGCTGAATCTAGTGGATAGGGACACTGGTGAGTGGTTGACGGAGAAGGCACTGACGCGTGGTGGAAGAAGGAAGAGAATCTAAACTGCCTTGGGGTCTGATGTGTAGGGCCCACTGGTAAGTGGGTCCCAACCTGGATCTGATCCTCTGTTGCTGCCTCCAATATTACATAAAATAATATATGGTGCCCTAATTAAATAGGAAGCAGCAGAGCCAAGTGAGGAGACTTGTCAGGGAAGTAGAATGTGAGGGGTTCAGGATGGAACGACGCGATATGGCAGTGTGGCTGGCTTTGGATAAGCACAAGCAGAGGACGAAACCCAATACGCTTTGGTTAGGAATTATTGGTGGGCCACCTGACAAGTGGGCCCCACCCAAGGTGTTATCTTTACTGGAAACACCACGATGTTGCTCATGTTGATGTTGAAGTTTGAATTTGAATTAGCATTCGAGCTTTTAATTGTTTATGTGAAATATTCCAATTAAAGCTTATAGTTTTAACAAGTTCCTATTTTGTTAACATTGGTTAACTCATATGGTTCATGTGAGTTTGAGTTTTCATTTTCAAAAGTTTTTATGTTTCTATTTTCGTGTTCTTGATCTACTCAAATGCAGGTTTTTATAGCGCCCTGAAAAGCCAAAGATAAAACTTCATCAGAGCGAAGAAAAAAGGAAGAGAAATAGCAGGGGAGAAGCTGTGGCTTACCGACGGGTCGGTCTGCTCCAGTGACCCTGGCCTCCCACCCCACGTGGTAGATCGAGGTCGCCAGGATATGACGACAAGGCTTGCGCCACCATCTTCGGCACCGGCTCTCGGTCGACCTGCGTCGGCGTGACCACCTGCGCAGACCCCTCTGTGCCTCCTATGGAACCAGAACCACTGCTGGAATCAGAAACCAAGTCAATGACGGGAGCTTCGGCTGCTCCGGCCCCATCGTGATCAGAGACTGGGGGTACCATCCCCCCGCGCCACCTTCCGCTTCTTTGGTGTAGTGGTGGCTGAACCCACGACTAGAGGGCGGGAACGCTTTCCCAGCGATGGAACTGGCGCCGGCTAGCTGCCATCTAGCCTGACGAAGGATGTTGGGGGTCCTACCTCTGCCCTCTCTGAAGAACGGGAGGAGGACCCCGACCTTGGTTGCGTCATGGCGTGGCACCGTGTTAGGACCGCAGAGGCCCCGGACGTCTACTCGGGGTGCAGACGGGTAACACCAAACTTGTTGACCGCCGGCATCGAGCTTACAGCTCGTCCCTCAAGTCGGAGGTCATGAAGAGCGGCTGGCAGTCGTCTGGGGTGGAGACGTGCTCGTCGTCAACCGTGTCGCTGGTCACCACCTTCAGCAAACCTTCCAACATCTTGGGGTTGAGGTCATCCAGAGACAGCCGGCACCGATCATGGGTATCAGTGTAGTGCCAAGCCCCGTACTGGTGCTTTAAGAGAGGGGCGGTGCAACAACGCAAGACGTCGGCCAGCACCATCAGGGAGGTCAAGCCTTTGCGTGCCAGGAACCAGATCCTCCTCAATATTGGCATGTACTCCTTCGTCAACCACTAGAAAGCTTCCCAGGTGATGGGATTATAAGTCGGACGTTTAGAGGGCATCTTTAGTGTAGGATGGGCCTCGACCCGCACAATGGCCCAATCTTCCCTCCAGGTCTTCCACTTCCCCCATTTGAGCAAAGGGATTCAGGATCCAGAGGTCTTGTCCCGGTGCCGAAAGTAGTAGGCACCCACCTAGGTCATCTCGCTCTTTTCCGGTGGTCTTCCTCACGATGAAGAACTGGAAGAACTCCACTGTTGGCTTACAGCCCACAAACGCCTCATAGAAGTGGACGAAGACAGCGACCATGGCGATGGAGTTTGATGACAGGCAGTGAAGCCGCAACCCATACTCCTCCAGCACAGCAAGGAAGAACCTCGACGGCGGGAGCCCAAGCCCCGCAAACACGTAGGCAGTAAAGAGGATAGTCTTGTCTTCACGCTCTTCAAGAGCGGGAGATCCACAATTTTGATCATCCACGCACACTCCGCCGCCAACCAGCCAAGTAGTTGCCGCATCGACAACAAGGCATCGGCTGACAATAAGTGAGAGGGAGGCAGTGGGAAGGTCATTGGATCAAGCGAAGGTGAGAGCTTTGGCTGAGGGGTGCAGGCTCGAGGGCTCGAGGAAGAAGGTAAAAACTTAGGCTGCGGGGTGTGAGTAAGGAAGGAACCGTCCCTTCTAACAGAGTTCCTTTTTTATCACCCCCGCGACACTGGAGTACTTTGTGCGTATCACAAAGGTTCAGCCCGTAGCACACATGTAACACCCTCATTTTCATGCATCATGCCTTGCATACATTCATATACATGTTTAACATTAACCCATAACAAGAGGAACAAGTTTAAAATTGATTTGGAACAAAACCGCACTTAAAAATGTAGGAAAGTGCGGACTAGTCCAGTTTTGCTGAGGACTAATCCGATTTCTCTCTGTCTAAAAACAGACTTGTCCGTTTTTGCTGCGGATTAGTCCGATATTTGCCCCTGGACAACTTCGGACCTGTCCGATCTTGTGCGGACTAGTCCGGTATTCCATGAATCCTTGAAAATTTGCTAAGTCCCTGGACTTGTCCGGACTAGTCCGGTGTTCCAGCGGACTTGTCCGTTTTCCTTTCTGACTAAGATCGGACTTGTCCGATTTTAGGCCAGACTTGTCCGATTTTCTCCCTGGACGACTTCGGACTAGTCCGGTCCTTTCCGGACTTGTCCGACATTTCGTGACTCCGAGATTGACCTTTTGTTTTACGACTTGTTTCTTGGGTTCACGTTAAGTGGGTCTAGGTACGTCGTGCCTAACTCTTTTAGAGCCCATGTGGGACTCTAAAACGGCCTCTACTCCTCTCAAACTCAAAATCCATCTAACCCTAGCCTCCACCTCTATATAAACAGCCCCACCCCTTGGTTTGACATCTATTTGCCACTTTTCCACCCACCCAAACCCTAGTTCGTGGGGAGCCACCATCAAGGAGGGAGGAGAAGATACCAAACAAGAAGAAGAAGAGGAGGAAACGAAGGAGGATCAAGATCTCCACCAAGTTTCGTCCTTCACCACCAATTCATCTCCAAGTTCATCACCAACCCTAGATCATCAAGATCCAAGTGCTACCTCCAAGTTTCTTGGTTCATTGGAATTCTAAACACCTGGTATACCTTCTATTCTCTTTGCCTTACGTGAATTCAACCCCTAATCTCCGAAATTACGTCGATCTAGAAAACCCTAATCTGCCGATCTCGTCTAGTGCGGACTTGTCCGGTCCCTAGCGGACTAGTCCGATCTTCCTAGTTAAATTGTGTTGAATTGACTCTAAAATTTGATCTAATCGACCCCAAACCTGTATAAACTTGTTAAAAGCTATTAGAACTAAGTAGTGATCATTAAAAGCAATCTGGTAACAAGTTCTACCTTGCATTTGCATCAATCATGCATGTCATGACATATTGAGTAATATTTGTGCACTCTTTGATTGTGTTTCTTGTCTTGTATGTTTATTGTGTGGATTAGACGGATTTGCGCTAGAAAGTGCCGCGGAGGATCTACAGCACCAAGAGTTTGAAGGCTTTGACCCTAATCAACAGCAAGAGCAAGGCAAGTGTCCTTGAAGCATATTGATCCTATTTTAAAATAAATGTTTTGTTTGTAAAACTGCATGCTTGTGTCAATTTGATGGGAATCCTATGGTAGGAAGTTTACTAGATTTGTTAAACCACCCTTGTCACCTGGAATATATGGTAGAGAGTCGGGAAGGGTTTTTACCTTTTTGCTTCGCTTAATTAATTGGGATGGCAAACAACACTACACATTTAATTATGCATCAATGCTATTCTAGTTAACATGAACTTGTTAAATATGGTATGGTAATGGGTGATCTAAGCAAGCCTGGTATGTGGATGGGTTGGATGTTATGGTGGTTTGCTTGCTTTAGATCTAAGGACCGGTTCATGCGAGAATAGGCCAGGACTACAGTGCCACCACGAGGCCAAGTATGGGTGCGGCGTAGCTGATTAATTAGGGCTTTGCTAGTGCTGTTTGGACCATTGTGGATGCTCGGGGAAGGGGTAGTCGGATTGGGTTTGTTGATGTTTGGTGGGACTACTCTGGGATCCGAATGGCTCAAGAGGGGGCCCATGGTTGATGATTTGCTCAGTTGGAGGCATCGCCACCGGTGAAACCTCAGTGGGGTCTAAATAGGCTAGTAATCCCTTTGGAAAGGCTATTTTGTGATCTCTTGGCCATACACCAAAGGAAGTGTAATTGGCATGAGGGAGGTTCTTTAGTCGCCGACGGGTGATGAACTCACAAACACATGGGTAAAGAGGTACAAACTCTGCAGAGTCTAAATAAACTATCATGATAGCCGTGCTCCCGGTTATGAGCGCCTGGATGACCTACATGATTAGAGGAAATTGGAATTTGGGATGGTTATGGTTTGGTAATGGTTATGGTTGATATTATGATTATGGTTATGGTTATGAGATGGAATTATGGTTTATGACATCGATTATGGTTATTGGTAATGGTGAATTATGGACTGGTATTATTATGGTTACATTGTTAATGATGGGTTTACATACACATGATACATATATTGTTTTCCAAATGTTTTACTGTACTTTTCAGCACTTAGCCATTATTATTGTTGTCATTTGAATCAGCCACATGTCATACTTTCCACACTTGCTGAGTACGACATGTACTCACTCTTGCAACCCCCCCCCCCCAACAGTTGCAGGTCAGGATTGGGAGTTTAATGACGATAATGCGGAGTTCTAGGTCGTGTCTACCGTCAGCTTTGCCTGTGGTGTTGATTGGAGCTGCGCATATACATACCCTGTCGCTTATGCTGCATAGTTGCTTAGTTGCTTAATTAGTTTATTTCCGCTGCATTAGTTGAACTTGTCATTGATATTCATTAGAGCTTGTATTCGAGGATAATATGGTTTGTGTAATAAAATTTGATAATTAATCTGTTCTGTGGTAATTTTCTGTATACTCTTTTGTGGTTGCACTCGTGTATGTGTGATGAACATCCTGGGCACACATATGCATTAGCTTGGTTCATTTTCGGAACCGGGCGTCACAGATTGGTATCAGAGCCACAGGTTGACCGTAGGATGCAGCCTAGATAGAATGGACACTTTAGAGCACATAGGAGCACTCAGGAATCGATGTGTTTTTTCTTGGAGTGCTGTTTGCTATATATATTGTTTGCTTGTGTGCTTAATAGAGGATTTTGGGATGCCTTAGCATTGCCATGTCCACCTAGGCTAGTGTAGCTAGCTTTTTAGTTTCATATCCCTTGATGCATATAGTTGGGGACGTTCTCTAATTCTTACCAATCGCTTTTCTTCAGATGGTGACGACTCGCAACTAGAGGGATGGCAATGATGAGGAGGATAACAATGGAGTGCCTCGGAACAACAATGGACAAGGATCTACTCAGGGAGCTATCAACATCGAGCAGCTATTGGCCATGCAAAACTAGCTCATGCAGACCATGATACACATAATGGGACAGCTGCAGGCTGGCAATATCAACAATCAGCCCCACATGCCTCCACCGCCACCCCCGCCTCCTCATAACCGGTTGGGAGAGTTTATGAGGACTAGGCCGCCAACCTTTGCTCAAGCCACAAACCCTATGGATGCGGATGATTGGCTCAAGTCCGTGGAGAAGAAGCTAGCTATTGTCCAATGTAGTGACCGGGAGAAGGTGCTATTTGCTTCTCATCAACTAGTTGGAGGAGCTGCGGATTGGTGGGATGCTTATTGCAATGCTCATGAGAACCAAGAAAGAATCACTTGGGCCGAATTCAAGGAGAATTTTTTTTCTCATTATGTGCCCGAGGGAGTTATGATCTTGAAGAGGCAAGAATTTGAGAATTTAAGGCAAGAAAGATCAAGCGTGAGTGAATATCTCAATAAATTCACTCAACTCTCAAGGTATGCGCCTGAGGATGTTAGTCGGGACAGCCGGAAGCAATACTTGTTCATGAGAGGCTTGAACAATGAGATCCAAGTTCAAACTACTCAACTGTGATTATGCCAATTTCCAGAAGATTGTGGACAAAGCAATTGTGGTTGAGAACAAGATCCGTGAGATGGAGCAAGAAATCAAGAGGAAGGCGCCATATCAAGGACAGCAACAAGGAAGTAATGTGCGCCCTCGCTTTGCGCCGCCCAATGCGCCTCACTACAGCTCCTCTGCTCCTGTACAGCACCCTGGTTATGCACCGCGCCCAACTCAGTTTGTGCAGCAGCACCCTGTTATGCAAGCACCTAGGCCTCCAATGCCTTATGAGCCTCGTGCTAATTTTCCTGCTGCAAATGCTCAAAACCAAGCTCGTCCCAATAATTCTGGTGGAGTTAAGAAGTGTTATACTTGTGGAGAAGCTGGACACTTTGCGCATCAATGTCCTAAGTCGGGCCTTGGTCAAGGAAGCAATGCACCGAGGCAAAACCCAAGACCTAATGGAGGACAGCCACAAGGAAGCCGTGGACAGCAGAATTTTGCTCGTGGCAACGTGAACCATGTCTCTATGGAGGATGCTCAACAAGCGGATGACATGGTCATTGGTATGTTTCTCGCCAACTCCAACCCCGCGACTATGTTATTTGATTCTGGAGCATCGCATTCATTCATTGCATCGAAGTATGTTGCCAAGTATAGTTTGCCTATCTCTCATATGAAGTTTACTCTATTGGTTAAGTCTCTTGGAGGAGAGATGAGGACAAATATAGTATGTCCAAATGTAAGCCTTAGAATAAGGGGGGTAGACTTCTCCGCCAACCTCATAGTTTTGGATTCTCAAGGATTGGACATTATACTTGGTATGGACTGGTTAAGGAAGCACAATGGAGTTATTGAGTGTGCCACGAAGACGGTGAAGTTGACCAATGAGGAAGGGATCACCGTAGAATTTGAAGCATCTCAAACCGCACCGAAGCAATTGGAGTTGAATCATATGGACGGTGCCACAATTGAGGAGATTCCGGTAGTGTGTGAATTTTTTGATGTTTTTCCGGACGAGTTGCCAGGTATGCCACCTGATCGAGACATTGAGTTTGTTATTGATTTAATACCTGGAACTGCACCTATAGCTAAGAGGCCGTATAGGATGCCTCCTATGGAATTAGCGGAGCTCAAGAAGCAAATTCAAGAGCAATTAGAGAAGGGTTTTATTCGCCCTAGTTCTTCGCCCTGGGGAGCGCCCGTTCTATTTGTGGACAAGAAGGACGGATCCCAAAGGATGTGCGTGGATTACCGAGCTCTCAACGAAGTAACAATCAAGAACATGTACACCTTGCCCCGCATAGAAGACTTGTTTGATCAGATGAAGGGTGCTTGTGTCTTCTCTAAGATTGATTTGAGGTCGGGATACTTTCAAATGAAGATTATACCATCGGACATACCCAAGACAGCTTTTAGGACACGGTATGGATCTTATGAGTACACCGTGATGTCTTTTGGATTGACAAATGCACCTGCCTACTTTATGTACCTCATGAATAAGGTCTTCATGGAGTACTTAGATAAGTTCGTTGTGGTGTTTATTGATGATATTATGATCTACTCGAAGGATGAGAAGGAACATGAGGAACACTTGAGGCTTACACTGCAGAAATTGAGGGAGCATCAATTGTATGCCAAGTTCAACAAGTGCCAGTTTTGGTTGAAAGAGGTGCCATTTTTGGGTCATATAATCTCAGGAGGAGGAGTATCGGTTGACCCCGGTAAAGTGAGGGATGTGTTGAAGTGGGAGCCGCCACAAAACGTCAAGGAAATAAGGAGTTTTCTTGGGATGGCTGGATATTACCGTCGGTTTATCAAGGATTTGTCCCAGATAGCCAAGCCTATGACGGAGTTGCTAATGAAGGGAAAGGTGTTCCAATGGACTCAAGCTTGTCAGAATGGTTTTGAGGAGTTGAAGAAGAGGTTAACAACAGCCCCAGTTTTGGTATTGCCGGATGTAAGCAAGAGTTTCGACATCTATTGTGATGCATCGAGACAAGGACTTGGATGTGTATTGATGCAAGAAGGTCAAGTGGTCGCCTATGCGTCAAGACAATTGAAGAAACATGAGCAGAATTACCCCACGCACGATTTGGAACTCGCAACCGTGGTACATGCATTGAAGATTTGGAGACACTATATTCTTGGACATAGGTGTGCAATTTATACGGATCATAAGAGTTTGAAGTATATTTTCACACAGACAGATCTGAATTTAAGGCAACGAAGATGGTTGGAGCTCATCAAAGATTATGATTTGGGAATCAACTATCATTCGGGAAAAGCCCATGTAGTGGCCGATGCTTTGAGTAGAAAAGGAGTAAGCCGTCAACTTACGGTTCAAGAGTTACCATTCGAGTTATGTAAGGAGTTTGAACGGTTGAACCTCGGATTTGTAAATTAGACGGAGATGATGGAGTTAAACCCAACCTTGGAGCAAGAAATTCGAGAGGCACAAACCACAGATGAGGAGATCAAGGAAATCAAGGAAAGAACCAAAGAAGGGAGAGAATTCAGATTTGACGAGGATGAACATGGTACCTTATGGCTTGGAAAGAGGATCGTTGTGCCTAATGTAAATCATATTTGGGAGACAATATTAAAGGAGGCACATGACTCGCCATACTCAATTCACCCCGGTTGTACGAAGATGTACAAAGACTTGAAGACTTGCTATTGGTGGGATAGCATGAAGAAGGACATAGCCGAATATGTTGCATTGTGTGACGTGTGCCAACGAGTCAAGGCGGAACATCAAAGGCCAGCAGGGTTATTGCAGCCATTGAAGATTCCAGAGTGGAAGTGGGAAGAGATTGGTATGGACTTTATAGTTGGATTACCGCGAACCCAGTATGGCTATGATTCAATATGGGTCATTGTAGATCGGTTGAAAAAATCAGCTCACTTTATTCCTGTCAAGACCACATATACCACCGCGAAGCTAGCAGAATTGTATATGGAGCATATTTTGTGCCGACATGGAGTACCGAAGAAGATAGTCTCGGATAGAGGTTCTCAATTTACTTCCAGGTTTTGGCAAAAGTTGCATGAAGCTCTGGGAACGAGGTTGAATTTTAGTTCAGCATATCATCCTCAAACGGATGGACAAACCGAGAGGACCAATCAGATTTTGGAGGACATGTTAAGAGCTTGTGCCTTAAAGCATGGGAAAAGTTGGGACAAAAGCTTGCCATATGCGGAATTTTCATACAACAATAGTTACCAAGCAAGCTTGAAAATGTCACCATACGAAGCACTTTATGGGAGGAAGTGTAGGACACCTTTATTCTGGAATGAAGCAGGGGAAACTCAAGTATTTGGTCTAGATGTGTTGCAAGAAGCTGAAAAGCAAGTCCAAATAATTCGTGAAAACTTGAGGGCTGCCCAATCAAGGCAAAAAGGCTATGCGGACAATAGGAGAAGGAAATTAGCCTTTGAAATAGGAGATTTTGTTTACCTCAAGGTGTCACCAATGAGAGGTCATAAGAGGTTTAACATAAGGGGTAAGCTCGCACCTCGTTATATTGGACCATTCAAGATTTTGGACAAAAGGGGAGAAGTAGCGTATAAGTTGGAGATGCCAGCTCATCTTCCAGACGTACATGATGTGTTTCATGTTTCCCAGCTCAAGAAGTGCTTGAGAGTACCGGAAGATCAAGTGCCAATGGAAGAATTGGAACTAGAGGAAGATTTGACGTATGCCGAGCAACCGGTCAAAATCATGGAAACTAAGGAAAGAGTCACAAGGAACAAGGTCATTAGACGGTGTAAAGTTCAATGGAAGCACCACACCGAAAAAGAAGCGACGTGAGAATTGGAGGATGATCTCAGGAAGGAATTTCCCTATCTCTTCTCTTCCGCGTCGAATCTCGAGGGCGAGATTCATTCTAAGGGGGTTGGTTTGTAACACCCTCATTTTCATGCATCATGCCTTGCATACATTCATATACATGTTTAACATTAACCCATAACGAGAGGAACAAGTTTAAAATTGATTTGGAACAAAACCGCACTTAAAAATGTAGGAAAGTGCGGACTAGTCCGGTTTTGCTGAGGACTAGTCCAATTTCTCTCTGTCTAAAAACGGACTTGTCCGTTTTTGTTGCGGATTAGTCCGATATTTGCCCCTGGACAACTTCGGACTTGTCCGATCTTGTGCGGACTAGTCCGGTATTCCATGAATCCTTGAAAATTTGCTAAGTCCCTAGACTTGTCCGGACCAGTCCGGTGTTCCAGCGGACATGTCCATTTTCCTTTCTGATTAAGATCGGACTTGTCCGATTTTAGGCTAGACTTGTCCGATTTTCTCTCTGGACGACTTCGGACTAGTCCGGTCCTTTCCGGACTTGTCCGATATTTCGTGACTCCGAGATTGACCTTTTGTTTTACGACTTGTTTCTTGGGTTCACTTTAAGTGGGCCTAGGTACGTCGTGCCTAACTCTTTTAGAGCCCATGTGGGACTCTAAACCGGCCTCTACTCCTCTCAAACTCGAAATCCATCTAACCCTAGCCTCCACCTCTATATAAACAGCCCCACCCCTTGGTTTGACATCTATTTGCCACTTTTCCACCCACCCAAACCCTAGTTCGTGGGGAGCCACCATCAAGGAGTGAGGAGAAGATCCCAAACAAGAAGAAGAAGAGGAGGAAACGAAGGAGGATCAAGATCTCCACCAAGTTTCATCCTTCACCACCAATTCATCTCCAAGTTCATCACCAACCCTAGATCATCAAGATCCAAGTGCTACCTCCAAGTTTCTTGGTTCATTGGAATTCTAAACACCTGGTATACCTTCTATTCTCTTTTCCTTACGTGAATTCAACCCCTAATCTCCGAAATTACGTCGATCTAGAAAACCCTAATCTGCTGATCTCGTCTAGTGCGGACTTGTCCGGTCCGTAGCGGACTAGTCCGATCTTCCTGGTTAAATTGTTTTGAATTGACTCTAAAATTTGATCTAATCGACCCCAAACCTGTATAAACTTGTTAAAAACTATTAGAACTAAGTAGTGATCATTAAAAGCAATCTGGTAACAAGTTCTACCTTGCATTTGCATCAATCATGCATGTCATGACATATTGAGTAATATTTGTGCACTCTTTGATTGTGTTTCTTGTCTTGTATGTTTATTGTGTGGATTAGACGGATTTGCGCTAGAAAGTGCCGCGGAGGATCTACAGCACCAAGAGTTTGAAGGCTTTGACCCTAATCAACAGCAAGAGCAAGGCAAGTGTCCTTGAAGCTTATTGATCCTATTTTAAAATAAATGTTTTGTTTGTAAAACTGCATGCTTGTGTCAATTTGATGGGAATCCTATGGTATGAAGTTTACTAGATTTGTTAAACCACCCTTGTCACCTGGAATATATGGTAGAGAGTCGGGAAGGGTTTTTACCTTTTTGCTTCGCTTAATTAATTGGGATGGCAAACAACACTACACATTTAATTATGCATCAATGCTATTCTGGTTAACATGAACTGGTTAAATATGGTATGGTAATGGGTGATCTAAGCAAGCCTGGTATGTGGATGGGTTGGATGTTATGGTGGTTTGCTTCCTTTAGATCTAAGGACCAGTTCATGCGAGAATAGGCCAGGACTACAGTGCCACCACGAGGCCAAGTATAGGTGCGGCGTAGCTGATTAATTAGGGCTTTGCTAGTGCTGTTTGGACCATTGTGGATGCTCGGGGAAGGGGTAGTCGGATTGGGTTTGTTGATGTTTGGTGGGACTACTCTGGGATCCGAATGGCTCAAGAGGGGGCCCTCGGTTGAAGATGTGCTCAGTTGGAGGCATCGACACCGGTGAAACCTCAGTGGGGTCTAAATAGGCTAGTAATCCCTTTGTAAAGGCTATTTTGTGATCTCTTGGCCATACACCAAAGGAAGTGTAATTGGCATGAGGGAGGTTCTTTAGTCGTCGATGGGTGATGAAATCACAAACACGTGGTTAAAGAGGTACAAACTCTGCAGAGTCTAAATAAACTATCATGATAGCCGTGCTCCCGGTTATGAGCGCCTGGATGACCTACATGATTAGAGGAAATTGGAATTTGGGATGGTTATGGTTTGGTAATGGTTATGGTTGATATTATGATTATTGTTATGGTTATGAGATGGAATTATGGTTTATGACATCGATTATGGTTATTTTGGTGAATTATGGACTGGTATTATTATGGTTACATGGTTAATGATGGGTTTACATACACATAATACATATATTGTTTTCCAAATGTTTTACTGTACTTTTCAGCACTTAGCCATTATTATTGTCGTCATTTGAATCAGCCACATGTCATACTTTCCACACTTGCTGAGTACGACATGTACTCACTCTTGCAATCCCCCCCCCCCCCCAACAGTTGCAGGTCAGGATTGGGAGTTTAATGACGATAATGCGGAGTTCTAGGCCGTGTCTACCGTCAGCTTTGCCTGTGGTGTTGATTGGAGCTGCGCATATACATACCCTGTCGCTTATGCTGCATAGTTGCTTAATTAGTTTATTTCCGCTGCATTAGTTGAACTTGTCATTGATATTCATTAGAGCTTGTATTCGAGGATAATATGGTTTGTGTAATAAAATTTGATAATTAATCTTGTTCAGTGGTAATTTTCTGTATACTCTTTTGTGATTGCACTCGTGTATGTGTGATGAACATCCTGGACACACATATGCGTTAGCTTGGTTCATTTTCGGAACCGGGCGTCACAACACAAAGCACAACACCCATGACAATGGGCCCTATGCCCCTCTGTAAGAAGCACTAGCCCAGGCGGTCAGCCACCTGCAGAAAGAGCTGAAGCGGCTCCCATAAAGGCAGAGCAAACGAAAGTGTTGTAGCTGCATCAAGAACCGTTGTGGTTAAAGGTGCCACAGAAGATAGAGATACTATATCAAGCAAAGAACCCGTCGCTATAGTCTTGCCACGGGATGAGGACGCGTGGCTAAGTTAGTAGAAGCGCCCATCGCTTCAGCTGTCCAAGACAGAATTCAAAGAACAGTTCGGGAAAACATGGAAAGGGCTCCACTTTTGGGCTCTTAACCTCGCCCCAAGGTGGACCCAGGGGCCACTGTTGGGTCCCTGCAGATGGGGTACCCTTGCACACAAGATGAAGACACTGAAGCACGTCCGGTGGCGCCACGTGTCCTGAAGGTGCCAAGACCTCACTCTCCCTCAAAGATCAAGCTCCAAAATGGCCATGAGAGCCTTTAAAATGGGACTCGACCCCTCCAGAGAAAAGGACTGCCGAGACACCACATTTAGGGGCGGGACCTCCCCCAACCTTGGGGGAGAGCTCGTGTGCAGCCACGTGTCTCAGAGCACCAGGTTCAGTGCCCTCCACAGGAAAGGGCCCGGGGCTGCCACATCCCCTGGAGAGCTATGGAGCTTCCACGCGTCACGAAGGACCGAGCTGGCCTCCCCAGCAGGGGTCAGCCCCAACGCTGCCACGTGTCCTGCAACTTGCCCAGGACGGTAAGATGCGAGAGTTAAGGGATAGTGCGCCCTGCACAAGTCAATCATTGAAGGCGCGCACCCACCTTCGGTGCACAACGCAAGGCATGCCAACGGTCAGAGACTGCTATGACCAATCTCATCACAGTGAAGGCGTTGCAGGCCTATCCCACTCGGCCAAGTGTGTAGCTTGCGGCCACAAGACAGGCTGACGGGACACCTTCTGCCATCGTCAGCAACAGCGCATGGGCTACCGACGAGAGAGGTGGCAAGACAGCGAGTCTTCACTACCACGGTCACAAGAACCTTATGCGAGAAGCATAGATATTTGGGATAAAATCGCCCCGAGACCACTTGTCAGGCCCTGGACCCCACTTGTAAGGCATCTGACCTTAGCTATAAAAGGCACAGACCGCCACTGTCAGTACCCAGCAGGTCAGGTACCCTCGCACATAGGATGAAGACACCAGGGCAAGTCCGATAGTGCCATGTATCTAGAAGTTGTCGAGGTCATAGCCTCCCTTAGGATCCAGCTCCAGTGATAACACGTGGGACATGAAGGATGGGATAATGGTTCCCACGGGAGATAACCTCCCAAGGCGCCACGTGTTGAGGATAGACCCGCACAACCTCGATGGAGAAGCTCCACGGCCGCCACGAAGCCTGGAGCACCGGACCAAGCGCCCTCCCTCTGAGGAGAAAGCGGAGCTTCCATGTGCCCTGGGAAGGCTCAAAGCTGCCACGTGTCATGAAGGACCTGGGCTAGCCTCCCCGGCAAGGACCTGCACCGACGCTGCCACGTGTCTCGCAGCACCCCAAGATGGTAAGGTGCGGATTTTAAAAGCTGCAGCGCTCCACCCAGGGCACGCATTGAAGGACCGCACCCACCTCCGACACACGACGCGGAGCACGCCAATGGTCACAAGACCGCTACGACTAATCACATCACAGTGAAGGCACTGCAGGCCTATCTTACTTGTCCAATTGGGTAGGTTGCGGTACCAAGACGGGCTGGCGGGACACCATCTGCCACCGTCAGCAACGGCGTGTGGGCTACTGATAACGAAGGCGGCAAGACAGCGAGTCTCCACTGTCATGCTCACAGAAGATTATACGTGAAGCCTTAGATCTTTTAGGATAAGATTGCCCCGGGACCATCTGTCGGGCCCCGAGACCCCACTTGTAAGGCATCCAGTCTTGACTGTAAATGGCCTGGACGACCACTGCTACAAGGACCACACTCAGAATCCCTGATACACACACATACGCATACACACCCACTAGGCAAGACAATCCACCGTGGAGTAGGGTGTTACACTCCTTGCAGCCCGAACCACGTAAAAACAATTGTCTCATACTCTTCCGCTAGAACACTAGTTTGAGGCCTAAGCCCCGCTGAACCAAAACCTCTGCGGCTGCTCCTTAGCATATCCGGGGAAAGTGTCGCATTGACCCTTCGACATTTGGCGCGCCAGGTAGGGGCTCTTTCCCTCAAAAAAGTGGTAGCGCTTTCACCAACCATGGTGTTCATCAAGCATGAAAGCTAAGGCGAAATCAAGACGCAAAGGGTCGATTATCGTGTCGACGAACACGTGGAGAAGAAGTTCCAAAGGCCGGTGCGTACCGTGGAAACGGTGCACTAGGCCGTGAACCTCAACCTTAGCAGCGACCACGAGCATTGCAAAACACTCCACGTCATATGTGGAGGTTCTTGGGAACCCGCTTCTAGGAGTGCGCTCAAGACCCTGTGCCGGGCAATGGCTTCGCCAGCCTCTACGCATGACCTGGCACCGCATCACAAATGGATGGAGACAAAGATCAGCTTCGACGCCTCCAACTGCCCTGAGAACATGGCGGGAGCCGAGTAGCTGCCGCTCCTCGTCGCCCCCACTATCGCCAACATAAAGTTTTACCACGTTCTGGTGGATGGTGGAGCCGGTCTCAACCTCATAAGCCGTGCATCCTTCAACAAGTTGAAGATCCCCGTATCCGAGCTCGCCCCGACAAGATCGTTCTCAGGGGTCCTCAAAATGCCGACACCATCCAGCATCCTCAAGATTGCGGAGATCGTGTTGCTGCGGTGACGGTCTTAGAAAAGCTCCAAACATTGGCAATGGTCCCAGCAGCTATCTTGAGTGATGCTGAGCTGGGTAAGCCTTCGCTAGACCCACACGCTCGCAGCCGCGCCGCTGCACCACGAGTGCAGCCATCTGACGATGACTACATACCCATCAAGACAATCCAGATTGGATCTGATGCGGCCCAGACCACCCGTATCGCGTGGAGTCTGGACGGCGAGCAAGAATCGGTACTCACTACCTTTATGCAAGCCAATGTTGACGTCTTTGCCTGGCAAGCGTCGCAGATGCCGGGCATCCCCAGGGAAGTGATTGAGCATCGCCTGAAGATCTACCCCGATGCACGACCACAACAACAGAGGCCCCGTAAGCAGTCCATCGAGTGGCAGAACTTCATCTACGAGGAGATCAAGAAGATCCTCGAGGCTGGCTTCATAAGGGAGGTCCACTATCCCAGATGGCTGGCCAATCCGTTTGTCGTCCCCAAAGCTGGTGGTAAGCTTTGGATGTGCATTGACTACACCAACCTCAACAAGGCATGTCGTAAAGATCCCTTCCCTCTCCCTAGAATTGAGTAGATTCAACTTCGGGGTGCGATATGCTATGCTTTCTAGATGCGTACTCAGGGTTGCACCAAATCCCGATGTCTAGGGAATGCGAAGAACATACCACATTTATAACCATAGATGGCCTTTACTGCTATGTCTCCATGCCTTATGGTCTTAAGAATGTCCTCCCCACCTTTGTACGATCTATGCATAAAATATTTGGGGACCTCATTCGGGACCTAGTAGAGGTATATGTCAATGATATTGTAGTAAAAATGCAGTCGCATACATCATTACTAGAGAACCTCGCCCTAGTCTTTGATAAATTGCGAACCACATGCATGAAGCTCTATCCCTACAAATGCGTGTTCGGAGTCAAAGCTGGGAAGCTCCTCAGTTTCTTGGTCTCACACTGAGGGATTGAGGCCAACCCAGGGAAGATCAAAGCAGTAGAGCTGATGCGGTCCCCAGCCCACATCAAGGATGTATAGAAGCTTGCAGGGTGTTTGGCGGCGCTCAACCGGTTTATATCTAGGCTAGCTGAGCGGGCCCTTCCGTTCTTCAAACTCCTGCGCCAGTCCAGACCGTTCGTCAGGATCGAAGAAGCAGAGAAGGCGTTCCGCGAGCTAAAGCAGCAGCTGACAACGCTTCAAATAATGGTGGCACTAGAGCTCAGTGAGTCCCTGTACCTCTACATCGCAGCCACAACAGAAGTGGTAAGCATGGTTTTGGTTGCAGAGTGGTCCAGTCACCAGCTGCACCAGCTAGAGGAAGGGGCCCCTGCAGCTGATTCTGAGCCCCAAGGCTTGGAGCCCGCAGGGGGCCCCAGCGAGAGAGAACCTCTGTGTCCTAGCCCCCAAAGGACGTTCTGGTCCCTCGAGGGGTCCCCAGAGCCCAAGTAGCCTCTGGGTCCCACCCCTAGAGGATGTTCGGGTCTCCCTAGGGGGCCCCGGAGTCCAAGGAGCCTCTGGGTCCCAGCCCCCTGAGGACGTCCGGGTCCCCCAAGGGGAACCCTAGAGCCAAAGGAGCCTTTGGGTCCCAGCCCCCAGAGGACATTCGGGTCCCCCTAGGGGGCCCCGGAGCCCAAGGATACTCTGGGTCCCAACCCCTAGAGTACGTCCGGGTCCCCCGAGGGGGCCCCAGAGCCCAAGGAGCCTTTGGGTTCCAGCCCCCAAAGGACGTCCGGGTCCCTCGAGGGGACTGGGAACCAGAGCCCAAGGAGCCTTTGGGTCCAAGCCCCTAGAGGACATCCGGGTCCCCCTAGAGGGCCCCGTTGCCCAAGGAGCCTCTGGGTCCCAGCCCCCAAAGGACGTCAAGGTCCCCCTAGGGGGCCTCGATGCCCAAGGAGCCTCTGGTTCCCATCCCCCAGAGGACGTCCGGATCACCCTAGGGGGCCCCGGAGACCAAGGAGCCTCGGGGTCCTAGTCCCTAGAGGATGATCGGGTCCCCCTAGGGGCCTCGAAGCTTTTGGGTCCCAGACCCCAAAGGAAGCACCAGGCCCATTAGACATGAAATCGTTGGACCTGAAGCAAAAGGGAAAAGATGAGCCGGATTCTCCGGAAAAGTCCTGGACCATCCAACGCCTGGTCTACTTCATCAGCGAAGTCATGCATGAGACAAAGACAAGATACCTCAAAGTGCACAAGCTGCTCTATGCGGTGTTAATCACATCGAGGAAGCTCCGCCGTTATTTTCACGCACACAGAGTATCAGTGATGACTTTGTTCCCACTGGGAGCAGTGCTGCGCAACCCAAACACAACCAGCAACATCGCCAAGTGGGCGTCTGAATTAGCGGAGTTTGAGCTTGATTTCTTGCCACAACATGCAATCAAGAGCCAAGCTCTGGTGGACTTCGTTGCTGAATGGACCCTCTCACCGAGCAACCCGGGGCGCCCGGAGATCAATGAACAAGAGCCCAGGGCTTCGGTACTTACCGGACCTCACTGGACACTCTTCTTTGACAGATCCTCAAGGAAGCAAGGGGCTGGAGTCGGGGTATTGCTCACCTCGTCAACAGGTGAGCAGTCAAAGTACACAGTGCGCCTCTTCAAGGCCACCAACAACATGGCGGAGTACGAAGCACTCATCCTCAGGATCACAACTGTGCGAGGTCTTGGTGTTCAGCAGATGTTGGTCAAAAGGAGACTCCCGGCTGATCATCAAGCAAATGGGGGGGGGGGGGAGTGCTGCTGCAATGACCCGCAGCTTGCGGCATATCTGATACATGTCAATAAGTTAGAATCTGGGTTTGAGGCCTTGGATCTCTGCCATGTGCCGCGTGCAGACAACACCGCCGTCAATGCCCTGTCAACCATGGCATCCAAAGGAGCCCCCATTCCAAAAGGGGTCTTAAGCGGGAGGTTGGTGCGGCCGACTGTTAGGCCATTATGGACTAGTGAAGAAGGTGAGCCCAGCTCCACGGAGCTAGCAACCACAGCAACCCTGCGACCATGGGGGACACCAAGGTTCTTGAGCGTCACCAGGGATACCAATCACCTGGAACCTGAGATTTGGAAGTCCAGGACAGTCCCGATGCGTGGATCACGGAGGTCTGAGACTACTTGAAGGACAATCTCCTCCTGGAGGACCCAACATCCGTTGAGAGGATTGCGAGGATGGCGAAACACTATGTGCTGATAGAAGGTGATCTCTACCGACGTGGTGCCAACGGTGTACTGCTACAATGCATACCCCGACAAGAAGGCTGCGACTTGCTCGCAGAAATCCAAGAAGGAGAGTGTGGGAATCACGCGGCCTCTCGCACGCTAGTTGGCAAAGCCTTCCGGCATGGTTTCTACTGGCCAACAACACTGCAAGACGCCATTAAACTAGTCAAGAAGTGCAAGGCGTGCAAGATTCACGCCAAGAAAATCCACACCCCTGCACAGTCACTGCAGATTATCCCGCCCTCCTGGCCTTTCGCGGTCTGGGGGCTGGATATCCTGGGACCCTTTCCCAGGGCAGTCAAAGGATAATGTTTCCTCTACGTCGCAATAGATAAGTTCACCAAGTGGCCAGAGGCAGCCCCAACAATCAACATCAACAAGGAATCTGCAGTCAAATTCATCAAGTCATTTGTCTGCAGGTTCGGGGTCCCGAACAGCATCATTAACAATAATGGGATCCAGTTCACTAGTGCAGCTTTCCAGGATTACTGCGAACACCTTGATGTCCAAGTTTGTTATGCTTTTGTGGCTCATCCAAAGAGCAACGGACAAGTCGAAAGGGCCAACGCTGAGATCCTCAAGGGCCCCAAGACACGCACATATAACAACCTTGATAAACATGGTGCCAAGTAGGTCGACGAGCTCCCCTATGCACTATGGGCAAGCCGGACGTCACCTAGCCGCGCTACAGGAGAAACACCTTTCTTTTTGGTATATGGGGCCGAGGCCGTCCTCCCCCCAGAGATTGTTGTGGGCTCGTTCAGAGTCTGAGTGTTCAATGAAGCCTTGTAGGACCAACTCTGATGAGAAGACGTTGAACTCATCGATGAAGCAAGGAGGCACACCACCATCCAAAACACATGTTACCAACAGGCGCTGAGGCGCTACCAAGAGCGGTTTGTGCAGAGTAGAGAGCTTAAGACAGGTGACCCTGTGCTGCGGTGCATACTCTCTCGAGAAGGGTCGCACAAACTTTACCCCAGCTGGGAAGGCCCCGTCCGAGTGATCAAGTATCCCGCCCTGGGTGTGTCTGCCTCGCCACAGAAGAAGGAGAGAGCATACCAATGAGAACAAATATTTAAAATGTGGTCAACTGAGGTTTGTCGAAGTTGTTAATAACGATGGTGATATTGTGATGATAGAAGTTGCACGTAAGCAGCTTCCTTACTTACCTGTGACACCTAGGTTGAAGAGGTTGTTCCTTTAACAAAAATCGCCAGACACATGTGATGGCACAAAGAACGTGAATGTCAAAACAATGGAGTCATGACACACCCATTCAACGGTGAGGCATGGAAGGCGCTAGACCGGTTCGATCCAGATTTTGGCCGTGAAGCGAGAAATATTCGCACCGGGTTGGCAACAGAAGGGTTCTCGCTATTCAGCACAAATGCCACACCATACTCCTATTGGCCTGTCGTTGTCATTCCATACAACCTACCACCAGCCTTTTGCATGAAGTATGAGTAAATGTTTCTTAGCCTCATTGTACCTGGGCTGATCATCCTGGGTCACGTCTCAACGTGATGTTGAAACCGTTGACCGAATAGTTGAAATTGTTGTGGACACGAGTCAAAGCGTACGACTGTTACAAGAAGCAGAAATTCAACCTTCGAGCTGCTTATTTGTAGTCCGTCCATGATTTTCCAGCATACAACATGTTTTCTAGATGGAGCATTTGTTGACATTTCTTACGTACGGAATAAATTCCGCAAGTGCACGAAAACTATCGATGTAGCATTTCTGCTTAAAATAGTATTCCAAGGGTGTCATTTATTTTATCCCAAGTGAAGGCTAGGAGGAAGTGTCACAATCATCAAATGGAAAGGTTAGAATGGTCTACGTAGGGTTATAGAGAGGATATATAATAGATAATTGGAGGAAGTGTGACACACACAAGTGCATTCTATTTTAAGGGGAATAAATAGGTCCTATGGAGATTAGACTACAAGTTTGTGAGTTGCTCCTACAATGCATCTAATACACATATACATAGCCTAGGTTAGACACTAATGAGCATGTCAATGGTGAATCCTTATGCTAAGTTGTTCAACGCATCGGGCACACATTTACCCCTAGAAAAAATAGGACGACTCCCGCCAAGAGCATGTGGCATAGCCGAACGTGGAGGATTACAAAGGACAGATTGGGCTGTCACCACCTACTACCTACCTCTTCAATCTGTAGGTCTACGAGACTTTCAATGCTACTTAGCTATCCTAGCACCACTCTAGCATATTAAGTAAATACTTTAATAGCCTAGGCACAAGCCATCCTAAGGCAATGAACTAAATCATTGTTGAAACCAATGTTTATACATAGCATAATTATTCATATAAACATGATCATATCATAGCTAATTTGACTATAGTGGGGGTTTTTAGTGTCTGTGATGATAGATTATGATTATTATGGTATAATCATAAAGACTATTCCTACCACATACATGGACTTCACAATCAAACAAGAAATGCTTCATCCAAGTATGTGTATAAAGGAAGACTAAAGATAATATCTTTATTATGCATAAAGTCACAAATACAAAAAGGAATGCATGAGCCATACCTTTCCCAATGTGGAATTGGGAAGGGAGACTCCCTCTACCCCTTTCCTAATTTGGACTAGGGACTAGAGACTCTCCTCTCTACGTCCTACACTCCTCTAAGATGATGGAAAATAGTGGATACAACAGAATGAAGATCAACTGATGGTATGTGTTGAAGGGAGGGGTAGGCGGTCCTATTCATAGCTGGAGAAGGGTCAGTTCCCACAACAAAAAATGTGTGAATCAATCTTCATCGTTATTAGGGCATCACATAGAGTCGACACGTGGAAGTTGATCGCGTTTGGCGCTAGGAACTAGTCGGCCGAACAGGGTGTTCGGCCGACCTGGTCTTCACTCTGTTTCGCGTTTACTTTCTCCAAGTCACTTCTTGGAGGGCCCTATTGACTAATATTGGTGATACACCGTTGGATCTCCTCGGATACATCTGTTTGTGGGCCATCTGATCCATGTGATGCCATGTGTCAGTGCTTGATTGGTTGAGACGATACTTTTTAGGATTGCTCCCCCTCTTTTACCTCAATTCCTGCAAAAAAGCCTGTATGCACTATTTTTCCATGGATAAGTGGAAATAGGTTACATAGAAAGGTGATGTGAGCAAAAAATGACATATCCTTAACATATTTGAGTTATATTGATTGGTGAATTTGGGATATAACAACCGTCAACAAACTCCCCCAAGCTTATCCTTTGCTCATCCCAACCAAAGTTAAGGCTTTAGGTTGATGATCAGGAGTTGCTACGATGTTCTATCCTTCAAAAGTACCAAGTGCACAACAAAATACTCTACCTAGTATTGAAAAAATTGTCTATGGTACTTTACCCTTCTTAAGTTATTATGGGGCTTATGCTTTTCATATTCATGGGTTGTTGAAAGATAGAATAGTTAATGGAGCATGCATAGCCTAGATGTCAAGTTCCATTTGAATTCCCGAGATTTCTATTTAGATTCTAAGTATCTCAATTCTATTATCTCTGTCGCACCTTTATGTGTAGTGGAAATATATCCTCACCAAGGCCTTTGCCTATAATGTCCCCACCACTTAAATAAGGCTTATATGTGGAGCTTGGTAGGGAATGTATGGACATATTTGCAACACATAGTATTGATTTGTCAAAAGAGTAAGCCTTAGGAGAAACCAATGCAGACATTTTGATTCAAGACTTGTGCATGTGTGATAGAATTGAAGTGGAAGTGGATGTTGAGATGACTCCTTTGATGTGGACTCTCTTTATTGCAGGTATGAAACATGAGTACTTTCTTTTCTCTTTTTTTTCTCATGCTTATGATGTAAGCATGCATTTTCTTTTTCTTTTTTTGTAGCCATGTCTTCTACTCCCTTTTTATGCAATAAATTTGAAGAGAGTATGAAGCATGAAAGGCATGGAGTTTCCCTTTTTATTGTGGAATGATGATATGATGAAATTTTTGCTAACTTCTAGTGTAGAAGTATGTCACGTGCAAATGAAGTCTTGAATTCAAAAGAAATGAATAAATTCTCACATAGGACTATACTAGTTCAACTAGGCTCAATGTGAGAGCAAATAGCATATGTATAAGGTTTATCAGTGTAAAACATCATATCACTACAAGAAACAAGCAAAAGGTCGTCGGCCATATAGCCATCAGTGGCCTCTTAAAACCGACGTACATACATTAAATCCGTCGATAAACCGACGTTCATAACCGACGCACCAGATTCGACGTTTTTAACCATTATAAACGTCGGTCCCGACGTTTTTAAAAAATATGAACGTCGGCTCTGACTCCTGACATTTTTAACTCCTTAAAGCCGTCGGCCATTTTTTCCTACCCGACGTTTTCTGTCTGTCAGTCAATTCAATATTGTCCGATGTACACGTTTTTATTTTATTGACCGTTTTGTTTTTTGTTAATACTAACTAATCATTCAATGCTTGCAGTCATTTAATGCTTGCCAGACTTGTTTATGCTTGCGGGACATTTTCTACGCTGATTGACCCAAGGCAAAGGCACTGCGCCTTCTACGAGCGGATAGGGCAGATGATGGATAGGGATGCGCCTGCTCGAGCGGACGAAGCGCTCGTACAAGCCTACGGAGCGGACCGGGTGGCGGACGGGGAAGTGATGTGGAGGCGTCTCCTCGAGCGCGATGAAGAGTGTGGCGAAGGGACTGGGAAGTCTCGTCGTAGAATCCACAGCTACTGGTGGACTCGGATGCAGCGGTGTAGTGACGAGGAGGCAGCGGACCAGCGCTGGCGGTCGGCGGTGGGCGACTTCAATCGACGGGCGATGGACGATGGGGAGGAGGCGCGCCGAGAGGAGCGGCAGCGAGCGGCGGTGTAGCAGTGCTACCAGCCTGCAGCGGCGGGGCTTTGATCGACGAGCGGCACACAAACAGACGACTAGGAGTTGCAACCGAATGAGTTTCACTCTGCCAGATCTGTGAGCGTTGTGGACTTTCAGGATGGGATGAGGCGGGCGCTAGTTATATGTAACACCCTCATTTTCATGCATCATGCCCTACATATATTCATATACATGCTTAACATTAATCCACATAAAGAGGAATGAGTTTAAAATTGATTTGGAACAAAACCATACTTAAAATGCTGGAAAGTGCGAACTAGTCCGATTTTGGAGAGGACTAGTCCGATTCTCTCTGACCTCGATCAGACTTGTCCGTTTTTGCTACGGACTAGTCTGATTTTGCCTCTGGACACTTTCGGACTTGTCCAATTTTATGCGGACTAGTCAAGTGTTCCAAGAATCATTGAAAATTTGCTAAGTCCTTGGACTTGTCCGGACTAGTCCGGTGTTACAGCGGACTTGTCCGTTTTCCTCTCTCACTGAAGTCGGACTTGTCCGATTTTTTGCCAGAGTTGTCCGATCTCTCTCTGGAAAACTTGGGTCTAGTACGGTCCTTTTCGGACATGTTCGATATTTCACGACTCTGAGTTGATCTTTTGAGTTACGACTTGTTTCTTGGGTTTCACATTAATTGGTCCTAGGGACGTTGTTCCTAACTCTTTTAGAGACCATGAGGGACTCTAAACCGTCCTCTACTCATCTCAAACTCGAAATCCATCTAAACCTAGCCTCCACCTCTATATAAACAACCCCACACCTTGTCTTGACATCTATTTGCCACTTTTCCACCCCACCCAAACCCTAGTTCATGGAGAGCCACCATCAAGGAGCCACCATCAAGTTTTGTTCTTCATCACCAATTCATCTCCAAGTTCATCGTCAACCCTAGATCGCCAAGATCCAAGTGTTGCTTCCAAGATCCTTGATTCTTTGGAGTCCTAAACACCTGGTATACATTCTATTCTCTTTTTCTTACATGAATCCAACCTCGTTTTCCCAAATTTACGTCGATATAGAAAACCCTAGTTCGGTAGTTCTACGAAGTGCGGACTAGTCCAGCCTTCTGCAGACTAGTCTGATTTTGCTGACTAAATTGTGTTGAATTAATTCTTAAAGTAGATCTAATCAAATCCAAACCTGTATAAACATGTTAAAAGCTATTAGAACTAGCTACTGAACATTAAAAGAAATCTATTAACAAGTTCTACCTTGAATTTGCATCAATCATGCATACCATGTCATATTGAGTAATATTTGTGCACTCTTTGATTGTGTTTCTTGTCTTGTATGTTAATTGTGCAGATTAGATGGATTTGCACTAGAGAGTGCCGCGGAGGATCTCCAGCACCAAGAGTTTGAAGGCTTTGACTCGAATCAATCCTAAGAGCAAGGCAAGTGTCCTTGAAGCATATTGATCCTGTTTTGAAATGAATGTTTTGTTTGCAAAACTGCATGCTTGTGTCAATTTGGTGGGAATCCTATGATAGGAAGTTTACTAGCTTTGTTTAACCACCCTTGTCACATGGAATATATGGTATAGAGTCGGGATGAGATTTTTACCTTTCAGCTTCACTTAATTAATTGGGATGGAAGAACAACTACACTACTTAATTTAATTATGTATTTATGAGATTATGATTAACATGAACTGGTTAATATGATATGGTAATGGGTGATCTAAGCAAGCCTGTTATGTGGATGGGTTGGATGTTATGGTGGTTTCGCTTGCTTTAGATCTAAGGACCAGTTCGTGGAGCAACCATCTAGGATTTACAGTGCCACAACGAGGCCAAGTATGGGTGTGGCGTAGATGATTAATTAGGGTGTTGCTAGTGCTATTTGGACCATTAAGGATGCTCGGGAAAAGGGTAGTCGGATTGGGTTTTTTGATGATTGGTGGGACTACCCTGGGATCCGAATGGCTCAAGAGGGGGCCCTTGGTTGAAGATGTGCTTAGTTGGAGACATCGCCACCGGTGAAACCTCAGTGGGGTCTAAATAGGCTAGTAATCCCTTTGTAAAGGCTATTTTGTGATCTATTGGCCACACAACTACGGAAGTGTGAGACGACATAATTGAGATTCTATAGTCATCGAAAGGTGATAAAATCACAAACACGTGGGTAAAGCGGTACAACCTCTGCAGAGTGTGTCTAAAACTATCATGATAGCCGTGCTCCCGGTTATGAGCAACCTGGACCCTCACCTTATTGGAGGAAAATTGGGATTTGGGATGGTTATGGTTGGTATTATGGTTATGGATGGTTATGAATTGAATTCTGGTATTGAATACGGATATTGGTATATGATGATGGATATGGAATATGGACTGGTATTATGATAATTACATGGCTTATGATGGGTTTATTTCATATACATGTAATATATTGCTTTTCAAATGTTGTAATGTACTTTCTAGCACTTAGCCATTATTATACTCGTCATTTGTATCAGCTACATGTCATACTTTCCACACTCGCTGAGTATGACATGTACTCACCCTTGCAATTCCCCCCAATAGTTGCAGGTCAGGATTGGGAGTTTAATTGTGATAATGCGGAGTTCTTGGTCGTGTCTACCGTCAGCTTGCCTGTGGTGTTGCATGGAGCTGCGCTATACCCTATCGCTTATGCTACCTAGCTGTTTAGTTTGCTTATTTAGTTTATTTCCGCTGCATTAGTTGAACTTGTCATCAATGTTCATCAGAACTTGTATTTGAGGATATATGGTTTGTGCAATAAAAGTTGATTAATTAATCTTGTTCTGTGGTAATTTTCTGTATACTCTTTTGTGAATGCACTCGTGTATGTGTGTTGAACGTCCTGGGCACACATATGCGTTCACTTGGTTCATTTTTGGAACCGGGTGTCACAGATTGGTATCAGAGCCACAGGTTGACTGTAGGACGCAAGCTAGATAGAATGGACACTTTAAAGCACATAGGAGCACTCAGGAATTGATGTGTTTTTGTTTGGTGTGTTGTTTGCTATATATTATTTGCTTGTGTGCTTAATAGAGGATTTTGGGATGCTTTAGCATTGCCATGTCCACGTAGGCTAGTTAGTTGTCTAGTTTCATATCCCTTGATGCATATAGTTGGGGACGTTTTCTAATTCTTACCTATTGCTTTTCTCCAGATGGTGAGGACTCGCAACCAGAGGGATGCTAATGATGAGGAGTAGAACCATGGAGCACCTCAGAACAACAATGCACAAGGACCTGCTCATGGAGCTACCAACATTGAGCAGCTTTTGGCTATGCAGAACCAGCTCATGCAGAGCATGATACAAACTATGGGACAGCTGCAGGCTGGCAATAACAACAATCTGCCCCACATGCCTCCACTGCCATCCCCGCCTCCTCATAACCAGCTGGGAGAGTTTATGAGGACTAGTCCACCAACCTTTGCTCAAGCCACAGGCCCTATGGACGCGGATGATTGGCTCAAGTCTGTGGAGAAGAAGCTTGCTATAGTCCAATGCAGCGACCGAGAGAAGGTTCTATTTGCATCTCATCAACTAGTTGGAGCAGTTGCTGATTGATGAGATTCACTATGCAATGCTCATGAGATCCAAGAGAGAATTACCTGGGCGGAATTCAAGGAGAGTTTGCGTTCTCATTATGTGCCGGAAGGTGTATGATTCTGAAGAGGCAAGAATTTGACAACTTAAGGCAAGGAAGATCAGGCGTGAGTGAATATCTTAATAAGCTCACTCAACTCTCAAGGTATGCGCCTGAGGATGTGAAACGGGACAGCCGGAAACAATACTTGTTCATGAGGGGCTTGAACAATGAGATCCAAGTGCAATTTCTCAACTGTGATTTTGCCAATTTTCAGAAGCTTGTGGACAAAGCAATTGTGGTTGAGAACAAGGTCTGTGAGACGGAACAAGACAACAGCAGGAAGGCGCCATATCAAGGACAACAACAAGAAAGTAATGTGTGCCCTCGCTTTGCGCCTCCTAATGTGCCAAATTACAGCTCCTCTACTCCTATACAGCGCCCTGGTTATGCAACGCGCCCAACTCAGTTTGTGCATCACCGCCCTGTTATGCAAGCATCTAGGCCTCTAATGCCTTATGCACCTCGTGCCAACTTTCCTAGTGCCAACGCGTAGAATCAAGTCCGTCCCAATAATTCTGGTGGAGTTAAGAGGTGCTATACTTGTGGAGAAGCTAGACACTTTGCGTATCAATGTCATAAGTCAGGCCTTGGTCAAGGAGGCAATGCGCCGAGACAAAACCCAAGACCCAATGGAGGACAATAGCAAGGGAACCGAGGACAACATAATTTTGCTCGTGGCAAGTGAACCATGTCTCTACGGAGGATGCTCAGCATGCAGATGACGTGGTCATTGGTATTTTTCTCGCGAACTCCAACCTCGTGACTATGTTATTTGATTCTGGAGCATCGCATTCATTCATTGCATCGAAGTATGTTGCCAAGTATAGTTTGCCTATCTCTCATATGAAGTTTACTCTATTGGTTAAGTCTCCTGGAGGATAGATGAGGACAAATATAGTATGTCCAAAAGTAAGCCTTAGAATAATGGGGGGAGACTTCTCCGCCAACCTCAATGTTTTCGGTTCTCAAGGATTGGACATTATACTTGGTATGGACTGGTTGAGGAAGCACAATGGAGTTATTGAGTGTGCCACGAAGACGGTGAAGTTGACCAAAGAAGAAGGGATCACTGTACAATTTGAAGCATCTCAAACTGCACCGAAGCAATTGGAACTGAATCATATGGACGGTGCCGCAATTGAAGAGATTTTGGTGGCTTGTGAATTTTTGGATGTTTTTCCAGACAAGTTGCCAGGTATGCCACCTTATCGAGACATTGATTTTGTTATTGATTTAATACCTAGAACTGCACCTATAGCTAAGAGGCCGTATAGGATGCCTCCTATGGAATTAGCGGAGCTAAAGAAGAAAATTCAAGAGCAACTAGAGAAGGGTTTTATTCGCCCAAGCTCTTCACCATGGGGAGTGTCCGTGCTGTTTGTGGACAAGAAGGATGGATCCCAAAGGATGTGTGTAGATTACCAAGCCCTCAATGAGGTAACAATCAAGAACAAGTACACCTTGCCTTGCATAGAAGACTTTTTTAATCATATGAAGGGTGCTTGTATCTTCTCTAAATTTATTTGAGGGCGGGATACTTTCAAATGAAGATTAGACCATCAAACATACCCAAGACAGCTTTTAGGACGCCATATGGATCTTATGAGTACACCGTGATGTCTTTTGGATTGACAAATGCGTCTACCTACTTTATGTACCTCATGAGTAAGGTCTTCATGGAGTACTTGGATAGGTTAGTTGTGGTGTTTATTGATGACATTATGATCTACTCAAAGGATGAGAAGGAACATGAGGAACACTTGAGGCTTACGCTGTAGAAATTGAGGGAGCATCAATTGTATGCCAAGTTCAACAAGTGTCAGTTATGGTTGAAAGAGGTGTCGTTTTGGGTCATATCATCTCAGGAGGAGGAGTATTGGTTGACCCCAGAAAAGTGAGAGACGTTTTGAAGTGGGAACCACCGCAAAATGTCAAGGAAATAAGGAGTTTCCTTGGGATGGCTGGATATTACCGTCCGTTCATCAAGGACTTTTCCAAGATAGCCAAGCCAATGACGGAATTGCTAATGAAGGGAAAGGCTTTCCAATGGAATCAAGCTTGTCAAAAAAATTTTGAGGAGTTGAAGAAGTGGTTGATAACAGCCCTAGTTTTGGTACTGTCGGATGTGAGCAAGAGTTTTGATATTTATTGCGACGCATCGAGACGAGGACTTGGATGTGTATTGATGCACGAGGGACAAGTGGTCACCTATGCGTTGAGACAATTGAAGAAACATGAGTAGAATTACCCGACACATGATTTAGATCATGCAGCCGTGGTACATGCGTTGAAGATTTGGAGACACTATATCCATGGACATAGGTGTGAAATTTATACGGATCACAAGAGTCTTAAGTATATTTTCACACAAACGGATCTGAACTTGAGGCAATGGAGATGGTTGGAGCTCATCAAAGATTATGATTTAGGAATCAACTATCATCCGGGAAAAGCCAATGTATTGGCCGATGCTTTAAGTCGGAAAGGAGTAAGTAATCAGCTCATAGTTCGAGAGTTGCCATCCTAGTTATGTAAGGAGTTCGAGCGGTTGAACCTTGGATTCATAAATGAGATGAGATGGTGGAGTTAAACCCAACCTTAGAGCAAGAAATTCGGGAAGGCCAACCTAAGGATGAGGAAATTCAGGAAATCAAGGAAAGGACCCAAGAGGGGAGAGAATTCACATTGGATGAGGATGAACATGGTACCCTATGGCTTGGTAAGAGGATTGTTGTGCCTAATGTGAAGCATATTCGGGAGACAATTATAAAAGAGGCACATGACTCACCATACTCAATTCATCCTGGTTGTACGAAGATGTACAAAGACTTGAAGACTTGCTATTGGTGGGATAGCATGAAGAAGGACATAGCTGAATACGTAACATTGTGTGATGTGTCCCAACGAGTCAAGGCGGAACATCAAAGGCCAGCTGGACTGTTACAACCATTAAAGATTTCGGAATGGAAGTGAGAAGAAATCGGTATGGACTTCATAGTTGCTTTACCACGTACTCAGTCCGGTTACGACTCGATTTGGGTAATTGTGGATCGGTTAACTAAGTTAGCACACTTTATTCCCGTCAATACCACCTATAATGGAGAGAAATTGCGGCACTGTATATGGGAAGAATAGTATGTTCGCATGGAGTTACAAAGAAGATAGTCTCGGATAGAGGTTCACAATTCACTTCCAGGTTTAGGAAAAAATTGCATGAAGCTTTGGGAACGAGGTTGAATTTTAGTTCAACATATCACCCTCAAACGGATGGACAAACCGAGAGGACCAATCAGATTTTAGAGGACATGCTAAGAGCTTGTGCTTTAAAGCATGGGAAAAGTTGGGACAAGAGCTTGCCATATGCAGAATTTTCATACAACAATAGTTACGAAGCAAGTTTGAAGATGTCACCATATGAGGAACTATACGGAAGGAGGTGTAGGACGCTCTTGTTCTAGAATGAGACATGGGAGAATCATGTATTTGGAACCGATGTGTTGCAAGAAGCTGAAAAACAAGTCCAGGATATTCGTGAAAACTTGAGGGCTGCCCAATCAAGACAAAAAGGCTATGCGGACAATAGGAGGAGGAAATTAGCCTTTAAAGTGGGAGATTTTATTTACCTCAAGGTGTCACTGATGAGGGGTCATAAGAGGTTTAACATAAGAGGCAAGCTAGTACCTCGCTACATTGGACCATTCAAGATTTTGGACAAAAGAGGAGAAGTAGCGTATAAGTTGGAGATGCCAGCTCATCTTTCGGATGTCCATGATGTCTTTCATGTTTCCTAGCTCAAAAAGTGCCTGAGAGTATCGGAAGAACAAGTGCCAATTTGACTTATGCCGAACAACCGGTCAAAATCTTGGAAACGAAGGAGAGGGTCACACGGAACAAGGCTATTAGATGGTGTAAAGTTCAATGGAAGCACCGCACAGAAAAAAAAGCGACGTGGGAGTTGGAGGATGATCTCAAGAAGGAATTTCCCTATCTCTTCTCTTCTGCATCGAATCTCGAGGGAGAGATTCATTTTAAGGGGGGTAGGTTTGTAACACCCTCATTTTCATGCATCATGCCCTACATACATTAATATACATCTTTAACATTAATCCACATAAAGAGGAATGAGTTTAAAATTGATATGGAACAAAAATGCACTTAAAATGCTGGAAAGTGCGGACTAGTCCGATTTTGGAGAGGACTAATCCGATTTCTCTCTAACCTCGATCAGACTTGTCCGTTTTTGCTGCGGACTAGTCCGATTTTGCCTCTGGACACTTTCTGACTTGTCCAATTTTATGCGGACTAGTCCGGTGTTCCAAAAATTGCTAAGTCCCTGGACTTGTCCGGACTAGTCCGGTGTTACAGCGGACTTGTCCGTTTTCCTCTCTGACTAAAGTCGGACTTGTCCGATTTTTGGCCAGAGTTGTCCGATTTCTCTCTGGACAACTTCGGACTAGTCTGGTCCTTTTCGGACTTGTCCGATATTTCGCGACTTCAAGTTGATCTTTTGATTTACGACTTGTTTCTTGGGTTTTCACATTAAGTGGGCCTAGGGACATCGTGCCTAACTCTTTTAGAGCCCATGAGGGACTCTAAACCGGCCTCTACTCATCTCAAACTCAAAATCCATCTAACTCTAGCCTCCATCTCTATATAAACAACCCCACCCCTTAGCTTGATCTATTTGCCACTTTTCCACCCCACCCAAACCCTAGTTCGTGGAGAGCCACCACCAAGGAGGGAGGAGGAGATCACAAGCAAGAAGAAGAAGAGGAGGAAACGAAAGAGGATCAAGATCTCCATCAAGTTTCGTTCTTCATCACCAATTCATCTCCAAGTTCATCATCAACCCTAGATTGCCAAGATCCAAGTGTTACGTCCAAGATCCTTGATTCTCTGGAGCCCTAATCACCTGGTATACTTTCTATTCTCTTTTTCTTATATGAATCCTACCCCGTTTTCCCAAATTTACGTCGATCTAGAAAACCCTAGTTTGCTAGTTTTGCAAAGTGCGGACAAGTCCGACCTTCTGCAGACTAGTCCGATTTTGCTGACTAAATTGTATTGAATTAATTCTAAAAGTAGATCTAATCAAATCCAAACTTGTATAAACTTGTTAAAAGCTAGTAGAACTAGCTAGTGAACATTAAAAGTAATCTATTAACAAGTTCTACCTTGAATTTGCATCAATCATGCATATCATGTCATATTGAGTAATATTTGTGCACTCTTTGATTGTGTTTCTTGTCTTGTATGTTTATTGTGCGGATTAGACGGATTTGCACTAGAGAGTGCCGTGGAGGATCTCCAGCACCAAGAGTTTGAAGGCTTTGACTCGAATCAATCCCAAGAGCAAGGCAAGTGTCCTTGTCCTGTTTTGAACTGAATGTTTTGTTAGCAAAACTGCATACTTGTGTCAATGAATCCCAAGAGCGGAGGAAGTTTACTAGCTTTGTTTAACCACCCTTGTCACCTGGAATATATGGTAGAGAGTCGGGATGGGATTTTTACCTTTCAGCTTCGCTTAATTACTTGGGATGGAAGAACAACTACACTACTTAATTTAATCATGTATTTATGAGATTATGGTTAACATGAACTGGTTAATATGATATGGTAATGGGTGATCTAAGGAAGCCTGTTATGTTGATGGGTTGGATGTTATGGTGGTTTTGCTTGCTTTAGATCTAAGGACCAATTCGTGGAGCGACCATCCAAGATTTACAGTGCCACCACGAGGCCAAGTATGGGTGCGGCGTAGCTGATTAATTAGGGCTTTGCTAGTGCTACTTGGACCATTAAGTATGCTCGAGGAAAGGTTAGTCAGATTGGGTTTGTTGATGATTGGTGGGACTACCCTGGGATCCGAATGGCACAAGAGGGGGCACTTGGTGGAACATGTGCTCAATTGGAGACATCACCACTGGTGAAACCTCAGTGGGGTCTAAATAGGCTAGTAATCCCTTTGTAAAGGCTATTTTGTGATCTCTTGGCCACACACCTACAGAAGTGTGAGACGGCATAATTGAGATTCTATAGTCATCGAAAGGTGATAAAATCACAAACACGTGGGTAAAGCGGTACAACCTCTGTAGAGTGTGTCTAAAACTATCATGATAGTTGTGCTCCCGGTTATGAGCAACCTGGACCCTCACATGATTAGAGGAAAATTGGGATTTGGGATGGTTATGGTTGGTATTATGGTTATGGATGGTTATGAATTGAATTCTGGTATTGAATACGAATATTGGTATATCATGATGGATATGGAATATGGACTGGTATTATGATAACTACATGACTTATGATGGGTTTATCTCATATACATGTAATATATTGCTTTTCAAATGTTTTAATGTACTTTTCAGCACTTAGCCATTATTATGCTCGTCATTTGTATCAGCTACATGTCATACTTTCCACACTTGTTGAGTATGACATGTACTCATCCTTGCAATCCCCCCCCAACAGTTGCAGGTCAGGATTGGGAGTTTAATGACGATAATGCGGAGTTCTAGGCCGTATATACCGTTAGCTTGCCTGTGGTGTTGCATGGAGTTGTGCTATACCCTATCGCTTATGCTGCCTAGCTGTTTAGTTTGCCTATTTAGTTTATTTCCGCTGCATTAGTTGAACTTGTCATCAATGTTCATTAGAACTTGTATACTAGGATAATATAGTTTGTTCAATAAAATTTTGTTAATTAATCATGTTCTGTGGTAATTTTTTGTATACTCTTTTGTGAATGCACTCGTGTATGTGTGTTGAACGTCCTGGGCACACATATGCGTTTACTTGGTTCATTTTCGGAATCGGGTGTCACATTATATTAATTTTCTAGGAGGCAGGTGCGAATTTTTGGGAGAGGGGAGGTGCGCGCGCTTTCGATTTTTAGGATTCTAGCGTGCTTTCATTTTTTGGGAGTAGGGTGCGGTAGATTAGAGGTGTCGGGGTAGCCGACGGTTACAGTTATATGTGTCATTTCTTTTTTTTAAAAGTCGACAGTTTTAAGATAGACGTCGGTTTAATACGTCAGACCAACGCTTTTAATTTAAGTACGTCGATTTTTTGCGTCCGCCCGACAGCTTTAATATATATACGTCGGACTTAATAAACCAAGGGCGTTACTTAATTTATAGTCGACGGTCCCAACGTTTTTAATTACCCCCGACACCCTATTGCTCGATTCTTGTACTGTATGGATTTGGTAGGTATTTTTAAACCTTTTTAGAATTTCTTCGGAAATCTAAGTTTCACTTTCAAACTAGGAATAGCAGCCCTATCACTATCTCAAATCTCACAACAACCTAGAATTAGATTAACCTTTTGCTACCCACAATTTCTAAATCAAGGCAAAGTTAATTTAAGCCAATGAAAGCAACAATTGGAGAGTAGCAAAGTTTAAACTAGGGACTTATGAGAAATAAAACAGAGCAACTATTCATCATTTCATCTATGTGAATTCTAAATCATTCTTATCGCACATCTTTATTTGATGGAAAGCAAATCCATATTACTTATTATTTATTATTTATTTTTTATATGCAAGGTGAATAGGTGGATGAATGAAAAATAAATATGCAATAGGCGTGATACAAGTTACCTCAAGTGGGGGTCCTCTCTCAAGCTTGTTTTTCAATCACCTCCGTGATAAGGGTTGAACCCTCGATGACGGAAATATGCCGTGAGATCAGCTTGCTGTTGTTGTAGCGTGGAGTTGAAATTTCTGAACTGAGTGTCCATTTGTTGTTGCCTAAAGGTACATCTAGGCATCCCCATGGGTTTTGGATGATTGATGACGACAATTAAGAGGCTAATGAGCTGAGTTGATCTTAAGCACATGTGCGATGATTGAAATGAGACAAAATCCCTCAAAAACGAAAAGGTTGAAACAGGCGTCGAAGACTCAAGCATAGAAATTAGGGTTTCTATTGTGTTGAGTTTGGACTAGCTGTATCATGTGTGAGGGTTCTTTTATCATGTGCATTGAGATCATCCAAGAGGGCTCAAAGTGGTGGCTGAGAGAAAAATCTAAGTGAGGATACAAAATGAGAGAAAACACTCAGAAGCCGGACTAGTCCGTTCAACCAGATTAGTCCGTTTTGGGTTGAACTAAAGGTCTTTGGATGAGTTTGGACTTTTCCGTATGGGTATAGTCTAATGCGTTCCTCCCTTGGTGAGTGGATTTGGAGCTAAGTCCTGGGAGGCCGGACTTGTCCGCCACAAAGGCCGGACTAGTCTGGACCCCCCCCCCCCCCCCCCCCCCGAGTAGTCCGTTTTGGGACGGACCAAAGCATTCTGGATGAGTTCGGACTTGTCCATTGTTGCACAGACTAATCCGTTTAAGACTTAGTGTGAGAAACCTAGCCAAACCATAGGAGGTTGGATTCGTCTACCACAGTGGTCGGACTAGTCCGGGCCTACCTAGTTTAGTCCATTTTTAGCCGGACTAAACCTTTCTGATCTACTTCGGACTAGTCCGTTGTTGGCCGGACTAGTCCAGGTTGCCATGACCGTTTGAAATTCAAACGTTTGGCGTACACATCATCTGTTTAGTTGATCGACGACATGAAATTTTTGGTGGTCCCAAGAGTCCGGACTAGTCCGTGGTATAGGGCCGGACTAGTCTGGGTTTGGGCTGTTTGCAACGGTTAGTTGTCAGGACCCCTATAAAAAGAAGACCCCTGGCTCCTGTTTGACAACTCTGGAACCCTTGCGCCACCACAACCAACCTAGAGCCTCGCAAAGCCTTCTACTTTTCCTTCTAACTCTCTAAGATCAAATCTTGAAGAGCTTAGGGTTTGGGAAGGGGAGTGAAGGAAGATCATCGTGCTTTGGCTCTCGGTTTGATCTCTTGGACTTGTGTTGTGTTTTGTGGCTTGTGTGAGTTGGGCTTCAAGTGCTCCTTGATGTATTGATTTGTGGGAACCTCAACTTGTGAGCAGCCCAAGGAAACTTGGTGATTATCCTTTGATATAGTGGAAACCAAGCCGACCATTGTGGTGGCTTGGTGAGAAGAGGGTCATGTGAGACCCGGTCCTTGTGTGGACATATCAACATGGATGTTGGCTTCTTCGTGGAGCTGAACCATGGGATAAATCGTGTCTTGCTTGTCTCTTTACTTTTTATAATCACTAGAATTGCAATTAGGGTTCATATCGTTCTTCATCTTGATCATTGTTGAAATCCTACAACCCAACTGCTTTCATCGGTTAATCTAAGTTGTACTAGGTTTCTAGATATTGTATCCTTCATTTGTGAACTTAAATTATGTAAATCACTTGTAGAATCAAGCTTTTAGGTTTTAACCTTGAGCTGAGCAGACTTGTCCGACCCTGTCCCGACAAGTCTGGCCTCAGCAACTAAATCTCATTTGATTAAGCGATTTTAGGTCTTATCGCCTATTCACCCCCCCCTCTATACGAATTTTAATTGGTATCAGAGTAGGCCTATCCACCAAGGGTCTAACAACTCAGAGAGGAAATAGCCAAAAGGGTGACAACGAGATCCCGGTGATCATCGATGACGACAAGATGAAGAACATCGATGTTCTTCAAGATGATCCAAATGACGGCGCGGAAGTTCGTCTACTTAAGGCGTGGATTCGTGAGAATATCAATGGCCCCAAGAAGGAGATCAAGTCGATCGCTCTTATCAACACCCACAATGGGTGCAGTTCACATGACTACTCCCGGTATCCTTACAATTATGAGCGATTAACCGCAAGCAATCATTACTTATTTATCCCTATTGGCAAACCTCCTCAATTTGATTGAAATGACTACTCTATGAAAGATGCATGTCATTTCCTTAAACTGTAGTTTGTGGCAAATTGTGTTGAAAGGTGTGCATCTACCCAAGAATGAAGAAGACATTACTCCGGAGCAAGCCGCCCTCCTCCATCGCAATGCTCAAGCAGTTAGAGTAACCACCTCCTTATTGACTCGAGAGGAGTTATACTGCATTGAAGGACTAGAGGTGGCCAAGGAAATATGGGACACCCTCAAGATGGCTCAGCAGGGCAACCGTGTCATACGGGAGGCGATGATAGAGATGATCGAAGGAGAACTTGGGAGGTTCACTATCATGGATGGTAAGTCTCCCCAAGATATGTGCAACCGCCTCAAGACTGTCTTTAACAAGAGTCGATCTTATGGAAGCACCCGGTGGACGGACCATGAAGTGGTAAGGAGGATGATTTGGGCATTCATGCCTAGAAATAACACTCTTTGCTCACTAATTCATGAGAGTTCGGGATTCCACAAGATGACTCCCGAAGAAGTACTAGGGAGGATCATGAATCATGAAATAATGGAGCAAGAATCTATGTTTTACAACAATCTACAAAAGCTCTCTTCCTCCAAGAAAAGAGATGTTGCATTCAAAGAAACATTCTCAAGATCTCAAGAAAAGGTAGATAGTGATGAATAGAGCCCCGACACCGATGAGGAAGAGGCACTCTTCATCAACAACTTCATAAGGATGTGGAGGAAAAAGAGGGGGAGGTACCACCGTGAAGGCAAGAGCAAGGACAAGCCCAAGAAAGTATCAAAAAGGGCTTGCTACAATTGTGGAGAATACGACCACTTCATTGTGGATTGCCCACATGAAGAGAACATGAAGAAGAAGGAGGGCAAGTCTCAAGAAAAGAAATACTTCAAGAAGAAGAAGCAATCGGGACATCCCACCTTGGAAAGGAGTGGGATTCAAATGAAGAATACCCCTCTGATGAAAAAGAGAAGATAGCAACTATTGCTATGAAGAAGTCAACGACGCATAAAAAGCTCTTCCCCAACTTGGAGAATCCAAGGCCAACTTGCCTCATGACTAAGGAGGGAATAAACAAGGTTAAATCTAAATCTTCCTCTTCAATTTCTTCACATGATGATTTGATAGTATTAGTGAAAATGAAAATGTGACTAATGATATGAGTAAAAGTACCTTAAAAAGATTGAGGTTGTTAACAGATGAGATATTTGAGAAGGAAGAGCTCATCAACCGTCAAGAGAACATGCTCATCCAACAAAAGGAGAGATGTCAAGAGTTTGAGGAGATCTTGGAGCTTGAAAGAGAAATAAGCAAGGCACTTGAGCGTGAACTCGCTTTGAGCATGGAAACTTGCTCAAACCTTGAGAAAACCTAAAAGGAAATTGTGCTAAAGGATGAATTTGTTAGCTTGACAAAATTTAACAAGATCCTTAAAACACAAGTGGAGTCTCTCAAGGTCAATGCACCTTCTTCCTCTAAAAGCTCACCTTCCACAAATATCAAAACCGAAACAACTCAACCTTGCAAATGCTCTAACTTGATTCTAAAACTTAAAGATGATCTTATGTTGGCACAAACCAACCAAGCACCAAAGGGTGGAATCTTTGACAAGGAGAAGATGACATATGCACATAGTGCATACACCAACACAAGACATCCCCTTGTCAAGGATGGTCTTGGCTATTCTAAGGAGAGGAGGCAAAACGCCAAGACTCCCAAGAATGACAAATACTTGATTGTTTTTGTCAAAAGAGGTTCTTATAACAACAACAAAGGAAAGAACATTGCTACATCCCCTAAAATGCCTAAGAAGGAACCTCATCCCTTGTTCCATGATTTTGATGCTTCATATGTGTTATTAAGGAACAAGTTTGGTAAAGATTATGCTAGGTATGTTGGGCAACACCGCAAGAGTCCTAAACCTTGTGTGTGGGTGCCCAAGTGCCTCTTGACTAACATTAAAGGACCAAACACCCCTTGGGTACCTAAAGCCAAGGCTTAAATCCTTTTTGTAGGCATACTCCTCCAGTGGAACCAAGTGGGTTCTTGATAGAGGATGCACTAATCATATGACCAGAGAGAGGGGGATGTTTGTAGAGTATGAGGAAAATGAAGATCCAAGTGAAGGAATCTATTTTGGGGACAATGGCCAAGGAAAAATTCTTGGCACCGGTAAAATTGCTATATCCCCTAATCATACTCTTTCAAATGTTTTACATTTTGATTCACTTGATTATGACCTCTTGTCCATATCACAACTACGTGACAAAGGCTATAATTGTTTATTCACTAATGAGGGTGTGACCAATGACTCAATTGCTTTTAAGGGTATACTCAAGGAAAAGCTCTATCTTGTAGATTTCTCCGCGGAGAAAGCCCAACTTGATACATTCTTAATTGCAAAAACTAACATGGGATGGCCTTGGCATAGAAGGCTAGCCCATGTTGGGATGAGGAATTAGCAAAAACTCCTTAAGGGCGAGCACATCCGAGGTTTGAAGAATGTTGTGTTTGAAAAGGATAGGCTATGTAGCGCATGCCAAGCCGGAAAGCAAGTTGGATCCCTACATACATCCAAGAACATTATGACAACAAAAAGACCATTGGAGCTTCTACACATGGATCTCTTTGGTCCAATCGTCTACATAAGCATTGGCAGTAACAAATATGGTCTTGTAAATGTTGATGACTTTTCACGTTTCACTTGGGTGTTCTTTTTGCATGACAAGAGTGATACTCAAGGTGTCCTCAAGAAATACTTGAGGAGAGCTCAAAATGAGTTCTTCTTAAGTATCAAGACCGTAAGAAGTGACAATGGCACCGAATTCAAGAACACAAGTTGAAGAATTCTTGGATGAAGAAAGAATCAAGCATGAGTTCTCGGTCCCCTACTCCCCTCAACTAAATGGGGTGGCCGAGAGGAATAATAGAACTCTAATTGAGATGTCATGAACAATGCTTGATGTGTACAAGACATCGGACCAATTTTGGGCGGAAGCGATTAACACGCTTGCCATGCCACAAACCGGTTGTTTCTTCACTGCATTCTTAAGAAGTCATCTTATGAGCTCCTAACCGGTAACAAGCCCAACATTTGTTACTTTCATGTTTTTGGGAGCAAATTCTATATTCTCAACAAGAAGCCTAGGACTTTGAAGCTCGCTTCTAAGTCCGATGAGGGTTTCTTGCTTGGTTATGACTCAAACACTTACGCATATCGTGTCTTCAACAACTCCTCCACAATTGTTGAAGTAGCACGTGACATAGTGTTTGATGAAACTAATGGATCCCAAGTGGAGAAAGTTGATCGTCATGTCCTATATCAAGAAGAAGCTCCACAAGTGGTAATAGGAAGGATGACACTTGGAGACATTCGACCACAAGAACAATCTCAAGACCCAAGTGATCATCCTATGCATCAAACAAGCTCAAGTCCCCCAATATGAGCTCCAAGAATATGAAAATTGAGGCATCAATCAAGGGGGGGGGGAAAGAAAATGAGGAAGATGAAGATGAGGACCCAAGACCTCAAGCACCTGACCCAAGAGTGCATCAAAGTGTTTAACGGGACCATCCCGTTGACAACATCCTTGGAGACATCTCCAAGGGGGTAACTACTCGATCACTGTAACACCCTCATTTTCATGCATCATGCATTGCATAAGTTCATATACATGTTCAACATTAATCCACGTAAAAAGGAATGAGTTTAAAATGAATTAGGAGCAAAACCGCACTTAAGAATTCTGGGAAGTGCAGACTAGTCCGTTTTTGGTGCGAACTAGTCCGATTTCTCTCTAACCTTCTTTGTACTTGTCCTTTCTTTCCGCGACTAGTCTGGTTTCATCTCTGTACAATTTTTGGACTTGTCCGGTCCATTGCAGACTAGTCTGGTCATTCCAATTCCTTGAAATTTTGCCAAGTCCCTAGACTTGTCCGGACTTGTCCAACATCTAGTGGACTTATCCATTTTCCCCTCTGACTAAAATTGCACTTGTCCGGTTTTGGCCAGACTTGTCTGTTTTTCCCTTGACTAAGTTCGGACTTGTCCAATGTCCAGTCCGAACTTGTCTGATATCTCTCTGACTAACTTTGTACTAGTCCGGCCCCCTGCGGACTTGTTAGGTTATCGCGATTCCGAGTACATCTTTTGTTTCACGACGTGCTTTTGAGTTTTACCTTAAGTGGGCATAAGGACGCCATGTCTAACTCTTTTTGGAGCCCATGTGGGACCCCACACCGGCCTCCACCCTCCTCAAACTCAAAATCCATCAATCCCTAACCCTCCACCCCTATATAAACAACCCCACCCCTTGACTTTACATCCTTTTTCCTCAACTGAAAGACCACAAGCCCTAGTTTGTGGAGAGCCGCCACCAAGGAGGGAGAAAGAGATCCTAAACAATGAGAAGAAGGGGAGGAAACGAAAGAGGATCAAGATCTCCATCAAGTTTTCGTTCTTCATCAACAATTCACCTTCAAGTTTCTTCATCAACCCTAGATCATCAAGATCCAAGTGTTGCCTCCAAAACCGTTGATTCATTCGAGTCCTATACACCTAGTACACCTTCTATTTCCTATTTCTCATGTGAATTAGATCCCGTTTCTCCAAATTCACGTCAACCTAGAAAATCCTAATCCGCTGTTTTTGCGAAGGGCGGACTAGTCCGGCCCTACAGCGGACTAGTTTGATTTTGCTGATTGTTTCCACTGAATTAATTCTAAATTGATTTGAATCAATTCCAAACCTGTCCAAACTTGTTAAAAAATATTAGAACTAGTTAGTAAACAACATTAATAACTCATTAACTAGTTTTGCTTCACATTTGCATTAATCATGCATGTCATGACATATTGAGTAACATATGTGCACTTATTGATTGTGATTCTTGTCTTGTATGTTTATTGCGCGGTTTAGACGGATTTGCGCTAGAGAGTGTCGCGGAGGACCTCCAGTACCAGGAATTTTAAGACTTTGATCCCAATCAAGCCAAAGAGCAAGGGAAGTGTCCTTTAACATATTGATCCTGTTTCTACAATAAATGTTTTGTTTGCAAAACTGCATTGCTTGTGTCAAATTGATGGGAAACCCAAAATAGGAGTTTACTAGCTTTGTTTAACCACCCTTGTCACGTGGACTACATGGTAGAGAGTCGGGAAGGGATTTTTACCTTTTTTCTTTGCTCTAATTAATTGGGATGGGAAAACAACTATATTATTTAATTATGCATTAATGAGATTATGGTTAATATAAACTAGTCAATATGACATGGTAATGGGTGATCTAAGCAATCATGGTATGTGGAATGGGTTGGATGCTATGGTGGTTTCACTTGCTTTAGATCTAAGGATCAGCTCATGCGAGAATAAGCCAAGACAACAGTGCCACCACGAGGCCAAGTATGGATGTGGCGTAGCTGATTAATTAGGGTATTGCTAGTATTTCATGGATATTTTGGCGCACCGAGGAAGGGAAATCAGTTTGTTTTTTGGATTTGAGGCGGGACTCCCTGGGATCCGAATGGCACAAGAGGGGGCCCTTGGTTGAAGAAGTGCTAAGTTGGAGACATCGCCACCGGTGAAACCTCAGTGGGTCCGTACATGCTAGTAGTCCCTTTGTAAAGGCTATTTTGTGATCTCTTGGCCACACACCAACGGAAGTGTGAGACGGCATAATGGAGGTTCTTAGTCACCAAATGGTGATGAAATCACATACACGTGGGTAAAGTGGTACAACCTCTACAAGTGTTAAAAACTATCATGATAGCCATGCTCCTAGTTAAGAGAACCTGGATGACCTACATGATTAGAGGGGTTTTGGTATTGGGATGGTTTGGTAATGGTTATGGGATGGTATTATGTTTTATGGTATTGGATTTGGTTAATGGTAATGAGAAATCTAGTACATGGATGATGGTAATGCAATATGTACCGGAGTTATGATAACTACATGGTTTATGATGGGTTTACTTCATATACATACAATATATTGCTTTTCAAATGTTTTAATGTACTTTTCAGCACATAGCCTTTATTATATTCATCATTTGTATCAGCTACATGTCATACTTTCCACACTTGCTGAGTAAGTGTAGGATCGAAGATCACGTGAAAAGCTACCAGAGGGGGGGGTGAATGGTAGATTTAAAAATCTTACGCAGCGTAAAGAATAAAACCCTAATCCCTTCGGTAGAAAAACGACCTGTTAAAGAAATCGTGTATGAGACTAATCTAAACGTGTTTCACCGTGACAAAAGTGATAGATATCAGAGAGAATCAAGTCACGAAGACAACACAAAAAGAATTACTCAAATCCGTCGAGAAAAACTCAAGTTATGATCGAAAGATCAGACTATGGTCAATCAGACCTACCTGAGAGAAACAGTTTCTGGAATGCTGCAAAGAAACTCGTGTAGATCAAAAACTAAAAATCCAATGACCGTGAAATTTTTACAGATGATAGAAAATCAAGTTGTGAAGACAACCCAAAAAGAATCAAGTCAATTGGATCAGTAAAACTCGAGTTATGATAAAACCACCCACGAAAGGTAGTGCTGTCCAGAAACTGGACGAGTAAAACTTGTCTCGAACAAGTTGGACGAACAAGGCACAAAAGTTCCTTCAAACTACGAATTTTATTCAATAGAACACAAGAGGAACAGCCCCCAAAGTCGTCTACACCGAGCTTTGGCCTTCCCTTGCTTATATAACCAGCCCTTAGGCCATCTCAATCTCAACTAGGACTCCCATCCTAATCCGATCACAATCGGAACTTTCCATAACTGCTTAGGACTCTTCTATACGCAGATAGAAGCAATCTTAAGACTTCCAAACACCTTAGGAACATATCCCACATTCCTAAACAACTCAAATTCGTGACCCACACGAAATCCTAACATAACCAACTCGATATTTCCATACCGAGCCACAACCGACTTAGCTAGCAGCCTAAGTCTTCAACCGATACAATCCGATCCTTCCGATCAGATCTTCCTTCCATAATCCGTGTCTAGAAGCATATTGCCACGTCATGCACCTCATGCATACGTGCAAACACCTTCCTTCAACCTTCATATGCACTGCCCTTGATTCAATCATCCTGCACGACCTCCTGACCTGCTCAACCACAGTTCCTCCCGAACTTGGTTGTTGGAACCTCATCTCCTCCTGAGACTAGTCCAATGGATCCTGTCACCAGCCATGACTTAAACTCAAGCAACACCTGCACATGAACAAACAAACAATCCATACGAGCCCAAGTCCTCGACTTGACTCAAGTTAGTTCCGAACACAACACCTTACGTGAGAACCTCACATAAGCATGTTGCAAAACCACAGTAGAAACGATATCAACCATATCATCCAAAACGCACCAAAAACTTAGCAAATGAATACTAAGCAATCTTTCCAACAATGTAAAGCAAGTACAAAACATTGCAAATGAAAAGCAGAAGCACTTAGGTCAAATTCCGGACCTTGCCAGAGCAACCCGGAGCTTGAGCCGGAGCTAACAAAAGCTAGTAGAACCTAGCGCTGGAGCTTACCAAAAACTAGTCAAAAACTAGTCAACCCAAAACCGGAGCTAGACAAAGTACGTCGGAGCTTAGCAAAAGCATGCCGGAGCTATCAAGTATATGCCGGATCTATCAAAGACATGCCGGAGCTAACAAAGACATGCCGGAGCTAACAAAGACATGCCGGAGCTAAAGATAAAGCTCACCGGAGCTAACCAAAACTAGTCGGACCTTACCAAGAAGTCGGACCTAGCATATAACGTAGCCGGAGCTACCCAAAACAAGCCGGACCTACCGTTGGACCTTGCTGTAGCTCAGAGCTAGAGTCGGACCTTGATAAAATGGTGTTTTGGTGATATTTAAAACTTTTATCATCAAAGCCAAGTGTATTCACTACAAGCCAATGTATTCAGCACACATAGGTCTTATAGTAAGACATGTACTCACCCTTGCAATCCTCCCAATAGTTGCAGGTCAGATTTGGGAGTATAACGGTGATAATGTGGAGTTCTAGGCCGTGTCTGCCGTCAGCTTTGCCTGTGGTGTTGATTGGAGATGCACTATCCCATATCCCTTTTGTTTAGCTGCTTAGTTGCTTATTTAGTTTATTTCTACTACATTAGTTCAAACTTGTCATTAATATTCATTAGAGCTTGTATTCGAGGATATTATGAGTTGTGTAATAAAAGTGCTCAATTAATCTTACTTTGTGGTAATTTTCTGTTTATCCATTTGTGAATGGACTCGTGTATGTGTGTTGAACGTCCTGGGCACACATATGCATTCACTTGGTTCATTTTCGAAACCGAGTGTCATAAATTGGTATCAGAGCCACAGGTTGATTGCAGGACGCAGCCTAGATATAATGGACACTTAAGATCACATAGGAACACTCAGGCATCGATATGTTTTTGCTTGGTGTGCTGTTTGCTATATTGGTGCTTGTGTGCTTAGTAGAGGATTTTGGGATGCTTTAGCATTTCCATATCCACATAGGCTAGTATAAGTAGTTGCTTAGTTTCATATCCCTTGATGGATATAGTTGGGGACATTTTCTAAATTCTTATCTCTTGCTTTTCTTCAGATGGTGAGGACTCGCAACCAGAGGGATGGCAATGATGAGGAAGATAACAATGGATCACCTCAGAATAACAATGGACAAGGACCTGCCTAGGGAGCTATCAATCTTGAGCAGCTATTGGCCATGCAAAACCAGCTCATGCAGACAATGATCCAGACTATGGGACAGCTGCAGGCTAGTAACAACAACAATCAGCCCCACATGCCTCCACCGCCACACCCACCTCCTCATAACCGGTTGGGAGAGTTCATGAGGACCAGGCCGCCGACCTTTGCTCAAGCTGTTGACCCTATGGATGCTGATGATTGGCTCAAGTCCATGGAGAAGAAACTTGCAATAGTCCAATGCAGTGACCAGGAGAAGGTGCTATTCGCATCTCATGAACTTGTTGGAGAAGCAGCCGATTTGTGGGATTCACTATGCAACGCCCATGAAAATAAAGAGAGGATTACTTGGGCTGAATTCAAGGAGGGCTTCCATTCTCATTATGTGCCGGAAGGTGTTAAGATCCTAAAGAGACAAGAATTTGAGAACATGAGGCAAGGAAGGTCAAGTGTGGGTGAATACCTCAATAAATTCACTCAACTCTCAAGGTATGCGCCTGAGGATGTGAGTCGGGACAGCCGAAAGCAAACTTGTTCATGAGGGACTTGAACAATGAGATTCAAGTGCAATTGCTCAACTGTGATTATGCCATCTTTCAGAAGCTTGTGGACAAGGCAATTGTCGTGGAGAATAAAGTCCGTGAGATGGAGCAAGATACCAAGAGGGAGGTGTCATATAAGGGACAGCAACAAGGAAGTAATGTGCGCCCTCACTTTGCACCACCCAATGCGCCTTATTACAACTCTTCTGCTCCTGTACAGCTGCCTAATTATGCATCGCGCCTAGCTCAGTTTGTGCAGGAATGCCCTATCATGCAAGCACCTAGGCCTCCAAAGCCTTTTGCACCTTGTGCCAACTTTCTTGGTGCAAATGTTCAGAATCAAGTTCGTCCCAACAATTCTGGTGCACTTAGGAAGTGCTATACATGTGGAGAAGCATGACACTTTGCAATTCAATGTCCTAAGTCAGGCCTTGGTCAAGGAAGCAATTCTCCAAGACAAACCTCAAGATCGAATGGAGGAGCGCCACAAGGCAACCATGGATAGCAGAATTTTGCTCGTGCCAATGTGAACCATGTCTCTACGGAGGAAGCTCAACAAGCGGATGACGTGGTCATTGGTATGTTTCTCGCAAATTCCAACCCGACGACTATGCTATTTGATTCTATAGCATCCCATTCATTCATTGCATCGAAATACGTTGCCAAGTATAGTTTGTCTATCTCTCATATGAAGTTTACTCTATTGGTTAAGTCTCTTGGAGGAGAGATGAGGACAAATATAGTATGTTCAAATGTAAGCCTTAGAATAAGGGGGGTAGACTTCTTTGCCAACCTCATTGTCTTGGGTTCTCAAGGATTGGATATTATACTTGGTATGGACTGGTTGAGGAAGCACAATTGATAAGAAAAGTTTAGGCACGATCTTCCGAAAGGTAATGAATAAGTCGATTGATGGAGATCTCGACGTTGATGATCCGAGGCTCTCGAGTAGAATACGAAAAACCCCTGCAATCACTACACCACCGCTCCGTTGGTTATCATCTCTGCTGCACATGATTGACCTCACCAATAAGGCTAATACCTGCTAGTGCAACCGAGAACACAAGCAAGAACAAGGTAGAAACAACCTGAATTGCTAAGTTGGGGTCTCATAGTCCGATGAACGGTGAAACTGTGTATAACAGATTAATCTAAGCAAAACTCAATTGTTTGTGGTGGCTACTATGGAGTATATATAGGTGGTAGGACTTCCAAGGTGGTGTTGGTGTCGTGACCTAACCCTAAGACACGAAAATAAGAGACGTGGACTTGATACAAGGTCCAATGGCCCAATATGGTGGCGCAGCACCCTGACAGATTATGATGTCAATTTTGTTTTGATGATTTCCATCGACTCCAAAGGAATTTTGATATGGGACCAGCGCCATTGGAAATTTTATCCTGTCCCCTTTTTGTGCATCTGTAGAACGTCCAAAATGGAGTTCGTATGCGTCTTGGGTGTCGGTTTTAGTGCGAACTGCTACCAGACTCCGAGTTGGACACGAATTTGAGTTGGGGTCGGTTTCCATCTTATTTGAACGTAATATTTGGTCCTCCACACCCCTAAATCTTCCTCCAATTACTCCTTGAACTTCTCAATGGATCCTAATCACAAGTAAGTCATTAGGTAGCAATCTATTCTCAAAAATATACAAGGAAACATATAAGAAGGAGCTCACCTCTGAAATTAATTGGTGTGTGTGAAGTCTATTGATTGCATCTTGTATGTTGAATGGAGTGTTGTGTATATCCATAGGAGTGATGTCCTCTCATCCTCCCCTTCTTGAATTAGACCCGTCCTCCACTAAAGTTTATCTTCTCTCATGTGTGGGTCCATATGTGCAACGCCATCAAATCCTCTTGTGTGCATCAAAGGAGGAGGCCAAGGTGGTGGACGATATAGTGCACCATCTCCATGTTCTACATCAAATAAGCGTGACCATTCACTTGAGCCAGGATCCCAAACAAATAAACATTGTGTCATGTTTATTTGTGTAATGATAATGTGCATGATCTTATCATTCTCCCCTTCTTTACGACAAGCCGTCATCGGCTTGTTCGTATGTCCAGCAAAGAGGCTTGCTTTGGGGGTAGAATGAGCGTTGTCCATTTGGCACAACCACAGTGAACAATGCTCCTCTATTAAATGTTGTCCGTGCTGCAACAAAAAATACTAGAAAAACTTGACAAAGAATTATTAATGTTAGTGCATCCATTTGTTTCACCATGTTGTTGCACCACAAAATGAGATTTCTCATTTGAGCATATGTAAACTTTATGGACCATAAATTCACCACTATCTTCACAGTTGCCTATAGAATCAAAAATATTTCTACTTAACAAAGGCAATTCATATTGGAAAAATATTATCCTCTCTACAATATTTAGATCACAAAGAGTTTCAAATTCAATATAACACAAAGTATTTAGAGAAGACAAAAATTTCAGCTCGTCATTTTCAGCAGTAGCAGTGATCAAATTATGAATTTCAGCACAAGTAGGTTAATCTAAAACACAATCATATGGTAAATTAATTTGTTTTCACATAGGAATAATAGAGTTATCAGCACACAACTCTTTCTTATCGCAACGATCAGCAGGAAAATCAACATGTGACAATAGTATATAAATAAACGATTCTAATAGTTGCTCCTCGAAAATAGCATGATTGGTGGAAAAATTCAGAACATCTAAAAACTTCTCACCTTCTGTATTTTTATAATGTTTTGCCTTACCATTTTTAGCACTGATTTCAAGTGCATTATGGGTTGATCCATCTAAAATTTCACAAGTGTTGTCGAAGGCCTCGTTCTCTTTTATATCATCTATATTATTTTCTATATTGTCCTGCAAAACGTTAGACACAAAAGGAGGCACAACACGAAATTTCTCCTCAAATTGATGCACTTCATCTTTGCAATTAGATACATTCATAAAAGTTTCTTGCATACAAATTTTCATATCGTTCCATGTTCGAGGTTTTTCTAAGTCATTTAAATTGTTCCACCAAGTTAATGCACAACCTACTAATGCACTTGCAACATTTCTAATCCTTCTCCTCTCACACATATGACATTGTCCAAAAATTTTATCCAACTCTATTTCCCAAGCAATATATTCATCATAACCAAAACCATCATAAGAAGGAAGAGATGAGAGAATGTAATTACTTCCTGTGGAAGGAGTTATAAAGATGGTCTAAATGTCATGTGAAACCCTGGTTGATGTTTGATTCTTAGCGAGCAACTCCATCGCCGTCTTCATCATGTCAATCATCTCAGCATATAATGCATCATTCTTGCTTTTACCTGATATTGTTAGTAGCAAACGGAAGAAAAAAATATGTTATCCCTATCAACTACATAGGATAATGGAAATATGGAAGTGGAATCACACACTCTCAAGCGTATTACCACGCTCTTACAAGTGTTCTTACCGACACTGCAGGTGGTAAATGGTGGCCGGTATGAAGAAACCAATGAAGCGTGGGATGATTGCAAATGTGTATCGATTCAGCTCAAGAGTAAAGTGTAGCTTGGGTGTCACTTTATATGTAGCACGGATTAGCAACAATGTAATCAGGTAGTAATGTTCAATAAGTATCCAAAGTACTTGTCAAATTTGCTGGCCTAAATGTGTTCCTAGTAGTTCAAGCTAGCAAGACATGACACAAAACTAGATGACACAAAGAATGCAAGCACTTCAATTTTTTGTTGTTTTTTCTTCTCTTTTTTTTGTGCGGCTTTTGTATCTTGTTTTTCACTTGCCTTTTTATTTTTTCATTCTTTTTTTTCAGAATGTGCTGCAAAAGAAGAACACAATGAAAAGCAATCAAAGATATCTCGTCGGTTTGTCACAGATTTTCTGCTCAATCGTCCAAGGACAAATAGGCATACTTAGATGCTCCAAATAAAAAAACTTACAACAGAAAGATTGTAGATATATCTCTCCTATTTAATTTCAATATATGAAAAAACTATTTTGGACAAGAACAATAGGTGATATTGCCACCAAAACACAAACTGTTCAGAAATTCTAGATCGAGAAAAAATTCAGATCTAATGCACTTTTGACCACGATAACTCCATTTTCTGGAAAAACCTATGAATACAAAAGTTGTAGAGAACTTCTTAATCTTTCATCAAAGTACAATAACACAAAATTCCAAGTTCCTATGTGTCAGATATGATCAAAATACCGAACTTGACAGAGATGAATCTAATCTAGACGTGATGATGCGATTCAAATAGATGAATCGACAGTGCAAAACTCAAACTAATACCAAAAACACTTTCTAAGTCAGCAATATGACTCAACAACGGACACAAACTCATAAAATCAAACTGAAAACAAAAGTTGCAAAGGCTCAATGGTGGTTTGGACAAAGTAATGAACAGATCTACTAAACTGCACATTTTTTGTGGCTTTTTTGTAGACCCTAGGTTTGAAAAACAAAACTAATATAATGGATAGATAAATTAGCTAACAGACAACCTGGAAATCTGATACCAATAGATAAGAAAAGTTTAGGCCCGATCTTTCGTAAGGTAATGGATAAATCGATTGATGGAGATCTCGACGTTGATGATCCGAGGCTCTCGAGTACAACATGAAAACCCGTGCAATCACTACACCACCTCTCTGTTGGTTATCAACCGTGATGCACACGATTGACCTCGCCAAGAAGGCCAATACCTGTAAGTGCAACTGAGAACACAAGCAAGAACAAGGTAGAAGCAATCTGAATTGCAAAGTTGGGGTCTCACAAACTGATGAACGGTGAAACTGTGTTTAACAGATTAATCTAAGCAAAAACCAATATTTTGTGGTGGCTACTATGGAGTATATATAGGTGAGAGGACGTCCAAGGGGGTGTTGGGGTCGTGACCTAACCCTAAGACACGAACATAAGAGATGTAGACTTGATACAAGGCCCAATGGCCCAATATGGTAGCGCAGCATCCTAACAGATTCTAAAGTCAATATTGTTTTGATGTTTCCCGTCAACTCCAAAAGAATTTTGATATTAGACCAGCACCATTGGCAATTTTATCCTCTCCCCTTTCCGTGCATATGTAGAATGTCCAAAATGGAGTTCGTATGCATCTTGGGCGTTCGTTTTAGTGCATACTGCTCCTGGACTCCGAGTTGGACACGAATTTGAGTTGGGGTCGGTTTCCATCTTCTTTGAACGTAATATCTGGTCCTCCAAGCCTCTAAATCTTCCTCCAGTTACTCTTTTAACTTCTCCATGGATCCTAATCACAATTAAGTCATTAGGTAGCAATCTATTCTCAAAAATATATAAGGAAACATATAAGAATGAGCTCACCTCTGAAATTAATTGGTGTGTGTGAATTCTATTGATTGCATCTTGTATGTCGAATGGAGTGTTGTGTATATCTATAGCAGTGATATTCTCATCATCCCCCCTTCTTGAATTAGAGTTGTCCTCGACTCAAGTTCATCTTCTCTCATGTGTGGGTCCATATGTGCAACACCATCAAATCCTCTTGTGTGCATCAAAGGAGGAGGCCAAGGTGGTGGAAGATATAGTGCACCATCTCCATGTTCTCATCAAATAAGCATGACCATTTACTTGAGCCAGGATCTCAAACAAATAAACATTGTGCCATGTTTATTTGTACAATGATAATGTGCATGATTTTATCAACAATGGAGTTATTGAATGTGCTACGAAGACGGTGAAGTTGACCAATGAGGAGGGGATCACAGTAGAATTTGAAGCATCTCAACAGGCACCAAAGCAAGTGGAGCTGAATCATATGGATGTTGCTGCAATTGAGGAGATCCCTGTGGTGCATGAATTTTTGGATATGTTTCCGGACGAGTTACCAGGTATGCCACCTAATCGCGATATTGAATTTGTTATTGAGTTAATACCTACAACTGCACCTATACCTAACAGGCCATATAGGATGCCTCCTATGTAGTTAGCAGAGCTCAAGAAGCAAATTCAAGAGCAACTGGAGAAAGATTTTATGCCTTCAAGCTCTTCACCTTGGGGAGCGACCGTTCTTTTCATGGATAAGAAAGATGGATCACAAATGATGTGTGTGGATTATCGAGCTCTTAATGAGGTGACCATCAAGAACAAGTATACCTTGCCACGCATAGAAGACTTGTTTGATCAGATGAAGGGTGGTTGTGTCTTCTCCAAGATTTATTTAAGGTTGGGATACTTTCAAATGAAGATTAGACCATCGGACATGCCCAAGACAGCTTTCCGGACACGATATGGGTCCTATGAGTATACAGTTATGTCCTTTAGATCGACAAATTCACCTGCGTATTTTATGTACCTCATGAATAAGGTAGTCATGGAGTACTTGGATAAGTTTGTACTGGTGTTCATTGATGATATTATGATCTACTCGAGAAGCGAGGAGGAGCATGAGGAACATTTCAGGCTTACGTTGCATAAATTGAGGGAGCATCAATTGTATGCCAAGTTCAGCAAGTGCCAGTTTTGGTTGAAGGAGGTGTCATTTTTGGGTCATATCATCTCAGGAGTAGGAGTATCGATTGACCCTGGAAAGGTGAGGGACGTGTTGAAATGGGAACCCCCACAGAATGTAAAGGAGATTTGGAGTTTTCTTGGAATGGCTGGATATTACTGTAGGTTCATCAAGGACTTTTCCAAGATAGCCAAGCCCATGACAGAGTTGCTAATGAAGGGGAAAGTGTTTCAATGAACTCAAGCTCGTCAAGAGAGTTTTGAGGAGTTGAAGAAAATGTTAACTACAGCCCCAGTCTTGATATTGTCGGAAGTGAGCAAAAGTTTTGATATATATTGTGATGCATCAAGACAAGGACTTGGATGCGTGCTCATGCAAGAAGGTCAAGTTGTTGCCTATGCATCGAGACATTTGAAGAAACATGAGCATAATTACCAACGCATGATTTGGAACTTGCAACTGTGGTACACGCATCGAAGATTTGGAGACACTATATTCTTGGTCACAGGTGTCAGATTTATACGAATCACAAGAGTTTAAAATATATTTTCACACAAACAGATCTGAATTTGAGACAATGAAGATGGTTGGAGCTCATCAATCATTATGATGTGGGGATCAACTATCATCCAGTAAAGGCTAATGTAGTGGCCAATGTGTTGAGTCGGAAAGGAGTAAGTCATCAGCTCACGGTTTGAGAATTGCCATCTGAGTTATGTAAGGAGATTGAACGGTTGAATATCGGATTTGTGAATGAGATGGGGATAATGGATTTAAACTTGACCTTGGAGCAATAAATTCGAGAGGGTCAGACCAAGGATGAGGAAATCCAAGAGATCAATGAAAGGACCCAAGAGGGAAGAGAATCCAGGTTTGATGAGGATGAACATGGTACTTTATGGCTTGGAAAGAGGATTGTGGTTCCTAATGCGAAGCATATTCGGGAAACACTATTAAAAGAGGCACATGACTCGCCATGCTCAATTCATCCCGGTTGTATAAAGATGTATAAAGACTTGAATACATGTTATTGGTGGGCTAGCATGAAAAAGGACATAACCGAATATGTAGCTTTGTGTGATGTGTGCCAACGAGTCAAAGCTGAACATCAAAGGCCAACTGGACTAATACAACCATTAAAGATTCCGGAATGGAAGTGGAAAGAAATTGGGATGGACTTTATAGCTGGTTTACCGCGTACCTAGTCCGGTTATGACTCAATATGGGTAATTGTGGATCGTTTAACCAAGTTAGCTCACTTTATTCCTGTCAAGACCACATACACCGTCACAAAGCTGGCAAAGTTGTATATGGAGCATATTGTGTGCCAACATGGAGTTCCAGAGAAGATAGTGTCGGATATTGGTTCTCAATTTGCCTCCAGGTTTTGGAAGAAATTGCATGAAGCATTGGGAACAATGTTGAATTTTAGCTCGGCATATCATCCTCAAACGGATGGACAAACTGAGAGGACCAATCAAGTTTTAGAGGATATGTTAAGAGCTTGTTCCTTGAAGCATGGAAGAAGTTAGGACAAAAGCTTGCCGTATGCGGAATTTTCATATAACAACAGTTACCGAGAAAGTTTGAAGGTGTCGCCATAAGAAGCACTATATGGAAGGAAGTGGGGACACCTTTGTTCTAGAATGAGACATGAGAAAATCAAGTGTTTGGACCTGATATGTTGCAAGAAGCCGAGAAACATGTCCAGATTATTCGTGATAACTTGAGAGCTGCTCAATCAAGGCAAAAAGTCTATGCGGACAATAGGAGAAGGAAACTAGCCTTTGAAGTGGGAGATTTTGTTTACCTTAAGGTGTCACAAACGAGAGGTCATAAGAGGTTTAATATTAGAGGCAAGATAGCATGTCGATACATTGGGCCATTCAAGATTCTGGACAAAAGAGGGGAAGTAGCATATAAGTTGGAGATTCCAGCTCACTTATCGGATGTTCATGATGTCTTTCATGTTTCCCAGCTCAAGAAGTGCTTGAGGGTACCGGAAGAACAAGTGACAATGGAAGAATTGGAACTAGAGGCACATTTCACTTATGTCGAGCAACTAGTCAAAATCTTGGAAACCAAGGAGAGGGTCACAAGAAACAAGGTGATTTGATGGTGTAATGTGCAATGGAAGCATCATACAGAATCAGAGGCAACTTGTGAGCTTGAAGATGATCTCAAGGAGGAATTTCCCTATCTCTTCACTTCCGCGTCGAATCTCGAGGGTGAGATTCATTTTATGGGGGGTAGGTTTGTAACACCCTCATTTTCATCAATCATGCATTGCATAAGTTCATATACAAGTTTAACATTAATCCACATAAAAAGGAATGAGTTTAAAATCAATATTAAGCAAAACTGCACTCAAAAGTTTTGAGGAGTGCGGACTAGTCCGTTATTGGTGTGGACTAGTCCGATTTCTCTTCGACCTTCTTCGGACATGTCCTTTCTTGCTGCGGACTAGTTCAATTTTTTCTCTCTACAATTTTCAAACATGTCCGATCCATAGCGGACTTGTTCGGTATTCCAATTCCATGAAATTTCGCCAAGTCCGTAGACTTGTCCTGACTTGTCCGTCTAACAGACTTGTCTGTTTTCCCCTCTAACTAAAATTGGACTTGTCCAGTTTTGGCCAGACTTGTCTTCTTTTCCTCTGACTAAGTTCGGACTTGTTCGATGTCAAGTCCAAACTTGTCCGATATCCCTCTGAGTAACATCGGACTTGTCCGGCCCCTTGTGGACTTGTCCGGTAATCGCGATTCTGAGTTGACCTTTTGTAACACCCTCATTTTCATGCATCATGCCCTACATACATTCATATACATTTTTAACATTAACCCACATAAATAGGAATAGGTTTAAAATTGATTTGGAACAAAAACGCACTTAAAATGCTGAAAAGTGCGGACTAGTCCAATTTTAGTGAGGACTAGTCCAATTTCTCTCTAACTAAAAATAGTCTTGTTTTTTTTTGTTGCAGACTAGTCCGATTTTGCCTCTGGAAACTTTCGGACTTGTCCGATTTTTTGCGGACTTGTCCGATATTCCAAGAATCCTTGAAAATTGATAAGTCCTTGGACTTTTCTGGACTAGTCCAGTGTTCCGGCGGACTTGTCCGTTTTTCTCTCTGACTAAAGTCGGACTTGTCCGATTTTTTGCCAGACTTGTCCAATTTCTTTCTGACTAACTTTGGACTAGTCCGGTCCTTGTCGGACTTGTTTGATATTTCGCGACTCCGAATTTATCCTTTGTTTTATGACTTGTTTCTTGGGTTTCACGTTAAGTGGGCCTGGGGACGTCGTGCCTAACTCTTTTAGAGCCCATGTGGGACTCTAAACCGGCCTCTACTCCTCTCAAACTCGAAATCCATCTAACCCTAGCCTCCACCTCTATATAAACAACCCCACCCCTTGGCTTGACATCTGTTTGCCACTTCTCCACCCCACCCAAACCCTAGATCATGGAGAGCCACCACCAAGGAGGGAGGAGGAGATCCCAAGCAAGAAGAAGAAGAGGAGGAAACGAAAGAGGATCAAGATCTCCACCAAGCTTTCGTTCTTCATCACCAATTCATCTCCAAGTTCATCATCAACCTTAGATCATCAAGATCCAAGTGTTACCTCCAAGTTTCTTGATTCATTGGAGTTCTAAACACCTGGTATACCTTCTATTCTCTTTTCCTTACGTGAATTCAACCCCTAATCTCCAAATTTACGTCGATCTAGAAAACCCTAGTTCGCTAGTTCCGCGAAGTGCGGACTAGTCCGACCTTCTGCAGACTAGTCCGATTTTGCTGATTAAATTCTGTTGAATTAATTCTAAGATTAGATCTAATCACATCCAAACCTGTATAAACTTGTTAAAATCTATTAGAACTAGTTAGTTATCATTAAAAGCAATCTATTAACAAGTTCTACCTTGCATTTGCATCAATCATGCATGTCATGTCATACTGAGTAATATTTGTGCACTCTTTGATTGTGTTTCTTGTCTTGTATGTTTATTGTGTGGATTAGACGGATTTGTGCTAGAGAGTGCCGCAGAGGATCTACAGCACCAAGAGTTTGAAGGCTTTGACCCTAATCAACCGCAAGAGCAAGGCATGTGTCCTTGAAGCATATTGATCCTGTTTTAAAATAAATGTTTTGTTGCAAAACTGCATGCTTGTATCAAATTGATGGAAATCCTATGATAGGAAGTTTACTAGTTTTGTTTAACCACCCTTGTCACCTGGAGTTCATGGTAGAGAGTCGGGATGGGATTTTTACCTTTTTGCTTCGCTTAATTAATTGGGATGGGAAAACAACACTACACATTTAATTATGCATTATTGTTATTCTAGTTAATGTGAACTGGTCAATATGATATGGTAATGGGTGGTCTAAGCAAGCCTGGTATGTGGATGGGTTGGATGTTATGTTTGTTTGCTTGCTTTAGATCTAAGGACCGGTTCATGCAAGAATAAGCCAGGATTACAGTGCCACCACGAGGCCAAGTATGGGTGCGGCGTAGCTGATTAATTAGGGCATTGCTAGTGCTATTTGGACCATTAAGGATGCTTGGGGAAGGGGTAGTCGGATTGAGTTTGTTGATGATTGGTGGGACTACCCTGGGATCCGAATGGCTTTAGAGGGGGCCCTTGGTTGAAGATGTGCTCTGTGGGAGACATCACCACCGGTGAAACCTTAGTGGGGTCTAAATAGGCTAGTAATCCCTTTGTAAAGGCTATTTTATGATCTCTTGACCATACACCAAAGGAAGTGTAATTGGCACAAGGGAGGTTCTTTAGTCGCCGACGGGTGATGAAATCACAAACACGTGGGTAAATTGGTACAAACTCTGCATAGTCTAATAAAACTATCATGATAGCCGTGCTCCCGGTTATGAGCACCTGGACAACTTCCATGATAAGAGAGAACCTGGTATTGGGGTGGTTTTGGGATGGTTATGGTTTGGTAATGGTTATGGCTGGTTATAAGTTAAATTTCTGATATTGATTATGGTTATTGGTAAAGGTGAAATCTAGAATATGGATGATGGTAATGAATATGGATTGGAATTATGATGATTACATGGTTTATGATGGGTTTACTTAACCTACATATAATATATAGCTTTTTAAATGTTTTAATGTACTTTTCAGCGCTTAGCCATTATTACATTCGTCATTTGAATCAGCTACATGTCATACTTTCCACACTTGCTGAGTATGATATGTACTCACTCTTGCAATCCCTCCCAATAGTTGCAGGTCAGGATTGGGAGTTTAATGGTGATAATGAGGAGTTCTAGGCCGTGTCTACCGTCAGCTTTGCCTGTGGTGTTGCATGGAGCTGCGCTATGCCCTATTGCTTATGTTGCCTAGCTGTTTAATTTGCTTAATTAGTTATTTCTGCTGCATTAATTTGAACTTGTCATTAATATTCATTAGAGCTTGTATTCAAGGATAATATGGTTTGTGTAATAAAATTTGGTTAATTAATCTTGTTCTATGGTAATTTTCTGTATACTCTTTTGTGAATGCACTCGTGTATGTGGGTTGAACATCCTGGGCACACATATGCGTTCACTTGGTTCATTTTTCGGAATCGGGTGTCATAAATTGGTATTAGAGCCACAGGTTGACCGTAGGATGCATCCTAGATAGAATAGACAGTTTCGAGCACATAGGAGCACTCAGGAATCGATGTGTTCTTGCTTGGTGTACTGCTTGCTATATATTGTTTGCTTGTGTGCTTAATAGAGGATTTTGGGATGTTTTAGCATTGCCATGTCCACGTAGGCTAGTTAGTTATCTAGTTTTATATCCCTTGATGCATATATTTGGGTGTGTTTTCTAATTCTTACCTATTGCTTTTCTTCAGATGGTGAGAACTCGCAACCAGAGGGATGCTAATGATGAGGAGGAGAACCATGGAGTACCTCAGAACAACAATGGAGAAGGACCTGCAGATGGAGCTATCAACATTGAGCAGCTATTGGCTATGCAGAACCAGCTCATGTAGACCATGATACAGACAACGGGACAGCTGCAGGCTGGTAACATCAATAATCAGCCCCACATGCCTCCACCTCCACCCCCACCTCCTCATAACTGGTTGGGAGAGTTTATGAGGACTAGGCCGCCGACCTTTGCTCAAGCTGCTGACCCTATGGATGCGAACGATTGGCTCAAGTCCCTGGAGAAGAAGCTGGCTATTGTCCAATGCAATGACTGAGAGAAATTGTTATTTGCATCTCATCAACCAGTTGGAGCAGCTGTGGATTGGTGGGATTCCCTATACAATGCTCATGAGGATTAAGAGAGGATCACCTGGGCGGAATTCAAGGAGAGTTTCCATTCTCATTACGTGCCAGAAGGTGTTATGATCTTGAAGAGACAAGAATTTGAGAACTGGAGGCAAGGAAGATCGAGTGTCGGTGAATATCTCAATAAATTCACTCAACTCTCATGGTATGCACCTGAGGATGTGAGTCGGGACGGCCGGAAGCAATACTTGTTCATGAGCGGCTTGAACAATGAAATCCAAGTGCAATTACTCAATTGTGATTATGCCAACTTTCAGAAGCTTGTGTACAAAGCAATCGTGGTTAAGAACAAGATCTGTGAGATGGAGTAAGACAACAAGAGGAAGGCGCCATATCAAGGACAACAACAAGGAAGTAATTGTGCCCTCGCTTTGCGCCTCCTAATGCGCCATATTACAGCTCCTCTACTCCTATACAACGCCCTGGTTATACACCGCGCCCAACTCAGTTTGTGCAGCATCGCCCTATTATGCAAGCACCTAGGCCTCCAATGCCATATGCACCTCGTGCTAATTTTCCTGGTGCCAATGCTCAAAACCAAGCTCCTCCCAATAATTCTGGTGGAGTTAAGAAGTGCTATACTTGTGGAGAAGCTGGACACCTTGCACATCAATGTCCTAAGTCATGCCTTGGTCAAGGAAGCAATGCACCGAGGCAAAACCCAAGACCCAATGGAGGATAGCCACAAGGGAACTGTGGGCACCAGAATTTTGCTCGTGGCAACGTGAACCATGTCTCTACGGGGGATGCTCAACAAGCGGATGACATGGTCATTGGTATGTTTCTCGCCAACTCCAACCCTTTGACTAGTTATTTGATTTTGGAGCATCACATTCATTCATTGCATCGAAGTATGTTGCCAAGTATAGTTTCCCTATCTCTCATATGAAGTTTACTCTATTGGTTAAGTCTCCTGGAGGAGACATGAGGAAAAATATAGTATGTCCAAAAGTAAGCCTTAGAATAAGGGGGTAGACTTCTCCGCCAACCTCATTGTTTTGGATTCTCAAGGATTGGACATTATACTTGGTATGGACTGGTTGAGGAAGCACAATGGAGTTATCGAGTGTGCCACGAAGACGGTGAAGTTGATCAATGAAGAAGGGATCACCGTAGAATTTGAAGCATCTCAAACCGCACCGAAGCAATTGGAGCTGAATCACATGGACGGTGCCACAATTGAGGAGATTTCGGTGGTGTGTCAATTTTTTGATGTTTTTCCGGACGAGTTGCCAGGTATGCCACCGAATCGAGACATTGATTTTATTATTGATTTAATACCTGGAACTGCACCTATAGCTAGGAGACCGTATAGGATGCCTCCTATGGAATTAGCGGAGCTCAAGAAGCAGATTCAAGAGCAACTATAGAAGGATTTTATTCGCCCAAGCTCTTCACCTTGGGGACCGCCCGTGCTGTTTGTGGACAAGAAGGATTGAACCCAAAGGATGTGCGTAGATTACCGAGCTCTCAACGAGATGACAATCAAGAACACGTACACCTTGCCACACATAGAGGACTTGTTTGCTCAGATGAAGGGTGCTTGAGTCTTCTCTAAGATTGATTTGAGGTCGGGATATTTTCAAATGAAGATTAGACCATCGGACATACCCAAGACAGCTTTTAGGATGCGGTATGGATCTTATGAGTACACCGTGATGTCTTTTGGATTGACAAATGCACCTGCCTACTTTATGTACCTCATGAATAAGGTCTTCATGGAGTACTTGGACAAATTTGTTTTTGTGTTTATTGATGACTTTATGATCTACTCAAAGGATGAGAAGGAACATGAGGAACACTTGAGGATTACGTTGCAGAAATTGAGGGAGCATCAATTGTATGCCAAGTTCAACAAGTGTCAGTTTTGGTTGAAAGAGGTGTCGTTTTTGGGTTATATCATCTCAGGAGGAGGAGTATCGGTTGACCCCGGAAAAAGTGAGAGACGTGCTGAAATGGGAACCCCCACAAAATGTAAAGTAAATAAGGAGTTTTCTTGGAATGGTTGGATATTACCGTCGATTCATCAAGGACTTTTCCAAGATAGCCAAGCCAATGACAGAACTGCTAATGAAGGGAAAGACATTCCAATGGACTCAAGCTTGTCAAAACAGTTTTGAGGAGTTGAAGAAGAGGTTGACAACAACCTCAGTTTTGGTACTGCCGGATGTGAGCAAGAGTTTTGATATTTATTGCGATGCATCGAGACAAGGGCTTGGATGTGTATTGATGCAAGAGGGACAAGTGGTTGCCTATGCATCAAGGCAATTGAAGAAACATGAACAGAATTATCCAACGCATGACTTGGAACTTGCAGCCGTGGTACATGCGTTGAAGATTTGGAGACACTATATCCTTGGACATAGGTGTGAAATTTATACGGATCATGAGAGTTTGAAGTATATTTTCACACAAATGGATATGAATTTGAGGCAACGGAGATTGTTGGAGCTCATCAAGATTATGATTTGGGGATCAACTATCATCCGGGAAAAGCCAACATAGTGGCCGATGCTTTGAGTAGAAAAGGAGTAAGTCATCAACTCACAGTTCGAGAGTTGCCATCCAAGTTATGTAAGGAGTTCGAACGGTTGAACCTCGTATTTGTTAATGAGATGGGAATAATGGAGTTAAACCCAACCTTGGAGAAAGAAATTCGAGAGGCACGGACCAAGGATGAGGAAATTCAGGTAAATAAGGAAAGGACACAAGAGGGGAGAGAATTCAGATTTGATGAGGATGAACATGGTACCTTATGGTTGGGAAAAAGGATTGTCGTGCCTAATGTGAAGAATATTGGGGAGACGATATTAAAAGAGGCACATGACTCACCTTACTCAATTCATCCCGGTTGTACGAAGATGTACAAAGACTTGAAGACTTACTATTGGTGGGCTAGCATGAAGAAGGACATAGCTGAATACGTAGCATTGTGTGATGTGTGCCAACGAGTCAAGGCGGAACATCAAAGGCCAACTGGACTATTACAACCATTAAAGATTCCGGAATGGAAGTGGGAAGAAATCGGTATGGACTTCATAGTTGGTTTACCACGTACCCAGTCCGGGTATGACTCAATTTGGGTAATCGTGGATCGATTAACCAAGTCAACTTATTTTGTTCCTGTCAAGACCAAGTATACATCTGCACAAATGGCCGAAATATACATGGAGCATATTGTGTGTCGACATGGAGTCCCTAAGAAGATAGTCTCCGATAGAGGTTCTCAATTTACCTCTAGGTTTTGGCAAAAGTTACATGAAACATTATGAACAAGGTTGAATTTTAGTTCAACATACCACCCTCAAACGGATGGACAAACCGAGAGGACCAATTATATTTTAGAGGACATGTTAAGAGCTTGTGCTTTGAAGCATGGGAAAGGTTGGGACAAGAGCTTGCCATATGCAAAATTTTCATACAACAATAGTTACCAAGCAAGCTTGAAAATGTCACCATATGAAGCGCTTGATGGAAGGAAGTGTAGGACACCTTTATTCTGGAATGAGGCAGGAGAAACTCAAGTATTTTGTCCAGATGTGTTGCAAGAAGCCGAAAAGCAAGTCCAAATAATTCGTGAAAACTTGAGGGCTTCCCAATCAAGATAAAAGGGCTATGCGAACAATAGGAGAAGGAAATTAACCGTTAAAGTGGGATATTTTGTTTACCTCAAGGTGTCATCGATGAGATGTCATAAGAGGTTTAACATAAGAGGCAAGCTAGCACCTCGCTACATTGGACCATTCAAGATTTTGGACAAAAGAGGAGAAGTAGCGTATAAGTTGGAGATGCCAACTCATCTTTTAGGCGTACATGATGTCTTTCATGTATCCTAGCTCAAGAAATGCTTGAGAGTACTGGAAGAACAAGTGTCCATGGAAGGATTGGAACTATAGGAAGATTTGACTTATGCCGAGCAACCGATAAAAAATCTTGGAAACCAAGGAGAGAGTAACAAGGAACAAGGTTATTAGATGGTGTAAAGTTCAATGGAAGCACCACACAGAAAAAGAAGCAATGTAGGAATTGGAGGATGATCTCAAGAAGGAATTTCCCTATCTCTACTCTTTCGCGTCGAATCTCGAGGGTGAGATTCATTTTAAGGGGGGTAGGTTTGTAACACCCTCATTTTCATGCATCATTCCCTACATACATTCATATACAAGTTTAACATTAACCCACATAAAGAGGAATAGGTTTAAAATTGATTTGGAATAAAACTGCACTTAAAATGTTGAAAAGTGCAGACTAGTCCGATTTTAGTGAGGACTAGTCCGATTTCTCTCTAACTAAAAACGGACTTGTCTGTTTTTGCTGCGGACTAGTCCGATTTTGCCTGTGGAAACTTTTGGACTTGTCCGATTTTGTGCGGACTAGTCCGATATTCCAAGAATCCTTGAAGATTTTCTAAGTCCCTGGACTTTTCCGGACTAGTCCGGTGTTCCAGCGGACTTGTCTGTTTTACTCTCTGACTAAAGTCAGACTTGTCCGATTTTTGGCCAGACTTGTCCGCTTTCTTTCTGACTAACTTCGGACTAGTCCGGTCCTTGTTGGACTTGTCCGATATTTCGCGACTCTGAATTTATCCTTTGTTTTATTACTTGTTTCTTGTGTTTCACGTTAAGTGGGCCTGGGGACGTCGTGCCTAACTCTTTTAGAGCCCATGTGGGACTCTAAACCGGCCTCTACTCCTCTCAAACTCGAAATCCATCTAACCCTAGCCTCCACCTCTATATAAACAACCCCACCCCTTGGATTGACATCTATTTGCCACTTTTCCACCCCACCCAAACCCTAGTTCGTGGAGACCCACCACCAAGGAGGGAGGAGGAGATCCCAAGCAAGAATAAGAAGAGGATGAAACGAAAGAGGATCAAGATCTCCACCAAGCTTTCGTTCTTCATCACCAATTCATCTCCAAGTTCATCATCAACCTTAGATCATCAAGATCCAAGTATTACCTCCAATTTTCTTGATTCATTGGAGTTCTAAACACCTGGTATACCTTTTGTTCTCTTTTCCTTACATGAATTCAACCCCTAATCTCCAAATTTACATCGATCTAGAAAATCCTAGTTCGCTAGTTCTGCGAAGTGCGGACTAGTCCGGCCTTCTGCAGACTAGTCCGATTTTGCTGATTAAATTCTGTTGAATTAATTCTAAAATTAGATCTAATCACATCCAAACCTGTATAAACTTGTTAAAATCTATTAGAACTAGTTAGTGATTATTAAAAGCAATCTATTAACAAGTTGTACCTTGCATTCGCATCAATCATGCATGTCATGTCACACGGAGTAATATTTGTGCACTCTTTGATTGTGTTTCTTGTCTTGTATATTTATTGTGTAGATTAGACGGATTTGCGCTAGAGAGTGCCGCGGAGGATCTACAGCACCAAGAGTTTGAAGGATTTGACCCTAATCAACTGCAAGAGCAAGTCAAGTGTCCTTGAATCATATTGATCCTGTTTTAAAATAAATGTTTCGTTGCAAAATTGCATGCTTATGTCAAATTGATGGGAATCCTATGATATGAAGTTTACTAGTTTTGTTTAACCACCCTTGTCACCTGGAGTTCATGGTAGAGAGTCGGGATGGGACTTTTACCTTTTTGCTTCGCTTAATTAATTGGGATGGGAAAACAACACTACACATTTAATTATGCATTAATGTTATTCTGGTTTGTGAACTGGTCAATATGATATGGTAATGGGTGATATAAGCAAGCCTTGCATGTGAATGGGTTGGATGTTATGGTGGTTTGCTTGCTTTAGATCTAAGGACCGTTTCATGCGAGAATAAGCCCGGATTACAGTGCCACCACGAGGCCAAGTATGGGTGCGACGTAGCTGATTAATTAGTGCTTTGCTAGTTCTATTTGGACCATTAAGGATGCTCGGGGAAGGGGTAGTGTTATTGGGTTTGTTGATGATTGGTGGGACTACCCTGGGATCCGAATGGCTTAAGAGGGGGCTGTTGGTTGAAGATGTGCTCTGTGGGAGACATCGCCACCGGTGAAGCCTCAGTGGGGTCTAAATAGGCTAGTAATCCCTTTGTAAAGGCTATTTTGTGATCTCTTTGCCATACACCAAAGGAAGTGTAATTGGCATAAGGGAGGTTCTTTAGTCGCTGACGGGTGATGAAATCACAAACACGTGGGTAAAGTGGTACAAACTCTGCAGAGTCTAATAAAACTATCATGATAGCCGTGCTCCCGGTTATGAGCACCTGGACAACTTCCATGATTAGAGGGAACCTGGTATTGGGATGGTTATGGTTTGGTAATGGTTATGGCTGGTTATGAGTTAAATTTCTGATATTGATTATGGTTATTGGTAATGGTGAAATCTGGAATATGGATGATGGTAATGAATATGGATTGGAATTATGATGATTACATGGTTTATGATGGGTTTACTTAACATACATATAATTTATTGCTTTTCAAATATTTTAATGTACTTTTTAGCACTTAGCCATTATTACATTCGTCATTTGAATTAGCTACAAGTCATACTTTCCACACTTGCTGAGTACGACATGTACTCACTCTTGCAATCCCCCCCCCAACAGTTGCAGGTCAGGATTGGGAGTTTAATGACGATAATGTGGAGTTCTAGGCCGTGTCTACTGTCAACTTTGCCTGTGGTGTTGCATGGAGCTGCACTATGCCCTATTGCTTATGCTGCCTAGTTGTTTAATTTGCTTAATAGTTTATTTCCACTGCATTAATTTGAACTTGTCATCAATATTCATTAGAGCTTGTATTCGAGGATAATATGGTTTGTGTAATAAAATTTGGTTAATTAATCTTGTTCTGTGGTAATTTTCTGTATACTGTTTTGTGAATGCACTCGTGTATGTTAGTTGAACATCCTGGGCACACATATGCGTTCACTTGGTTTATTTTTCGGAAACGGGTGTCACAACTTTTGTTTCACAACATGTTTTTGGGTTTTACCTTAAGTGGGCTTAAGGACGTCATGTCTAACTTTTTTTGGACCCCATGTGGGACCCACACCGATCTCCACCCACCCCAGACTCGAAATCCGTCAAACCCTAGCCCTCCACCTCTATATAAACAACCCCACCCCTTTACTTTACATCCTTTTGCCTCAATTGAAAGTCCACAACCCTAGTTCGTGGAGAGCCACCATCAAGGAGGGAGAAGGAAATCCCGGGCATGAAGAAGAAGAGGAGGAAACGAAAGATGATCAAGTGATCAAGATCTCCATCGATTTTTCATTCTTCATCACCAATTCACCTTCAAGTTCTTCATCAACCCTAGATCGTCAAGATCCAAGAGTTGCCTCCAAAACCCTTGGTTCATTGGAGCTCTAAACACCTAGTATACCTTCTACTTCCTCTTTCTCACGTGAATTCAACCTGGTTTCCCAAAATTCACGTCGATCTAGAAAACACTAATCCGCTATTTCTGCAAAGGGCAGACTAGTCCGGCCCTACAGCGAACTAGTCCTATTTTGCTAACTGTTTTCTGCTGAATTAATTCTAAATTGATTTGAATCAATTCAGAACATGTCCAAACATGATTAAAAGCTATTAGAACTAGTTAGTAAATGTCATTAACAACTCATTAACTAGTTTTGAATCGTATTTGCATTAATCATGCACATCATGCCATATTGAGTAATATATGTGGACTTATTGATTGTAATTCTTGTCTTGTATATTTATTGCGCAGTTTAGACGGATTTGCGCTAGAGAGTGCTCCGGAGGACCTCCAGCACCAGGAATTTGAATTCTTTGATCCCAATCAAGCCCAAGAGCAAGGCAAGTGTCCTTGAATATATTGATCCTATTTTTATAATAAATGTGTTGTTTTCAAAACTGCATGCTTGTGTTAATTTGATGGGAATCTTATGATACGAAGTTTACTAGCTTTGTTTAACCACCCTTGTCACCTGGCATACATGGTAGAGAGTCGGAAAGGGCTTTTTATCTATTTTCTTCGCTTAATTAATTCGGATGCGAAAACTACTACACTATTTAATTATACATTGATGAGATTATGGTTAATACGAACTGGTCAATATGATATGGTAATGGGTGATCTAAGCAAGCCTGGTATGTGGATGGGTTGGAAGTAATGGTGGTTGCTTGCTTTAGATCTAAGGACCAGTTCGTGCAAGAATAAGCCAAGACAACAGTGCCACCACGAGGCCTTGTATGGGTGTGGCGTAGCTGATTAATTAGGGTATTGCTAGTATTGCATAGATCATTTGGTGCACTGGGGAAGGGGAGTCGGATTGGGTTTGGAATTTGAGGCGGGATTCCCTGGGATCCAAATGGCACAAGAGGGGGGCCCTTGGTTGAAGATGTGCTCAGTTGGAGACATCGCCACCTGTGAAACCTCAGTGGGTCCGTACATGCTATTAGTCCCTTTGTAAGAGCTATTTTGTGATCTCTTGGCTATACACATATGGAAGTGTAATATGCATAAGGGAGATTTATTTAGTCACCGACGGGTGATGAAAACACAAACACGTGGATAAAGTGGTACAAACTCTGCAGAGTGTATTAAAACTATCATGATAGCCGTGCTCCTGGTTAAGAGCACGTAAATGACGTACATAATTAGAAGGGTTTTGGTATTGGGATGGTTTGGTATTGGTTATGTGATGGTATTATGGTTTATGGCAATGGATATGGTTAATGGTAATGAGAAATTGGTATATGGATGATGCTAATGAAATATGGACTGATATTATGATGACTACATGGTTTATGATGGGTTTACTTCACATACATACAATATATTGCTTTTAAAATGTTTTGATGTACTTTCCAGCACTTATCCTTTATTACATTCATCATTTGAATCAGCTACATGTTATACTTTCCACACTTGCTGAGTACGACATGTACTCACCCTTGCAATCCCCCCTAGTTGCAGGTCAGGATTGGGAGTATAACGGTGATAATGCAGAGTTCTAGGCCGTGTCTGCCGCCAGCTTGCCTGTGGATTGTTTGGAGCTGTGCTACCCTATTTTCTTAGCTTCTTAGTTGCTTTATTTAGATTATTCCCGCTGCACTGTTCAAACTTGTCATTAATGATCATTAGAGCTTGTATTCGAGGATATTCTGAATTCCGTAATAAAAGTGCTTAATTATTCTTGTTCTGTGGTAATTTTCTGTATATCCTTTTTTGGAAGTGTAGGATCAAAGAACACGTGTAAAGCTACCAGGGGGTGAATGGTAGATTTAAACTTTTCAGTGGAAGCAACGAAAAACCCCGCGACAGAAAAACAATCTGTTAAAGAAATGTGTTTGCGACTAATCTAAAGGTGATCAATTATAACTAAACAAATATAGATTGTGGAGAATCAAGTCAATAAGACGTCACAACAAGAATCACGAAAATCCGTCAAGAAAAACTTAAGTTACGATCGAAAGATCAAACAAAGGTCAATCTGTTTTACCCAAGAAAAACAGTTCTGGAGTACTGCAAAGAAACTCGTGTAGATCCAAAACCACAAATCCAATGATCATAAAATTTTCACAGATGATAGAAAATAAAGTTGTGAAGACAACCCAAAAATAATCACGTCAATTGGATCTGTAAAACTCGAGTTATGATAAAACCACCAAAGAAAGGTAGTGCTGTGCAGAAACTCGACGAGAAAGACTTGACGAAAACAAGTCAGACGAACAAGGCACTAAAGTTCCTTCAAACTACGAATTTTATTAATCAAAACACAAGATAAACAAACCCAAAGTCGTGCACCACGAGCTCTGGCCTCCCTTGCTTATATAACCAGCCCAAACCTAACTAGGACTCTAATCCTACTGAGTTCACAAATTGAAACTTTCCATAACTGCTCAAGACTCTTCTATACGCAGATAGAAGCAATCTCAAGACTTCCAAACACCTTAGGATCATATACCACATTCCTAAAACAACTCAAATTCGTGACCCACACGAAATCCAATCATAACCAACTCAAAACATTCCATATTTGAGTCAAACACGACTCAGTCGCAACGAGAGTTCATAACCTAGTCGGTTGGACCTTTTTGACCAATTCTTTATGTCCACATCTCTTCATCATGCCTCGGAACCATGTAGCCACGTCCATGCACTCCGTGCACACGTGCAAATATCTTCCAACAACGTCCACGATACCTTCATATGCATTGTTCTTGATTCAAACATGATGTGCAACCTCTTGATCAACTGAACCACAATTCTTCCCGAACTTGGTTGTTGAACCTCATCTTCTCTCTAAGACTAGTTCAATGGATCCTGTCACCAGCCATGTCTTGAACTCAAGCAACACCTGCACATGAATAAACAACCAGTATTTCTGAGCACAAGTCCTCGACTTGACTCTCGTTAGTTCCGATAACCACAACACCTTACGTGAGCACCTCACATAAGTATGTTGCAAACCTTACCAAAAAGATATCAACCATAACCACCAAAAACACACCAAAAACATAGTAAAAGAAAACTAAGCAAACTTTTCATAATGCACAAAAAACAATTTCGAAATACTGCAAATTAAAAGCAGAACCACTGCGATCAAGCTCCGAACCTTGCCAAAGCTAACCGGACCTTGAACCGGAGCTTATCAAAACTAGCAATTTCTAGCGACGGAACTTACCAAAGCTAGCAGGGACTAGTGATGGAGCTAAACAAAGCTAGTCAAACCCAGCGCCGGAGCTTACCAAAGCTAGTCAGACCTAGCGCTGGAGCTTACCAAAGCTAGTCAGACCTAGAGCCGGAGCTAATCAAAGATAGTCGGACCTAGACAAAGAAGTCGGACCTAGACAAAGCAAGTTGGACCTTACACCGGACCTTGCCGGAGCTACCCAAAACAAGCCGGACCTATTAGCGGACCTCGCTGGAGCTTGGACCTAGAGTCGGGCCTTGATGATAAAGGTGTTTTGGTAGTATTCAAAACTTTTATTGCCATAGCCAATGTATTCAGCACACATAGGTCTCACAATCTCCCCCTTGATGAATGCATTGGCAACACCACCTAAAATACGAACATTGGCTTATTCACATGAAAAGTTTTGAAAACATTTTCTCCCTCTTTTTGAAAATTAAATGGGATACAAATAAATTTCTCCCCCTATACTTATTGCTCCCCCTTGCATACTTCTCCTCCTTTGACAATGTATTCAGCAAGGTACATAAGAGAAATTTTAATTTGTTATGAGCAAATTATAACATATACACATAGAACAAAGCTCATCCAAGTCATACTATCAAGTAACTTACACTATCATAATATTGAGATACATAAAGTAGTGTAAGCCAAGCTAGAGATCAAATGTAATATTCAATTTAAGCAAGTCATGATCTCACAAACTTAACTATTTCAAAACCTAAAGGCATGACACTTGTTGCTGCAATTTTTTTAAGCAAAAATTTTGATCATATGAATCACAAGAGATTATATGCACATCTGCCTTATTCTAACCAACCAAGCTAAGCCTATGTCATTTGAAAATCATAAGCTTAAGGACATGGTTTTAGTCATACACAACTTCTTCCGAGTTCATATCTAAGTGCAATGATAAGCCATCTCAAAAGAAGAAGTATGTTGCATGCATATTCTCTTGATCATTTCTCATTTTTTCATTTGAACATAAAAGCTCAACATGTGGATAGTTGATTGATTAATTTTTCATTATTAAAAGCACTAGTGAGCATGCAACAAGTTCAAAACAGCAAGACAGTTCGATCATGACCATGTTTATTATAAGGAATTATTCCAATTACTAGTCGTGGTAAAAATTACAAAATGTATAACATCAGTAATGTAGTAAGAACTTTCAGCATGTAAAAGGAATCACAAAGTCATATATGTGCTCATATTATTTTAAGTTCAGATTCACACATAAATTTCCGTAGTTTTAAAACTCGCCCTCAATTTAAGCCATTAGGATGCATAACCCCTATTTCACTACGAATGTAACAAAAAAGAGTGAAATCCAAAGGTTTTGTAAAAATGTCAGCAAACTGTGGTTCGGTATCTACATGGTGAAGTGTAATATTTCCTTTTTCAACATTATCACGGAGAAAGTGATACCTAATGTTAATGTGCTTAGTTCTAGAATGTTGCATGGGGTTTTTAGAAATGCAAATGGCACTAGTGTTATCACAAAATAATGGAACACTATCTAGATCAACCCTATAGTGCTTAAGTGTTTGAATAATCCAAAGAATTTGTGAGCAAGCACTAGCAGTAGCTACATATTCAGATTCCGCTATGGATTGTGCAACAGAACTTTGTTTTCTAGAGGACCAAGCAACAAGTGAATTACCAAAAAAATGACAAGCACCGAAAGTACTTTTCCTATCAATCCTACAACCCCCAAAATCAGCATCCGAATAGTTTAGGAAGAAGGAAGAAAAATGCCAAATTCTTGAGTTCCATGTAAGTACGTGAGAATTCTTTTGATATCTCGACGATGTGAAGCACGTGGGGAAGCTTGAAACCGTGCACAAAGACATACGCTAAATTGTATGTCCGGTCTTGATGCCGTGAGGTACAAAAGTGAAAGTGCAACTAGGAATCCCTTGTGGGTTTTGGTTGATTTTTGAAAAGCAAATGAGATCCTAACCACTTTGTTGAGATGAGCACAGGTTCTAATGAGAAAATGAGCATGGTGCCAAAAAGAATGGAGAATGAGGAACAATGCGGAAAAGAGCTCAAGAAACAAGTGTAGTAGATCATTATGTATGAAGTGTGTTAAGGAAACACACCCCAAGAGCTCAAGCACAAATAATCTCACACATTGCACAAATTTATACAGGACCGGACTAGTCCGACTAACTCCAGACTAGTCCAATATCTTTCTGCACAAGATCGGACAAGTCCTCACAATGCGGACTTGTCCTCTCAGTCCAGTTTTTCACTGACTGGACTAGTCCGATATCACCACGGACTAGTCTGATATCTCTCTCACTAGAATCAGACTAGTACTCTCAAGTGCGGACTAGTCCCCAAACACTTCACAAGTTGCACAAAATCGGACAAGTCCGATCACACACTAGACTAGTTCGGTATCTTTCTTATATCAATCGGACAAGTCCGATATTGACACGGACTAGTCTAAAAACCCTCTGACCTAAATCGGACAAGTCCTCCAATTGCAGACTTGTTCCAAATTCACTTAGGGTTTCTCTTATCCGGACAAGTCTGATATCCATCTGTCTAGTCTAAAGATTTCCAGGACCAAAATCGAACAAGTCCATTGTTAGCCGGACAAGTACGATATTTCAGGACACCTAGGGTTTGCTACACGCAGCACTCCGGACTAGTCCGGTGTCCACCACGGACTAGTCCGGACTTTCTGAACCCTAACGGTAACTTTTGGAAGCCCCATATAAATAGGTGTGCACGGGCCATCTTTCATCACTCTCGACCCCCTGCGCCGTCACACATTCCAAGAGCCTAGAAAACACCTCTCTCCACGAAATCAAATGCAAGAAAGATCAATCCCTTGAGGATACACTTTGGATCATTGGAGAGACACGGTTCATCACTCATTGAGCTCTTGGTTTGATTCCCTAACACACTCCTGTGGTTTTCATTGTGATCTTAAGAGTGTGTTCTTGGTGGAGTTCATATTTTAATCTTGGGGAGCCCTCAACATGTGAGAAGTCCCCATTGAATTTGGTTATTTGCCCTTTGTGATTAGTGAAGAGGATTGGCCTCCGTGGTGATCCGACGAGGGTAGGGTTGGAGAAGACCAGGTCCTTTTGTGGACTCCTCAACGTGGATGTAGGTTGCCTTTATGGGAACCGAACCACGGGATAAAGTGCTTGTGTTCTTACTTTGCGCACATCGTTCTTATCTTCATAACAATCTAGGGTTTCAATCAATCTTGTTCACTTTACGTTGAAACATTGAATATAAGATTAACTTGTGGTACATCCGAGTTCATAAGTGTGTAAAACTTCAATTACAAGTATATTTCCACTGCATACATCCTAGGATCTAGATAATCGATCCAATTTGATCAACCTTGTCGGTATACACTGGACTAGCCCGCACTCAACCGGACTAGTCCGATATATGGAGATTTGATCTGTTTGTCAAGTGTTGCAGGTTCCGACGTAAATTAAAAAAGGCCTATTCACCCCCCTCTAGGCCACATTCAATTGGTATCAGAGCTTGGCTCTTCGAAAGGAGACTAATCGCTCGAAGAGATCATGTCAGACTTGAAAGACGTACACAAGAGCATCAACCAAGAGAAGGTTGAAGAGGAAAAGAACCAAAAATTGGAGAGGCTCCTCGAGGCTATTCAAGACTTCGAGGATGACGATGAGGAGACGTTGAAACTAAAAGCGCTCCTTAGGAAGAAAACCCTCTCCAAAGGAAAAGTAAAGATCGAAGATGAGAAGACGAAGAAGTGGAGTAGTCACACCAATTACTCCCAATATCCTTTTAATTATGATAGCCTGAATTCTAATAACAATCATTATCTATCTATTCCGCTTGAAAAAGCCTTACACTTTGATGGCAATGACTACTCAATGTGGAGGCAAAACATGAAAATGCACTTGATTTCTCTCAATCCAAGTTTGTGGCATATTGTATGTACAGGAATAGATATCCCCGACGATTATGAGGAGCTGACACCTAGCCAAATGCACGCAATCCATCGAAATGCCCAAGCTGCTACAGTCATCACCTCATCACTCAGTCGGGATGAGTTCACAAAGGTGGATGGACTCGAGATTGCAAAGGAGATATGGGATACGTTGCAAACTGCACATGAAGGCGATCGTCATGTGCGAGAAGCAAAGATCGAGATGATTGAAGGCGAGCTGGGAAGATTCACCTTCAAAGAAGATGAGTCGCCACAAGACAAGTACAACCGACTAAAGATGCTTATCAACAAGGTGCGAGCATACGGAAGCAAGAAGTGGAATGACCACAAGGTGGTGAAGCTCATTCTTAGAGCTTTCATGCCTCGCAATGTCACCTTGTGCTCGATAATACGAGAAAGCCCCGACCACAAGAAGATGACACCGGATGAGCTTCTTGGGAAAATTATCAACTTTGAGATGATGGAAAAGCAAGCCAAGCATGTTAAGGAGATTGCTTATTTCACCTCAGCAAAGAAGAAAGGGGTCGCCTTGAAGTCCACTCTCAAGCCCTTGTCTAAAGAAGCTCGAGAAGCTCAATTAGAAAAAGACGGTGACGATGAGAGCAGCGACTTGGATTAAGATGACATGATACTTTTCATGAAGAAATTCAAAAGAATGATGAATAAAAGACAAGGGACTAAATCAAGTAAAGGAAAGTACAAGGAAAAATCAAGACCAAAGTTGAGGAGGGCATGCTATAACTGTGGTGAGTATAGCCACTTTATAGTTGATTGCCCATATGAAGAAAACAAGAAGAACACCAAGGAAACGAAGCCTCAACTCAAGAAATTCTTCAAGAAGAAGAAACAAGCTAAACAAGCGCATCTAGGGAAAGAGTGGGATTCAAATGATGAGTCCTCATCCAAAGAAGAAGAAGAGATGGCTAGCGTAGCCATTGAGAAGACATCTAAAAAGTTCACTCTCTTCCCTACTCTCGGCGCATGAAAGGGGAACGACACTTGCCTCATGGCAAAGGAAGGTAAATGAAAGGTAACAACCAAACCCCTTTCTGTACATTCCTATTCTAGTGATAGTGAAATTTCTAGTGATAACGAAGATATGCTCGTCGGCTTAGACAAGAAAACAGCTGCAAAAATGAAATTTTTTACTTGATCAACTTGTTGAGAAGGAGAAGCTGATAAACCATAAGGAAGACATGATTATCCCCTAAAAGGAGGAATATGTTGAACTCAACAAGCTTCTAAAACTTGAAAAGGAGTGAAGCAAGTCACTAGAGCTTGAGTTAGCTTCAAGCAAGGAAGCTTGCTTGGAGTTAAGTGACTCAAATGCTACAATCAAGGATGAACTTGCTAACCTAATAAAGGTTAACAAGATCCTTGAAGTACAAGTTGAGTCACTCAAGCAAGGTGACCCTTCATCCTCTTCAGACTCACCTTCTCAACCTCTTAAAACTGAAGCTATCATTACCTGTTCATGTGGTAAAGTTGACACTAGCTTGAAAGACAAGTCAACCTCTACCAAGGACAAGCATCCTTCCAAAATGGCATATTTGACAAGGAGAAGATCAAATATGCACGTAGTGCATACTTGGTCACAAGATCTCCAAATGTCAAATGTGGCATTGGTTACTCTTATGGTGAAAAGCAACATGCTAGAAGCCATAATAATAATAAGGAGAGCATTGCCTTTGTAAAGAGAAGACCCTCTCAAACCGGAAAGTCCAAGTTAACACACAGGATCATCGGACTAGTCCGGTCAAGACACAGACAAGTCCGGTCCTCCAGACAAGTTCGATCTCGCAGACTAGTCCTGTATATAAACAGCAACAGTTACTTTTTAGAAACTTTGATGCATCTTATGTTTTAATGAGATGTAATTTTGGAAAAGTTTATGCTCATTATGTTGGGCCAAGCCATGGGAACATCAAATCTCATGTGTGGGTGCCCAAATCCCTTGTGACTAACCTAAAAGGACCCAAGCAAGCTTGGGTACCTAAAACCAAGACATCATTTGTTCTTGTAGGCCTATTCCTCTGGTGGATCTAAATTGGTGCTAGACAGTAGCTGCAACAACCATATGACCGGAGAAAGAAGGATGTTCGTTGAGTATGAAGAAAATGAGGATCCAAGCGAGGGCATCTATTTTGGAGACAATAGTCAAGGAAAGGTGCTCGGTACCGGTAAAATTGCCATATCATCTCAACACACTCTTTCTCATGTGCTACATGTTGAGCCTTAGATTATAACCTATTGTCCATATCTCAATTATGTGACAAATGTTATAATTGATTGTTTACTAATGAGGGTGTGACTGTCTCTAGAAGGTGTGCTGGTTCCATTGCATTCAAGGGTATGTTAAAGGGAAAGCTTTACCTTGTTGACTTCAACAAAGATAAAGCCGAACTTGACACATGCTTAATTGCAAAGACCAATATGGGTTGGCTGTGGCATAAACGGCTAGCGCATGTTGGTATGAGGAATCTTCAAAAACTCCTCAAGGGCGATCACATCCGGGGTTCGAAGGATATTATTTTTGAGAAAGACAGGCCTTGTAGCGCGTGCCATGCTGGGAAGAATGTTGGAGCACCTCATCCCGCTAAGAACGTCATGACTACAACAATACCGCTCGAGCTACTCCACATGGACCTATTCGGTCCAATTGCTTACATAAGCATCGGCGGTAACAAATATGGCTTAGTAGTTGTTGATAATTTTTCTCGCTTCACTTGGGTTTTCTTTTTACATGATAAGACAGAAACACAAGGAATCTTGAAGAAATTTTTCAAGCATTCTCAACATGGGTTTTCATTGACAATCAAGAACATTCGAAGCGACAACGGCACGGAGTTCAAGAACACACAAGTTGAGGAGTACCTAGATGAAGAAGGCATAAAGCATGAGTTTTTAGCACCTTACTCCCCTCAACAAAATGGAGTTGCCGAAAGGAAGAACCAAACCCTCATAGAGATGGCAAGAACAATGCTCGATGAGTACGAGACCTCAGATCGGTTTTGGGCGGAAGCGGTTAACACCGCTTGCCACGCCATAAATCGACTCTATCTTCACCGACTACTCAAGAAGACATACTATGTGCTACTCACCGGTAACAAGCCTAATATTTTATATTTTCGAGTCTTCGGCTCCAAGTGCTATATTTTGAACAAGAAGCCTAGGACTTAAAAGTTCGCTTCAAAGTCCGATGAAGGTTTCTTGCTTGGTTATGATTCGAACACTTATGCCTATCGTGTCTTCAACAAGACCTCCGGACTTGTTGAAGTAGCATGTGATGTAGTGTTCGATGAAACCAATGGCTCCCAAAAGGAGCAAGTTGATCCATGTGTGCTAGATAGAGAAGAAGCCCCTTGTCAAGCATTTAGAAGAATGGCATTAGGCGAAGTTCGACCACAAGAACCACCTCTACATATGCATGAGGAAGATGAACCACTAGAGGAGGCCAAAGATCAAGGGGGAGCTTCCATACAAGATCAACCTCAAGAAGACAAAAATGATCAAAAAGTCAATGAGGGCAACCATCTAGGGGGAGAAGAAGATGATCATGAAGTTTCAAGACTGCAAGTGCCACACCCAGAGTACATCAATGTGTCCAAAGGGATCACCCAATCGACAACATCATCGATGACATCCAAAAGGGAGTAACTACTAGATCTCGCATAGCTAATTTTTTTGAGCATTATTTGTTTGTATCCTTTTTGGAACCGCGCAGGGTTGAGGATGCATTGAAGGATCCGGATTGGGTAGTAGCCATGCAAGAATAAATCAATAACTTCAAATGGAACGAGGTGTGGGAACTAGTTGAAAGACCCAAATTCAACGTTGTCGGCACCAAATGGGTCTTCCGCAACAAACAAGATGGACACAGGGTGGTGACAAGGAACGAGGCACGACTTGTGTCCAAAGGGTATTCACAAGTCAAAAGTTTGGATTTTGATGAAACCTTTGCTCCCGTAGATAGACTTGAGTCTATTAGAATATTACTTGCATATGCTACTCACCATGATTTCAAGCTCTATCAAATGGATGTGAAATGCGTCTTCCTCAACAGACCAATCAAGGAGGAGGTGTATGTGGAGCAACCCCCGGATTTGAAGATTAAGAGTTCCCCAACCACGTATTTAAACTGCGTAAGGCTCTCTACGGCCTCAAACAAGCTCCTAGAGCTTGGTATGAGTGTCTTAGAGATTTCTTAATTAAAAATTGTTTTAAGATGGGTAAAGCAGATTATACATTGTTTACAAAGAACTTAGATAATGATCTCTTTATTTGTCATATTTATGTTGATGATATTATCTTTGGTTCAACTAACGAATCTTTTTATGAGGAATTATGACAGATAGGTTCGAGATGTCTATGATGGGAGAGCTAATGAACTTCTTGGGATTCCAGGTGAGGCAACAAAAGGAAGGGACGTTCATAAGCCAAACTAAGTACACTCAAGACATACTGAAGAAGTTTGGAATGGACAAGGGGAAGCCTATAAAGACTCCCATGGCAACGAATGGCCACTTGGATCTCAATGAAGATGGACCAAACATCGATCAAAAGGTATATCGCTCCATGATTGGATCTCTACTCTACTTATGTGCATCTAGGCCAGATATTATGTTGAGTGTATGCTTGTGTGCAAGGTTTCAAGCCAACCCAAAAGAGTGTCATTTGACAGCTGTTAAGATAATCTTGCGGTATTTAGTGCATACACCCAACCTAGGCCTTTGGTACACCAAGGGTTCCAAATTCAATCTCATTGGTTACTCCGATGCAGATTATGTTGGATGCAAAGTGAAAGAAAAAGTACCTCCGGTACATGCCAATTCCTAGGGAGATCCCTAGTTTCTTGGTCCTCCAAGAAAAAAACTCCATTGCCTTATCCACGGCTGAAGCAGAGTATGTTGCAGCCAGGAGTTGTTGTGCACAACTCCTTTGGATGCGACATACTCTAAGGGATTACGGTTACAATATGAACCGTATTCCACTCCTTTGTGATAATGAGAGTGCCATTAAAATTGCCCATAATCCCGTTGAGCACTCTAGGACCAAACACATAGACACCCGACATCACTTTTTGAGAGACCATTCAAAGAAGGGAGATATAGCCATTTCACATGTCAATACCGAAAAGCAACTAGCCGACATATTCACCAAGCCACTTGATGAACAATACTTTTGCGAACTCCGAAATGAACTAAATATCCTCGATGCTCGGAGTGTGGCTTGAAATCTTGTATATTTGAATGCTATCTTCAAAATTCATTGATTGTGTTGTGAAAATCATCTCTCCAAATTTTTCTAAAAAACTATGTCAATTACTAGATCTTGGTGAATTATGATCATTGCTTGATGGTTGTATGCTTACTGATCATATTCATCAAGATTATTTGATTTTCTTTGCCTCCCTATTTTCTTAATAAGTACCTTCGAATATATACGAATGGGCTAAGCATTTCTTCCTTGGTGACCACGGACTAGTCCGTGGTTGCCCGGACTAGTCTGCCTGTGCAGACTAGTCCGCAGTGTGATGGTTAGGCCGGACTAGTCTGATGGACCACAGACTAGTCCTATATGGGCTCTGGAAAAGTTTAGACTAGTCCAATCATTTTTGGACAAGTCTGATTTTTTGTGTCCATAACCCTAGCCGCCGCCAAACCCTAATCTTCCTCACCCCACACTTGCCTCAAGCTTTCTCTCTCCACGCTCGAGCTCCCCAAGGCGATTCTTTGATTCCTCCATCAAAACTTCGCAGGTTTGGGTGGAAATTGACCTTCTTCGCATAGGGATTGAAGACCACGGACTTTTCGGCTCCATCAACCCCTACATCTCCGCAAATCGACTAGCTTGGTTCCTTCCACCATATACATGCTTCCTTGATGTATTACATTGATGATAAGCTAGTTGTGCATTAGGAATCACCATTTGTCTCATAGTTAGGGTTTTAGAGGTTGAACATCGGACTAGTCCAGTCCATGCACGGACAAGTCCGGTCAACCGGACTAGTCCGTGCCTGTACACCGGACTAGTCCAATTATTATGAACTCAACCCTAACTTCTTAATTCCTCAATGCAATTCCTTGTTATCTATCCTCATCAATACCTTGTGAAATCCATTCTCAGGACAATGTCGAGCACCAAGGACGAAATCTCTGATTTCGAGGCCGAGATGTACCACAAAGCCGTGCTTCGGTCCTCGACGGGCCTAAGCAAAAAGCGCCAAGAGCGCCCGTCCGAGCCGGCTACTTCTCCTCCCCAGGCTCGACAGAAAGTGCTCGCAAAGAAGTCAACCTCCAAGGCTTCTGCTGGAGGAGGCCCTAGCCCAGCAAGTGCCCGTCAAGCCAAGGGAAAGGACAAAGGGATCGCGACGGGCCCAATTGGCCCCCTAAAGTTGTCAGCTCCAAGGGAAGGTACCCAGGATCTCGCAGAGGAGAGATTTAATGGAAAGGGCAGCGACACAGCTGCAAAGTTCAGAAATGTTGATTGTTACAGCCATCCCAAGCAAGCTGCTGATGGGAGGTTTTGGAGTAACTTCCATGCAGACTTCTACAAGTCTGTATATCTTCTGATGAAGACCCCCGTGGTGTGCAGTCAATGGATCCATTGGGTGAATTTTGAGAAGAAGGGCTGCTGACCTTTTGTTGAAGTGGTTGAGGCAGTCGAGAGGCATGGCTTGAAGGATCTATTTGCCTTCCGGAGCAATTGGAATGATGAGGTCATCGTGTAGTTCTATGCGACGTGCCTCTTTACCAGTGATGAGGAAGAAAGGGTGACTTGGATGATTCACGGATCAAAGTACACCATTACTTATGAAGAGTTTGCAAGATTGCTACACCTTGACACCTCCAACAATGACAATGTGATCATCCACAACATTCTGTCATTGAGAAGGACAGGATGAAGTTTCTTTATGAACCCAACTCAAGGTTCAATCCTCCCTCCATGAAGAACATGAAACCTTTCTTTGTAGTGCTGAAAAGGGTCCTAAGGAAGACCATTGCCTCCAAGGATGGGGACGCTGGAAGTGTGCAGGGATACCTCAGGACCTTGATGAAGGTCATTAGCAAAGACAGGAAGTTTGATGTCTTTGACTATATTTGGAATGACATGGTGAACATCTCCTGCACGCCAAACAGATCCTGTGGCTACGCACCTTACCTCATGTTCATGATTGAGAAGGTCACAGGCATAGAGTTTGTCAAGGATGTGGAGCATCTCCCCTTGAGGCCCCAGAAGCCTCAAAAGCCAAGCATTCAAGCTGCTCCGTCTTCAGCTTCCAGCCTTGAGGCTCCAGTGAGAGTTAGTGGAGATGTTAGGGCTGCTCCCCCCACTAGGGCTCCTCCTCAAAAGGGGTCCCCAAGTGGCATCTTGAAGTATCTGTCAGCCATCTTCGCCTCTTGCAGAAAGGCCGAAGTAAAAGCCCACAAGCTGAACAAGAGGAGAAAGGCCGACATGAGATATGTCAAAGAGAATATGAAGCAAATCTGCCAAAAGCTGGAGATCGAGCCCATTGGGTTTCCAGTCATTTTTGATGACTCAGATTCTAACTTCACGGAGGTCGGGCCCTTGACTCCCTCCGAGCTTGCCTATTTTGTCATTGGGGACTCGAGTGGTTCCGTTCCTCCCCCTCCTCCACCTCATCAGCCAAAGAATGAAGATGAAGACGATGAGAGAACCGACAGTGAGACTTGAAGACCTTAGGTCCCTCCTCTCCTTCTTTTTGGTGTCTTGATGCCAAAGGGGGTGAGATTGAGGGGGAGTCTTAGGAGTCTTAGGATCTAGTTGTAGGATGCGAGGAGAGCTCTCTCTCTTTTTGTGTCTTTTGTCTATTTGTGAGTTGTAAAACTTTTATATGCTCTTTTGGTACTTTTGGTCCTGTGATGCAATGTTTTGAATTGTTTGTGAAGATATTGATGAAATCTGTGATTTTGCTCTAAGAATGGCATATATGCTTGTTGTTAACACGTTGATGTCAATTATGTCATTCTCATCATGATTATTGTTTCTATACACTTAGTTCTGCATCACACCATAAATAGTGCACATATGGATCATGTTTTCATTGCTCAACGTGTTTTAAACTCATATGTGCACACTTTATGAAAATCTCAACCTTTTATCATATTTTGTGAAATCTCAATTGGTTGTCATCAATCACCAAAAAGGGGGAGGTTGAAAGTGCAACTAGGAATCCCTTGTGGGTTTTGGTTGATTTATGACAAGCAAAGGAGATCCAAACCACATTGTTGAGATGAGCACAGGTTCTAATGAGAAAATGAGCAAGGTGCCAAAAATAAAGGAGAATGAGGAAGAATGCGGAAAAGAGCTCAAGAAACAAGTGTAGTAGATCATTATGTATGGAGTGTGTTAAGGAAACACACCCCAAGAGCTGAAGCACAAGTAATCTCACACATTGCACAAATTTATACAGGACCGGACTAGTCTGACTGACTCTAGACTAGTCCGATATCTTTCTACACAAGATCGGACAAGTCCTCACAATGTGAACTTGTCCTCTCAGTCTAGTTTTTCACTGACCGGACTAGTCCGATATCACCACGGACTAGTCTGATATCTCTCTGACTAGAATTAGACTAGTCCTCTCCAGTGCGGACTTGTAAGACCTATGTGTGCTGAATACATTGGCTTGTAGTGAATACACTTGCTTTGACGATAAAAGTTTTGAATATCACCAAAACACCTTTTTATTAAGGTCCTGCTAGTTTTGTAAGCTCCGGTGGGAGCTTGGTTATACTAGTTTTGGTATGTTCCGGCGCTAGGTTCTACTAGCTTTTGTTAGCTCTGGCTCAAGGTCCGAGTTGCTCTGGCAAGGTCTGGAACTTGATCGCAATGCTTCTGTTTTTCATTTGCAGTGTTTTGTACTTGCTTTACATCTCTGGAAGGATTTCTTAGTATTCATTTGCTAAGTCTTTGGTGCGTTTTTGGTTGACATGGATGATATCGTGTTACCGTGGCTTTGCAACATGCTTATGTGAGGTGCTCACGTAAGGTGTTGTGTTCGGAACTGACTTGAGTCAAGTCGCGGACTTAGACTCGTACGGATTGGTTGTTTATTAATGTGTAGGTGTTGCTTGATTTTAAGACATGGCTGGTGATGGGATCCATTGGACTAGTCTCAAGAAGGAGATGAGGTTCCAACAACCAAATTCAGGAGGAATTGTGGTTGAGCTGATCAGGAGGTTGCAACATGATTGAATCAAGAATAATGCAAGTGAAGGTATCGTGGAAGTTATTGGAAGATGTTTGCATGTGTGCAATGGATGCATGGACGTGGCTACATAGTTCTGAGACGTGATGAAGAGATGTGGACTTAAAGAGTTGGTCGGAAAGGTCCAACCGACTAGGTTATGGACTTAGGCTACGGCTGAGTCGGGTTTGACTCAAATATGGAATGATTTAAGTTGGTTATGATAGGATTTCGTGTGGGTCACGAATTTGAGTTGTTTAGGAATGTGGGATACGTTCTTAAGGTGTTTGGAAGTCTTAAGATTGCTTCTATCTGCGTATAGAAGAATCCTAAGCAGTTATGAAAAGTTACGATTCGTGAACAGAGTAGGATTAGGTTCCTAATTTGAGTTGAGTTGGCTTTCAAGCTGGTTATATAAGCAAGGGAGCCCAGATTTCATGGTGCATGACTTTGGGGCTGTTCCTCTTGTGTTCTATTGAATAAAATTCGTAGTTTGAAGGAACTTTTGTGCCTTGTTCGTCCGACTTGTTCTAGACAAGTTTTACTCATCGAGTTTCTGGACAGCACTACCTTTTGTTGGTAGTTTTATCATAACTCGAGTTTTACAGATCCAATTGACGTGATTCTTTTTGGGTTGTCTTCACAACTTGATTATCTATCACCTGTCAAAATTTCACGGTCATTGGATTTGTGGTCTATGATCTACACGAGTTTCTTTGCAGCATTCTAGAACTGTTTTTTTTCTCGGGTAGGGCAGATTGACTTTTGTTTGATCTTTCGATCATAACTTGAGTTTTTCTCAACGGATTTGAGTGATTCTTGTTGTGTTGTCTTCGTGACTTGATTCTATCTCATATCTATCAGTTTTGTCATGGTGAAACACGTTTAGATTAGTCTCACACAAGATTTCTTTAGCATATCATTTTTCTGCCGAATGGGTTAGGGTTTAATTGTTTCCGCTGTGTAAGATTTTTTAAATCTACCATTCACCCCCCTCTGGTAGCTTTTCATGTGCTCTTCGATCCTACAATTGGTATCAGAGCCATAGTGCTCTAATCATTGTGATTTGTGCGTGTTTTTGACTAATCATCATGGAGAAGTACTCTGCCAAACCTTGTGTGTTCGCTGGTATTGATTTTCAGGTTTGGAAGGCACGCATGGAGGCCTTCATCCAGGTACAAGGATTTGCAATATGGGAGAAGGTATACAAGCCTTACAAAGTGCCATCAAACGATCAAGTTACAGCTACAAATCTGAGAGATGTCGACAACAACAACAAGGCTCGGAACTTGATCATACAAGTGTTAACACAAAGTGACTTCGACCGTGTTGCACACCTCCGATCAGCATACGATGTGTGGAAAGCACTTTGTGACTACCACGAAGGATCCAACACGATCAAAGAGGTAAGGCAAGACATGTTCAAGAAAGAATACAAGCGCTTCGAGATGCAACCCGGTGAGTCTATTGATGACCTTTTTGCTCGCTTTAATAAGATTCTCAGCAACTTGCGTAGTATCAATGTTAATTTTTCGGATGCTGAAAATGCTAGGCAATTGCTAAGTGCATTAGATATGTCAATTTGGGAGATGAAAGTCACATCTATTCGTGAATCTACTGTCATGAGTTCACATGCTTTAGATGTGCTATATTCCAAGTTAAAAACTCATGAAATTGACATGATCTCACCTAAGAACCCCAACAAGTCTATTTCTTTTGTTTCTCAACGTGACATGCCTAGTTCCGGTCAAACATCATCTTGTGGTACACTTGCTTTGCTGTCCTCTCTAACCCTTGAACAGATTGAGGAGTTTCCAGAGGAGGAGCTAGCGCTCATCTCCACCCGGTTCTCAAAAGCATTGCAAAATGTGAGAACTAGAAGGAGAGGAAGCTCTGGACCTCAACGATGCTTTGAATGTGGTAAGACAGGACATTTTCATTCAGATTTCCCTAACCTTTCAGGTCCTACTTCCCGGGATGAAAAGAAAACAAGAACGAAGCACTCCTCTGCAAAAGATACGAAGAAAAAGAAGGGTTTTACAGGACGTCAATTGGTGAGCAGTTTTATCCCAGCACTCCAAGAACTTGGCTCAAGCGACGTGGACATTGGAAGTGATGAAGATGAAGATGATTTGGCAAACTTGTGCTTCATGGCGGGCAAGTCAAGATCAAGTATGGAGGAGGCAGAACACAACAGCGACAATGAAGAGGTATGTCCTACTTGCGAAGAAATATGTGATGCTATTTCTCGTGCCACAGTTATTTTTAAGAAAAAGGACAAAAAAGCTTAGGGACAATGCTGTTAAAATTGAGTCACTAGAATCTGAAATTAATCGTTTGAAATCTTTGATTCCTAGTGATGATTCTTTTTCCTCATGTGACTTAATATATGAACAATTGTCCTCCCAAAGAAGTGCACATACCTCCACACTTGATAAACTTGAACTTGAAATTGAAAAGAACAAAAAGCTTGCTACACTTAATATTGGAAACTTAAAAGATGCTTCTTGTTCTACAATTGATTTGCATTGTTCTAGTTGTGATGATCTTAATAAGAAACTGGAAGATGCTATGAATGAAATCTCTATATTAAACAATGATTTACGTTGTCATGAAGTTAAATATTGTTCCAATTGCAAATTAAAAGGAAAAACTTCATGTGAAAATTGCCTTGATCTGTCCAATAAACTTGATAACATGCATAAGACTTTTGATCGGTTTTGTAATGGGAATAAGAACCTTAACTTGCTGCTGAATTCATCCAAGTCTTGCAATGATAAAACTAGTTTAGGTTTTGATTCTCATGCTCATGCTAAGGCACATCCACCTAAAATTGTAAAGTCATTAGGAAGTGGTTTGATTCAAACAGTTCCTAAACAAAAAGAAGTGGTTTTCAAATCTGCAGGAGTGTTGTCTCATTCGGTTTCAAATAAAAATATTGTTTGCTCATCTAGACATGAACACAAAGTTAAATTTCATTGTACCTACTGTGGTAGAGATGGTCATGTTATAGATTTTTTTTATAGACTAGCTAAACAACAGAAAAGGGAAAGAATGGTTGCTAGATCTCATAACTTTCTTGCAAAATTTGCTGCACATATTGAATCGAATGTACAACCTACTGTTTTGAGTCAAAAACAATCAAAGTTTACCTCCGGACCTTCTGTTTTTGCCTCCGGAGCTACTGATTTTTGTGCTACACAAGTAACACCTTATAGTCAGTAGTTAAGAATAAAAAATCTCAAACTTTGACTCATAAATCTGCTGTTTTGTCTCAGTTAAGAATACACTTGCTTTGACGATAAAAGTTTTGAATATCACCAAAACACCTTTTTATTAAGGTCCTGCTAGTTTTGTAAGCTCCAGCAGGAGCTTGGTTATACTAGTTTTGGCAAGTTCCGGCGCTAGGTTCTACTAGCTTTTGTTAGCTCCGGCTCAATGTCCGGGTTGCTCTGGCAAGGTCCAGAACTTGACCGCAATGCTTCTGTTTTTCATTTGCAATGTTTCGTACTTGCTTTACATCTCTGGAAAGATTGCTTATTATTCATTTGCTAAGTCTTTAGTGCATTTTTGGTTGACATGGATGATATCGTGTTACTGTGGTTTTGCAACATGCTTATGTGAGGTGCTCACATAAGGTGTTGTGTTCGGAACTGACTGGAGTCAAGTCGCGGACTTGGGATCGTACGGATTGGTTGTTTATTCATGTGCAGGTGTTGCTCGAGTTCAGGACATGGCTGGTGATGGGATCCATTGGACTAGTCTCAGGGAGGAGATGAGGTTCCAACAACCAAATTCAGGAGGAATTGTGGTTGAGCTGATCAGGAGGTTGCGCAGCATGATTGAATCAAGAACAATGCATGTGAAGGTATCGTGGACATCATTGGAAGATGTTTGCACGTGTGAAAGGAGTGCATGGACGTGGCTACATTGTTCCGAGACGTGATGAAGAGATGTGGACGTAAAGAGTTGGTCGGAAAGGTCCAACCGACTAGGTTATGGACTTAGGCTATGGCTGAGTCGGGTTTGACTCAAATATGGAAATATTTGAGTTGGCTATGATAGGATTTCGTGTGGGTCACGAATTTGAGTTGTTTAGGAATGTGGGATACGTTCCTAAGGTGTTTGGAAGTCTTAAGATTGCTTCTATCTACGTATAGAAGAATCCTAAGCAGTTATGGAAAGTTACGATTCGTGAACAGAGTAGGATTAAGTTCCTGATTTGAGTTGAGTTGGCTTTCGAGCTGGTTATATAAGCAAGGGAGCTCAGAGTTCGTGGTGCACAACTTTGGGGATGTTCCTCTTGTGTTCTATTGAATAAAATCTGTAGTTTGAAGGAACGACAAGTTTTACTCATTGAGTTTCTGGACAGCACTACCTTTCGTCGGTGGTTTTATCATAACTCGACTTTTACAGATCCAATTGACGTGATTATTTTTTGGTTGTCTTCACAACTTGATTATCTGTCATGTGTCAAAATTTCACGGTCATTGGATTTGTGGTCTATGATCTACACATGTTTATTTGCAGCGTTCTAGAACTGTTTTTTTATCTCGAGTAGGGCAGATTGACCTTTGTTTGATCTTTTAATCATAACTTGAGTTTTTCTCGACCGATTTGAGTGATTCTTGTTGTGTTGTCTTTGTGACTTGATTCTCTCTGATATCTATCACTTTTGTCATGGTGAAACACGTTTAGATTAGTCTCACGCATGATTTCTTTAACAGATCGTTTTTCTGCCGAAGGGGTTGGGGTTTAATTGTTTCTGCTGTGTAAGATTTTTTAAATCTACCATTCACCTCTCCTCTGGTAGCTTTTCACGTGCTCTTCGATCCTACAGGACTAGTCCCCAAACACTTCACAAGTTGCACAAAATCGGACAAGTCCGATCACACACCGGACTAGTCTAATATCTTTCTGGTATCAATCAGACAAGTCCGATATTGACACGGACTAGTCCGAAAACCCTTTGACCTAAATCGGACAAGTCCTCTGTAAAATCCCACATTTTCCTTCATATGACATTCAGTGGTAAGTTGGTTATCAACCCTAATGGAGACCAATTATAGCTATGCTTATGAACTTGATTTCATCAAATAATTTCTTCCACTCATGCTTAAATTTTCTTAACATGAGGAATGGACTTCACCAATAATCTTAGATAAATTCTTTTGACCTCTCTTCAAAGTTCGGAATTATTTGAATGAAGGATCCTAGGTCAAATTAATATGCAGTACCCAATATATATATATATATATATATATATATATATATATTCAAATTGAATATGCTACTGTACATTTGGCCCTATCAAAATTATTCAATTCTGAGGCCATGAATTTTTCTATGGCTTCCTAGAATTCCAAATAGACTTCCTGCAAAGTTTCATAAATTTTGAATTCCATTTGCTATTTTATTTGAGACACTTAGCAAATTCAGACCCTATTAGGAATTCAAATTTTGAATTCTGTTCAGCTTAATTGAACATCAAGAATTGAACACACCATCATGGTCAGCATGACTTACTTGACTTCTCCTCAAAGTTTCACAATTTTTGGAACTTAGTTGCTATTTAATTCAGTGACACCATTGAATTTCATCAAATTTCGAATTCAAATTTGAAATTCAAATGAAACTTGCTCCAATTGAAATCCAACTGCAGAATGAAATTCCAGATATTTATTTGAGCCTCCCCACAAAAATCTAGAGTTTTTGGATCAAGTTTGGTAGGAGAATTGAAGTTGCAGAGAGGGGAAGTGGATAAGAGGAGGTGGGACTCACTGTCAGCCAAAACCACTCGAGTGCAACCCACTTGGGTGCTCTGTATCCAGCTCTCCCCGCCGATCGACGACGGCAGCGCGCGACACCACGACGCGGCATGCATCCACCAAGCTGCCTGCTTGCTTGCGCTGTGGCGCCCTCCCCTCACCCCCCCCCGGCCCCTATAAATACCCCCCTTGGCCGTCGCCGTTGAGCTCCACTTCAGTTCACGTCATTTCCGCCGCCTCTGTTCGATCGAGCTTTCGCCGACGATTGAAGTCATTTCTCCCGGAGCTATAAGTAGATAAAAGGCTTGTCACAACATCCTCTACGTATTCTATTTGTTCATTGATCGTGACATAGCTTCTGCTTGGGATATTTTGAAGTTTCCCAGACACCGTTGAGGGAGCCGCCGAGAACCTTCACTGTCTCACCGTCGAGCTCCAGTTCTAGGCCATCTCCAGCCTCGATCCTTTAAGCAAAAAGGTTCGCAATCCTCTCTAGTTTATGCTCACAGAATCTAAGCTTATGACATGAAGTGTAACTCGAGTTCTCGTTCGATAACCGAACGATTTCTCAATAGAACAGCAAGACTTCGTGCTTAAATTAGTTTCATTCTTGCAATCATCCTTTAATCTGGTTAGCAGATAGCTTCTTTGTGTCCTAACAAAGCTCCATGCCCAAAAACCTTGAAAGTTATCAACCGAGCACCTTAGATTTTGAGTTTTTGCGGCCGCCAGTTGAAAAACCGTACTTCGCTGTCGAACTCAGCTTTGCCGGTGATGTCACCCCATTGTAAACCTCAAATCATCATCCTCTGCTCCCAGGAACATTCTTGACCTTTTCCGGAGCCTATTATGCCATTTCCAAGCTTTTCGACGAATGCCGAAACCCTAGCTCTGCCGTCACCGTCGCACTGTCGTCTCCGGTCATCGCTGACATGATTGGACCCCACCATCGGCTTGCGCGGTCGATTTTATAGTTCAGCGTTCAAGGCGAGGCCGAAAGGAGGTCGACACAACTAGGTCCAGCGAAGCGCCGCCGCGGTTCCGGTAAGAGACGCCGCCGCGTCGGGAGGTTGGCGAAGGTGCGAGTCCCACCTGTCAACGACGCCCTCTCACTTGGGATCAGCTGTAAACATGGATCCGGTGCGGCTGCGAGGGTTAACCCCGTGGCTCCCGATGTGGCTCCATTCTGATTAGCCCGATTCAAATGAAGTGGGACCAGCCCCTTTATTTGAAATTTCCAATAGGAAAATAAATCCAGATTCAATCCAAACTTGGAAAATCCCTAACTTCCAGTAGAATTATCCAAAAAATACCAAATAAATTTTGTTATACCCAGCATGAAGAATACTGTCCAGTGGAGCACTTGGATTTGTATGAAAAGCCATAGAAATTTCTCTATAATTCAGATAAGAAAAATGCTTAAAGAATTCATTCCTACAATTCTATTAATTGGAAAATTCCCAATTTTGTTCAGAACACTATTGCTAATACACTTGACCTCCAGTAAAAATTTCAAATTCTTTGGACTTAAAATACTGGGTTGATCAATATTCCAAATCTCTATGTAGTTATAAATAGAGAAAAATGGAAAATCAATTTCCAAAAATTTACCCAAACTTGAAAAATCAGTTTCTCCCTGTAGGAAAGTTAGCAAATAGGAAACAAATTTTCCTAGAACTAGTGAGACCCCCTCTACATGATAAAGAACCTGGTAGCCATGATAGGTCTCCAAAACTTCAACCAAAATTTGGAGAAGGTTATTGCTTACCATAATTTTTAAGAACAACAAACTTTCTTGATCATCTGCTGTTCTTTCCAAGAGTCTTCTCTATAGTCACTAGTGTCTACCATAAAGGTCCCAAAGCCAGTTAAGGTAATTATCATATATATCATAGGATATTCACACCGCCTCAAGCATGTTAATTATTTTCAAAATCATTCATACCTAGTCTATGCATATCGTGTAGTAGCTGAAATCGAGGAGCAGCCGGAAGCTTTGGAGGTCCAGCTGCCCGAAACTAGCATAGGCTCAGACTCGCATTCAGGGAAGCCCTGATTTGCATTTAAGTTCCATACAGTGTTTTGCAGTTTTATTTCACCTTACGTCTTCAGATGATTGTGCATTAATTTTAAGGTGTTTGACATCCACTTGCATGGCCCACAATTCCCATGGAGTCATGGGTAGGTCTACGACCCGTTGAATAGACATTGCTATGCTTATGCTCATAGGAATTCGGTAGAAGTCGAGTAGTTGGAATCTACTTGCGAGATCGGAATTTTATCACACGAGAGGATCTGAAATAAGAAAATGGTTTACGAATATGAAATTGAGACCGAGCAGTGGGTAGGATGTAGCGAGACGTGGTCTCACGTGTGTAGCCCTGCTTGTGTCGATTGAGGACCATTTCGTATGCTTTTCTGCTGGACAAGCTTGAATTGTACTGGCGACATACTGGAGGAATGGGCTCCAGTAAACTGACGTAGCTTGATACTGGTTTGTCGAGGAATTCCGTTCCGTTTCATAGCCGTGGGTTGAGGGCAACAAGGTGTAAATCAGCTGGTGGGCACGTTAGAGTATGCCCCATGCAGTGACCTCTTGTTCGTGACGGATCGACCGGTTTGACATTCGAGTGTTTAGTGAAAGGTGGCCATATACGACTAGTACTAAATATTTATGTAGGTACTGTTGTAAGCACTTGCTGACATTTCCGAAAGTGCGTATGTGAGTACCACTTGTTCACTGCGCCTTGACGTAGTAAATACTGTAGAAGTCAGGAGAATATGATATATTGGTTTACAAATTGCTTGGACAACCTTGTTTGGCTTAGAGATAGTACAATTAGAAGTTTACAGTTTCCCCATACTTTACCTGTAATAGCATTATGTGCTTTGTGCACGTCATATCATCGGCAAAATGTTTCTTGTTTGATTGTGGAGTTTATGATGTGTCGTGCCTGAACAATGTCATGTGCTACTAAAAATATGAATATAAGGATCCACTAGTAGATGAGTCCTTTATGCTATTCCTTACCCATGCTTAGTGTTCACCCCTGCATATGTCTAGTGAGACGGGTTAGTCTTGCTGAGCCTTAAGCTCGAATTTGCAGTTAACAAGTTTTTGCAGATTATACGACTGATGACGGGTTCAATGCCGAGGCTACACCCCCTCCAGGGTTTACAGCCGAGTGGGAACCCTGCACGCCGCAGTAAGTTGTGTGTTGCTAGTGTGAAGTATCCAGGGCATGGATGACTTTGATTTTGCATAGCTAGTGTCAAGAGCGTAGCTATGATGTATAGTTGTCTTTCCTTTCATTAGTATTGTAAAACTTCCGTTGTGCTTTTCAAAAAAGACTTGGTATTGTAAATTGTTCTCGCCCTTTTCTTGTATACTGTTGGGTGTCGCATCGCACGACACCACCCAATGAGATCCTTGGAGATCGGGATTCTGGTCCCCACAGACATGGTATCAGAGCATCGTTGGGAACAGTGTACTTGAAGAGAGCATATTTTAAAAAATTAGGGTTTGAGTGAGGAATTAGTTATATGCCCTTATAAGGAGTATTATTAGTATCAGATGTAAAGGTGGTAAACTAACTTATATGTTATAAATTCTGTAACAACGCTCCGACGTCAGGTAAGAGGTAAGGTACGCCACCGTAAGCGGATCAATTGCAGTAAGTTCACCATGCGAGAGGTAGCATGGAAGTCTTTCCGTGGCCTGGCACAGAAATGTTAATAGGAGTCTCTGAAGCTTTCTATGTTTCTGAGAACCTATGAGACGCGGTACCCCAGCGTGCTTCAAAGTTAGTGGGAGCCCCCGTCGGGTGGTGTATAACCCGATAGTATGCATCTCTAGAACCATTCATGTTCTATGGGAGCATGCAAAACACGTATGCCCGGGCGTGTATCAGCCGGTTCGTGAGGGAGTCTTTGCTGTACAAACGTATTACAGCCATGTACCTCAAGACATGACATCGCTCAAGGGCGACTCACACCAGAGTCGTATGCATTTACTTTCATATATATTATTGTGACTGCCTGTCGTGTTTACCCGTGCTGCCCTTGAGGTGTGAAGGTGTGAAAGGGGATTGTTTGTCTTCTGCAGCATTGACTACGGTAGCGACCCATGTAGCACACGTTTGCGAGTGAACGATACTAGGGCCACCTATAAACGTATCCGGAAATACCGGTTAGAATTTTCTTTGGTGAGGCACATAGTACCGTCGGTATCAACTTTGACACTTGACCATCCCCAAAAGACAAAAATGGATGCATTATATTTTGGAAAGTCTGACTATCAGGTGCTGGTAGTTTTGGACTCCGCAAAATAAGTTTTTATTCGACTTTGGGTTAGCACCAACATTCTTTATTTTCTGGCCAAAGATTGCTCAACTTTGCCAGATTGTAATCTTGGGTAATTAGGAATAAACATAGGGGTATTCTATATGGATGAAAAGTTGTCGAAGACCTCTACAACTTTTCTGTTGACCATTAAGGCAGAAAAGCTTGATAATCGGTTGAAATTTGGGGTATGCTTAAACTACTCCAGATAACCCTACCATTGTACCAGTCTCTTTATTTTTGCAATAACTCAGTGTAGAAAAATCTTTTTCCTTATTGAGATATATGTATGAAAAGGGTAGAAGCAGATATACAGTTTTGTTATTTAAAGTTTCTCTTAATTCGAATTGGAGGCAATTCAAATTTCGAGCTCAAAATGTTGAACTGCAGGGCAGCTATTGAACAACAGTCAGTTCATCTGTTAAGTTTAGATAGCTCTAGATTTTGATCCAAAATAGTGACATGGTCATATATATACATTTATGGAAAGCTTAGAAAGTTACCTATCAACTTTGTGTTGCACTCATGGCCTAAATCTTGGTATAGCTGTGTTAAATTCCTATGGTTGCAAACTTGGTTCTGGCAGATCAGAACTTGAAATAGTTGTCACATAGTTTAGAATTAGTGCACAATACCTATGTAACAAATGTTTCATGGCCGAAATATTTTACCTCTGGATTGTTAACTTGATGTTATACAATGTTTATTTTATCATTACCTAAATATATTGTAGTGGAAATCACCACATATACAGGAGAGGTTCTGTCAAAATTTCCAGAAAATTTTGGTCAACTTTAAACCTGTATAGATTCTTTTTCCTAGCTCACCTGGAGCTGTATGAGTACAATCTGGAAAGGTTGTAAAGTGTACTACAACTTTTGAATTCAACCGCACACCTGGTTCTGATGTTTCCTGTATGAAAATTTTCAATTTATACAGGAAGGTCAGCTAGAACAGACTGTGATTGCAACTCCAGTTTTAAAAATTTTCTTAAACTATCGGGAGTTGGAAACCTTCTCATTATTCCAGTATCTTTTTCACATTTGGCTGATTCTATAGTATACTTACCAAACGGATGGGTGTTCACGAAGTGTACTCTTCTGAAGGGTTTTCCGGATTTGTTGATAGCAATGCTTCAACGGTTCGGGTATCGTGAAATACCAGACTATTGGGGCAAGGAGATTGATGACGGAGGTGTGACAAGATGCACCATTTATGTCGATGTTCCTGCTGCTCCATTGAATATTGGATGGGCTCCTTTCTCCATCCAAGTGCAAGGAATTCAATTGGAAGACACGTGGTGTTATGCCGGAAGTGTTGCCATAATGAGGTTTTGCACACTTCATTACCGTGCCATGGCTGACACTCCATTCGCGCTCTTTCCGGTCGATGGTAGAGCCGGTGATGAGTGGGCAAGTTGGATGGTTGCAGCATATGGGCATAATGAAGAGGTACCCAAGATGATTGTAGCTTCATATGCAGCATCAGCATGTCAAGAGAGCCTTGATTAGCTTGCTAGCCTTGGAAAAAATGATGAGTGACCTGAAGCAGGCTCTGATTTGAGGGGATCACTTTGAAGGGGCCAATGACTCACTTAGGGCCATAGTTGCTCACCTAAATTGCCGTCTAAACTTAAGGCAAAATCAGTGGCACAGGGCTGTTAAAGCTCGATTGGAGGCTCGCATAAAAATGCAACACGCGGAAAGCGTGTTGGAAGCGAGTCAACTCGAGGTGCAACTGTTGGATGAACAGCTGTGTGAGGTGACTCGAGAAGGGGATAAATCCAGAGGGGAGACTCAGGATTGGAAGGCCAGTTGCAAAAATGCGCAAAAAGAACTGGAAGACTTGAGAATGTTTCTTTTGCAGGTTGATGTGAAATCTTTAGTTGCCGCGACATCATCAATGGTGGGTGAGGTAGCAACTCTTGCTCCCGCAACCACGCCTGTGGCACCAATTTTGAACAATGAAGAAGAAGAAGATCCCGAGGAACTCGAGTACATCGAGTAGGACGTATCGAAGGGTGATGAGGCAACACTTATGCCGTCACGGGGCAACATATAGTTTAATAGTTGCTCGTGTTTATTTGGTGGCCATGTTTGTATCATATTAAGAATAGCAGTGGTTATGTCTAAGATGAAATGATGTGTATGACATCTCATGGGGACCAAGTATGGTAGAGATGCACTTCCGTAGGGGGAGTCCATCGTTTTGGAGTACACTATTGTAAACTTTGTCATGAGATAATATATCTTGTATAAAGTTTGTACTTTATCAATATATGTGTGAATGTTATGCACTTATTCCCTTGTCAATAAGTCGTGCTACTGAATAATGAAATGGATAAAGCAAAAGAAAACATGTGCTGATTTTAAGTCATTTGGATGCAGAATGGTGCGTACGCGCTCGACGCCTGAAATGGGAGGATCAAGTCGTTGTCGTGGGGATGAATCTCCGACCCAGGAGACAGCTGCGACACCGCAGCAACGAGTTCCTCCACCACCACCTCCTGAACATCCAAGGAGTCTAGCGGAGGTTCTCACCGCAGTGCTTGGCTCGTGCGACGAGCAAGCAGAGTTACTGCAGACTTTGGTCCAGCATTCGTCCCGTCAAGGAGGGCGACCAGATGCGGGTCAATGACAGATTTCTCCGAGTTCATACTCGGACTTTATGTCAACGCACCTGCCAGTCTTCGTGGAGGCCGATGAACCGTTGGACACGGACATCTGGCTCCGCTCCATTGAAGGGAAGTTCGGTTTGCTATGAGTAACCGAACATCAGAAGACCCTGTTCGCGGCCCAACAATTAAAGGGTCTGCTGGTGCGTGGTGGGCAAATTACCTTGCCGCACGACCAGTCGGCTATGCCGCGAGCTGGGAGGAATTCCAGGAGGCATTTTGCGCCTATCACATACCTCCCGGTGTTATGAGGAGGAAGCTTCAAGAGTTCATGGAGATGAAGCAAGGAGGAAGGAGTTCTTACGAGTACTCCAAGATATTCAACCACTTGGCCCAATATGCTCAAGACCAAGTGAGTACTGAAGATCGGAAGCGGGAATGCTTCTATCGGGGTTTGAACCCCAAGATGAAGGACAAGCTTGCCTTGTTCAATAGCGGCAGCTTCAACAACATGGTCAATGTCACAATTGTACAGGAGGATGCTACTAGGGAGTTGTTCTCCGACAAGAAGAAAAGGAGTGATCCGTAGGGCAGTGGAGTGGGGACTCCTTAGAAGTACCGCATGGTGTATTGATCACCATCCGGCCAGAGGTGGCAGCCGCCATCGCGACCACCGATGTTTCGTGGTCGCCCATTCAACAATGCCGGCTTCTGCCCACAACAGCAACAAGGGATGATTCCGCGTGCACCTATACCTCCACCGCGTGCACCGGGATTCTGTCCTCCATTCTGTGCCGGTCAGACCCCGTACACGTGTTATACGTGTGGACGTACAGGGCACTTCACCAAGGACTACCCGCAGAGGGGAGGATAGTCATCGTACCAGGGGCCAAACCAGCCTTGCAACCAGCCCAAGAAGCCAGCCACCAGAACCGGCAACGTCCACCACCTCACCATCGAGGGCGTTCCGGAACGCGCATCCATACTCACGGGTACGTTCTCTCTCATTGGTCATCCTGTAGTCATCCTTTTTGACTCCGGTGCCTCCCACAACTTTATTAGCAATTCTTATGTCAGTCAATACCAGTTGCCTATCCGTTCCACAAAAACCCCATATATGATTTGTTCTCCGGGAGGAAAAGTAGTCGCAGATAAGATGGTACATGGGGTACCTCTTAATCTGGTGGGAACATATACCCTATCTCTCTCATTATACTAGAGCATCAAAAGTTAGATGTCATCTTAGGGATGGCATGGTTGCAATACAACCGTGCTATTATTGACATCGTTCCACGGAGGATATATCTAAATTCTCCACTCCACTCTCCCCAAACTCTCACTATTGAGAGTAATATCCATGTGACTCCAACTGCTTATAACACAGATGCCTGTAAACTCGAAGACATTCCAGTAGTATGTGAGTATCCGGACTTTTTCCTGAAGATCTTCCTGGCATGCCACTAGAAAGAGATGTCGAGTTTAAGATTAAACTTGTACCGGGAACAGTGCCAATCTCGAGAAAGCCGTATAAGATGGCACCTAAGGAACTTGCAGAACTGAAAGAGCAGCTGAAGGAACTTTTGGACAAGGGTTTCATTCGTCCAAGTTCATCACCTTGGGGCTGTTCTGCATTGTTCATGGAATAGAAGGATAAAACGTTGAGACTATGTGTGGACTATCGTCCACTCAATGCTGTCATGATCAAGAACAAGTATCCACTACCCCATATCGATATTATGTTCGATCGATTGGTGGGTGCTCGGGTATTTTCAAAAATGGATCTTCGCTCCGGGTATCATCAAATCAGGATTCGAGCAGAGGATATACCTCAGATAGCATTCTCGACAAGGTATGAATTATATGAGTACCTTGTCATGTCCTTCGGATTTACCAACGCACTGAACCATTTCATGTATCTCATGAATTCGGTATTCATGGCGGACTTGGACAAGTTTGCCATGGTCTTCATCGACGACATCCTTGTGTACTCAAAATCTGAAGAAGAACATGCACAACATTTGTGCATCGTGCTTCAGTGATTGCGGGACCACAGGTTGTACGCTAAGTTTAGCAAATGTGAGTTCTGGATCAACCAAGTGTCGTTTCTAGGCACATCATCTCTGCCGAAGGGATTGCATGTTATCCAAGAAAGATTAAGCAAGTACTCAAATGGGAGTCTCCTAAGTCTGTGCATGAAGTTCAAAGTCTCCTGGGTTTAGCAGGATATTACTGGAGGTTCCTCCCAAGCTTTTCCAAGATAGCTAAACAAATGACGGAACTTCTGAAGAAAGGACATAAATATGCATGGACAAAAAAATGTGAGGAAGGTTTTCAAGCATTAGTAAAACACCTCACAACAACGCTAGTAGTAGCCCAACCAGACACAACAAGATCCTTTGATGTTTATTGTGATGCATCTGGAATTGGTTTTGGTTGCGTATTAATGCAAGACAGAAGGGTGATCGCTTATGGATCACGGCAGCTTTGGAACCATGAGCAGCATTATCCGACTCATGATCTTGAGCTCGCTGCCGTGGTACTAGCATTAAAGATGTGGAGACACTATCTATGGGGCAACCCAGTACATCTCTACATCGATCACAAAATCTTGAAGTACATCTTCACACAGAAAGATTTGAATATTCGACAACATAGATGGTTGGAGTTAATCAAAGACTATGAGATTGAAATCCACTACCATCTCGGAAAGGCAAATGTAGTCACAGATGCACTAAGTCGCAAGTCCCATATCAATAACCTTTCTATCACCTTGATAGAGGAAGAAGAACCGAGTCTCTACTTGGTTCCGTATGGGGCACTCTACAATCTAGCCCTCATTCCGACCATAAGGGAGGAAATTGTGGAGGCTTAGAAGGAGGACAAGGGCATATCGCATATTCGCCAATGAATGAAAAAGGGGGAAATGAAGTTTTTCCGAGGTGACGATGATGGTACCATCTGGTTCAAAGACCGCATCATCGTACCCCGCAATGTGGAACTTCGAAAGAAAATTCTTGACGAAGCTCATTTGTCTAAATATTCTATTCATCCAGGGAGTAACATATTGTACCTAGACTTGAAGAAGAAATTTTGGTGGACTCGGATGAAGAGGGAAATAGCGAAGTATGTATCCGGATGTGATACATGTCGATGAGTGAAAGCCGACCATCTGAAGGCAGCCGGACAACTACAACCTTTAAGCATACCGGCCTGGAAATGGGAGGACATCGGCATGGATTTCATTGTTGGATTGCCTCTAACTTTTCGCAAACATGACTCGATTTCGGTGATAGTCGACCGACTCACCAAGTCGGCTCACTTTATTCCAGTCAAGGTCAAGTATGTGGAACGACAATACGCAGAGCTGTATATTGCCAGGATCTTATGCTTACACGGAGTACCCCGCACTATTACATCAGATCGTGGAACCTTGTTTGTTGCTCGATTTTGGGAGCAGCTCCACGCATCTCTGGGTACCAAATTGATTTGGAGCTTAGCTTACCATCCACAGACTAATGGTCAAACGGAACGAGTAAACCAAGTGCTAGAGGATATGCTCCGCGCCTGTGCCATCCACCATGGTAAAAATTGGGATGATCATCTACCATTGGTGGAGTTTTCATACAACAATGGTTATCAGACTAGCATCCAAATGGCACCATATGAAGCTCTTTATGGCCGGAAGTGCCGCACACCTTTGAATAGGTATGAATCCGGTGAACGAGTAACATATGGTATAGACTTGGTAAGGGAAGCCGAAGATCGAGTACGAGTTATTCAAGCCAACCTCAAGGCTGCTCAGTCTTGCTAGATAAGCTATGCAGACAAACGACGCTGACCGCTTCACTTTGATATCGGGGATCACATTTACCTACGTGTATCCCCAATGAAAGGGATTCATCGCTTCGGAGTAAAAGGGAAGCTAGCTCCATGTTTCATCGGACCATTCGCAATAAGTGAGCAATGGAGACCTGTAGCCTATCGGCTAGAGCTGCCGGCATCGCTTTCAGAGGTCCACAATGTGTTTCACATTTCACAATTGAGAAAATGTCTCAAGGCCCCAACGGAAGTCCATATGGAGGATTTGGAAGCTCTCCAACCAGATCTTACTTACTCCGAGCATCCAACCCAGATAGTCGATGAGAAGACTCGTACCACAAGAAACCACACTTTGCATTTCTACTAGGTCTTGTGGGCCAACCACACCGCTGATGAAGCAATGTGGGAAAGTGAGGAATGTCTTAGAACCAACTATCCGGACTTGTTAACGTCATATGTTCAGTAGATCTTTTCCCTTTATCCTTCCTTTTGTAATCTCGGGACGATATTCTTTTAAGGGGGGAGGAATGTAAAATCCCACATTTTCCTTAATATGAGGTTCAGTGGTAAGTTGGTTATCAACCCTAATGGAGACCAATTATAGCTATGCTTATGAACTTGATCTCATGAAATAATTTCTTCCACTCATGATTAAATTTTATTAAAATGAGGAATGGACTTTACCAATAATCTTAGATAAATTATTTTGACCTCTCTTCAAAGTTTGGAATTATTTGAATGAAGGATCCTAGGTCGAATTATATATATATATATATATATATATATATATATATATATATATATATATTCAAATTGAATATGCTACTGTACATTTGGCCCTATCAAAATTATTCGACTTTGAGGCCATGAATTTTTCTATTGCTTCCTAGAATTCCAAATAGACTTCCTACAAAGGTTTCATAAATTTTGAACTCTATTTGCTATTTTATTTGAGACGCTTAGCAAATTCAGACCCTATTAGGAATTCAAATTTTGAATTCTGTTCAACTTAATTAAACATCAAGAATTGAACACACCATCATGGTCAGCATGACTTACTTGACTTCTCCTCAAAGTTTCACAATTTTTGGAACTCAGATGCTATTTAATTCAGTGACACCATTGAATTTCATCCAATTTCAAATTCAAATTTGAAATTCAAACGAAACTTGCTCCAAATCGAAATCCAACTGCAGAATCGAATTCCAGATATTTATTTGAGCCTCCCCACAAAAACCTAGAATTTTTGGATCAAGTTTGGTAGGAGAATTGAAGTCGCAGAGAGGGGAAGTGGATAAGAGGAGGTGGGACTCACTGTCAGCCAAACCCACTCGAGTGCAACCCACGGGGGTGCTATGTATCCAGCTCTCCCCGCCGATCGACGCTGGCAGCGCGCGACACCGCGACGCGGCATGCATCCACCGAGCTGTCTGCTTGCTTGCGTCATGGCGCGCTCCCCTCACCCGTCGGCCCCTATAAATACCCCCCTTGGTCGTCGCTGTTGAGATCCTCTTCAGTTCACGCCATTTCCGCCGCCTCTGTTCGATCGAGCTTTTGCCGACAATTGAAGTCGTTTCTTCCCGAGCTGTAAGTAGACAAAAGGCTTGTCACAACCTCCTCTACGTATTCTATTTGGTCATTGATCGTGACATAGCTTCTGCTTGGGATATTTCGAAGTTTCCTGGTCACCGTCGAGGGAGCCGCCGAGAACCTTCACTACCTCACCGTCGAGCTCCAGTTCTAGGCCATCTCTAGCCTCGATCCTTTAAGCAAAAAGGTTCGCAATCCTCTCTAGTTTATGCTCACAGAATCTAAGCTTATGACATGAAGTGTAACTCGAGATCTCGTTCAATAACCAAATGATTTCTCAATAGAATAGCAAGACTTCACGCTAAAATTCGTTTCATTCTTGCAATCATCCTTGAATCTGGTTAGCAGATAGCTTTTTTGTGTCCTAACGAAGCTCCATGCCCAAAAACCATGGATGTTATCAACCGAGCACCTTAGATTTTGAGTTTTCGCGGCTGCCGGTTGAAAAATCGTACTTCGCCATTGAACTCAGCTTTGTCGGCGATGTCACCCCATTCTAAACCCCAAATCATCATCCTGGTGCTCCCAGGAACATTCCCGACCTTTTCCCAAGACTATTACGCCATTTCCAAGCATTTCCGACGAACGCCAAAACCCTAGCTCCGCCACCACCGTCGCACCGCCGTCTCCGTTCATCGCCGACTTGATTGGACCCCATCATCGGCTTGCGCGGTCGAATTTATGGTTGAGCGGTCAAGGCGAGGTCGAAAGGAGGTCCACGCAACTGGGTCCAGCGAAGTGCCACGCGGTTCCAGCAAGAGACGCCGCCACGTCGGGAGGTTGACGAAGGTGCGGGTCCCACCTATCAACGACGCCCTCTCGCGTGGGATCAGCTGTAAACACAGATCCGGTGCAGCTGCGCGGGTTAACCCCGTGGCTCCCGGTGTGGTTCCATTCTGATTGGCCTGATTCAAATGAAGTGGGACCGGCCCCTATATTTGAACTTTCCAATAGGAAAATAAATCCAGATTCAATCCAAACTTAGAAAATCCCTAACTTCAAGTAGAATTATCCAAAAATTCCCAAATAAATTTTGTTAGAACCAGCATGAAAAATGCTGTCAAGTGGTGCACTTGGATTTTTATGAAAAGCCATAGAAATTTCTCTATAATTCAGATAAGCAAAATGCTTAAAGAATTCATTCCTACAGTTCTTTTAATTGGAAAATTCCCAATTTGGTCAGAACACTATTGTTAATACACTTGACCTCCAGTTAAAATTTCAAGTTCTATGGACTTAAGTTTATCAATATTCCAAATCTCTATGTAGTTATAAATTGAGAAAAATTGAAAATCAATTTCCAGAAATTTACCCAAACTTGAAAAATCAGTTTCTCCCTGTAGGAAAGTTAGAAAATAGTGAAACAAATTTTCCTAGAACCAGTGAGACCCCCTCTACATGATACAACCCCTGGTAGCCATGATAGGTCTCCAAAAATTTCAACCAAAATTTAGAGAAGGTTATTGCTTACCATAATTTTTAAGAACAACAATCTTCTTTCATCATCTCCTATTCTTTGCAAGAGTGTTCCCTATAGTCACTAGTATCTACCATAAATGTCCCAAAGCCAGTTAAGGTAATTATCATATGTTATCCTAGGATATTCACACCACCTCAAGCATGTTAATTATTTTCAAAGTCATTCATACCTAGTCTATGCATATCGTGTAGTAGCTGAAATCGAGGAGCAGCCGGAAGCTTTGGAGGTCCAGCTGCCAGAAACTAACATAGGCTCAAACTTGCATTAAGGCAAGCCCCGGTTTGCATTTAAGTTCCTTGCAGTGTTTTGCAGTTTATTTCACCTTACGTCTTCAGATGATTGTGCATTACATTGAAGATGTTTGACATCCACTTGCATGGCCCACAAATCCTATGGAGTCTTGTGTAGGTCTATGGCCTGTTGAGTAGACACTGATATGCTTATGCTCATAGGAATTCGGTAGAAGTTGAGTAGTTGGAATCTACTCGTGAGATATGAATTTTATCACACGGGAGGATCTGGAATAAGAAAATGGTTTACGAATATGAAATTGAGACCGAGCAGTGGGTAGGATGCAGCGAGATGTGGTCTCATGTGCGTAGCCCTGCTTGTGTCGATTGAGGACCATTTCGTGTGCGGTCCTGCTGGACAAGCTTGAATTGTACCGGCGACATACTGGAGGAATGGGCTCGAGTAAACTGACGTAGCTTGATACTAGTTTGCCGAGGCATTCCGTTCCGTTTTATAGGCGTGGGTTGAGGGCAGCAAGGTGTAAATCAGCTGGTGAGCACGTCAAAGTACGCCCGACACAGTGACCTCCTGCTTGTGACGGATCGACCGGTTCAACATTCGATTGTTTAGTGAAAGGTGGCCATATAAGACTAGTACTGAATTGTTATGTAGGTACTGCTGTAAGTACTCGCTGACATTTCCGAAAGTGCGTATGTGAGTACCACTTGTTCACTGCGCCGTGACGTAGTAAATACTATAGAAGTCAGGAGAATATGATATATTGGTTTACAAATTGCTTAGACAACCTTGTTTGGCTTAGAGATAGTACAATTAAATGTTTACAGTTTCCCCATACTTTACCTGTAATAGCATTATGTGCTTTGTGCACGTCATATCATCGACAAAACGTTTCTTGTTTGATTGTGGAGTCTATGATGTGTCGTGCCTGAAGAATATCATGTGCTACTTAAAATATGAATATAAGGATCCACTTGTAGGCGAGTCCTTTATGCTATTCCTTACCCATGCTAAGTGTTCACCCCTGCATATGTCTAGTGAGACGTGTTAGTCTTGCTGAGCCTTAGGATTATGTTTGCAGTTAACAAGTTTTTGCAGATTATACGACTGATGACGGGTTCAATGACGAGGCTACACCCCCTCCAAGGTTTATAGCTGAGTGGGAACCCTGCACGCCGCCATAAGTTGTGTGTTGCTAGTGCGAAGTATCCAGGGCATGGATGACTTTGCTTTTGCATAGCTAGTGCCGAGAGCGTAGGTATGATGTATAGTTCTCTTTCCTTTCGTTAGTATTGTAAAACTTCCGCTGTGCTTTTCAATAAAGACTTGGTATTGTAAGTTGTTCTCTCCCTTTTCTTGCATATTGTTGCGTGTCGCATCGCACGACACCACCCAATGAGATCCTTGGAGGTCGGGATTCCGGTCCCCACATCCTCCAATTGCAGACTTGCTCCAAATTCACTTAGGGTTTCTCTTATCCGGACAAGTCCAATATCCATCGAACTAGTCCGCAGATTTCCACAACCAAAATCAGACAAGTCCGCTGTTAGCTGGACAAGTCTGATATTCCGAGACACCTAGGGTTTGCTACACGCAGCACTCTGGACTAGTCCGGTGTCCACCACGGACTAGTCCGATCTTTCTGAACCCTAAAAATAACTTTTGGAAGCCCCATATAAATAGGTGTGCACATGCCATCTTTCTCCACTCTCAACCCTCTGCGCCGTCACACCTTCCAAGAGCCTAGAAAATACCTCTCTCCACGAAATCAAACGCAAGAAATATCAATCCCTCGAGGATACACTTTGGATCATTGGAGAGACACGGTTCATCACTCATTGAGCTCTTGGTTTGATTCCCTAACACACTCCTGTGGTTTTCATTGTGATCTTAAGAGTGTGTTCTTGGTGGAGTTCATATTGTAATCTTGGGGAGCCCTCAACGTGTGAGAAGGCCCCATTGAATTTGGTTATTTGCCCTTTGTGATTAGTGAAGAGGATTGGCCTCCGTGGCGATCCGACGAGGATAGGGTTGGAGAAGACCCGATCCATTTGTGGACTCCTCAACGTGGATGTAGGTTGCCTCTGTGGAAACGAACCACGTGATAAAGTGCTTGTGTTCCTACTTTTCACACATCATTCTTACTCTTCATATCAATCTAGGGTTTCAATCAAACTTGTTCACTTTACATTGAAACATTGAATATAAGATTAACTTGTGGTACATCCTAGTTCATAATTGTGTAACACTTAAATTAGAAGTATATTTCCGCTACATACATCCTAGGATCAAGATAATCAATCCAATTTGATCAACCTAGTCGGTATACGCCGGACTAGTCTGCACTCAACAGGACTAGTCCGATATTTGGAGATTTGATCTGGTTGTCAAGTGTTGCAGGTTCCGACAGAAATTCAAAAAGGCCTGTTCACCCCCCTCTAGGTCACATTCAAAAAGGTCATGCTTCTATATTCTTTTTCATCCACGAGTTCACCATCTTCATCAAGTTCAAGTGTCATCGCTGTTCCCATTGGTGTCCGAAGAGGCTTGCTTTTGTCCATGTCGAAGCACTTAAGAAGGTCTCTTGTATACTTTGTTTGATGCACAAAGGTTTCCTCCTCAGTTTGCTTTATTTGCAGCCCTAATAAGTACGTGAGTTCTTCCATCATACTCGGCTCAAATTCTAAACTCATCATAGCTGAAAACTTGGACACAAGATCATGAGAAGCACAACCAAAGATATTATCATCCATATACACTTGAACGAATAATGAGTCATTGCCATGCTTAAGCACAAAAAGATTTTTATCAACCTTGCCCATGGTAAACCCATTTTCAAGTAAGAATTTTTTAGCCTATCATACCATGCTCTAGGGGCTTGTTTGAGACCATACAAGGCTTTGGACAGTTTGTGAACATGATTAGGAAAATCTGGATTTTCAAAACCAGGTGGTTGCTTGACATAAACCTCCTTATATATATAGCCATTAAGAAAAGCACTTTTAACATCCCTGATATAACTTGAAACCTTTAGATGCAGTAAAAGCTAACAAAATGCTTATGGCTTCTAATCTAGCAACAGGAGCAAAAGTTTCATCAAAATCTAGACCTTCAATTTGTGTGAAACCTTGAGCAACCAACCTAGCCTTATTCCTAACCACAACCCCATCCTCACTTTGTTTATTTTTAGACACCCATTTAGTTCCAATTAAAGTGTGACCTTGAGATGGAGGTACAAGTTTCCAAACATTATTTCTTTCAAAGTTTTCTAACTCTTCTTGAATGGCAATAATCCAAGATTCATTAGTGAGTGCATGTGATATATCTTTGAGTTCAAAAGAGGCAACAAAAGCAGGATGAGTGTGAGAGTTTGGATCGCAAAACCTGGACCGTGTGACTTGTTCGTGCGAGCTTCCAATCATTTGTTGTGGAGGATGGTTTTTGAGAATCCGGAGGGGGGTAGACACTTCACAATCTTCTTCTTCTTCATGTTCATGAAACATCAATGAGCTTGTGACTTGAGGACGATTTGGATCAGCAATGATGGTTGTTTGTGCTGGTTGAGAATCAACATCCGGAGCTGAACCAAAGTCATTAGCTGCTGAATTTTTAGGCAGCAGCTCCACTTCTTCCTCATCTTCAACAAAAATGCTCTCCCCCTGCGGATATGGATCCAGACCTGCAATGTTTGAGCTAGTACCTATGTTAGCTTCATCAAAAGACACCTCATAAGTCTCCACAATTTTGTTAGTGTCAAGAAAAAGCTCACGGTAGCCTCTAGTATGAGATGGATAACAAAGAAACTTGCCATCAATGGATCTAGGTTCAAATTTATCAAGATTACCATGTTTCTTAACAAAGCATTTGCAACCAAATACCCGAAAGTGTGTAACACTAGGTCTCTGTCCAAACCGGAGCTCATATGGTGTTTTACCTAGCTTAGCGCGCAAGAAAACACGATTTGAGACATAACAAGCGGTTGCAATCGCATCAGCCCAAAATTTCTTAGGAGTTTGATATTCATCAGGCATAGTCCTAGCCATCTCAACTAAGGTTCTGTTCTTTCTTTCTACAACACCATTTTGTTGAGCTACATATGGTGAAGAAAATTGATGATCTATTCTATTTTCTGCACAAATGTGATGAAAAGATTGATTTTTAAATTATGTTTCGTTATCACTTCTAATTTCTTTTAAAGATCATGGGTGATCAATTGATAATGTAAGAAATAAAGATCTAAAGTGACTAAAGGCTTCATTCTTAGATTCCATAAAGTAAACCCGAGAGTATCTAGAATAATCATCAACAATCACAAGAACATACCATTCACCTTTGAAGGATTGAACATGTGAAGGTCCTACAGTGTCAAGGTTCAAAAGTTGACCCGATTCAGTTGTCATGATCATTGTGAGAGGAGTATGTCAACCTGCAACGATCTTAGCATGTCTACAAGAAGGGCACACAATTTCATTGTCCCCTTTAAGCTTAGGCAGCCCACATATGCGATCAAGAGCACTAACACGTGTTAGATGATTAAAGCCTACGTGACCAAGTCTACGATGCCAAAAATATATGTCATTTGAATCATTAGTAACTAGACTCCTATGCTTAGAGGAAGACGTATCAAAATCAGCTTTAAATACTCTGCCAAACCGAGACATGTTAAAAATAAGCTCACTATTTTAACCTACAACTTTGCAGCAATTTTTAGTGAAAATAGTTTCCAAATTTTCATCTAGCAATTGTGAAACAGAAAGCAAGTTGTATTTCAAATTTTTGACAAGTGCCACATCTTTCAAAGGGTAGTGATCATTTACTCCAACCGAACCCTTAGCAATTATACGAGTTGAAGAATTATCGGCAAAAGTAACATTCTCTACACATGACACAGAAGAGAGGGAGGAGTACCATTCTTCGTTACCGGTCATGTGGCGTGAGCAGCTTGAATCCACAATCCAAATGTTCTCCTTCCTCAAGCTTGTAACCTATATAGAAGCACAATACATCGATGAATCAATACTGGGGTTAGTCAATAGGCATTTAGGAATCTAGTACTGAGTCACACGACGTCTAGTAGGAACAACACGTGGCAGCTGAGATGAAATAGCAGGTTTATTAGTCAAAGTTTGAAATTTTTTGTTCTTAACTACTGACCTATAAGGTGTTACTTGTGAGCACGAAAATCAGTAGCTCCGGAGGCAAAAACAAAAGGTCCAGAGGCAACAACAGAAGGTTCAGAGGTAAAAACTGAAGCTCCGAAGGTAAACTTTGAGTCTTTTTGACTCATAACAGCTTGTTGCATGTTCTTGACATTCGGTTTAGTATGTGCAGCAAATTTAGCATGAGAGTTATAAGATCTAGCTTGCATTTTTTTTCCTTTTTATGTTGTTTAGCTAGTCTATAACAAAAATCTATGACATGACCATCTCTACCACAATAGGTACAATGAAATTTAACTTTGTGTTCATGTCTAGATGAGCATGTAGTAAGTTTATTTGAACCCGAATGTGACAACACTCCTGCAGATTTAAAAGCCACCTCTTTTTGTTTACGAACTGTTTTAATCAAACCACTTCCTAATGACTTTACAATTTTTGGTGGATGTGCTTTAGCATGAGCATGGGAATCAAAACCTAAACCAGTTTTATCATTACAATATTTGGATGAATTCAACAGCAAGTTTAGATTTTTTTCGTAATACAAAACTGCTCTAGTGTCCTATTCATGTCATGAAGTTTTTTAGACAATTCTAGACAGTTTTCACATGAAGTTTTTCCTTTTAGTTTGCAATTAGAACAATATTTAACTTCATGAGCATGTAAAGCATTGTTCAGAATTGAAATTTCATTCACAACATCTTTTAGTTTCTTTTCATGATCATTACAGGCAGAACAATGCAAATAAATTGTAGAACAAGAAGCATCTTTTAATTTTCTGTCATTATGTGCAACAAGCTTTTTGATCTTTTCAATCTCTAACTCAAGTTTATCAAGAGTGGAGGAGTGTGAATTTCTTAAGGAGGACAATTGTTCATATATTAAATCGCATGAGGAACAAGAATCATCACTAGAAATCAAAGTTTTCAAACGATTAATTTCAAATTCTATTGACTCAATTTTAACAGCATTGTCCCTAAGCTTTTTGTCCTTTTTATTAACAATAAAAGTTTCACGGGAAATAGCATCACACATTTCATCACAAGTAGGACATACCTCTTTATTGTCACTGTTGTGTTCTGCATCCTCCATACTTGATCTTGATTTGCCCGCCATGAAGCACAAGTTTGCCAAATCATCTTCATCTTCGTCACTTCCAATGTCTACATGACTTGAGCAAAGTTCATGAAGTGCGGTGATGAAACTGTTTATCAGTTTGCGTCATGTAGAACTCTTCTTCTTCTTGTTGATATTGACAGAAGAGGACTTGACTTCATTCTGCTTTTTATCACGGTAGATGGACCTAAAAGGTTAGGGCAATATGTATGAAAGTGTCTCGTCTTACAACATTCAAAGCATCGTTGAGGTCCGGAACTTTCTCTCCTTCTAGTTCTCACATTTTGCAATGCTTTTGAGAACCGAGTAGAGATGAGCGCTAGCTCTTCTTCTAGAAATTCTTCAATCGGTTCCAGGGTTAGTGAAGACAGCAAAGCAAGTGTATTGCTAGATGAAGATTGGTCGAAGCTAGGCATATCACATTGAGAAACAAATGCAAGAGACATGTTGGGGTTCTTACGTGAGATTATGTCAATTTCATGAGTTTTCAATTTAGAATATAGAACATCTAATGTATGTGTACTCGTGACAGTAGATTCACGAATAGACGTGACTTTCATCTCCCAAATTGACATGTCCAATGCACTTAACAATTGCCTAGCATTTTCAGCATCTGAAAAATTAACATTGACACTACACAAGATGCTGAGAACTTTATTAAAACGAGCAAAAAGGTCATCAATGGACTCACTGGGTCGCATCTCGAAGAGCATGTATTCCTTTTTCAACTTATCCCGCTTTACCTCCTTGATCGTGTTGGATCCTTCATGGTAGTCACAAAGTGCTCTCCACACATCGTACGCCGATCGGAGGTGTGCAACACGGTCGAAGTCGCTCTGAGTTAGTCCTTGGATTATCAAGTTGCGGGCTTTGTTGTTGACATCTCTTAAGTTTGTAGCCATTAATTGATCGTTCGGCGGCACATTATAAGACTTGTACACTTTTTCCCATATCGCGAGGCCTTGCGCCTGGATAAAAGCTTCCATGCGTGCCTTCCAAACCCGAAAATCAATACCAACAAACACACAAGGTTTTGCCGAGTATTTCTCCACGAGGATTAGTAAAAAACACGTGCGAATCACAAAGATTAGAGCACAGTGGCTTTGATACCAATTGTAGTATCGAAGAGCATGTGTAAAGCTACCAGAGGGGGGTGAATGGTAGATTTAAACTTTTCAGCAGAAGCAACAAAAAACCCCTCGGCAAAAAAACGATCTGTTAAAGAAATTGTGTGTGTGACTAATCCAAAGGTGATCAATTGTAACTAAACAAGTATAGATTGTGGAGAATCAAGTCACGAAGATGTCGCAACAAGAATCACGAAAATGCGTCAAGAAAAACTCAATTTACGATCAAAAGATCAAACAAAGGTCAATTTGGTTTACCGAAGAAAAACATTTCTGGAATACTGCAAAGAAACTCGTGTAGATCCAAAACCACAAATACAATGACCATGAAATTTTCACAGATGATGGAACCAAGTTGTGAAGGCAACCCAAAAATAATCGCGTCAATCGAATCTGTAAAATTCGAGTTATGATAAAACCACCAAAGAAAGGTAGTGTTGTGCAGAAACTCGACGAGAAAGAAACGAAAACAAGTCAGACGAACAAGGCACAAAAGTTCCTTCAAACTACGAATTTTATTAATCAAAAAACAAGAGAAACAGCCCCAATGTCGTGCACCATGAGCTCTGGCCTCTCTTGCTTATATAACCAGCCCAAACCTAACTAGGACTGTAATCCTATTCAATTCACAAATCGAAACTTTCCATAACTGCTCAAGACTCTTCTATACGCAGATAGAAGCAATCTTAAGACTTCCAAACACATTAGGATAGTATCCCACATTCCTAAAACAACTCAAATTTGTGACCAACACGAAATCTTATCATAACCAACTCTAAACTTTCCATATTTGAGTCAAACACGACTCAACTGCAGCCTGAGTTCATAACCTAGTCGGTTGGACCTTTCCGACCAATTCTTTACGTCCACATCTATTCATCATGCCTCGGAAACATGTAGCAATGTCCATGCACTCCTTGCACACATGCAAACATCTTCCAACGATGCCCACGATACCTTCATATGCATTGTTCATGATTCAAACATGTTGCACAACCTCCCGATCAACTCAACCACAATTCTTCCCGAACTTGGTTGTTGAACCTCATTCTCTCCCTAAGACTAGTTAAATGGATGCCGTCCCCAGCCATGTCTTTAACTCAAGCAACACCTGCACATGAATAAACAATCGATACTTCCGAGCACAAGTCCTTGACGTGACTCTCGTTAGTTCCGATAACCACAACACCTTACGTGAGCACCTCACATAAGTATGTTGCAAACCTTACCAAAAAGATATCAACCATAACCACCAAAAAACACCAAAAACTTAGTAAATGAAATCTAAGCAAACTTTCCATAATAAAAAAACGAGTTCAAAACATTGCAAATTAAAAGCAGAACAACTGCGATCAAGCTCCGAACCTTGGCAAACCTAACCGGACCTTGAATCGGAGCTTACCAAAACTAAAAGGATCTAGCGCTGGAACTTACCAAAGCGAGCAGGACCTAGCGCCGGAGCAAACCAAAGCTAGTCGGACCTAGCGCCGAAGCTTACCAAAGTTAGTCGGACCTAGTGCTGGAGCTAACCAAAGCTAGTCGGACCTAGAGCCAGAGCTAACCAATGCTAGTCGGACCTAGACAAAGAAGTCGGACCTAGCCAAACAAAGTCGGACCTTACGTCGGAACTTGTCGGAGCTACCCATAACAAGTCGGACCTATTGTCGGACCTCGCTGGAGCTCGGACCTAGAGTCAGGCTGTGATGAGAAATGTGTTTTGGTAGTATTCAAAACTTTTATTGCCATAGCCAATGTATTCAGCACACATAGGTCTCATAGAAAGCATTCGTGTATGTGTGTTGAGCGTCCTGGGCACACATATGCGTTCACTTGATTCATTTTCAGAACCGGGTGTCACAACCAGTTGAGGAGGCACCCAAGAGGAAGGCTATCAGTGTTAAGAAGCCTACAAGGAAGGCTAAAAAGGGACCCTCACAACCCATTGGTCCTTTGAGGATGACCTCACCTATCAGGAACCCTAATCATCAAGCTGCTTTCGATACTAACATGTTCAAAGGAAAAGGGGTTGAGAAGGCAAGAAAACTGAGATTGGTCAATGTCTATCAACACGAGAGGAGCACTGCAGACCCTCGCATCCGGTGTGATTTCCACTGTGACTACTACAGGATAGTATATATGTCCAAGCAGAAGCCAGTGATAGATGCCTAGTGGATTGGTTAGGATTATATGGCACAAAAGGATCACTTGGCCTTCAATGTCGTGATTGAAGCCATAGAGCGCCATGGTTTGAAGAAACTTATGGCCTTTCAATATGACTGGAATGTGGAAGTCTATTTTCACACTAATGGAGATCGGAGGATCATGTGGATGACTAATGGAAAGCAATACTCCAATACTTATTGGGAGTTTTCTTAGATTCTTGACTTGGAAGATCAACTTGAGAATGACATTATCATTTCAAATCTCAAGGCAGTTGATCGGGATACCTTGGATTACATGTATCCAAGTCATGCAAATTATGAGACCAGGCACCTTCGCAACATTCAGCCCTTCTATAGTGTCCTCAACCGTGTGCTCCGGAAGACGATTGCCCCCAAAGATGGAGATGATGGCATCATTCAAGGAAATTTGAGACACTTAATGGTGCTCATTGATGGAGATGTCCGATTCAACGTGGTGGACTACATCTTTGATGACATCTTCAACATCTCCCACACACCCAACCGATCATGTGGTTATGCTCCTTACATCATGTTCATGATCAAGAAGGTGTTTGGGCTAACTTTCAAAAAGGACATTACTCAAAGACTTCATCCTCAGATACCTCCTCCGGAGCCACCTGCACCAAGAAGGAAGAATGCGGATCCTCCCGCCTCATCCTCTCATTTCGTTGCTTCTCCACCTCCACCTCCTCCTCCTCCATCACAATATGGCAGTGGATTCTTCAAGTAATTCAAGTCCATTTTTGCCTCTTGCCAGAAGGCGGAAGTTTGGCAACATCGCATAGAGCATCGCCAAGAGAAGTATCTCAAGGCGATGTGCGACAATCTTGAAGTCCCCATGTCTCTTGCCGCGGAGAGTAATGCAGAGATTACTTTATTCGTGGAGTTCATCGCCGAAGAACTCGCTCAATTTTGTGATGTTAGCACCTCCATGGCGGCTCCATCCGAGGAAGAAGGTGATGATGAAGATGCCAATGATCCGGAGGCCATGAAGAGCGATAGTGAGAGGCACCAAGGTGGAGATGACGACGACGACCACGATGATGAAGAGTAGATCTTAGGGCTCTCCTTCCTTCTTTTCCTTTTTGGTGTCTTCATGCCAAAGGGGGAGAGATTGGAAGGGGGTACTTAGAAGAGAGTTTTTATGTCGTTGTCTCTTTTGATCCTCTATGGACATATATTGTGTTTTTAAAACTCTCATTTCAATTGGTGTAAGACTTAAACTATGTACTATGCCTAATTGTGATGTTGTGCTTGAATTTTTTTATTTATCACGCATGTTTATTGTCTTATCACAATTTATGAGCACATCACTTAGGCACCCCACCATAACATGTATATGTATGATAACTCTCTCAATTTCTCTTTCTTAATGCATACATTGAGGGGGAGTTACTCATACACATACATGTTATGAAAACAAATTATTATCCTTTTGTTGAAGCTTAATGTGTTCTCATCAATCACCAAAAAGGGGGAGATCGAAAGTGCATCTAGGCATCCCCGTGGGTTTTGGATGATTGATGATGACAATTAAGAGACTAATGAGCCGAGTTGATCTTAAGAACAAGTGTGATGATTGAAATGAGACAAAATCCCTAAAAAAGGAAAAGGTTGAAACAGGCGTCGAAGACTCAAGCATAGAAATTAGGGTTTCTATTGTGTTGAGTTTAGAATAGTTGTATCATGTGTGAGGGTGGCTGTATCATTTGCATTGAGAACATCCGAGAGCGCTCAAAGTGGTGGCTGAGAGAAAAACCTAAGTGAGAAGCCAAACTGAGAGAAAACACTCAGAGACCGAACTTGTCTGGGCTTCTGGCCAGACTAGTCTGGTCAGTAAGATTAGTCCATTTTGGGTCGGACTAAAGGTCTTTGGATGAGTTCAGACTTGTCTGTATGGGTACAGACTAGTACGTTCCTCCCTTGGTGAGTGGATTTGGAGCTATGTCCTGGGAGGCTGGACTTATCCACCACGGAGGTCGGACTAGTTCGACCCCCCCCCCCCCCCAGAGTAGTCCTCTTTTTGGGACAGACCAAAGCATTCTGATGTGTTCGGAGTTGTACGTTGTTGCACGGACTAGTCCGTTTGAGACTTAGTAGGAAAACCTACCAAACCCTAGGAGGCTGGACTTGACCGTCCCAGTGGCCAGGCTAGTCCGGGCCTACCCAGTTGTGTCTGTTTTCAGTTGGACCAAATCTTTCTGATCTACCTCGGACTAGTCTGTTGTTGGCCGAACTAGTCTGGATTGCCATGACCGTTTGAAATTCAAATGTTTGGCGCTCACGTCATCTGTATTGTTGATCGATGATGTCAAATTGTTGGTGGTCCCAAGAGGTCGGACTAGTCTGTGGTACAGGGTCGGACTAGTCCGGGTTTGGGCTGTTTGCAACGGTTAGTTGCTGGAACCCCTATAAAATGGGGACCCCTGGCTCCTATTTGACAACTCTGGAACCCTAGCGCCGCCACAACTAACCTAGAGCCTTCCAAAGCCTTCGACTTCGCCTTGAAGCCCTCTAATATCAAATCTTGAAGAGATTAGGGTTTGGGAAGGGGAGTGAAGGATGATCATTGTGCTTCGGCTCTCGGTTTGATCTCTTGCACTTGTGTTGTGTTTCGTGGCTTGTGTGAGTTTAGCTTCAAGTGCTCCTTACTGTATTGATTCGTGGGAGCCTCAACTTATGAGCAGCCCCAAGAAATTTTGTGATTACCCTTTGATATAGTGAAAACCAAGCCGGCCATTGTGGTGGCTTGGTGAGAAGAGGGTCAAGTGAGACCCGGTCCTTGTGTGGACTTCTCAACGTGGATGTAGGCTTCTTCGTGGAGCTGAACCACAGGATAAATCGTGTCTTGCTTGCCTCTTTACTTTTTGTAATCACTAGAATTGCAATTTGGGTTCATATCGTTCTTCATCTTTATCATTGTTGAAATCTTGCAACCCAACTGCTTTCATTGGTTAATCTATGTTGTACTAGGTTTCTAGATATTGTATCATTCATTTGTGAACTTAAATTCTGCAAATCACTTGTAGAAATCAAGTTTTTAGGTTTTAACCCTGAGCTGAGTGGACTAGTCCGGCCCTGTCAAGACAAGTTCGGCCTTAGCAATTTAATCTCGTTTGATTAAGCGATTTCATGTCTTGCTGCCTGTTCACCCCCTTCTGGCGATGCCTATTCACCCTTGATGACGGAAGTATGCCGTGAGATCGGCTTGCTTTTGTTATAGCGTCTAGTTGAAATTTTTGAACTAAATGTCCATGTGTTGTTGCCAGTCTTGGGTTCCTTGGACATGTTCTTGGAGTGTGTTGTAGATGTCTCCCGTCATCACTTCAAGGTCTCCCATACGTCCAGTGAGATCCGTCGTTCCTTAGCTATAGTCATGATGACTTCTAGCCGAAAAGGAACGATGTCCTCTCATCGACGTTAGAGGCAAGCTACTAGAGCTTGAAGTGGATAGGGATGGCTCCCATCTGGTACTTAGCCATCCATGCCAATACGAACCTCCGGCTACATACGGTTGAGGTTGAGTCCATCCGGTTGCATCACTCGTTGGGTTTTCTTTCTCTTGGTACTCATGGACCAGGGAGGTTGTCGGAGGCATGCACTTGGCCGCACTCCTTGCACGACTTCTAGCTATCTTGCCAGAGACTTTACTTCTTCTAGCTTCCTTGATGGGAAGAAGATCAATGGTTAGTCTCCGGCATTTGTACAAATGAAAATCCGGGTTAGGTAACTGAATTTCATTGACAAAGCCGGGATAGAAAAATATCAAAGACCTAGTATGATCATGCTTAAGGGTATGTCCTCGCACTAGATAATCTTCATTAATCAATTCTCATTCAGTTTCAATGTACACAAATGAAGTATATTCTAATGCTCCTACCCTAGTAGCAATGCGGGTAATCAATAAAATACATTCAATTGGCCCTGTCCTTGAAATATAATCTAACTGTGTCATCATGGACTTAACTCGAGCAACTTCTAACTTCTTAATCATGGCAAATCAAATTCTCAGTTCATCATCACAAACTAGTATAACATTTCCTCTAGGGAACATATTCATAGAAACCCATCTATGCATGAAGCATGTAGTCGGATTTTGCAAGTGGCTATTTCAAGGAGCACTACATGTGACCTCACTAATAAATTCATGCCAAAAACTTTGTTTGCTAAATCTAGTCAGTGTCTAAATCTAGCAAACAACATTTATGTAAGCCTAGTAGTTCACTTAGTTCTTTCAATAGGATGTTGTATTCTTTTTGAAATAATCTAAAAGAAATACCCTCGAATCCTATTTTGAGGGTGCATAGGAATTGTATAGTGAGAAGGCATGAACCTTTCTCCTCTATGTGAGAAAAATTTCCCATCCTAATGAACGCGAAAAGGAAAACAATTCAGAATCCATACCTATTTTGGAGATCAAATCAGGATCATAAGCTTTAGTGTGATAAAACTCACGATCTTGGAGGAACTTGCGTGCTTGATCTTCAACTTCACTTTGTATGTTGAGGTCGTTGTCATAGAGAAGAAGATGTGGGGTGCTTCCCTTAACCATGGGGGTGTCTTCATACACACTCGTCCTCCGTGGACATGGTGTAGCAACAGGGGAGAAGTGTGCACTTGAGTCTCCACCATGGCTTGAGCTTGCAGCCCCCTTCCTCTTCCCGAACAACCTCTTCATTCCTTTCAAGGCAAAAACTTGAAAAGAAGTGATGTTAGGGGAAACAAAACCCTCGATGGATTTTCTCCTTGAAGAACTTGTGAGCAAATTGCAAATAAAAACGAAAACAAATCTGTTTGGGTTGGATTTTAGCAAGAATGCTTCAATGAAGAGCAAGAAAACAATGTGAACAAGAGGTGAAGTGTGAAGAGTGGTCTCCCTCACGGACACCATTTATAGTGTACACCCCAAATGGTCATAAGAGGCACATAATGTAGCCGTTGTAGGAGAGAGAGCCTCATTGGCACTTTCCCCACTTCAGCTGACCAGGGGTGTTCGGCTGACCTGTAAGAGGGCCCCCTAGTCCCTCTTTTGGCAGATGGCTTCCCAACGGCTATAAAATGAGCCCTTTGGTGAATTACCACATTTGCAGCTCAGAAAAATTGTTTTTTGAATAAAACTCTTTTCCAAATCCAACAATCTTATTTCTGTGAAAAATAAAGAAATAAAAATGATGGTTGAGAATATAAGATTCTACACTTGTAAGAAAATTAAATATGCAGTGGAAAAAATTAAAATAAGTGGGAAAATCAACTAGGGCAAAAAGAAAGATTAAATAAAAGATAACTACCAATTATCCTATTGGCTAGGTGTCAACAAAGTCCGATGAGATGTATTTTCCCTCTATCTTCATTTCTTGGCATCTGGGCCGAGTGAAATGGACTCGAACGGCTCGTCTTACTTCTTCCGCCATTCCTTCCTTGGCGGTTTGGTGGACTTGGGCCTTTGGGAAGGCCTGGGCTTCTCCATCTTCTTGAGATGTCGATGTGGATGAAAAGACCGGTTCTGTGCACAGATTAATTCTCTCATGAATGCAATGAGTGGATCCACCTTTGGAGGTGTGATTTCAACCTCTTGAATGTGTTTAACATTGTTCCATACTTGATTCAAATCATGGAACATTGCTCCGACATTGGGCGAAAGTTAAATTTTTCCTCCTTGCCATTGATATGGAAGTGGATTTTTCCAGCTCCCACATCTATGTGAGCCTTTGCCGTGCTAAGGAACGGGCGCCCAAGAATGAGCGTCGTGTCCTTCTAGACATCCATGAAGAGCACCACAAAATCCACGGGTATGAAGCAATTTCGAATTTTCATCGAAACGTCTTCAGCAATACCAGGTGGATAACAGACTGAAGCGTCAGCCAGTTGGTGCTGCATTGGTGTTGGAGTTAGCTCCGTGAAGTTCAACTGGTCGAAGACCACCTTGGGCACAATAGTCACACTTACTCCAAGGTCACAATGTGCCCTGTCAATGTGTAGTGTGCCAATGGAGCAAGATATGAAGGGATATTCAGAGTCCATCAGCTAGTTTCCTTCACATGAGAAATCATGTTGACATTTTCCACGGGAGGTTTTGGCTGCCCTGGCATCTTGCCATTCTCTAATGGTAGAACAGTAGCTGCCAGTTGAGCTATCTGGGTCTCCAATATCTTGTTGAAGCTTAATTGGTTCTTCAAGGCATAGGATAGTCCTTCAATCTTGGCATCAATGCTTTCGAGGGTCTTGTCATTAGCCGATAGCTTCTTTGGTAAGGCATCATTGTTCTTCAACTGGCTAATGACAAGCTCTCTCAAGTTTGGTTGATTGTCATTATTTCCATTGTTGTTGTACCCTCATTGAAATTAAGGGCGTGGTTGGACCCACCCTTGACCTCCTGAACGATAGCCATTGTTGTTGAAGTTTCCATTGTTGGCTACATATAGGGCATCCTCACAATTCTCTGCGCAGTCATTACCCATGTGACCCATGTTTCTACAGACTTCACATGTGATGTGAGAGTCTAAGGCCCATGCATTGCCACATACTTTACCATTGGCTTGTACATCAATCTTCTTCATAAGGAGGTCCAATTTGGCAGCGATCATGTCCACCTCTTTGAAGGTGTGCATGCCTCGCTTACGGGTTTGGAGACGCTCATCGCTCCAACCCACTTTGGACACCACCTTCTCAATCAAATATTTTGCTTTGGGCACCGTTAATGAGAAGAAGGCTCCTCCAGCAGTAGTATCCACATGATCACGAGCAAAAGGATCACCCTGTTATAGAAATTCTGGATAATGAGCTAGTCGACCATCCCATGGTGGGGATAGGCCAGGATGTACTCCTGTAGCCTTTCACATGCCATGGGAATAGACTCCTTAGGATCTTGTTGGATGCTGGAAATTCATTCACGTAGGGAATTGGTTTTGCCCAATGAAAAGAACTTGGCGAGGAATGCTGTAGAACACTTCTCACAAGTGTCTACAACACCTCAGTTCGCATAGAACAACTGCTTTGCTCTCCCAAGAAGGGAGAACAGAAACAGTCTAAGACGGACAACATCAAGAGAGATGTCCTTGATCTTAATAGTGCTATAGACCTCAAGGAACTGTTGCAGGTGAGCACTTGCATCCTCGTTAGCCTTCCCACAAAATGGGTTGGCTTGCACCATAGTGATCAGGCCAGTCTTGATTTTAAATTTCATGCCTCCCTTGTTAACAGTGGGCCCAACAGGCACATTGTTAGCAGAGGGAGCCGAAAACTCACGAAGGGTCTTCTCAGCCATTGGCGTGTCGATTGTTGGTGCAGTAGCATTGGTTTGCTTACCACACAATGCTTCTGAGGGGTAATGACATGATGTCAATCTCTCGGAAAGGATTCTGGATCTTCAATAAAGTTTTCCTGCTGGCGGAAACCAGACGCACACTACCCTATTTTCACATTAAAATGAATGCAAAAACAAATAAGGACTATCCTACTAAAAATCTTCCCAGGATCGTATCCTATTCGCTCAATCATGCAATACTTCAACTGCCTTCCCTGACAACGGTGGTAGAGATGCTTGTTGACATTTCTTGCGTATATAATAAATTATGCAAGCGCATGAAAACTATCGATGTAGCATTTCCCCTTCAAAGAGTATTTCAAGGGTGTCATTTATTTTATCCCAAGGGAAGGCTAGGAGGAAGTGTAGCAATCATCAAATGGAAAGGTAAGAATGGTATAGGTAGGGTTCTAGTGGGGATGGATAATAGATAATTGGAGGTAGTTTGACACATACAAGAACATTCTATTCTAAGGGGGATAAATAGGTCCTATGGAGATTAGATTAAGAGTTAGTGAGTTGCTCCTACAATGCCTCTAATATACATATACATAGCCTAGGTTAGATACTAATGAGCATGTCAATGGTAAATCCTTATGCTAAGTTGTTCAACACATCCGGCACGGGTTTACCCCTAGCAAAACTAGGACGACTCCCGCCAAGAGCCTATGGCATAGCGAACGTGGACGATTACAAAGGACACATAGGGAGAAATAGGTCCTATGGAGATTAGATTAAGAGTTAGTGAGTTGCTCCTACAATGCCTATAATATACATATACATAGCCTAGGTTAGATACTAATGAGCATGTCAATGGTGAATCCTTATGCTAAGTTGTTCAACACATCGGGCACGGGTTTGCCCCTAGCAAAACTAGGACGACTCCCACCAAGAGCCTGTGGCATAGCGAACATGGACGACTACAAAGGACATAAAGGGCTTTCACCACCTACTGCCCGCCTCTTCGATTCGTGGGTCTATAAAACATTCAACGCTACTTAGCTATCCTAGCACCATGCTAGCATATTAAGAAATACCTTAAGATACTAGGCACAAGCCATCCTATGGCAATGAAATAAATCATTGTTGAAGCCAATGTCGATACATAGCATATTTATTCATATTAACAAGATCATATCATAGCTAATTAGACGATAATAGGGGTTTATAGTTGTAGGATCGAAGAGCACGTGAAAAGCTACCATAGGGGGGTGAATGGTAGATTTAAAAAATCTTACGCAGCGGAAACAATTAAATCCCAACCCCTTCATCAGAAAAATGATATGTTAAAGAAATCGTGTGTGAGACTAATCAAAAAGTGTTTCACCGGGACAAAAGTGATATATATCAGAGAGAATCAAGTCACGAAGAAAACACAAGAAGAATAACTCAAATCCGCCGAGAGAAACTCATGTTATGATCGAAAAATCGAACAAAGGTCAATCTGTCCCACCCGAGAAAAACAGTTCTGGAACGCTGCAAAGAAACTCGTGTAGATCATAAACCACAAACGCAATGACCGTGAAATTCTGACAGATGATACATAATTAATTTGTGAAGACAAACCAAAAAGAATCACGTCAATTGGATCTGTAAAACTCGAGTAATGATAAAACCACCGACCATAGGTAGTGCTGCCCAGAAACTCGACGAGTAAAACTTGTCTGGAACAAGTCGGACGAACAAGGCACAAAAGTTCCTTCAAACTACGAATTTTATTAAATAGAACACAATAGGAACAGCACCAAAGTTGTGCACCACGAGATCTGGCCTCCCTTGCTTATATAACCAGCTCGAAAGCCAACTCAACTCAATCAGGACCCTAATCCTACTCCGTTCATGAATCGAAACTTTCCATAACTGCTTAGGACTCTTATATATGCAGATAGAAGCAATCTTAAGACTTCCAAACACATTAGGAACATATCTCATATTCCTAAAACAACTCAAATTCATGACCCACACGAAATCCTAACTTAACCAACTCAATACTTTCTATACCAAGCCATAGCAGACTCCACCGCAGCCAAAGTCATGAACTGGTACGATCCGATCCTTCCAACAAGATCTTCCCATCCATAAACCATCTTAGGAACCATGTTGCCACGTCATGCACCGCGTGCATATGTGCGAACACCTTCCTTCAATGTTCATTAACCTTCATATGCACTGCCCTTGGTTCAATCATCCTACGCGACCTCCTGACCAGCTCAACCACAGTTCCTCCCAAACTTTATTGTTGGAATCTCATCTCCTCCCTGAGACTAGTCCAATGGATCCCGTCACTAGCCATGACTTGAACTCAAGCAACACCTGCACATGAACAAGCAACCAATCCGTACGAGCCCAAGTCCTCGACTTGACTCAAGTTAGTTCCGAACACAACACCTTACGTGAGTACCTCACATAAGTATGTTGCAAAGCATAGCAAAACGATATCAGACATATCAACCAAAACGCACCAAAAACATAGCAAATGAATACTAAGCAATCTTTCTCTAAATATAAAGCCAGTTCAAAACATTGCAAGATAAAAGCACGAACATTGCGATCAAGCTCCGAACCTTGCAAAAGCTAACCGGAGCTTGAGCCGGAGCTTACCAAAGCTAGTCAGACCTAGCGCTGGAGCTTACCAAAGCTAGTCGGACCTAGTGCCGGAGCTGACCAAAACTAGTCGGAACTAGTCATCCCAAAAGTCGGAGCTAGAGAAAACATGTCGGAGCTTAACAAAGACATGCCGGAGCTGACCAACATAAGTCGGACCTAGCAAAACATATCAGAGCTTAACAAAGACATGCTGGAGCTATCAAAGACACGCCGAAGCTAAAGACAGCTCATCGGAGCTACCCAAAAACATGTCGGATCTAGACAAAGAAAGTCAGACCTATTGTCGGACCTTGTAGAAGCTCGGAGCTAGGGTCGGATCTTGCTAAAAAGATGTTATGGCAGCATTCAAAACTTTTATTGTCAAAGCCAATGTATTCAGCACACATAGGTCTCACAATCTCCCCCTTGATGAATGCATTGGCAACCCCATTTAAATCCGAACATTGGCATGAAAAGTTTTGAAAACAATTTCCCCCCTTTTTGAAAATCAAATGAGATAGAAATAAATTTCTCCCCCTATACATATTTCTCCCCCTTACATAATTTACAATATTAACTCTCCCCCTTTGACATTGTATTCAGCAAGGTTCAAAAGAGAAATTTTAATTGTTATGAGCATATTATAACATATACATATAAAACAAAGCTCATCCAAGTCATACTATCAAGTAACTTACACTATCACAACAATGAGATACATAAAGTAGTGTAAGCCATGCTAGAGATCAAATGCAATTTTCATTTTAAGCAAGTCATGATCTCACAAACTTAACTATTTCAATACCTAAAGGCATGCCACTTGTTGCTGCATTTTATTATTTTTCAAAGCACAAATTTAGATCATATGATATTTGCAAAAGATTATATGCGCACCTACCTTATTCTAACCAACCAAGCCAAGCCTATGTCATTTGAATATCAGAAGCTTAAGTTCATGGTTTTAGTCATACACAACTTCTTCCAAGTTCATATCTAAGTGCAATGATAAGCCATCTCAAAGGAAGAAGTGCGATACATGCATATTCTCTTGATCTTTTCTCAACTTATATTTGTTCACAAAAACTCAACATGTGAGTTGATTACTTGATTAATTTTTTATGATTAAAAACAGTTGTGAGCATGCAACAAGTTCAAAACAGCATGAAAGTTCAACCATGACCAGATTTAGTGTAAGTAATTATTCCAATTACTAGACATGGCAAAAACTACAAAATGTAGAACACGAGTAATGTAGCAAGAATTTTCAGAATGTAAAAGGAATCACAAAGTCATATTGTGCACCGGACAAGTCCGTCCAAAGGACCAGACTAGTCCGTTGAACTCTCTGATGCTCTATAACACATAGCACCGGACAAGTCCGCTAATGGACCGGACTAGTCCGTTCAACTCTCTAGAATTCAAATACATAGGGCATTGGACAAGTCCGAGACCTATCGGACTAGTCCGATATACCTCACACAATTTAGGATCTCCAGCGTGCTGCACATTTCACGGCGATTTTACACAGCACACCGGACAAGTCTGGTACCCAGTACGGACTAGTCCGACCGTCGAGATCCGTAACGATAACAATTTTGGAAACACTATAAATAGGAGATCCACAAACCCATAAACACAACACACGTATTCTACTATTCACAACTCAAACCCTAGCACTGCCACTTGTCCCAAGAGCACAAAAACACATTTAAGGTCCTCAAAAGTGAAAATCTTTGAGTATTAAGATTTAGGATTGGGAGATCGGTGTCTATGCTTCATTGAGCTCTTGGTGTTTGATTTCATTACAATCGTGCATTTACTTCTAATCTTTTAGAGTTTATTTGATCATCTTTTCGTTGTAATTCTTGTGGGAGCCCTCAACGTGTGAGGTCGCCCCATAAACTCGGTGATTACTCATGATAGTGGAATTAAGTCGACCTTGTGTGATGACTTGACGAGGGAAAGGGTTTGAATGTAACACCCTCATTTTCATTCATCATGCATTGCATACATTCCTATACATGCTTAATATTAAGTAACGTGAAAAAAACAAGCTTAAAACGAATTAGACGCAAAACAACACTTAAAAGTCTCTGTTCTATTCCGTACTTGTCCGTGATTGAGTGCAGACTAGTCAGATCCTTGGTACGGTTTTCGAATAAGTTGTCCAATCCCTGGACTTGTCCGGACCTCCTATCGGACTTCTCCGTTTTCGTCTCTGTCTAACATCAGACTAGTCTGCCCCCCTAGCGGTCTTGTCCGGTGTGCCCGACTCGGATTTAATCTTTTCCACCATGACTTGTTTTTGGGTATTTACCTTAATTGGGCCCAAGAACATCGTGGCTAATCCCTGTGGAGCCCATGTGGAACCCCTAGGCGGCCTCCACTGCCTTGAACACGAAATCCATCAAACCCTACCTCTCCACCTCTATATAAGCAACCCAACATCCCAAATTTTCACCTCTTTTCCACAATTGAAAGAAACCCAAGCCCTAGTTCATGGGAGCCGTAATCAAGAAAGGATCCAGAAGCAAGGAGGATAAGTCAAGCAAGATCGTCATCGACTTTTCATCTTCAACACCAATTCACCCTCAACTCTCCGTCAACTCTTCATCACCAACCCTAGATCGCCAAGATTCAAGTCTTGCACTCAATTCTCGATCCTTGGAGTTCTACACATGTGGTACACCTTCTACATTCCATTTTCCATGCAAATTCAACCCCAATTCTCGCAGATCACGAAAACCCTAAATTCCACCGGACTTGTCAGGCCTTGGCACCGTACTTGTCCGGTATTCGAATCTATTTTAGGCTGAATTAATTCCAATTTGGCTCGAATAAATTCCAAACATGTCCAAACTTGTTAAAAACTATTAGTACTAGTTAGTAAACAATAATAGCAACTCATTAACAAGTTTTACCTCACAATTGCATTAATCATGCATAACATGGCATATTGAGTAATATATGAGCATTTATTGATTGTAATGTCTGTTTTGTATGTTCATTGCGTGGAATAGAAAATTTTGCTCCAGAGGATGCTTTTGAGGACCTCTAGCACCAGAATTTTGAAGCCTTTGACCCCAACCAAGCTCAAGATCAAGGCAAGTGTCGTTGATAATATTGATCTTGTTTTTAATGTTTTGTTTGCAAAATTGCATGCTTGTGACAAATTGTTAGGAAACCCAAGATATGTGTTTACTAGTCTTGTTTGACCATCCTTGTCGCTTGGGATATATTGTAGAGAGTCGGGAAGGACTTTTACCTTTTTGCTTCGCTTTAGTTAAGTGGAATGGGAAAACTACCAACTAGCTTAATTGTGAATTAATGAAGTTATGAGTGATGAGAATTGATGAATATGGTTAACTGGTAAACATGGGACTTGGGAGATCTAACCAAGCATGGATTATGGACAGGGTTGGATGTTAGGGTGGGTTTCTCTTGCTTTAGATCTAAGGACCGGTTCATGGAGCGACCACAAGGATTTACAGTGGCACCACAAGGCCATGTATGGGTGCATCGTAGCTAAATAATTAGGTGTGCTGCTAGTATTGTATGGACCATTGGATGGTGCAGGGGATTGGAGTCGAGAAGGGCTATCCTGGGAACCGCAGGGCACATCAAGCCTGCTGGTGAAAACTTAGTGGGTCCATATATGCTAGTAGTCCCTTTTTAAAAGCTATTTTGTGATCTCTTGGTCACACACCAAAGAAAGTGTGTGAGACGGCATAAGGGAGGTTCTTAGTCACCTAAAGGTGATGAAATCACAAACATGTGGGTAAAGTGGTACAACCTCTGCAGAGTGTGTCTATAACTATCATGATAGCCGCGCTAGCGATCATTAGCAACCTGGACCCTCACATGATTAGTGTGAAACTTTGTATTTGGGATGGTTTGGTATTGGTTATGGTTATGGATATGGTTATGAATTAAATTGTGATAAATGGATATGGTTATTGATGAAAGTGAGAATCTGGGGTATGGACGAATAAGTAATGCTGTTTTTATATTATGATATTTATGTGGGCTATGATAAGAATTATTTCACATAGACATAGTAAGATGCTTTTTACCTGTTTTTAAATGTACCTTTTAGCAATTAGCCATTACTTATTATCAATTCCTTGTTTAAGCTACATGTCTTTATTTTCCAACACTTATTGAGTACGACATGTGCTCCCCCTTGTAATTCCCCCACGAAGCATTGTATGGGAGGAGGTGTAGAACACAATTGTTTTGGAATGAGACAGGAGAAACTAGAGTGTTTGGGTCTCATGTGATACAAGAGGCTGAAAAACAAGTTCAGGTAATTCGTGAAAATTTGAGGGCTACTCAATCAAGACAAAAGGGCTACGCGGATAATAGGCGGAGAAACTTAGCCTTTGAAGTGGGGGACTTCGTATACCTTAAAGTGTCACCTATGCATGGTCATAAGTGGTTTAATGTCAGAGGCAAGTTGGCACCTCGCTATATTGGACCATTCAAGATTTTGGCCAAATGTGGAGAAGTAGCATATAAATTGGAGATGCCAGCACATCTTTCTGATGTCCATTATGTGTTTCACGATTCACAGCTAAGAAGTGCTTAAGGGTATTAGAAGAACATGTGCCAATGGAAGAATTGGAATTGGAGGCAGATTTGACTTATGTCAAGCAATCGGTCAAAATCGTGGAAACCAAGGAGAGGGTCATGAGAAACAAGGTCATTCGATGGTGCAAAGTACAATGGAAGCATCATAGAGAATCGGAAGCAACTTGGGAACTAGAAGATGACCTCAAGAAGGAATTTCCATTCTACATCAAATCTCAAGGGCGAGATTCATTTTAAGGAGGGTAGGTGTGTCACACCCTCAATTTCATCCATCATGCATTACATACAATCTTATACATGCTTATTATGAAGTAACATGAAAAGAAACAAGCTTCAAATGAATTAGACGCAAAACAACACTTAAAAGTCTTTATAAGTACGGACTTCTCCGGTTTTTTGCCCAGACTGGTCCGATTTTCCCCTCTGATGCCCCTCGGGACTTGTCCATTTTCGTTGCGGACTTGTCCGATTAAGTCCCTGTTCCATTCCGTACTTTTCCGTGATCGAGTGTGGACTAGTGCGATTCTTGGTACGGTTTTCGAATAAGTTGTCAATTCCCCGGACTTGTCCAGATCTCCTACCGAACTTTTCTATTTTCGTCTTTGTCTAACATCGGACTAGTTCGCCCCCCCAGCGGACTTGTTCGATGTGCCTCACTTGGATTCAATCTTTTCCCCCAATACTTGTTTTTGGGTATTTACCTTAATTGGGCACAAGAACGTCATGCCTAACACCTGTGGAGCCCATGTGGAACCCCTACGTGACCTCCACCGCCTTGAACATGAAGTCCATCAAACCCTACATGTCCACCTCCATATAAGCAAACTAACACCCCAATTTTTCACCTTTTTTCCACAATTGAAAGAAACCCAAACCCTAGTTCGTGGGAGCCGTCATCATGAAAGGATCCAGAAGCAAGTAGGAGAGGTAGAACACGAAGGAGGATCAATCAAGCAAGATCTTCATCGACTTTTCATCTTCAACACCAATTCACCGTCAACTCTCCATCAACTCTTCATCACCAACCCCAGATCGCAAAGATTCAAGTGTTGCACTCAATTCTCGATCCTTGGAGTTCTACACGCGTGGTACACCTTCTACTTTCCCTTTTGCATGCAAACTCAACCCAATTATCGCACATCATGAAAACCCAAAATTCCAGTTTTGACTAGGGCGGACTAGTCGGGCCCTGGCACCAGACTTGTTCGGTATCTGAATCTTTTTCAGACTGAGTTAATTCCTTTTAACTCGAATCAATTCCAAACCAATCCAAACTCGTTAAAAAATATTAGAACCAGTTAGTAAACAATAATAGCAACTCATTAACAAGTTTTACCTCACAATTGCATTAATCATGCATAACATGGCATATTGAGTAATATATGAGCATTTATTGATCGTAGTGTCTATTTTGTATGTTCGTTGCGCGGAATAGAAGGTTTTGCTGTAGAGGGTGCTGTCAAGGACCTCCAACACCAGAATTTTGAAGCCTTTGACCCCAACCAAGCTCAAGAGCAAGGCAAGTGTCCTTGATTATATTGATCCTGTTTTTAAATGTTATGTTAGCAAAATTGCATGCTTGTGTCAAAATTATGGGAAACACAGGATAGGTGTTTACTAGTCTTGTTTGACCATCCTTGTCACTTGGGATATATTGTAGAGTCGGGAAGGACTTTTACCTTTTTGCTTTGGTTTAATTAAGTGGGATGGGAAAACTACCAAATGGCTTAATTGTTAATTAATGAAGTTATGAATGATTAGAATTGATGAATATGATTAACTGGTAAACATGGGACTTGGGAGATCTAAGCAAGCATGGACTGCGGAATGGGTTGGATGTTATAGTGGGTTTTGTTTGCTTTAGATCTAAGGACCGTTTTGTGGAGTGACCATCCAGGATTTACAGTGCCATCACAAGGCCAAGTATGGGTGCGGCGTAGCTGAATAATTAGGTGTACTGATGGTATTGTATGCACCATTTGACAGTGCGGGGAATGGGAGTCGAGAAGGGATACCCTGAGAATTGCAAGGCACATGAGGGGTCCCGTGGGTTGGAGAATGGAGATTCAAGCCATCTGGTGAAATCTTAGTGGGTCCATATATGCTAGTAGTCCCTTTGTAAAAGCTATTTTGTGATCTCTTGGCCACACACCAAAGGAAGTGTGAGATGGCATAAGGGAGGTTCTTAGTCAACGAAAGGTGATGAAATCACAAATATGTGGGTAAAGTGGTACAACATCTGCAGAGTGTGTTTAAAACTATCATGATAGTCGTGCTAGCGTTCATTAGCAACCTGGACCCTGACTTGATTAGTGGGAAACTTGGTATTTGAGATGGTTTGGTATTGGTTATGGTTATGGATATGGTTATTAATTTAATTGTGATAAATGGATATGGTTATTGATGAAAGTGAGAATCTGTAGTATGGATGAATAAGTAATTTTGGTTTTATATTATGATATTTTTGTGGACTATGATGGGAATTATTTCATATGGACATAGTAAAATACTTTTTACCTGTTTTTAAATGTACTTTTCAGCAATTAGCCATTACTTATTATCGATGCCTTGTTTAAGCTACATGTCATTATTTTCCCACACTTGCTGAGTACGACATGTGCTCACCCTTGCAATTCCCCCACCACAGTTTCAGGTGATGTTTGGGAGTATCTGAGGATAATGCGGAATACTAGGTTGTGTGCTGCCGTTGACTTGCCTGTGGAGGTACTAGGAGCCGCGCTATGCCTTTTACTTAGTTTGCTTAGTTTCCTAGTTGCTTAATTAAATTATTTCCACTGTACTAATTTCTAGAACTATTAATATTTGTCATTAGAGTTGTAATTGAAGATTACTTGAATATTGTAATAAAATTAGTTATTTGATAATGTGTGTTGTGGTAAATAACTATTTATCATTTGTTAATCACTTGTGTATGTGTGTTAAACATCCTGGGCACACATATGCATCACGCTTGGTCCATTTTTCAAAACCCGGTGTCACAAATTTGTATCAGAGCCACAGGTTGACCGTAGGATGTAGCCTAGATAGAATGGACACTTTAGAGCACATAGGAACACTCAGAAAACATTGTGGTTTGTTTGGCTTGCTGATTGCTATGTAGTGTTGCTTGTGTGCTTAGTAGAGGATTGTGGGATGCTTTAGCGCTTGCCACATCCATGTAGGCTATTATAGGTAGTTGCTTAGTTTCAAATCCCTTCATGCATATAGTTGGGTACATTTTCTTATTTCCTTTATCTCTTGCTCTTTCCTCAGATAGTGAGGACTCGCAACCAGAGGGATGCCAATGAGGATGAGGAGAACAATGGAGCACCTCAGAATAACAACAATGGACCTGTACCTGAGGTTGTCAACCTTCAACAGCTATTGGCTATGCAAAACCAGCTTATGCAGACCATGATGCAGACTTTAGGACAGCTGCAGGCCAATAATCAGAATCAGCCCCACATGCCTCCACCATCGCAACCCCCACCACCTCATAACGAGTTGGGAGAGTTTATGAGGACTAGGCCACCCACATTTGCTCAAGCCAATGATCCTATGGAATTCGATGATTGGATGAAATATGTGGAGAAGAAGCTCATGATTTCCAATGCAATGATAGGGAGACGGTTCTCTTTGCTTCCCATTAGCTAGTTGGAGCAGCTGCAGATTGGTGGGATTCGCTTTGCAACGACCATGAAAATCAAGAGAGGATCACTTGGGCTGAATTCAAGGAGAAGTTCTGCTCTCACTTCGTTCCTGAAGGTGTTATGATCTTGAAGAGGCAGGAATTTGAGAACTTAAGGCAAGGAAGGTCGAGTGTGAGTGAGTATCTCAATAAATTCACTCAAGTATCAAGGTGTGCGCTAGAAGATGTGAACCAGGACAGCCGCAAGCAATATTTGTTTATGAGAGGCTTAAATAATGAAATTCAACTCCAATTGCTCAACTACGACTATGACAATTTCCAGAAGCTTGTGGACAAGGCCATTGTGGTCGAAATCAAGGTTCGTGAGATGGAACAAGATAACTAGAGGAAGATGCCATACCAAGGGAAGCCGCAAGGGAGCAATGTTTGTCCTCGCTTTGCGCTGCCAAATGTGTCATACTACAACCCCTCTGTTCCTACTTATCGAGCTACTTATCCTCCACGCCCAAACCAGCAGCAGCAGCGCCCCACTATGCAAGGACCTCGCCAGCCTGCGCCTTATGCACCGTGCCCCAGCATGGTAAATAACCCTCAGGGTTAGTAGCGCCCGAGTTTCCCTGGTGCTTCGGGTGGCAAGACATGCTATGTTTGTGGAGAAGATGGTCACTTCGCAAGTCAGTGCCCCGAGAAGAGCTATGGACCAATGAACAATGCACCAAGGCAGAACCCACTATCGAATGGAGGAGTAACACAAGGCAACTGTGGAAAGCAGAATGTCACTCATGGCAATGTGAATCATGTCTCTACTGAGGATGCCCAACAAGAGGATGACGTCATGATTGGTATGTTCCTAGCCAACTCCAACCCTGCGACCGATTTATTTGACTCTGGAGCATCTCATTCATTCATATCATCAAGGTATGTAGCCAAGTATAATATGCCTGTAGCTCATTTGAAACACACTATGTTGGTAAAATCTCCTGGATGAGACATGAGGACAAATATAGTGTGTCCGAGAGTAAGTATCAAAATAAGGGGGGGGGGGGTGGTTGACTTTCTTGAGAATCTCATCGTCTTGGATTCCCAAGGAAGATACATAATACTTGGTATGGATCGGTTGAGCAAGTATAATGGAGTGATTCAATGTGCCGAGAGGATTGTGCAAATGACGAGTGTGCATGGCACCCGCGTTGAAGTTGAGACAGCCCAACCCACGACAGATAAAGCAACGCTGAGTCGTGTGGAAAGTGTGACACTGGAGAGCATTCCGGTTGTTCGTGAGTATCGATATGTATTTCTGGATGAGTTGTTAGGTATGCCACCCGATTGTGATATAGAGTTCATCATTGAATTAACACCTAGAACTGCACCTATACGATTGAAGAGCACGTGAAAAGCTACTAGAGGGGGGTGAATGGTAGATTTAAAACTTTTTCAGCGAAAGCAATGAAAACCCCTCAGCAGAAAAATGATTTGTTAAATAAATCGTGTGTGAGACTAATATAAACGTGTTTCACCGTCACAAAAGTGATATATATCAGAGAGAATCAAGTCACGAAGACGACACAACAAGAATCACTCAAATCCGTTGTAAGAAACTCAAGTTATGATCTAAAGATCGAACAAAGGTCAATCTGTTCTACCGAGTAAAAAACAGATCTGCAGTACTGCAAAGAAACTAGTGTAGATAAAAAAAACAAATCCAATAACCGTGAAATTTTTAAATATTATAGATAATCAAGTTATGAAGACAACCCAAAAAGAATAACGTCATTTGAATCTGTAAAACTTGAGTTACAATAAAACCACCAAAGAAAGGTAGTGCTGTGTAGAAAACTCGACGAGAAAAACTTGTCTGGAACAAGTCGGACGAACAAGGCAAAAAAGTTCCTTTAAACTACGATATTTATTCAATAGAACACAAGAGGAACAACCCCAAATTCGTCTCACATGAGCTCTGGCCTCCCTTGCTTATATAACCAGTTCTTAGGCCAACCCAAAGCTAACTAGGACTCTAATCCTACTCATTCACGAACCGAAACTTTCTATAACTGCTTAGGACACTTCTATATGCAGATAGAAGCAATATTAAGAATTCCAAACATATTAGGAACGTATCCCACATTCCTAAAACAACCCAAATTCGTGACCCACAAAAAATCCTATCATAACCAACTCAAAACATTCCATATATGAGTCAAAAACGACTCAGCCGCAGCATGAGTCCATAACCTAGTCGGTTAGACCTTTCCGACCAATTTTTTACTTCCACATATCTTCATCACGCTTCAGAAACATGTAGCCACGTCCATGCACTCCTTGCACATGTGCAAACATCTTCCAACGACGTCCACAATGCCTGCATATGCATTGTTCTTGATTCATACATGCTGCGCGACCTCCCGATCAACTCAACCATAATTCCTCCCGAACATGGTTGTTGAACCTCATCTTCTCCCTAAGACTAGTTCAGTGGATCCCGTCACCAGCCATATCTTGAACTCAAGCAACACCTGCACATGACTAAACAACCAATACTTTCGAGCACAAGTCCTCGACTTGACTCACGTTAGTTCTGAAACTACAACATCTTACGTGAGCACCTCACATAAGCATGTTGTAAACCATAGCAAAATGATATCAACCATAACCACCAAAACACACCTAAAACTTAGGAAATGAATACTAAGCAATCTTTCTCATAGTAAAAGCTGGAACGTTGGGATCAAACTCCCAATCTTGCCAAAGCTAACCAGAGCTTGAGCCGGAGCTTACCAAAGCTAGTACAACCTAGCGCCGGAGCTTACCAAAGCTAGTACGAACTAGCACCGGAGCTAACCAAAGCTAGTCAGACCTAGCCGGAGCTAACCAAAACAAGTCGGACCTATCATCGGACCTTGCTGGAGCTCAGACCTAGAGTCAGACCTTGATGATAAAGGTGTATTTGTAGTTTTCAAAACTTTTATCGCCATAGCCAATGTATCCAGCGCACATAGGTTTCACAATCTACCCATTGATGAATGCATTGGCAACACCACTTAAGATCCGAACATTGCCTTTTTCACATTAAAAGTTTTGAAAACAATTTCTCCCGTTTGTAAAATAGGAATAAAATGAGAAGAAAAACAAATTCTCTCCCTAAGAAGAATCATGCCAAAACAATTGTGAATATGTGCAATGTGTAATAACTTTCTCCCCCTTGCATACTTATCTTTAAAAATGTTAAAAGTTCACATATTCTCTGTCCCCCTCTGATAATGTATTCAGCAAGGTAGAAAAGAGAAATTTTAATTGTTATGAGCATATTATAACATATACATATAAAACTAAGCTCATCCAAGTCATACTATCAAGTAACTTACACTATCACATCAATGAGATACATAAAGTAGTGTAAGCCATGCAAGAGATCAAGTGTAATTTTCAATTTAAGCAAGTCATGATCTCACAAACTTAACTATTTGAAGACCTGAAAGCATGACATTTGTTGCTGCAATTTTATATTCCTTTAAGCACAATTTTTTATCATAGACATTTGCAAGAGATTATATGCCGCATCTGCCTTATTCTAACCAACCAAACCAAGCCTATGTCACTTGACAATCAGAAGCTTAAGGGCATGATTTTGGTCATACACAACTTCTTCCAAGTTCATATCTAAGTGCAATGATAAGCCATCTCAAAAGAAGAAGTGCGATGCATGCATGTTCTCTTGATCTTTTCTCAATTTATATTTGTTCATAAAAACTCAACAAGTGAGTTGATTACTTAATTAATTATTTATGATTAAAATCACTTGTGAGCATGCAACAAGTTCAAAACAGCAGGATAGTTCGACCATGACCAGATTTAGTGTAAGTAATTACTCCAATTACTAGACATGGCAAAAACTACAAAATGTACAACACGAGTAATGTAGTAAGAACTTTCAGCATGTAACAGAAATCACAAAGTTATATATGTATGAAATACTATGATAAGATCATTTTATTTTCAGATTCAAACATAGACTTCTCATGTTTCAAAACTCCCCCTCAATGTAAGCCATAAGGATGCATAACCCCTATTTCACTACGAATGAAACAAAAACGAGTGAAATCCAAAGGTTTTGTAAAAATGTCAGCCAATTGTTGTTCAATATCTACATGGTGAAGCACAATGTTTCCTTTTTCAACATTATCACGGAGAAAATGATAACTAATGTCAATGTGCTTAATTCTAGAATGTCGCATTGGGTTTTTAGCAATACAAATGGCACTAGTGTTATCACAAAATAGTGGAAAACTATCTAGATCAACCCCATAGTCCTTAAGTGTTTGAACAATCCAAAGAATTTGTGAGCAAGCACTAGCAGCAGCTACATATTCAGATTTAGCTCTGGATTGTGCAACTGAGTTTTATTTCGGAGAGGACCAAGCAACAAGTGAATTACCAAGAAAATGACAAGCACTAGAAGTACTTTTCCTATCAATCCTACAACCCCCAAAATCAGCATCCAAAAAAGCTTTCAAAGTAACGGTTGAGGAAGAAGGAAGAAAAATGCCAAATTCTTGAGTTCCATGTAAATACCTGAGAATCCTTTTGAAGGCTTGACGATGGAAGCACGTGGGGAGGCTTGAAAACGTGCACAAAGACATACGCTGAATTGTATGTCTGGTCTTGATGCCGTGAGGTACAAAAGTGATCTGATCATGCTTCTATATTATTTTTGATCCACGGGTTCACCATCTTCATCAAGTTCAGGTGTTGTTGCTGTTCCTATTGGTGTTCAAAGAGGCTTGCTTTTGTCCATGTTGAAGCGCCTTAGGAGGTCTTTTGTATACTTCATTTGATGCACAAAGGTACCCTCCTTGGTTTGCTTGATTTGCAGCCCCAAAAAGTACGTGAGTTCTCCCATCATACTCATCTCAAATTCTGAACTCATCATAGTTGAAAACTTGGACAAAAGATCATAAGAAGCACAACCAAAGATAATATCATCCACATACACTTGAACGAATAATGAGTCATTGCCATGCTTAAGCACAAAAAGAGTTTTATCAACCTTGCCCATGGTAAACCCCTTTTCATGTAAGAATGTTATTTAACCTATCGTACCATGCTCTAGAGGCTTTTTTGAGACCGTGCAAGGCTTTGGACAGTTTGTAAACATGATTAGGAAAATCTGGATTTTCAAAATCCGTTGGTTGTTTGACATAAACCTCCTCATCTATGTAGCCATTAAGAAAAGCACATTTAACATCCAATTGATAGAGCTTAAAACCTTTAGATGCAGCAAAAGCTAACAAAATTCTTATGGCTTCTAATCTAGCAATAGGAGCAAAAGTTTCATCAAAATACACACCTTCAACTTGTGTGAAACCGTGAGCAACCAACCTAGACTTATTCCTAACCACAACCCCATTCTCACTTTGTTTATTTTTAAACACCCATTTAGTTCCAATTAATGTGTGACCTTGAGGTGGAGGTAAAAGTTTCCAAACATTATTTCTTTCAAAATTTTATAACTCTTCTTGCATGGCAATAATCCAAGAATCATTAGTGAGTGCGTGTGATATATCTTTGGATTCAAATGAAGCAACAAAAGAGGAATGAGCATGAGAGTTTGGATCGCAAAACCTGGAGTGTGTGACTCGTTCGTGCAAGGTTCCAATAATTTGTTGTGGGTGATGACTTTTGAGAACACGGAGGGGTGTGGACACTTCACAAGCTTCTTCTTCTTCATATTCATCACAAATCGATGAGCTTGTGACTTGAGGAGGATCTGGACCAACAATGGTGGTCGTCGGTGCTGGCTGTGAATCAAAATTAGGAGCTGGAACAATGTCATTAGCTGCTGAGTTTTTGGGTAGCAGCACCACTTCTTCCTCATCTTCAATGAAAATGCTCTCCCCTTGCAGATATGGATCCATACCTGCAATGTTTGAGCTAGTACCTGCGCTAGCTTCATCAAAAGACACCTCACAAGTCTCCACAATTTTGTTAGTGTCAAGTAAAAGCACACGGTAGCATCTAGTATGAGATGGATAACCAAGAAACATGCCATCAATGGATCTAGGTTCAAATTTATCAAGATTACCACATTTCTTAACAAAGCATTTGCAATCAAAGAATCGAAAATGTGTAACACTAGGCCTATGTCCAAACCGAAGCTCATATGGTGTTTTACCTAGCTTAGCGCGCAAGAAAACACGATTTGAGACATAATAGGCGGTTGCAATCGCATCAGCCCAAAATTTCCTAGGAGTTTGATATTCATCAAGCATAGTCCTAGCCATCTCAACTAAGGTTCTGTTCTTTCTTTCTACAACACTGTTTTGTGGAGGCACATATGATGAATAAAATTGATGATCTATTCTATTTTCAGCACAAAAGTGATCAAAAGATTGATTTTTAAGTTCGGTTTCGTTATCAGTTCTAATTGCTTTTAAAGACCCTAGTTGATCAATTGATAATCTAAGAAATAAAGTTCTAAAGTGACTAAAAGCTTCATTCTTAGATGCCATAAAGTAAACCCAAGAGTATCTAGAATAATCATCAACAATAACAAGAACATACCATTTACCTCTGAAGGATTGAACACGTGAAGGTCCTACGGTGTCAAGGTGCAAAAGTCGACACAATCCAGTTGTCATGATCATTGTGAGAGAAGTATGAGAACATGCAACCATCTTAGCATGTCTACAAGAAGAGCACACAATTTCTTTGTCCCATTTAAGCTTAGGCCGCCCACGTATGCGATCAAGAGCACTAACACGCGTTAGATGATCAAAGTCTACGTGACCAAGTCTACGATGCCAAAAATATAAGTCCTTTGAATCATTAGCATCTAGACACCTATGCTTAGATGAAGACATATCAAAATTAGCTTTAATAACTCTTCCAAACCGAGACATGTTATAAGCTCACTATTTGAACCTACAACTTTGCAACAGTTTTTATTGAAAATAATTTCCAGATTTTTATATAGCAATTGTGAAAGAGAAAGCAAGTTGTATTTCAAAGTTTTGACAAGTGCCACATCCTTCAAAGTGTGGTGATCATTTGCTCTAACCGAACCCTTAGCAATTATAGGAGTTGAAGAATTATCGGCAAAAGTAACATTCTCTACACGTGACACAAAAGAGAGGGAGGAGAACCATTCTTTGTTACCGGTCATGTGGCGTGAGCATCCTGAATCCACAATCCAAATGTTCTCCTCCTCAAGCGTGTAACCTACATAGAAGCACAATACATCGATGACTCAATACTGGGGTTAGTCAAAAGGCATTTAGGAATCCAGTACTGAGTCACACGATATCCAGCAGGAATAACACGCAAAAGCTGAGACAAAACAGCAGGTTTATGAGCCAAAGTTTGAGGATTTTTGTACCCAACTACTGACTTATGAGGTGTTACATGTGTAGCACGAAAAACAGTAGGTTTGGTAGCAAACTTTGCATGTTTTTGACTCATTACAGCAGGTTGCATGTTCCTATCATTCGGTTTAGCATGAGCAGCAAATTTGGCATGTAAGTTATGAGATCTAGCAATCGTTCTTTCCTTTTTTCTGTTGTTTAGCTAGTCTATAACAAAAATCTATGACATGATCATCTCTACCACAGTAGGTACAATGAATTTTAACTTTGTGTTAATGTCTAGAGTAGCAAGCAACATTTTTATTAGAAACCGAATGAGACGACACTCCTGCAGATTTGAAAACTACTTTTTTTGTTTAGGAGCTGTTTGAATCAAACCACTTCCTAATGACTTTACAATTTTAGCGTAGAATCAAAACATAAACCAGTTTTATCATTGCAGGACGTGGAAGAATTCAGCAGCAAGTTTAGGTTCTTATTCCCATTACAAAACCGGTCTAATGCCCTATGTATGTAATCAAGTTTATTGGACAGATCAAGGCAATTTTCACATGAAGTTTTTCCTTTTAATTTGCAATTGGAACAATATTTAACTTCATGAGAACATAAAGCATTTTTCAACATAGAAATTTCATTCATAGCATCTTGTAGTTTCTTATCAAGATCATCACAAGTAGAACAATGCAAATCAATTGTAGAACAGCTAGCATCTTTCAAGTTTTTACCATTAAGTGCAGGAAGCTCTCTGTTCTTTTCAATTTCTAACTCAAGATTATCAATTGTGGAGGGTTGCACACTTCTTAATGAGGACACTTGTTCATATATTAAATCACATGAGAAATAAGAATCGTCACTAGGAATCAAGAATTTCAAACGATTAATTTCAGATTCTAGTGACTCAATTTTAACAGTATTGTCCCTAAGCTTTTTGTCCGCTTTCTTAACTATAACAGTGGCATGAGAAATAGCATCACACATTTCTTCGCAAGTAGGACATACCTCTTCATTGTCGTTGTTGTGTTCAACCTCTTCCATACTTGATCTGGACTTGCCCGCCATGAAGCACAAGTTTGCCAAATCATCTTCATCTTCATCACTTCCAATGTCCACATCGCTTGAGCCATGTTCTTGAAGTGCGGAAATAAAACTGCTCACCAGTTGACGTCCTGTAAAACCCTTCTTCTTCTTTGTATCTTTTGAAGAGGAGTGTTTCGTCCTTGTTTGCTTTTCATCCCGGGAAGTAGGACCTGAAAGGTTAGGACAATCTGAACAAAAATGTCCTGTCTTACCACATTCGAAACATCGTTGAGGACCAGAGCTTCCTCTCCTTCTAGTTCTCAAATTTTTGCAATGCTTTCGAGAACCTAGTAGAGAGAAGTACTAGCTCCTCCTCTGGAAACTCCTCAATCTGTTCAAGGGTTAGAGAGGACAACAAACCAAGTTTACCACAAGATGAAGATTGGCTGGAGCTAGGCATCTCACGTGGAGAAACAAATGCAAGATACTTGTTGGGGTTCTTACGTGAGACTATGTCAATTTCATGAGTTTTCAATTTAGAACAAAGAACATCTAATGTAAGTGTACTCATGATAGTAGATTCATGAATGGATGTGACTTTCATCTCCCAAATAGACATGTCTAATGCACTTAGTAATTGCCTAGCATTTTCAACATATGAAAAATTAACATTGGCGCTACGCAAGTTGCTGAGAATTTTATTAAAGCGAGCAAAGAGGTCATCAATGGACTCACCGGGTTGCATCTCAAAATGATGTATTCCTTTTTGAACATATATTGTTTTACCTCCTTTATCGTGTTAGATCCTTCATGGTAGTCGCAAAGTGCTTTCCACACATCGTATGCAGATCATAGGTGTGCAACACGGTCGAAGTCGCTTTGAGTTAATCCTTGTGTGATCAAGTTCCGAGCCTTGTTGTTGTTGTTGACATCTCTCAGATTTGTAGCTCAAACTTGATCGTTTGACAGCACTTCGTAAGGCTTGTACAACTTCTCCAATATTGCGAAGGTTCGAGCCTGCATGAAGGCTTCCATACGTGCCTTCCAAACCTGAAAATCAATACCACTAAAGACACAAGGTTTTGTGGAGTGTTTCTCCATGATGAGTAGTCAAAACATGTGCAAATCACAAAGATTAGAGCATCGTGGCTCTAATACCAATTGTAGGATCGAAGAGCACGTGTAGAGCTACCAGAGTGGGGGTGAATTGTAGATTTAGAACTTTTTGCAGCAGAAGCAATGAAAACCCCTCGGCAGAAAAATGATCTGTTAAAAAAATCATGTGTGAGACTTATCTAAACATGTTTCACCATGAAAAAAGTGATAGATATCAGAGAGAATCAAGTCACAAATACGACACGACAAGAATCACTCAAATCCATCGAGAGAAACTCAAGTTACGATCTAAAGATTGAACAAAGCTCAATCTGTTCTACCGAGTACAAAACAGATGTGCAATACTGCAAAGAAACTCGTGTAGATCAAAAACCACAAATCCAATGACCGTGAAATTTTGACATATGACAGATAATCAAGTTTTGAAGACAACCAAAAAATAATCACATCAATTGGATATGTAAAACTCGAGTTATGATAAAACCACCAAAGAAAGGTAGTGCTGTGCAGAAAACTCGACAAGAAAAACTTGTCTGGAAGAAGTCGGACGAACAAGGCACAAAAGTTCATTTAAACTACGATCTTTATTCAATAGAACACAAGAGTAACAGCCCCAAAGTTGTCTCACACGAGCTCTGGCATCCCTTGCTTATATAACCAGCCCTTAGGCCAACCCAAAACTAACTAGGACTCTAATCCTACTCAATTCACGAATCAAAACATTCCATAAATCCTTAGGACTCTTCTATACGCAAATAGAAGCAATCTTAAGACTTCCAAACACATTAGAAGTGTATACCGCATTCCTGAAACAACCCAAATTCGTGACCCACACGAAATCCTATCATAACTAACTCAAAACTTTCCATATTTGAGTCAAACACGACTCAGCCGCAGCCTGAGTCCATAACCTAGTCGGTTGGACCTTTCTAACCAATTTTTTATGTCCACATATTTTCATCACACCTCAGAACCATGTAGACACGTCCATGCACTCCTTGCACACGTGCAAACATCTTCCAACGACGTCCACAATACCTTAATATGCATTGTTCTTGATTCATACATGCTGCGCAACCTCCCGATGAACTCAACCACAATTCCTCCCGAACTTGGTTGTTGAACCTCATCTTCTCCTAAGACTAGTTCAATGGATCCCATCATTAGCCATGTCTTGAACTCAAGCAACACCTGTGCATGAAAAAACAACCAATACTTCCAAGCACAAGTCCTCGACTTGACTCACGTTAGTTCTGAAACTACAACATCTTACGTGAGCACCTCATATAAGCATGTTGTAAACCATAGCAAAATGATATCAACCGTAACCACCAAAACACACCAAAAACTGAGCAAATGAATACTAAGCTATCTTTCCAACAAAGAAAAGCAAGTTCTAAACATTTCATAGTAAGAGCAGGAACATTGCGATCAAGCTCCGAATCTTGCCAAAGCTAACTGGAGCTTGAGCCGGAGCTTACCAAAGCTAGTACAACCTTGCGCCGGAGCTTACCAAAGCTAGTACAACCTAGCGCTGGAGCTTACCAAAGCTAGTACAACCTAGCGCTGGAGCTAACCAAAGCTAGTCGGACCTAGCCGGAGCTAACCAAAACAAGCCAGACCTGTTGTCTGACCTTGCTGGAGCTCGGACCTAGAGTCAGACCTTGATGATAAAGGTGTTTTAGTAGTATTCAAAACTTTTATCGCCATAGCCAATGTATTCGGCACACATAGGTCTCACAAGGATGCCTCCTAAGGAATTAGAGGAGCTCAAGAAGCAAATTCAAGAGCAGCTAGAGAAGGTTTCATCCGACCAAGCTCTTCACCTTGGGGAGCCCCAGTGCTTTTCGTGGATAATAAGGATGGATTCCAAAGGATGTGTGTGGATTACCGAGCTCTTAATGAGGTGACGATCAAGAACAAGTATACATTGCCCCGTATAGAGGATTTGTTCGACCAGATGAAGGGTGCATGTGTATTCTCCAAGATCGATTTGAGGTCAGGCTACATCCAAATGAAGATTTGACCGTCGAACATCCCTAAAACACCTTTTCGGACACGGTATGGATCGTATGAGTACACGTTATGTCCTTTGGATTGACGAATGCGCCTACATACTTTATGTACCTCATGAATAAGGTCTTCATGGAATACCTGGATAAGTTCTTGGTGGTGTTCAAATATGACATCATGATCTACTTGAAGAGTGAAGAGGAGCATGAAGAGCATTTGAGGCTCACATTGCAGAAAGTGAGGGAACATCAGTTATATGCCAAATTCAGCAAGTGCCAGTTTTGGTTAAGGGAAGTGTCATTTTTAGGTCATATCATCTTGGGAGTAGTATCGACTGACCAAGGAAAAGTGAGGGATGTGCTAAAATGGGAGCCACCGCAAAATGTGAAGGAAATCTAGAGTTCTCTTGGAATAGCTAGATATTACCGTCGATTCATCAAGGACTTTTCTAAGGTAGCCAAGCCCATGACCGAGTTGTTAATGAAGGAAAAAGCATTCCAATGGACTCCAACTTGTCAAGACAGCTTTGAGGAGCTAAAGAAGAGGTTAACCACCGCACCAGTCTTAGTTTTGCCGGATGTGAGCAAAAGCTTTGATATCTATTGTGATGCATCAAGACAGAGACTTGGATGTGTGCCCATGCAAGAAGGTCAAGTGGTAGCCTATGCACCGGAGCAATTGAAGAAACAGGAGAAGAACTATCCTACACATGATCTCGAACTTGCAGTCGTAGTGCATGCCTTGAAGATTTGGAGACATTACATTCTTGGCAATAGGTTTGAGATTTAGACGGATCACAAGAGTCTCAAGTACAAATTCACTCAAACGGATCTGAATTTTAGGCAACAAGATAGGTGGAGCTCATCAAGGATTATGATGTGGCATTCAACTATCACTCGGGGAAAGCCAATGTCGTGGCCAATGCTTTCAGTGAAAAAGGAGTAAGCCACCAACTCACGGTTCGGGAGTTTCCATCTGATCTATGCAAGGAGTTTGAACAGTTAAATATTGGATTGTGAATGAGATGGGGATAATGGAGTTAAATCTGACCTTGGAGTAAGAAATCCGAGAAGGTCAAACCAAGGATGAGGGAATCAAGGAAATCAAAGAAAGAACCCAAGAAGGGAGAGAATTCAGATTTGATGAGGATGACCAAGGTACTCTATGGCTTGGGAAGAGGATTGTTGTGCCTAATGTGAAGCGCCTCCGTGAAACAATATTAAAGGAGGAACATGATTCACCTTACTCAATTCATCCCGGGTGTATAAAGATGTACAAAGACTTGAAGTCATGCTATTGATGGGCCAGCATGAAAAGGACATAGCAGAGTATGTAGCTTTGTGTGATGTGTGCCAATGGGTCAAAGCCGAACACCAAAGGCCACCGGGATTATTGCAGCCATTGAAGATTCTGGAGTGGAAGTGGGAAGAAATTGGTATGGACTTCATAGTTGGATTACCGCGAACCCAGTCTGGTTATGACTCACTATGGGTTATTATGGATTGGTTGACGAAATCAGCTCATTTCATTCCTTTCAAGACTACTTATGGTGGAGCAAAGTTGGTAGAATTGTATATGGGAAGAATAGTGTGCTTACACGGAGTACCCCAATATAATAGTGTCCAATAGAGGTTCTCAATTTACCTCAAGGTTTTGGCAAAAGGTGCAAGAGTCGATGGGAACTCAATTGAATTTCAGTTCTGCATATCATCCTCAAACGGATGGACAAACCGAGAGAACAAATAAGATTTTTGAGGACATGCTAAGGGCTTGTGCATTGAAGTATGGAGGAAATTGGGACAAAAGTCTGCCATATGTTTAGTTCTCCTACAATAACAGTTATCAAGCAAGTTTGAAAATGTCACCATACGAAGCGTTGTATGGGAGGAGGTGTAGAACACCATTGTTTTGGAATGAGACTAGAAAAACTCAAGTGTTTGGGATTGATGTGATACAATAGGCCGAAAAGCAAGTTCAGGTAATCCGTGAAAATTTGCTCAATCAAGACAAAAGGGCTATGCGAATAATAGGCAGAGAAACTTAGCCTTTGAAGTGGGGGACTTCCTATACCTTAAAGTGTCACCTATGCATGGTCATAAGCGTTTTAATGTTAGAGGCAAGTTGACACCTCGCTATATTGTACCATTTAAGATTTTGTCCAAACGTGGAGAAGTAGCATATAAACTGGAGATGCCAGCACATCTTTCTGTGTCCATGATGTGTTTCATGTTTTGCAGCTCAAGAAGTGCTTAAGGGTACTAGAAGAACAAGTGCCAATGGAAGAACTGGAATTGGAGGCAGATTTGACTTATGCCGAGCAACCGGTCAAAACTTTGGAAACCAAGGAGAGGGTCACGATAAACAAGGTCATTCAATGGTGCAAAGTACAATGGAAGCATCATAGAGAATCGGAAGAAACTTGGGAACTAGAAGATGACCTCAAGAAGGACTTTCCCTATCTCTTTCATTCTACATCGAATCTCAAGGGCGAGATTCATCTTAAGGGATGTAGGTGTGTAACACCCTCATTTTCATCCATCATTCATTGCATACAATCTTATACATGCTTAGTATGAAGTAACATGAAAAGAAACAAGCTTAAAATGAATTAGACACAAAACAACACTTAAAAGTCTGTATAAGTACGGACTTGTCCAGTTTGTAGCCCGGACTAGTCCGGTTTTCCCCTCTGATGCCCCTCCAGACTCGTCCATTTTTGCTGCGGACTAGTCCGATTAAGTCCCTGTTCCATTTTGTACTTTTCCATGATTGAGTGTGGACTAGTCCGATTCTTAGTACGGTTTTCCAATAAGTTGTCAAATCCACGGACTTGTCCGGACCTCCTACCGGACTTGTCCATTTTCGTCTTTGTCTAACATCGGACTAGACCGGCCCCCTAGCGGACTTGTCCGGTGTGCCTGACTTGGATTCAATCTTTTCCCCAACGACTTGTTTTTGGGTATTTACCTTAATTAGGCCCAAGAACGTCGTGCCCAACCCCTGTGGAGCCCATGTGGAACCCCTACGCGACCTCCACCGCCTTGAACATGAAATCCATCAAACCCTACCTGTCCACCTCTATATAAGCAACCTAACACCCCAATTTTTCACCTGTTTTACACAATTGAAAGAAACCCAAACCCTATTTCGTGGGAGCCGTCGTCAAGAAAGGATCCAGAAGCAAGGAGGAGAGGTAGAACACGAAGGAGGATCAATCAAGCAAGATATTCATCGACTTTTTGTCTTCAACACCAATTCATCCTCAACTCTCCATCAACTCTATATCACCAACCCTAAATCGTCAAGATTCAAGTGTCGCACTCAATTCTCGATCCTTGGAGTTCTACACACGTGGTACTCAACCCCAATTCTTGCAGATCATGAAAACCCTAAATTCCAATTTTGATTAGGGCGGACTAGTCCAGCCCTAGCACCAGACTTGTCCGGTATTTGAATCTGTTTTAGACTAAATTAATTCCAATTTGACTCAAATCAATTCAAACCAGTCCAAACTCATTAAAAACTATTAGAACCAGTTAGCAAATATTAATAGCAACTCATTAACAAGTTTTACCTCACAATTGCATTCATATTGAGTAATATATGAACATTTATTGATTGTAATATCTATTTTGTATGTTCGTTGTGCAGAATAGAAGGTTTTGCTCTAGAGGGTGCTATTAAGGACCTCCAACACCATAATTTTGAAGCCTTTGACCCCAACCAAGCTCAAGAGCAAGGCAAGTGTCCTTGATCATATTGATCCTGTTTTTAAATGTTTTGTTTGCAAAATTGCATGCTTGTGTCAAAATTATGGAAACCCAAGATAGGTGTTTACTAGTCTTGTTTGACCATCCTTGTCGCATGGGATATATTGTAGAGTCGGGAAGGACTTTTACCTTTTTGCTTCGCTATAATTAAGTGGGATGGGAAAACTACCAAATGGCTTAATTGTGAATTAATTAAGTTATGAATGATTAGAATTTATGAATATGGTTAACTGGTAAATATGGGACTTGGGAGATCTAAGCAAGCATGGACTGCGGAATGGGTTGGATGTTATAGTGGGTTTCATTTGCTTTAGATCTAGGGAGCATTTCATGGAGCGACCATCCAGGATTTACAGTGCACCCACAAGGCCAAGTATGGGTGCAGCGTAGTAATTAGGTGTGCTGCTGGTATTGTATGCACCATTGGACGGTGCACGGAATGGGAGTCGAGAAGGGCTACCCTGAGAATCGCAAGGCACATGAGGGGTCCTGTGGGTTGGAGAATGGAGATTCAAGCTTGCTGGTGAAACTTTAGTGGGTCCATATATGCTAGTAGTCCCTTTGTAAAAGCTATTTTGTGATCTATTGGCCACACACAAAAGGAAGTGTTAGATGGCATAAGGGAGGTTATTAGTCAATGGAAGGTGATGAAATCACAAACATGTGGGAAAAGTGGTACAACCTCTGCAGAGTGTGTCTAAAACAATCATGATAGCCATGCTAGCGGTCATTAGCAACTTGGACCCTCACATGATTAGTGGGAAACATAGTATTTGGGATGGTTTGGTATTAGTTATGGTTATGGATATGGCTATGAATTGAATTGTGATAAATGGATATGGTTATTGATGAAAGTGAGAATCCGGTGTATGGATGAATAAGTAATGTTAGTTTTATATTATGATATTTATGTGGGATATGATGGGAATTATTTCACATGGACATAGTAAAATACTTTTTACCTGTTTTTAAATGTACTTTTCAGCAGTTAGCCATTACTTATTATCAATGCCTTGTTTAAGCTACATGTCATTATTTTCCCACACTTGCTGAGTACGACATGTGCTCACCCTTGCAATTCCCTCACCAACAGTTTCAGGTGATGTTTGGGAATATCTGAGGATAATGCGGAATACTAGGTTGTGTACTGCCTTCGACTTGCCTGTGGAGTTGCTTGGAGCCAGGCTATCCCTTTTGCTTGGTTTGCACAGTTTGCTAAGTTGCTTAATCAAATTATTTCTGATGCATTAATTTCCAGAACTATTAATATTGGTCATTAGAGTTGTAATTTGAGGATTACTTGAATTCTTGTCCCGTGTGCTTCCTTATTTTTGCATCATCATTACTTAGGGCATTAAGTTGATAGATATTGTAACTTGAATTACAATTACTTTCCACGTGTAACTTTGCAATATTGATAGTCAATTCAAGTGATCTCAATAGTTGTTCAATTTCCGCTACTATAACATATAATTCCTGAATCAACACTTAAATAAGTCGCTACACATTACCTCACCGGACTAGTCCGCACCTCCAACCGGACAAATCGGGTCACTCAAGTATTTTACATTTTGATTAAGTGTGCATGAAATTTTCAAATCCTATTCATCCCCCCTCTAGGCCACATTCATCCATGCAATAAACTCAAAGCTTGGTGGGTTGTACAATAAGGTGAATCCTCATGAGCAGTTATACGATCCAGGAGATGATGATTACCATGAGGAAGCTAAGGTTGTGAGGTCTACCAAGAGGAAGAGTTGCGAGACCCGTTCTCAATCGAGCCTAGTGTACGACTCGATAACTTAGTTGGAGATGCTCAAGATATCACTACAGGAAATGATGACTAGCACGTTGGAATCCTAAAGCCGTCGGGGCCATCGACTTTAAAGAGCATAAGAAAGTCGGTTTTCAGGAACCAACGACTGTATGGTAGCACGGTTGGCGAGCTACAAAAAGGCCGACGTAGATATTAAATTCATCAGGTTCGGATACCGGTTGACACATTTACTTGTAACTGTTGGCCACAAAACTGATGCTCTAACTTAGAGCCGTCAGCTAGTGGCAGAGGCCGATGTTTAAAATTAAGCCGTGGGCACGCTACGAGGCTGACGGTCGTATCTGTGGGCCCAAAAGTGTATTAAATAGCATCTCGGGCGCGCCCGTGGTCGATCGACCAATACAAACCCTAACATATAGCTCGCACGCTCAGCTTGACGCACGCTGCCGCCTCCGGCCTAGGGCCCTCGCGCTGCCATCTCTCGGTGTCGCGCCTCCACACGAACCGACTTCGCCGTCTCCATATATTCCAGTGCATTTCCGTTCAACCTCTCCACCAAGAACTGCTCGCCCCTCCACAATGCCTCACTGTTCCCATATAGGTGGTGCAAGCCGCTTCTCCTGTCGCTTATCGATGATCCATACTGCCAAAGAAGGGCCTTATTGCCAAAGAAATAGAGGCCTTCAGACAAGTCTCTGTAAGATTCGTCAGCTTCTTGTCCCCCCCCCCCCATGACTAATAGCCTCAATGACACCCTCTACTCTTTATTCTTTATTGCTGTCGTAGGATCCGCTACCGAGTGCCATAGCTACTACAACGCCTCCTCATAGCATCAAGGTAAGTAACATAGTTCTCCCGTCTTGTCAGTTGAAATGTTAATTTCACCAACAAACTCAAAGGGACCCCTTGTCTTTGTTTAACTTTTAATAGTATTTAAATATGTGTGACTTGTTAGTTTGGATTTTGCTGGTCAAAGAATGATGACGTCTAATGTTACTTGCAAATGATTTTATTGGTGCTATCTCTAAAACTATAAACAACGCAATTGACGTCTATACTTTGCTTTATCATTTTTTTTGCTAACTAGAGACTGCTTTCTGAATGTTAATAGATCAAGTAGGTGGTGGTAGCATAATTGATTGATTCTTTTGTTTCTAGACTCTTATTAGGAAAACACAATTATTCTTGTGCTGGTTCTATTAGATTTTATGTCTTGACATATATCGATTTACGACACGCATTAAATGCGTTAGTGCCATAAAAGATGATTCTAGTTGTAACTTATGTGTTAAGACGAGCTCGGAGGCGTAAGGCAACAATGAGGACACCCAATTACCCACGTGTGGATGGTAGACCCAGACATGGAACTTTCAACTCTGACCAACTTTCCCCCTCTCTCGTTCTTTCCCCTCTCGTAATGATTGAATAATAAAAATGAGCAATGTAACCTATAGAATTTGATTGCCCGTATCGAATTGGCACGTTTCACACGCGATAGGCATGTGAGGTGTGCATATTCAAAATTGTCCCTTTTTGGACAGCCTGAGGGTGACAGAGGACGTGCTTTTGACGAGCTAGGTACGAGATTTGAATCCGTACATGATTCAACGGCATAACCCTAATGTTCTCTGCTGCACCATTTTTGGGCATGCAGTGGAGAACATCGGGGTTATGCTGCCGAAATTTCATCCGAATTCGGATGCTGTGTCTCGTCATAAGAACGTTTACTCGGTCACTCTTGGGTGGGTTTAGGACCTATCTGCGTAGTTGTAGCGGAAATCACATTACATAAATATAAACTAATATTGTTTTATCTGCTTTGAAAGGATAAGTTGAAAAATGTGTGACGATCATAAGGCGATGTATGATGGTTGGAGTTCAACTGGTGCGCACACTATGGCATGGGCTCGTATTGCAGATGTTTTTATTAAGAAAGCCTTTGCTAGTGGTGCTTGCGTTGCGAAGTGTCAGTGTAGCAAGTGTCGGAATCGTCGACGTTTGTATAAGTTTGAAATGGAGGTGCACCTTTGCAAGCACGGCTTAATGCCCGACTACTTAGTGTGGCACGAGAATGGGGAGATGGATCATGCCAGTGAGTCAGACAAGAATGAGGATCAAGATCAGATGGATGAGATAAAAGCAGACGTTGCTAGAGAGTACAAAGAGTGGTCACTGCAAGAGGAGGTGAAACATTTTTATAGCCTTCTTGCCGCCTCAGATGAACAAGTGTATGAGGGGACCAATGTGACCGTTCTGCAGGCGGTGACACAACTTATGGCGATGAAGTCCAAGTATAATTTCACAAACAATCGCTACAATGGTATCTTGAAATTTATTAGTGATCTCCTTCCATCGAATCATAAGATGCCGAAAGACATATACCAATCTCTGAAGATTTTGGCCGGTTTGGGCATGAATTATGAGAAGATTGATGCATGCGAGAATTATTGCATGCTATTTTGGAAGGAATATAAGAACTATACTCATTTTATACATTGGAAGATACAAAAGCCTTCGATGTACTTAGGGAAAATCAACACAATGATGAAGAAGTACGTAACCTCAAGGCACTATTAAGGAAGAAACTTCTGAGTCAAAAATGAAAAGTGGACGAGAAGACGATGAGGAGTGGTCATCACGACGACTCCCGATATCCTTACAATTACAATCGTCTCAATTCAAATAATCATTATCCTTCCATTCCCATGGGAAAACCTCCGCAATTCGACAGAAACGATTATACCATGTTGAAATACAATATGAAAGTGCACCTAATCTCATTGAACCCAAGTCTTTGGCATATTGTGTGTACAAGTGTAGACATCCCGTGTACAGATGATGAACTCACTCTAGAACAAGAACAAGAAATTCACCACAACGCACAAGTTGTTGCAGTGATCACTTCATCTCTAAGCCGAGAAAAGTTCACCAAGATTGATGTACTAGAAAATGCGAAGGAAATCTGCGATACACATAAGACTTTACATGAAGGAAATCGGTCAGTCTGAGAAGCTAAAATTGAAATGCTTGATGGAGAATGGGGGAAATTTGCCATTGAAGAGGGTGAATCACCTCAATACATGTACAACCAGATGAAGGCACTTATCAACAAGATTCGCGCCTATGGAAGAAAGAAGTGGACTGAGCATGAGATGGTCAAAAGAATGATTAGAGCATTTATGCCAAGACATGTCACCTTGTGCTCTATGAACTGAGAAAGTCCAGTGTCCCACAAAATGACTCTGGATGAACTATTGGACAAGATTATCAACCAGGAGATGATGGAGAAGGAGGCCCAATACGTCAAAGACCTATCTAAGCTCACTTCCTCCAAGAAGAAGGGACATTTCTCTCAAAGAAACTTGCAAGCCTAAAGGAAAGGAAACTCGTGAAGCACAAGATGATGAAGACACAAGTGATGTAAGCACCGATTTGGATGAAGAGGAAATGGCACTCTTCATCAAGAAATTCATGTGCATGATGAGGAGAAGAAAGGGCAACAACTCAAGTGAAGGGAAGAGCAAAGAGAAAGGAAAATCAAAGACTCGACGTACCTGCTACAACTGTGGCGAGTACGGTCACTTCATGGTTGACTGCACTTATGAAGAAAATAAAAGCAAGAAGGAAGTGAAGCCTCAAGAAAAGAAGATCTTCAGGAAAAGAAGGCAAGCTCACCAAGCGCACATTGGCAAGGAGTGAGACTCAAACGATGAGTCCTCTTCCGATAAAGAAGAGGAGATGGCCAACATTGCCTTCAAGAAGCCTACCAAGAAGTCTACGCTCTTCTCGAACATGGGAGGATGGGGACTCATAATCAAAACGGAAGGCTAGAAAAAGGTTTGATTTACACCTCCCTCGCTAAATTCCTTTATTCATGATTTTGACGGCTCTAGTGAAAATGAGGAGATGTTAGGGGATTAAGTAAAACTACATTAAAGAAAATGAAAATGTTGTTAGATGAAATTTTCAAGAAGGTGGAGCTTGTCAATCGACAAGAAGATATGCTCATTCGTGAAAGGAAGAGATATCAAGAGGTTGAGAAACTCCTTTAGCTTGACTAGGAAAAGAGCATGTCACTTGAGCATGAGCTAGCATTGAGTAAGGAAACTTACTCAAAAGTAGAAGACTCACACATTGCAATCAAGGATGATCTTGCTAATTTGTCAAAAGATAACAAATTCCTTGAAGTGCAAGTTGAGTCACTCAAGCAAAGTGACTCCTCCTCCAAGAGCTCACCTTCCAAAGATATAAATTCGACAACAACTACAACTTGCACATGCTCTAGTAAGAAAAATGTTTTTAAAGATGATTCTTCTATTTCTCATGCTAAACATCCATCCCAAAGTGGATCTTTGATAAGGAAAAGATCAAATATGCACATAGTGCATATATGGTCACAAGACTTCCTTACGTCAAAGATGGTCTTGGGTTTACTAGAAATCAACACATGTCCACTATGTTCAAGTTAAGAAACAAATTACTTTTGTCAAGGAAACATCACATGAATCTAAATTGCCAATACTATTATGTACTTTTGATGCTTCCTATGTACTCATGAAAGACAAATTTGGACATGTTTTTGCTAAATATGCAGGGCCACGCCACGAGAAGTCAAAAACGTGTGTGTGGGTGCCCATGACACTTGTGACTAACCTGCGAGAACCCAAGCGAGCTTGGGTACCAAAAACCAAGAAATAATTTTGTTTTGCAGGCCTACTCATCCGGTCGATCAAAATTGGTGCTGGACAGTGGATGCACTAATCATATGATCGGAGGGAGGAGTATGTTTGTGGAGTATGAGCGCAACGCGAATTCAAGTGAAGGGATATACTTTGGAGACAACAGCCAAGGAAAGGTCCTTGGTAGCGGTAAAATTGAAATCTCTTTTCAACATACTCTCTAAAATGTTTTACATGTAGATTCTCTAGATTATAACCTTTTGTCCATATCTCAGTTGTGCAACAAAGGTTATAACTGTTTATTCACAGATGAGGGGGTGACTATTTTTAGAAGAAGTGACGGCTCGATTGCATTCAAGGGAATGTTGAAGGGGAAGCTTTATCTTGTTGACTTCAACAAAGATAAAGCTGAACTTAACACTTGCTTGGTTGCTAAAACTAACATGGGATGGTTGTGGCATGGATGGCTGGCCCATGTTGGGATGAAAATATTCAAAAAAACTTCTAAAAGGTGGTCACATCTGAGGTTTAAAGGATGTTGTTTTTGAGAAAGACAGACCGTGCAGCGCTTGCCAAGCGGAAAACAAGTTGGAGCACCACACTCCGCCAAGAACATGATGACTACCTCAAGACCGCTGGAACTTCTACACATCGACCTCTTTGGTCCAATTACTTAAATAAGCTTCGGTGGTAACAAATATGTATTGGTCATTGTTGATGATTTCTCTAAATTTACCTGAGTATTTTTCTTGTATGATAAATCAGACACTCAGGGAATCCTCAAGAAATTTCTGAAAAGGGCACAAAATGAATTCTCCTCAACCATGAAGAACATTAGAAGTGACAATGGAACGAAGTTCAAGAATACGCAAGTCGAGGAGTACCTAGAATAAGAAGGAATAAAGCATAAATTTTCGGCACCCTACTCCCCTGAACAAAATGGGGTGGCCTAAAGGAAGAACAGGACGCTCATCGAGATGGCTAGGACAATGTTGCATGAATACAAGACTTCAGACGGGTTTTGGGCTGAAGCGGTGAACACTGCTTGTCACGGCAGAAACCGGTTATATCTTCACCGGCTTTTGAAGAAGACGACATATGAGCTTCTCACTGGTAACAGACCAAACATTTCATATTTCAATGTATTTGGATGTAAATGTTTTATCTTGAAAAAGAAACTGAGGGCTTCGAAGTTCGCTTCAAAATCTGATGAAGGGTTCTCGCTGGTTATGATTCGAACGCCTACGCCTATTGTGTCTTCAACAAAGTCTTTGGCCTTGTTGAGGTTGCACGTGATGTAGTGTTCGATGAAACTAACGGCTCCCAAGTGGAGCAAGTTTATAAGTGTGTGCTAGATCAAGAAGAAGCCACAAGTCAAGTGTTGAGGAGGATGAGACTTAGTGGTATTGGACCTGAAGAACAACCACAAGAAAGTGCACAAGATGAACCTCAACAAGAAAGCAATGATCAAGGGGGAGCTCATGCACAAGATCAATATCAGGTATATCAGCAAGATCAATATAATCAATGAAGTAATGATCTAGGGGGAGACATTGACAATGAAGAAAATGAAGTGCAAATAACTTCATAAGTTCATCACCCAAGAGTACGTCGGAGTATACAAAGAGATCATCCCATCGACAACATCATTGGAAACATTGCTAAGGGAGTAACCACTAGATCTCGCATAGCAAATTTTTGTGAATACTACTCTTTTGTCTCTTTTCTGGAACCATAAAGGGTAGAATAAGAACTAAAAGATCCAGATTGGTTGATTGCAATGCAAGAGGAGCTAAACAACTTTAGAAGAAATGAAGTATGGAAACATGTGGAAAGACCAAAGGCGAACATCGTTGGAACCAAACGGGTCTTTCGGAACAAACAAGATGAACATGGATTGGTAACAAGAAATAAGGCACGACTTGTGGCAAAAGGTTACTCACAAGTCGAAGGTTTGGACTTGTAGGATCGAAGAGCATGTGAAAAGCTACCAGACGGGGGGGGGGGTGAATGGTTGATTTAAAAATCCCAATCCCTTTGGAAGAAAAATGATATATTAAAGAAATCGTATGTGAGACTAATCTAAACGTGTTCAACCGTGACAAAAGTGATAGATATCAGAGATAATTAAGTCACAAAGATGACACACCAAGAATCACTCAAGTCCGTCGAGAGAAACTCAAGTTACGATTGAAAGATCGAACAAAGGTCAATATGTCCTACCCGAGAGAAACTGTTCTGGAACACTGCAAAGAAACTCGTGTAGATCATAAACCACAAATCTAATGACCGTGAAATTTTTACAGAAAATAGATAATCAAGTTTTGAAGACAACCCAAAAGGAATAACGTCAATTGGATTTGTAAAACTCGAGTTATGATAAAACCACCTAAGAAAGGTAGAGTTGTGCAGAAAACTCGACGAGAAAAACTTCTCTAGAACAAGTCGGATGAACAAGGCACAAAAGTTCCTTTAAACTACGATCTTTATTCAATATAACACAATAGTAACAGACCGAAAGTCATCTACCATGAGCGTTGGCCTCCCTTGCTTATATAACCAGCGCTTAGGCCAACCCAATCTCAACTAGGACTCTAATCCTACTGAAATCACGAATCATAACTTTTAATTGCTCAAGACTCTTCTATACGCAGATAGAAGCAATCTCAAGACTTCCAAACACCTTAGGAATGTATCCCACATTCCTAAAACAACTCAAATTCGTGACCCACACGAAATCCTATCATAACCAACTCAAATCTTTCCATATTTGAGTCAAACACGACCCAGCCGCAGCTTGAGTCCATAACCTAGTCGGTTGGACCCTTCCGACCAATTCTTTACATCCACATCTCTTCATCACGCCTTGGAACCATGTAGCCACATCCATGCACTCCTTGCACACGTGCAATCATCTTCCAACGACGTCCATGATACCATTATATGCCCGGAGCTTACCGAAGCTAGTACAATCTAGTGTCGGTGCTTACCAAACCTAGTACAACCTAGCGCTGGAGCTTACCAAAGCTAGTACAACCTAGTGTTGAAACTTACCAAAGCTAGTAAAACCTAGCGCCAGAGCTAGAAAAAACATGTTGGAGCTAACCAACATAAGTCGGACCTAGCCAAAACATATCGGAGCTTAACAAAGACATGCCAGAGCTATCAAAGACATGTCGGAGCTAAAGACAAATCTCATCGGAGCTTCACAAAAACATGTCGAACCTTGACAAAGAAAGTAGGACCTATTGTCGGACCTTGCAGAAGCTCGGAGCTAGAGTCGGACATTGCTAAAAAGGTGTTTTAGCAGAATTTCAGAACTTTTATCATCAAAGCCAATGTATTCAGTACGAGCCAATGTATTCAGCACACATAGGTCTCACAATCTCCCCCTTGATAAATGCATTGGCAACACCACATAAAATCCGAACATTGTCTTATTCACATTAAAAGTTTTGGAAACAATTTCTCCCCTTTGTAAAACAGAAATAAAATGAGAAGAAAAACGAATTCTCCCACTGAGAAGAATTGTGCCAAAACAATTGTGAATATGTAAATTTCTCCCCCTTGCATACTTATTTTTAAAAATATTAAAAATTCACATATTATCTCTTCCCCTTTAACAATGTATTCAACAAGGTTTATAAGACAAATTTTAATTGTTATGAGCATATTATAACATATACATATAAAACAAAGCTCATCCAAGTCATAATATCAAGTAACTTACACTATCACATCAATGAAATACATAAAGTAGTGTAAGCCATGCTAGAGATCAAATGTAGTTTCCAATTTAGCAAGTCATGATCTAACAAACTTTATCTATTTAAAAACCTCAAAGCATGACACTTGTTGCTGCATTTTATTATTTTCAAAGAACAAATTTAGATCATATGATATTTGCAAGAGATTATGTGCGCACCTGCCTTATTCTAACCAACCAAGCCAAGTCTATGTCATTTGACAATCAGAAGCTTAAGGACATGGTTTCAGTCATACACAACTTCTTCCAAGTTCATATCTAAGTGCAATTATATGCCATTTCAAAAGAAGAAGCGCGATGCATGCATATTCTCTTGATCTTTTCTCAATTTATATATGTTCATAAAAACTCAACATGTGAGTTGATTACTTGATTAATTCATTATATTAAAAGCACTTGTGAGCATGCAACAAGTTCAAAACAGCAAGAAAGTTCAACCATGACCAGATTTAGTGTAAGTAATTATTCCAATTACTAGACATGGCAAAAACTACAAAATGTATAACACGAGTAATGTAGTAAGAACTTTTAGCATGTAAAACGAATCAGAAAGTCATATATGTAAGAAATACTATGCTCATATTATTTTAATTTCAGATTCACACATAGACTTCTCAAGTTTCAAAACTCCCCCTCAATGTAAGCCATGAGGATGCATAACCCCTATTTCACTATGAATAAAACAAAAACGAGTGCAATCTAAATGTTTTGTAAAGATGTCAGCCAATTGTTGTTCGGTATCTACATGGTGAAGCACAATGTTTACTTTTTCAACATTATCACGAAGAAAGTGATACCTAATGTCAATGTGCTTAGTTCTAGAATGTTACATGGGGTTTTTAGCAATGCAAATGGCACTAGTGTTATCACAAAACATTGGAACACTATGTAGATCAACCCCATAGTCCTTAAGTGTTTGAACAGTCCAAAGAATTTGTGAGCAAGCACTAGCAACAGCTACATATTCAGATTCGATTGTGGATTATGCAACTGAGTTTTGCTTTCTAGAGGACCAAGCAACTAGTGAATTACCAAGAAAATGACAAGCACCGGAAGTACATTTCCTATCAATCCTACAACCTCCAAAATCAGCATCTGAAAAAGCTTTCAAAGTAACGGTTGAGGAAGAAGGAAGAAAAATGCCAAATTCTTGAGTTCCATGTAAGTACCTGAGAATCCTTTCGACGGCATGACGATGTGATGCATGTGGGAAGGCTTGACACCGTGCACAAAGACATACGCTGAATTGTATGTCCAGTTTTGATGTCGTGAGGTACAAAAGTGATCTAATCATGCTTCTATATTCTTTTTGATCCACGGGTTCACCATCTTCATCAATTTCAAGTGTTATTGTTGTTCCCATTGGTGTCCGAAGAGGCTTGCTTTTCTCCATGTTGAGGAGCCTTAGGAGGTCTTTTGTATACTTCGTTTGATGCATAAAGGTACCCTCCTTGGTTTGCCTGATTTGCAGCCCCAAAAAGTACGTGAGTTCTCCCATCATACTCATGTCAAATTCTGAACTCATCATAGCTAAAAACATGGACACAAGATCATGAGAAGCACAACCAAAGATAATATCATCCACATACACTTGAACGAATAATGAGTCATTGCCATGCTTAAGAACAAAAAGAGTTTTATCAACCTTGCCCATGGTAAACCCTTTTTCAAGTAAGAATGTTTTTAACCTATCATACCATGCTCCAGGTGCTTGTTTGAGATTGTACAAGGCTTTGGACAGTTTGTAAACATGATTAGCAAAATATGGATTTTAAAAACCCGGTGGTTGTTTGACATAAACCTCCTCATCTATGTAGCCATTAAGAAAAGCACTTTTGACATCCATTTGATATAGCTTAAAACCTTTAGATGCAGCAAAAGCTAACAAAATTCTGATGGCTTCTAATCTAGCAACAGGAGCAAAAGTTTCATCAAAATCTAGACCTTCAACTTGAGTGAAACCTTGAGCAACCAACCTAGCCTTATTCCTAACCACAACCCCATCCTCACTTTGTTTATTTTTAAACACCCATTTAGTTCCAATTAAAGTGTGAACTTGAGGTGGAGGTACTAGTTTCCAAACATTATTTCTTTCAAAAATTTCCAACTCTTCTTGCATGGCAATAATCCAAGATTCATTAGTGAGTGCGTGTGATATATCTTTGGGTTCAAACGAAGCAACAAAAGCAGAATGAGCTTGAGAGTTCTGATTGCAAAACCTAGACCGTGTGACTCGTTCGTGCAAGCTTCCAATAATTTGTTGTGGAGGATGACTTTTGAGAACCCGGAGGGGAGTGGACACTTCACAAGCTTCTTCTTCATCATGTTCATCACAATTCGATGAGCTTGTGACTTGAGGAGGATCTGGACCAGCAATGGTGGTCATCGGTGCTGGCTGTGAATCAAAATCTGGAGCTGGAACAATGCCATTAGCTGCTGAATTTTCAGGCAACAGCTCCACCTCTTTCTCATCTTCAACGAAAATGCTATCCCCCTGCGGATATGGATCTGGACCTGCAATGTTTGAGCTAGAACCTGGGCTAGCTTCATCAAAAGACACCTCACAAGTCTCCAATATTTTGTTAGTGTCAAGTAAAAGCACACGGTAGCCTCTAGTATGAGATTGATAACAAAGAAATATGCCATCAACAGATATAGGTTCAAATTTATCAATATTACCATGTTTCTTAACAAAGAATTTGCAACCAAAGACCCAAAAGTGTGTAACAGTAGGCTTATGTCCAAACCAGAGCTCATATGGTGTTTTACCTAGCTTAGTGCGCAAGAAAACACAATTTGAAACATAACAAGCAGTTGAAATCGCATCAGCCCAAAATTTCCTAGGAGTTTGATATTCATAAAGTATAGTCCTAGCCATCTCAACTAAGGTTCTATTCTTTCTTTCTACAACACCGTTTTGTTGAGGCACATGTGGTGAAGAAAATTGATGATCTATTCCATTTTCAGCACAAAAGTGATCAAAAGATTGATTTTTAAATTTTGTTCCGTTATCACTTCTAATTGCTTTTAAAGATCCTGGATGATCAATTGATAATCTAAGAAATAAATTTATAAACTGACTAAAAGATTCATTCTTAGATGCCATAAAGTAAACCCAAGAGTATCTAGAATAATCATCAACAATCACTAGAACATACCATTTACCTCCGATGGATTGAACACGTGAAGGTCCTACGGTGTCAAGGTGCAAAAGTTGGCACGATTCAGTTGTCATGATCATTGTGAGAGGAGTATGTGAACCTAAAACCTTCTTAGCATGTCTAAAAGAAGAGCACACAATTTCTTTGTCCCCTTTAATCTTAGGTAGCCCACGTATGCGATCAAGAGTACTAACACGGGTTAGATGATCAAAGCCTACGTGACTAAGTCTATGATGCTAAAAATATAAGTCCTTTGAATCATTAGCAACTAGACACATATGCTTAGAGGAAGACATATCAAAATCAGCTTTAAAAACTTCCAAACCGTGGATGGTAAAAATAAGCTCACTGTTTGAATTTACAAATTTGTAGCAATTTTTAGTGAAAATAATTTCTAGATTTTCATCTAGCAGTTGTGAAACAGAAAGCAAGTTGTATTTCAAATTTTTAACAAGTGCCACATCCTTCAAAGTGTAGTGCTTATTTACTCTAACCGAACCCTTAACAATTATAGGAGTTGAAGAATTATCGGCAAAAGTAACATTCTCTACACGTGACACAAAAGAGAGGGAGGAGAACCATTCTTTATTACCGGTCATGTGGCGTGAGCAATCTGAATCCACAATCCAAATATTCTCCTTCCTCAAGCGTGTAACCTACATAGAAGCACAATACGTCGATGACTCAATACTGGGGTTAGTCAAAAGGCATTTAGGAATCCAGTACTGAGTCACATGATTTCTAGCAGGAATAACACGCAAAAGCTGAGATAAAATAGCAGGTTTATGAGCCAAAGCTTGACGATTTTTGTACCCAACTGCTGTCCTACAAGATGTTACATGTGTAGCACAAAAAATAGTAGTTTGGGAGCAAACTTTGCATGTTTTCGACTCATTACAGCAGATTGCATGTTCATATCATTTGGTTTAGCAAGTGCAGCAAATTTTGCATGAAAGTGATGAGATCTAGAAATCATTCTTTCTTTTTTTCTGTTGATTAGCTAGTCTATAACAAAAATCTATGATATGACCATCTCTATGACAGTAGGTACAATGAAATTTAACTTTGTGTTCATGTCTAGATGAGCAAGCAATATTTTTACTTGAAACCGAATTAGACAACACTCCTGCAGATTTGAAAACCATTTCTTTTTGTTTATAAACTATTTGAATCAAACTACTTCCTAATGAATTTAAAATTGTAGGCGGACGTTCCTTAGCATGAGCATGAGAATCAAAACCTAAACCAGTTTTATCATTGCAAGACTTGGAAGAATTCAGCAGCAAGTTTAGGTTCTTATTCCCATTACAAAACCGATCTAATGTCCTATGTATGTCAGCATGTTTATTGGACATATCAAGGCAATTTTCACAAGAATTTTTTTCCTTTTAATTTGAAATTGGAATGATATTTAACTTCATGAGAACGTAAAGCATTGTTCAATATTGAAATTTCATTCATAGCATCTTGTAGTTTCTTATCAAGATCATCACAAGTTGAACAATGCAAATCAATTGTAGAACAGCTAGCATCTTTCAAGTTTTTATCATTAAGTGCAGCAAGCTCTTTGTTCTCTTCAATTTCTAACTCAATTTATCAAGTGTGGAGGTGTGTGCACTTTTTAATGAGGACAATTGTTCATATATTAATTCACGTGAGGAACTAGAATCATCACTAGGAATAAAAGATTTCAAATTATTAATTTCAGATTCTAGTGACTCAATTTTAACATCATTATCCTTAAGTTTTTGTTATTTTTCTTAACTATAACAGTGGCACGAGAATTAGCATCACACATTTCTTCGCAAGTAGGACATACCTCTTCATTGTCATTGTTGTGTTCAGCCTCCTCCATACTTGATCTTGACTTGCCCGCCATGAAGCACAAGTTTGCCAAATCATCTTCACCTTCGTCACTTCCAAGGTCCACATCGCTTGAGCCAAGTTCTTGAAGTGCGGAGATAAAACTGTTCACCAATTGACGTCCTCTAAAACCCTTCTTTTTCTTTGTATATTTTGCAGAGGAGTGCTTCGTCCTTGTTTGCTTTTCATGCCGATAAGTAGGACCTGAAAGGTTAGGGCAATCTGAACCAAAATGTCCCGTCTTAGCACATTCAAAACATCATGAGATCCGGAGCCTCCTCTCCTTCTAGTTCTAACATTTTGCAATGCTTTTGAGAACCTAGTAGAGAGAAGTACTAGCTCCTCCTCTGGAAACTCCTCAATCTGTTCAAGGGTTAGAGAGGACAACAAAGCAAGTGTACCACAAGATGAAGATCGATTGGAGCTAGGCATGTCACATTGAGAAACAAAAGTAAAAGACTTTTTGGGGTTCTTACATGATATTATGTCAATTTCATGAGTTTTTAACTTGGAATATAGAACATCTAAAGTAAGTGTGCTCACGACAGTAGATTCATGAATAGATGTGACTTTCATCTCCCAAATTGACATATCTAATGCACTTAATAGTTGCCTAGCATTTTCATCATCTGAAAAATTAACATTGACACTACGCAAGTTGCTGAGAATTTTATTAAAGCGAGCAAAAAGGTCATCAATAGACTCATCGGGTTGCATCTCGAAGCCCATGTATTCTTTCTTCAACATGTCTTGCCTTACCTCCTTGATCGTGTTGGATCCTTCGTGGTAGTCACAAAGTGCTTTCCACACATCGTATGCAGATCGGAGATGTGCAACACGGTCGAAGTCGCTTTGAGTTCCAAGCCTTGTTGTTGTTGTTGACATCTCTCAGATTTGTAGCTGTAACTTGATTGTTTGATGGCACATCGTGAGGCTTGTATACCTTCTCCCATATTGAAAGCCTTGAGCCTGGATGAAGGCTTCCATAGGTGCCTTCCAAACCTGAAAATCAATACCACTAAACACACAAGGTTTGGCGGAGAATTTCTCCATGATGATTAGTCAAAAACATGTGCAAATCCTAAAGATTTTAGAGCATCGTGGATCTGATACCAATTGTAGGATCGAAGAGCACGTGAAAAGCTACCAGAGGGGGGGTGAATGGTAGATTTAAAAATCTTACGCAGCGGAAACAATTAAATCCCAACCCCTTCGGCAGAAAAAGGATATGTTAAAGAAATCGTGTGTGAGACTAATCTAAACGTGTTTCACCATGAAAAAAGTTATTGATATCAAAGATAATTAAGTCACAAATACGACACAACAAGAATCACTCAAATCCGTCAAGAGAAACTCAAGTTACGATTGAAAGATCGAACAAAGGTCAATCTGTCCTACCCGGGAAAAATAGTTCTGGAACGCTGAAAGAAACACGTGTATATTATAAACCACAAATCCAATAACTGTGAAATTTTGACAGATAATAGATAATCAAGTTTCAAGATAACCCAAAAAGAATCACGTCAATTGGATCTGTAAAAATCGAGTTATGATAAAATCACCGAAGAAAGGTAGCGCTATGCAGAAAACTCGATGGGAAAAACTTGTCTGGAACAAGTCAGATGAACAAGGCACAAAAGTTCCTTTAAAATACGATCTTTATTCAATAGAACACAAGAAGAACAGCCCCAAAGTCGTCTACCATAAGCTCTGGCCTCCCTTGCTTATATAACCAGCCCTTAGGCCAACCCAATCTCAACTAGGACTCTAATCCTACTCAAATCACGAATCGTAACTTTCTATAACTGCACAAGACTCTTCTATACGCAGATAGAAACAATGTTAAGACTTCCAAACACCTTAGTAACGTATACCACATTCCTTAAACAACTCAAATTCGTTACCCACACGAAATCCTATCATAACCAACTCAAATCTTTCCATATTTGAGTCAAACACGACTCAGCTGCAGCTTGAGTCCATAACCTAGTCGGTTGGACCTTTCCGACCAATTCTTTATGTCCACATCTCTTCATCACGCCTTGGAACCATGTAGCCACGTCCATGCACTCCTTGCACATGCGCAATCATCTTCCAACGACGTCCAAGATACCTTCATATGCAATGTTCTTGATTCATACATGTTGCACGACCTCCCGATCAACTCAACCACAATTCCTCCCAAACTTGGTTGTTGAACCTCGTCTTCTACCTAAGACTAGTTCAATGGATCCCATCACTAGCCATGTTTTGAACTCAAGCAACACCTGCACATGAATAAACAACCAATCCGTATGAGCCCAAGTCCGCGACTTGACTCAAGTTAGTTCCGAACACAACACCTTATGTGAGCACCTCACATAAGTATGTTGCAAAGCATAGCAAAATGATATCAACCATATCAACCAAAACGCACCAAAAACATAGCCAATGAATACTAAGCAATCTTTCCAACAATGTAAAGCAAGTTCAAAACATTTCACAGTAAAAGCAGGAACATTGCGATCAAGCTCCGAATCTTGCAAAAGCTAACCAGAGCTTGAGCCGGAGCTTACCAAAGCTAGTACAATCTAGTGCCGGAGCTTACCAAAGCTAGTACAACATAGCACCGGAGCATATCAAAGCTAGTACAACCTAGCGTCGGAGCTTACCAAAGCTTGTACAACCTAGCGCCAGAGCTAGAAAAAACATGTCGGAGCTAACCAACATAAGTCGGACCTAGCAAAAACATATCGAAGCTTAACAAAGACATGCCAGAGCTATCAAAGACATGTTGGAGCTAAAGACAAAGCTCACCGAAGCTTGCCAAAAACATGTTGAACCTTGACAAAGCAAGTCAGACCTATTGTCAGACCTTGCAGAAGCTCGGTGCTAGAGTCGGACTTTGCTAAAAAAGGTGTTTTAGCAGAATTTTAGAACTTTTATCATCAAAGCCAATGTATTCATTATGAGCCAATGTATTCATTACACATAGGTCTCACAGGACTTCGATGAAACTTTTGCTCCCGTAGCTAGACTTGATTCCATTCGTATTTTATTGGCATATGCTACTCACCATAATTTCAAGCTGTATCAAATGAACGTCAAAAGCAAAGGTCCAATTAAGGAGGAAGCGTACGTGGAGCATCCACCGGGATTTGAAGATCAAGAGTATCCCAACCATGTGTATAAACTGCGTAAGGCTCTCTATGGCCTCAAAGAAGCTCCTCGAGCTTGGTATGAGTGCCTTAGAGATTTTCTGACTCAAAATGGTTTTAAAATTGGAAAAGATGATTATAATTTGTTCAAAAAACTATTTGATGATCATCTATTTGTATATCATACCTATGTTGATGATGTCATCTTTGGTTTTACTAATAAGTCTTTTTGAGAAGAATTTAGCAAGATTATGAAAGACAGATTCGAGATGTCGATGATGGGCGAATTAAAGTTCTTCTTGGGATTCCAAGTGAAGCAATTAAGAGAAAGAACGTTCATAAGCTAGACCAAGTACACGCAGGACATCCTCAAGAAGTTTGTCAAAGTGTTGCTACGACACTTCCCCCGGTACTACTAAAGAGTAGTCCGCAGAGGTTCGTATTCGGTTCGGGCGCGAGTAAGATTAAGAGCGAGATGGTGACACAGAGGCTTTTTACGTTGTTCGGGCCGCCTAAGCGTAATACCCTACTCTACAAGGTGATTGTTGATTGTATGGGAGTGTATGCGTTGTGTGCGTCTCAACTTGAGTGGACTTTCTGCCGTGCGACGCAACCCTTTTATATGCTAAGAGCTAGCCGTTACAGTATTTGCTTGGACCAACAGGTGGCACCGGCTGTAATGATCCACCTATAAATGATCTACATGCATAATTGTGATTAATAATATAATAACGCGTACTAATGGAGGCATTATCAGTCATGATGGTCCTCTGATCGTGCATCATTAATGTTAAATTAATGACACGTTAATCAGGTCTTGTGATGGCTGTTTTAATAGCCTCTTGAAAGTCCATGCCGTTGGAGATCCTTTAGCCATTGCAGGCTTAGGTCCGGAGGTACAACATGTGGCAGATCTGGAGCTTCCCTCTGCGGGGAGGTAGGTCCGGAGCTACTCGACGCGTGGCGGCACCGGAGCTTCCCTCTACTAGTGGTTAGGTTTGGGGTTGCCAGACACGTAGTGGGACTGGAGCTTCCCTATGGAGGGAGGTAGGTCTAGTCCCGTAGGACACGTGGCAGTACCGTAGCTACCTAAACGAGGGATGCAGGCCTAGTGTTGTCAGACGAGTGTTGCCTTCGAAAGACTTCAACTTTGACATAGGAACTCCTTGGGTTTAAGTGTGGTATCAGGGGGTACCTGGTTTCCAGGGTACCAACAGTGGCCCACGGGTCCACCTCTGGGAGAAACCTCCTGGATGAAGTTGTATTACCAGAGGTGAGGCCATCTTTGATTCCCGTGCTTCAGTTTCAAAGTCTCTTTCTGGGCAGTTGAGACGACGGCAAAAAGTTATGCCATCTCCACGCGGCCCTTTTTGACACGGCACGTGGGATCCTAGTGTGTGGATCTCACAAAATTGAAGATCGCCGGTTCCCAATACGAAATTCGTATTGGTTCCCAACGTAATCTTTGTAGTCCTATCAGGCGGCCGCCCTTAGGCTCCCAACTTCTCATCATGACAACAGTTTGCCTGATGTAACTTTTTTAGCAAAGTGGAGTCGGACCACCTTGTCATTGACAAGGTCATCTATGATTCGGGTACAGAGGTAGTTTCCATCCAAGCGTTGCGGATGCTTACTAAAGGGGGGAGTCTCCAGAGGGAGAGAACTCCTTACACCTTCATCTGACATTGCACTTAGAGCTCTCCGCCCTTGCAATCCTTCTTCCTCCTCTGCTAAACTTTGCGGTGATGGAGTTAGGACTTCCTCGGAGCTGGATCAAGAAGGATGAAAACATGTCGAGAGTCCGCACCTACATGGGGTTGTCGAGGGACTCCTTCAACAACAGGATCTGCACCAGCAAGTTCCCCTTCAAGAAGGATAACTCTGGCAAGATGGTTTACTTTTCTGTCGTATGCCATGGTGGGGCTCATCCCACCATTTTCAAGCTTCCTGCTAATGTGCTGGACTTCTATGGTCTTGTGAGACCTATGTGTGCTGAATACATTGGCTATGGCGGTAGAAGTTTTGAATACTAACAAAACACCTTTATCATCAAGGTATGACTCTAGGTCTGACTAGCTTTGGTTATCTCCGGCGCTAGGTCCTGCTTGCTTTGGTAAGCTCCGTTTTAAGGTCTGGTTAGCTTTGGCAAGGTTCGGTGATTGATCGCAGTATTTTTGTTTTTATCTTGCAATGTTTCGAACTTGATTTACACATATGTAAAGGTTGCTTAGTATTCTTTTACTAAGTTTTTGGTGTGTTTTGGTGGTTAAGGCTGATATCATTTTGCTATGGCTTGCAACATGCTTATGTGAGGTGCTCACGTACGATGTTGTAGTTTCGGAACTAACGAAAATCAAGTCGAGGACTTGTGCACGAAAGTATTGGTTATTTGTTCATGTGCAGGTCTTGCTTGAGTTCAAGAAATGGCTGGTGACGGGATCCATTGAACTAGTCTTAGGGAGAAGATGAGGTTCCACAACCAAGTTCAGGAGGAATTGTGGTTTAGTTGATCTGGAGGTCGCTCAACATGTTTGAATCAAGAACAATGCATATGAAGGTATCGTGGACGTTGTTGGAAGATGTTTGCACGTGTGTGCAAGGAGTGCATGGATGTGGATGCATGGTTCCAAGACGTGATGAAGAGATGTGGACGTAAAAATTGGTCGGAAAGGTACAACCGGCTAGGTTATGGACTCAGGCTGCGGCTGAGTCAGGTTTGACTCAAATATGGAAAGTTTTGAGTTGGTTATGATAGGATTTTGTGTGGGTCACGAATATGGGTTGTTTTAGGAATGTGGAATATATTCCTATGTGTTTGGAAGTCTTAAGATTGCTTCTATCTGCGTATATAAGAGTTCTAAACTGTTATGGAAAGTTTCGATTCGTGATTTGACTAGGATTAGAATCCTAGTTGAGATTGGGTTGGCCTAAGGACTGGTTATATAAGCAAGGGAGGTCAGAGCTCGTGGGAGATGACTTTGGGGCTGTTTCTTTTGTGTTCTATTGAATAAAATTCGTAGTTGAAAGGAACTTTTGTGTCGTGTTCGTCCGTCTTGTTCCAGATAAGTTTTTCTCGTCGAGTTTTCTGCACAGCACTACCTTTCTTCGGTGGTTTTATCATAACTAAATTTTTACAGATCCAATTGACGTGATTCTTTTTTGTTTGTCTTCACAACTTGATAATATATCATATGTCAAAATTTGACGGTCGTTGGATTTGTGGTTTTTGATCTACACGAGTTTCTTTGCAGTATTACACATCTGTTTTTTTTCTCAGGTAGGACATATTGATCTTTGTTTGATCTTTCGATCGTAACTTGAGTTTCACTCAACAGATTTTAACGATTATTGTTGTGTCTTTTTCGTGACTTGATACTCTCTGATATCTATCACTTTTGTAATTGTGAAACACGTTTCGATTAGTCTCACATGCGATTTCTTTAACAGATCGTTTTTCTGCCGAGGGTTTTTCATTGCTTCCACTGAAAAAGTTTTAAATCTACCATTCACCCTCCCTCTGGTAGCTCTTCATGTGCTCTTAGATCCTACAGTTGGTATCAGAGCTAGGTTGTTCTAATCTTTGTGATTTGCACATGTTTTGACTAATCATCATGGAGAAATACCCCGCCAAACCTTGTGTGTTTAGTGGTATTGATTTTCAAGTTTGGAAGGCACGTATGGAAGCCTTCATCCAGGCTCAAGGATTCGTAATATGGGAGAAGGTATACAAGCCTTACGAAGTGCCATCAGACGATCAAGTTACAGCTACAAATCTGAGAGATGCCGACAACAACAACAAGGCTCATAACTTGATCATACAAGGATTAACTCAAAGCGACATCGACCGTGTTGCACAACTCCGATATGCATACAATGTGTGGAAAGCACTTTGTGACTATCACGAAGGATCCAACATGATCAAGGAGGTAAGGCAAGACATGTTCAAGAAAGAATACAAGTGCTTCGAGATGCAACCCAGTGAGTCCATTGATGATCTCTTTGCTCGCTTTAATAAAATTCTTAGCAACTTGCGTAGCGTCAATGTTAATTTTTCAGATGCTGAAAATGCTAGGCAATTGTTAAGTGCATTAGACATGTCAATTTGGGAGATGAAGGTTACATCTATTCGTGAATCTACTATCATGAGTACACTTACTTTAGATATACTATATTCTAAATTGAAAACTCATGAAATTGACATGACCTCACGTAAGAACCCCAACAAGTCTATTGCTTTTGTTTCTCAATGTGACATGCCTAGCTCCGGTCAATCTTCATCTTGTGGTACACTTGCTTTGTTGACCTCTCTAACCCTAGAACAGATTGAGGAGTTTCCAGAGGAGGACCTAGCACCTCTCTCTACTAGGTTTTCAAAAGCATTGCAAAATGTGAGAACTAGAAGGACAGGAAGCTCCAGACCTCAACGATGCTTTGAATGTGGTAAGACAGGACACTTTCGTACAGATTGTCCTAATATTTCAGTTTCTACTTCCCAAGAAGAAAAACAATCAAAGACAAAGCACTCCTCAAGAAATGATAAGAAGAAGAAGAAAGGCTTTACATGTCGCCAACTGGTGAACAGTTTTATCTCCGCACTCCAAGAAAATGGCTCAAGCGATGTGGACATTGGAAGTGACGAAGATGAAGATGATTTGGCAAACTTGTGCTTCACGACAGGCAAGTCAAGATCAAGTATGGAGGAGGCTGAACACAACAGCGACAATGAAGAGGTATGTCCTACTTGCGATGAAATGTGTGATGCTATTTCTCGTGCCACTGTGATAGTTAAGAAAAAGAAAAAAAGCTTAGGGACAATGCTGTTAAAACTGAGTCACTAGAATCAGAAATTAATAATTAAAAATCCTTGATTCCTAGCGATGATTCTTGTTCCTCATGTGATTTAATACATGAGCAATTGTCCTCATTAAGAAGTGCACAGACCTCCACACTTGATAAACTTGAGTTAGAAATTGAAAAGAACAGAGAGCTTGCTGCACTTAATGATAAAAACATGAAAGATGCTAGCTGTTCTACAATTTATTTGCATTGTTCAATTTGTGATGATCTTGATAAGAAACTACAAGTTTCTATGAATGAAATTTCTATATTGAACAATGCTTTATGTTCTCATGAAGTTAAATTTTGTTCCAATTGCAAATTAAAAGGAAAAAATTCATGTGAAAGTTGCCTTGATCTGTCCAATAAACTTGTTGACATGCATAGGACATTAGATCGGTTTTGTAATGGGAATAAGAACCTCAACATGCTGCTGAATTCTTCCAAGTTTTGTCATGATAAAACTTGTTTAGGTTTTGATTCTCATGCTCATGCTAAGGCACATCCACCTAAAATTGTAAAGTCATTAGGAAGTGGTTTGATTCAAACAGTTCCTAAACAAAAAAAAAAGTGGTTTTCAAATCTCCAGGAGTGTTGTCTCATTCGGTTTCAAATAAAAATGTTGCTTGCTCATCTAGACATTAACACAAAGTTAAATTTCATTGTACCTACTGTGGTAGAGATAGTCATGTCATATATTTTTGTTATAGACTAGCTAAACAACAAAAAAAGGAAACAATGATTGCTAGATCTCATAACTTTCATGCAAAATTTACTGCACTTGCTAAACCGAATGATAGGAACATGCAATCTGCTGTAATTAGTCAAAAACATGCAAAGTTTGCTCCCAAACCTACTGTTTTTCGTGCCACGCATCTAACATCTCGTAGGACACTAGTTGGGTACAAATGTCCTCAAGTTTTGGTCCATAAACCTGCTGCTTTATCTCATCTTTCGCTTGTTATTCCTGCTGGACGTCGTGTGACTCAGTACTGGATTCCTAAATGCCTTATGACTAACCCCAGTATTGAGTCATCGACGTACTATGTAGGTTACACGCTTGAGGAAGAAGAACATTTGGATTGTGGATTTAGGTTGCTCACGCCACATGACCGGTAACAAAGAATGGTTCTCCTCCCTCTCTTTTGTGTCACGAGTAGAGAATGTTACTTTTGCCGATAATTCTTCAACTCCTATAATTGCTAAGGGTTCCGTTAGAGTAAATGATCACTACACTTTGAAGGATGTGTCACATGTAAAAAATTTGAAATACAACTTGCTTTCTATTTCACAATTGCTAGATGAAAATGTGGAAATTATTTTCACTAAAAATTGCTGCAAAGTTTTAAATTCAAACAATGAGCTTATTTTTAACATGTCTCGGTTTGGAAGAGTTTTTAAAGCTGATTTTGATATGTCTTCCTCTAAGCATAGGTGTCTAGTTGCTAATCATTCCAAAGATTTATATTTTTGGCATCGTAGACTTGGTCACGTAGGCTTTGATCATCTCTTGCGTGTTAGTTCTCTTGATCGCATACGTGGGCTGCCTAAGCTTAAAGGGGACAAAGAAATTGTGTGCTCTTCTTGTAGACATGCTAAGATGGTTGCAGGTTCACATACTCCTCTCACAATGATCATGACAACTGAACCGGGTCAACTTTTGCACCTTGACACCGTAGGACCTTCATGCGTTCAATCCTTCAGTGGTAAATGGTATGTTCTTGTGATTGTTGATGATTATTCTAGATACTCTTGGGTTTACTTTATGGCATCTATGAATGAAACTTTTAGTCAATTTAGAATTTTATTTCTTAGATTATCAATAGATCACCCAAGATCTTTAAAAGCAATTAGAAGTGATAATTGAACCAAATTTAAAAATCAATCTTTTGATCACTTTTGTGCTGAAAATGGGATAGATCATCAATTTCTTCACCATATGTACCTCAACAAAACGGTGTTGTAGAAAGAAAGAACAGAACCTTAGTTGAGATGGCTAGGACTACGCTTGATGAATATCAAACTCCTAGGAAATTTTGGGCTGATGCGATTGCAACCGCCTGTTATGTCTCAAATCGTGTTTTCTTGCGCGCTAAGCTAGGTAAAACACCATATGAGCTCCGATTTTTACATAGGCCTAGTGTTACACACTTTCGGGTATTTGGATGCAAATGATTTGTTAAGAAACATGGTAATCTTGACAAATTTGAACCTAGATCCATTGATGGCATGTTTCTTGATTATCCATCTCATACTAGAGGCTACCGTGTGCTTTTACTTGACACTAACAAAATTGGGGAGACTTGTGAGGTGTCTTCTAATGAAGCTAGCACAGGTACTAGCTCAAACATTGCAGGTCCGGATCCATATCCGCAGGGGGAAGCATTTTCGTTGAGGATGAGGAAGGAGTGGTGCTGCTGCCCGAAAATTCAGCAGCTAATGATATTGTTCCAGCTCCTGATTTTGATTCACAACCAGCACCAACGACCACCATTGCTAGTCCAGATCCTCCTCAAATCACAAGTTCATCGATTTGTGATGAACATGAAGAAGAAGAAGCTTGTGAAGTGTACACTCCCCTCCGGGTTCTCAAAATTCATCCTCCACAACAAATTATTGGAAGCTTGCACGAACGAGTCACACGGTCCAGGTTTTGCGATCCAAACTATCATGCTCATTCTGCTTTTGTTGCTTCTTTTGAACCCAAATATATATCACACGCACTCACTAATGAATCTTGGAATATTGCCATGCAAGAAGAGTTAGAAAATTTTGAAAGAAATAATGTTTGGAAACTTGTACCTCCACCTCAAGGTCAAACTTTAATTGGAAATAAATGGGTGTTTAAAAATAAACAAAGTGAGGATGGGGTTGTGGTTAGGAATAAGGCTAGGTTGGTTGCTCAAGGTTTCACTCAAGTTGAAGATCTAGATTTTGATGAAACTTTTGCTCCTGTTGCCAGATTAGAAGCCATAAGAATTCTGTTAGCTTTTGCTGCATCTAAAGGTTTTAAGCTATATCAAATGGATGTTAAAAGTGCTTTTCTTAATGGCTACATAGATGAGGAGGTTTATGTCAAACAACCATCAGGTTTTGAAAATCCAGATTTTCCTAATCATGTTTACAAACTGTCCAAAGCCTTGTACGGTCTCAAACAAGCCCCTAGAGCATGGTATGATAGGTTAAAAACATTCTTACTTGAAAAGGGATTTTCCATGGGCAAGGTTGATAAAACTCTTTTTGTGCTTAAGCATGGCAATGACTCATCATTCGTTCAAGTGTATGTGGATGATATTATCTTTGGTTGTGCTTCTCATGATCTTGTGTCCATGTTTTCAGCAATGATGAGTTCGGAATTTGAGATGAGTATGATGGTAGAACTCACGTACTTTTTGGGGCAGCAAATCAAGAAAAACAATGAGGGTACCTTTGTGCATCAAACGAAGTATACAAAATACCTTCTAAGGCGCTTCAACATGGACAAAAGAATGCCTCTTCGGACACCAATGGGAACAGCAACAACACTTGAACTTGATGAAGATGGTGAACCCGTGGATCAAAAAGAATATAGAAGCATGATCGGATCACTTCTGTACCTCACGACATCAAGACTGGACATACAATTCAGTGTATGTCTTTGTGCACGGTTTCAAGCCTCTCCACGTGCTTCACATCGTCAAGCCGTCAAAAGGATTCTCAGGTACTTACATGGAATTCAAGAATTTGGCATTTTTCTTCCTTCTTCCTCAACCATTACTTTGAAAGCTTTTTTGGACGTGATTTTGGGGGTCGTAGGATTGATAGGAAATGTACTTCCGGTGCTTGCCTTTTTCTTGGAAATTCACCTGTTGCTTGGTCCTCTAGAAAACAAAACTCAGTTTCACAATCCACAGCTGAATCTGAATATGTAGCTGCTGCTAGTGCTTGCTCACAAATTCTTTGAATTGTTCAAACACTTAAGGACTATGGGGCTGATCTACATAGTGTTCCACTGTTTTGTGATAACACTATTGCCATTTGCATTACTAAAAACCCCGTGCCACATTCTAGAACTAAGCACATTGACATTAGGTATCAATTTCTCTGTGATAATATTGAAAAAGGAAACATTGTGCTTCACCATGTAGATACAAACAACAGTTGGCTGACATTTTTACAAAACCTTTGGATTTTACTCGTTTTTGTTACATTCATAGTGAAATAGGGGTTATGCATCCTCATGTCTTAAATTGAGGGGGAGTTTTGAAACTTGGAAATTCTATGGGTGAATCTAAACATAAAATAATATGAGCATAGTATTTCACACATATATGATTTTGTGATTCCTTTTACATGCTAAAAGTTCTTACTACATTACTCGTGTTATACATTTTGTAGTTTTTTCCATGTCTAGTAATTGGAATAATTACTTACACTAAATCTGGCCATGGTCGAACTTTCTTGCTGTTTTGAACTTGTTGCATGCTCACAAGTGCTTTTAATCATAAAGAATTAATCAAGTAATCAACTCGCATATTGAGTTTTTATGAACAAATATAAATCGAGAAAAGATCAAGAAAATATGCATGCATCACACTTCTTCTTTTGAGATGGCTTATCATTGCACTTAGATATGACCTTGGAAGAAGTTGAGTATGACTAAAACCATGTCCTTAAGTTTCTGATTGTCAAATGACATAGGCTTGACTTGGTTGGTTAGAATAAGGCAGATGCACATATAATCTCTTGCAAATATCATATGATCTAAATATGTGCTTTGAAAAATAATAAAATGCAGGAACAAGTGCTATGCTTTCAGGTTTTGAAATAGTTAAGTTTGTGAGATCATGACTTGCTAAATTGGAAATTACATTTTAACTCTAGCATGGCTTACACTACTTAATTTATATATTGCGACGCCTCAAGACAAGGACTTGGATGTGTGCTCTGCAAGAAGGTCAAGTGGTAGCCTATGCATCGAGACAATTGAAGAAGCATGAGCAAAATTATCTAACACATGATTTGGAACTTTCAGCTGTGGTACACGCATTGAAGATTTGGAGACACTACATTCTTGGACATAGGTGTGAGATTTATACATATCAAAAGAGCCTTAAGTATATTTTTACACAAACGGATCTGAATTTGAGGCAATGAAGATGGTTGGAGCTCATCGAGGATTATGATTTGGGAATCAATTATCATCCGAGAAAAGCCCATGTAGTGGCCGATGCTTTGAGTAGAAAAGGAGTAAGTCATCAACTCACGGTTCGAGAGCTGTCACCCGAGTTATGTAAGGAGTTTGAACGGTTGAATCTTGGATTTGTGAATGATATGGGGACAATAGAGTTAAATCCGACCTTGGAGCAAGAAATTCGGGAAGGTCGGGCCAAGGATGAGGAAATCCAAGAAATTAAGGAAAGGACCCAAGAGGGAAGAGAATTCATATTTGATGAGGATGAACAGGGTACCCTATGGCATGGAAAAAGGATTTTCGTGCCCAATGTGAATCATATTCGGGAGACAATACTAAAGGATGCACACGACTCGCCATACTCAATCCATCCCAGTTGTACGAAGATGTACAAGGACTTGAAGACATGCTATTGGTGGGCCAACATGAAAAAAGGACATAGATGAATATGTAGCTTTGTGCAATGTGTGATAACGAGTCAAGGTGGAACATCAAACGCCAGCTGGACTATCGCAGCCATTAAAGATTCCAGAATGGAAGTGGGAAGAGATTGGCATGGACTTTATAGTTGGATTGCCACGTACACGGTCTGGTTATAAATCAATTTGGGTAATCGTGGATCGATTGAAAAAGTTAGCTCATTTTGTCCTTGTCAAGACCAAGTATATTGCAATACAACTGGCAGACCTATATATGCAACATATTGTGTGCCGACATGGAGTTCCAAAGAGGATAGTTTCGGATGGCGGTTCTCGATTTACCTCCAGGTTTTGGCAAAAAAATTGCATGAAGCATTGGGAACAATGTTGAATTTTAGTTCAGCATATCACCCTCAAACGGATGGACAAACCGAGAGGACCAATCAGATTTTGGAAGATATGCTAGGAGCTTGTGCTTTGAAGCATGGGAAGAGTTGGGACAAGAGCTTGCCATATGCGGAATTCATATATAACGATAGTTATCAAGCAAGCTTGAAAATGTAACCCTATGAAGCACTTTACGGAAGGAAGTGTAGGACACCCTTGTTCTGGAATGAGACAGGAGACTCAAGTATTTGGTACAGATGTGTTACTAGAAGCTGAAAAGCAAGTTCAGATTATTCGCAAAAACATGAGGGCTGCTCAATCAAGGCAAAAAGGCTATGCGGACAATATGAGAAGGAAACTAGCCTTTGAAGTGCGAGACTTTGTATATCTCAGGGTATCACCAATGAGAGGTCATAAGAGGTTTAACATAAGAGGCAAGCTAGCACCTCGATACATTGGGCCGTTCAAGATTTTTGACAAAAGAGAAGAAGTGGCATATAAACTGGAGATGCCGGCACATCTATCAGATGTTCATGACGTGTTACATGTTTCTCAGCTCAAAAAGTGTTTGAGGGTATCAGAGGAGCATGTACCAATGGAAGAATTGGAGTTAGAGATAGATTTGACTTATGTCGAACAACCAGTCAAAATCTTGGAATCCAAGGAGAGAGTCACAAGAAACAAGGTTATTCGATGGTGCAAAATTCAATGGAAGCATCACACAGAATCGGAAGCAACATGGGAGTTGGAGGATGATCTCAAGAAGGAATTTCCCTATCTCTTCTCTTTCGCGTCGAATCTCGTGGGCGAGATTCATTCTAAGGGGGGGTAGGGTTGTAACACCCTCATTTTTATCCATCATGCATTGCATACATTTATATACATGTTTAACATTAATCCACATAAAAGGAAACAAGTTTGAACTGAATTTAGAGCAAAACCGCACTTAAGAATTTTGGGAAGTGTGGACTAGTCCGATTTTTGTGCGGACTAGTCCGATTTCCCTCTAACCTCAATCAGACTTGCCCGTTCTGCTACGGACTATTCTGTTTTCCTCTCTGGACACTTCCGGACATGTTCGGTCCATTGCGGACTAGTCCGGTGTACCGAATCCTTGGAAATTTTGCTAAGTCCCTGGACTTGTCCGAACTTGTTTGATAATCCAGCGGACTTGTGCGTTTTCCCCTCTGACTAAAGTCGGACTTGTCCAATTTTAGCCAGACTTGTCTATTTTTCCACTCTGGATAAGTTTGGACTTGTTCGATGTCCAGTCTGGACTTGTCCGATATCTCTCTATCTAACTTCGGACTAGTTCGGCCCTTTTTCGGACTTGTCTGGTAAATCGTGACTCCAGGTTTATCTTTGTTTCATGACTTGTTTCTTGCGTTTTACTTTAAGTGGGTCTAGGGACATCGTGCCTAACTCTTTTCGAGCCCATGTGGGACTCCAAACCGACCCCTACTCATCTTAAATTCGAAATCCACCCAACCCTAGCCCTCCACCTCTATATAAACAACCCCACCCCTTGGCTTGACATCCATTTGCCACTTTTCCACCACACCCAAACCCTAGCTCGTGAATAGCCGCCACCAAGGAGGGAGAAGGAGATCCAGATCAAGAAGAAGAAGAGGAGGAAACGAAAGAGGGTCAAGATCTCCATCAAGTTATCGTTCTTTATCAATGATTCATCTCAAGTTCTTCATCAACCCTAGATCATCAAGATCCAAGTGTTGCCTCCAATACCATTGATTCTTTGGAGTCTTAGACACCTGGTATACCTTCTACTTCCTCTTCCTTACGTGAATTCAACCTCAAATCTCCAGATTCACATCGATCTAGAAAACCCTAGTTCGCTAGTTCCGCGTAGTGCGGACTAGTCCGGCCCCCCACGGACTTGTCCGATCTTGCAATCTGAATTCTGTTAAATTAAATTCTAAATTGATTCGAATCAATTCCAAACCGGTATAAACTTGTATAAACTATTAGAACTAGTTATTAAACATTAATAGTAACTCATTAACTAGTTTTGCTTCGTATTTGCATTAATCATGCATGTCATGTCATATTGAGTAATATTTGTGCACTCTTTGATTGAATTATGTGTTTTGCATGTTCGTTGCGCGGAATAGAAGGTTTTGTGCTAGAGAGTTCTGCGGAGGATCTCCAGCACCAGGAGTTTGAAGTCTTTGATCCTAATCAAGCCCAATAGCAAGGCATGTGTCCTTGAACATATTAATCCTGTTTCTAAAATAAATATTTTGTTTGCAAAACTGCATGCTTGTGTCAATTTGATGGGAAATTCTAAGATAGGAAGTTTACTAGCTTTGTTTAACCACACTTGACACCTGTAATACATGGTATAGATTTGGGAAGGGCTTTTTACCTTTGCCTCGCTTAATTAATTGGGATGGGAAAACAACTATACTATTTAATTATGCATTTATGGGATTATGATTAATATGAACTGATTAATATGATATGGTAATGGGTGATCTAAGCAAGCATGGTATGTGGATGGATTGGAAGTCATGGTGGTTTGCTTGCTTTAGATCTAAGGACCAGTTCATGCGAGAATAAGCCAGGACTACAGTATCACCACGAGGCCAAGTATGGGTGTAGCGTAGCTGATTAATTAGGGCTTTGCCAGTGCTACTTGGACCATTAAGGATGCTCGGGGAAGGGGTAGTCGGATTGGGTTTGTTGATGATTGGTGGGACTACCCTGGGATCCGAATGGCTGAAGAGGGGGCCCTTGGTTGAAAATGTGCTCAGTTGTAGACATCACCACCTGTGAAACCTCATTGATGTCTAAATAGGCCAGTAATCCCTTTGTAAAGGCTATTTTGTGATCTCTTGTCCACACACCTACGGAAGTGTGAGACGGCATAATAGAGGTTGTAGTCACTGCGAGGTGATGAAATCACAAACACGTGGGTAAAGTGGTACAAACTTTGCATAGTAATTAAAAATATCATGATAGTCGTTCTTCCGATTATGAGCACTTGGACAACATCCATGGTTAGAGGAAAATTGGAATTTGGGATGGTTATGGTTTGGTACTGGCTATGGCGTGTTATTGGTTAATCTCTGGTATTGGATATGAGTAATGGTAATGGTGAAATCTGGTATATGGATGATGGTAATAAAGTATGGACTTTTATATTGATAATTATATGGTTTATGATGGGTTACTTCACATACATATAATATATAGTTTTTCAAATGTTTTAATGTACTTTTCAGCATTTAGCCTTTATTGTATTCGTCATTTGAATCAGCTACATGTCATACTTTCCACACCTGCTGAGTACAACATGTACTCACTCTTGCAATTCCCCCACCAGTAGTTGCAAGTTAGGATTGGGAGTATAATGATGATAATGCGGAGTACTAGGCTATGTGCTGTCGTCAGCTTTGCCTGTGGTGTTGAGTGGAGCTGCGCTACCCTATTTGCTTATGCTGCTTAGTTGCTTAGTTTGCTCAGTTTAGTTTATTTATGCTGCATTAGTTAAAACTTGTCATTAATATTCATTAGAGCTTGTATTTGAGGATATTATAAATTTTATAATATAAGAGCTTAATTAATCTTGTTATGTAGTATAATTTTTGTAAATTCTTTTGTGAATGCACTCGTATATGTGTGTTGAACTTCCTGGGCACACATATGTGTTCACTTGTTTCACTTTCGGAACCGGGTGTCACAAAGAATGTAATGTCTCCATATCTTCAATGCATGTACCATGGTTGCAAGGTCGAGATCATGTGTTGGATAATTCTGCTCATGTTTCTTCAATTGTCTCTATGCATAGGCTACCACTTGACCTTCTTTCATAAGCACACATCCAAGTCCCTGCCTTGAGGCGTCGCCTAAATCCAAGCTTCTTGCTCATGTCTAGTAGCACCAACACTGGTGTAGCTATAAATATCTTCTTCTCTTTGTCAATGCCATCCTGATAAGATATAATCCTTTTGAGGAGCTTCCCCCTTGTTAGAAACTCAGTCATGCACTTCATTACATTGGAGTAGTCCTTAATGATTGGTCATCTCCGACATCTATTGTGACGCATCAACTCCAAAGATGACTCCCTTATTACCTGTCGATTGCACTGTCCTGGTGGCATACTAGACCACTCCATTATGCTTCCGTAGTCAATCCATTCCAAGTGTTATGTTCGGTCCTTCTGAATCCAAAACAATCAGGTTGGCGAGGAATTCTAACCCCCTTATTTTGAAACTTACTCTTGGATAGATTATCTTTTTTTCTCATCTTCCATACAACTTTGTCTGAGACAATGAATCTTCTAGTCTGTCCATCTTCTACTGAAGTAAAGGTTGAGCAAGATAGGAAAGAGAGATAAAATGAATCCCCAACTATATGCATCAAGGAATATGAAACTAAGCAACTACCTATACTAACCTATATGGATGTGGCAAATGCTAATGCATCCCACAATCCTCTACTAAGCACACAAGCAAATATATATAGCAATCAGCACACTAAACAAATCACAATTCTTCTTGAGTGATTCTATGTCCTCTAAAGTGTCCATTCTCTCTAGGATGCGTCCTATGGCCAACCCGTGGCTCAGATACCAATTTGTGACACCCGGTTCTGAAAAACGAACCAAGTGCAGTATATGTGTGCCTAGGATGTTTAACACACATACACAAGTGATTCACAAATGATGAACAGATAATTACCATAGCTCAAATTATTAAATGAGTACTTTTATTACAATACTCAAATAATCCTCAAATTAAAACTCTAATGATCATAATTGATAATGCTACTACAGCGGAAATAATATAATTAAGCAACTAAGCAAACTAAGCAAATAGGGTAGCGCAACTCCAAGCAACACCATAGGCAAGTCGACGGTAGCACACTGCCTAGTACTCCGCATTATCATCATGATACTCCCAGACATCACCTGAAACTGTTCGTGGGGGAATTGCAACAGTGAGTACATGTCATACTCAACAAGTGTGGAAAAGTATGACATATATCTTAAACAAGGCATGATAATAAATAATGGATAATTGTTGAAAAGTACATTTAAAACATGTAAAAAGCATTATACTATGTCTATGTGAAGTAATCCCATCATATCCCACATAATTAACATAATACAAACCATAATCAATTATCCATGCATATACCAGATTATTACCATCATCATCATCCATGTCCATTTACCATAACTCAAACCATAACCATAACCATAACCATAACCAAATCCCATGTTCCCTCTAATCATGTAGGTCATACAGGTGCTCTTAACCGGGAGCACGGCTATCATGATAGTTTTTAACACTCTGCAAAGGTTGTACCACTTTACCCACATGTTCGTGATTTTGTCACCTGTTGGCGACTAAAGAAACCCCCCTTATGCCAATTACACTTCCGTAGGTGTCTGGCCAAGAGATCACAAAATAGCCTTTACAAATGGACTACCAGCAAATTTGGACCCACTGAGGTTTTACTGGTGGTGATGCCTCCAACTAAGCACATCTAAAACCAAGGGCCCCCTCTTGTGTTGTTCGGGTCCCAGGGCAGTCCCGCAACTATTGTAAACCCAACTGGCTCCCATTACCCACTCCTCGAAATGATCTGATTTGATGCAAGTAATACTCCTAATTAATTTGCTAAGCCGCACCCATACTTGGCCTTGTGGTGGCACTGTTGCCCTGGCCTATTCTCGAATGAACATGTCCTTAGATCCAAGGCAAGCAAACCACCATAACATCCAACTCAATCCACAAACCATGCTTGCTTAGATCCGCCATGTCCCATGCTACCAATTAACCATATTCATCAATTTACATCATCCATAAGTGCATTAATTCATAGTCAAGTCATTTGGTTAGTGTTCCATCCCAATTAATTAGATAGAATCAAAAAGGTAAAAAACCCTTCCTGACTCTCTACATGTATCCCAAGCGACAAGGATTATCAAACAGGTCTAGTAAACACCTATAAATGGGTTTTCCATCAAATTGACACAAGCATGCAGTTTCGCAAACAAAACATTTAAAAACAGGGTCAATATGTTCAAGGACACTTGCTTTTCTCCTGAGATTGATTGGGGTTGAAAGCTTCAAAGTTCTAGTACTGGAGGTCCTTGACAGCAGCCTCTAGCGCAACTGCTTCTATTCCGAGCAACAAACATGCAAAACACAAAATTCAATCAAATAATGCTCATATAGTACTCAATATACCATGACATGCATGATTAATGCAATTATGAGGAAAAACTTTTTAATGAGTTGCTATAAATGTTTACTAACTGGTTCTAATGGTTTTTAACAAGTTTGGACAGGTTTGGAATTGATTCAAGTAAATTTGGAACAAATTCAGCACCAAACAGATTTAGAGACCGGACAAGTCCGGTACTAGGGATGGACTAGTCCGCCCTGTCTAGGAATTGTGAATTAGGGTTTTCTTGATCTGCGAGAATTGGGGTCAAATTTGCGTGGAAAAGGGAATGTAGAAAGTGTATCACGTGTATAGAACTGCAAGGATCGAGAATTGGAGATGAAACTTGATTCTTGACGATCTAGGGTTGATAATGAAGAGTCGATGGAGAGTTGGGGGTGAATTGGTGACGAAGAATGAAACTCTATGAAGATCTTGCTTGATGGATCCTCCTTCGTGTCCTCCCTCTCCTCCTTGCTTCTGGATCTTGTCTTGATGACGGGTCCCATGAACTAGGGTTTGGGTTTCCTTCAATTGTGGAAAAGAGATGAAAAGTTGGGGTGTTTGGCTGTTTATATAGAGGTGGAGAGGTAGGGTTTGATGGATTTCGTGTTCAAGGCGGTGGAGGCTGTGTAGGGGTCCCACATGGGCTCCACGGGGTTAAGCACATCGTTCTTGGACCCAATTAAGGCGGAAACCCAATAACAAATTGTGGAGGAAAAGATTGAATCCGAGTCGGGCACACCGAACAAGTCCGATGTTAGACAGAGACAAAAACTAACAAGTATGGTAGGAGGTCCGGACAAGTCCAGTCTTGTCCATAGAGGAAAACGGACAAGTCCGGCATAGATCGAACAAGTCCAGGAGCTTGACAACTTATTCGAAAACTGTACTAAAGATCAGACTAGTCTGACTCAATCATGGACAATTCTAGAGTGGAATAGAGACTTAATCGGACTAGTCCATAGCAAAATGGACAAGTCGGGAGGGGTTTCAGAGGGGAAAACCGGACTAGTTTGGGGTACCAACTGGACAAGTCCGTACTTCTACAGACTTTTAAGTGTTGTTTTGCTTCTAATTCATTTTAAACTTGTTCCTTTTATGTTGCTTAATATTAAACATGTTTAAGAATGAATGCAATGGATGATGGATGAAAATGAGGGTGTTACATGTTAGTTTGGATTTTCCTAGTCAAAGAATGATGACATCTAATGTTAATTGCAAATGATTTTATTGGTGCTATCTCTAAAACTATAAACAATGCAATTGACGTCTATACTTTGCTTCATCATTTTTTTGCTAACTAGAGACTGCTTTCTGAATGTTAATAGATCAAGTAGGTGGTGGTAGCATAATTGATTGATTCTTTTGTTTCTAGACTCTTATTAGGAAAACACGGTTATTCTTGTGCTGGTTCTATTAGATTTTATGTCATTGACATATATTGATTTACGGCAAGCATTAAATGCATTACTGCCATGAAAGTTGATTCTAGTCGTAACGTATGCGTCAAGACGAGCTCGGAGGCGTAAGGCGACAAAAAGGACAGCCAATTACCCCGCATGTGGATAGTAGACCCAGACTTGGAACTTTCAACTCTGACCAACTTTCCCCCTCTCCCTCATTCTTTCCTCTCTCGTAATGACTGAATAATGAAAATGAGCAATTTAACCTATAGAATTTGATTACCATTTTGAATCGGCGCGTTTCACATGCGATAGGCATGTGAGGCGTGCAGATTCAAAATTGTCCCCTTTTGGACAGCCTGAGGGTGACCGAGGATGTGCTTTTGACGAGCTAGGTACGGGATCTGAATCCGGACATGATTTGACAGCATAACCTTGATGTTGTCTGCAGCACCATTTTTGGGCATGCAGTCGAGAACATCGGGGTTATGCTGCCGAAATTTCATCCGAATTCGGACGCCATTTCTCATCATAAGAACGATTACTCGGTCACTCTTGGGTGGGTTTAGGACCTATCTGCGTAGTTGTAGCGGACGTCACATTACATAAATATAAACTGATAATGATTTATCTGCTTTGAAGGTATAAGCTGAAAAATGTGTGACGATCATAAGGCGATGTATGATGGTTGTAGTTCAACTGGTGCGCACACCATGGAATGGGCTCATATCGCAGATGTTTTCATTAAGAAAGCCTTTGCTAGTGGTGCTTGCGTTGCAAGTATCAGTGTAGCAAGTGTTGAAATTGTCGACGTTTGTATAAGTTTGAAATGGAGGTGCACCTTTGCAAGCACGACTTAATGCCCGACTACTTAGTGTGGCACGAGCATGGGGAGATGGATCATGCCAGTGAGTCAGACGAGAACGAGGATGAAGATCAGATGGATGAGATGAAATAGATGTTGCTAGAGAGTACGAAGAGCGGTCACTGCCAGAGGAGGTGGAAATTTTTTTCAGCCATCTTGCCGCCTCAGATGAACAAGTGTATGAGAAGACAATTGTGACCATTTTGCAGGTGGTGACACGACTTATGGCGATGAAGTCCAAGTAAAATTTCACAAACAATCGCTATAATGGTATCTTAAACCTGATCAGTGATCTCCTTTCATCGAATTAGAAGATGTCCAAATACATATGCCAATCTAAGAAGATTTTGGCCGGTCTGGGCATGAATTATGGGAAGATTGATGTGTGCGAGAATAATTGCATGCTATTTTGGAAGGAACAAGAACGATACTCATTGTGTGCATTTCAACAAATCTAGATATGTGGAGGTTTTGAACGATGATGGAGTGGAAATATCTACAGAAGTACCAATCAAACAACTTCAATACATGCCTATCACATCAAGGGTAAAATGGTTTTTTCTGTCCAAAGAAACAGCGAAGCAGATGAGATGGCATTCTGAAGGGATACGTGAGAGCGATGACGGAGATAATATGACACATCCTTCAGATGGCGCGGCTTGGCAAGCTCTAGATCATTTCGATCAGGAGTTTTCAAGAGATTCTAAAAATGTTTGTCTTGGGATGTGAATGGATTGTTTCATTCCATTCAGCACCAGTAGCAGCCCATACTCTTGTTGGCCTATATTTATCATGCATGTACAATCTGCCTCCCAACATGTGCATGAAAGAAGGATACATATTCCTCACGACCATCATTCTTGGTCCTAAACATCCAGGGAAGAAAATCAATGTGTTTATGCAACCGTTGATTAAAGAGTTGAAAGACTATGGCAAGGTGTAAAAGCATATGACAGTCATCTGAAATGGCAATGTGGAATAATGATAACGGCAGCAAAGGGTAGTGGTGAAGTGAATGCATATTACAGTATTCTTCAAAAAATAATTGAGTACACATTTGGCCGTCTGAAAGAACTGAAGTTTGTAATTTTAAACTGTCAATGGTTTGATCTAACATCATGCACGCGAGTGGATGATTTTGGAATGCTGGATGTCAACCACAACTCGTGGTACACAGCCCATAACAACAATGTTGTAGTAGCACATCAAGTGGAACAACTGTAATATTTAAGTCATCCTCACCCAAGTTTGAAAAATTGGTGGGTTGTATACAAAGTTAATTAGGAAGTGCACCATCGTCATTACGATGAGTACATAGAGTGTCAGGAATATGATGATGGTGGTGTCTACCAAGATGACGTCAAGGAAGTAGAAGATTTTAGGATATCTTGTGGGACAGACTCGTAGAAATCGCTAGTGGTACTCTAGAGTTAATTCTTGAAGAACAAGCTCACCCTTAGAGAAAACGAATTTGGTAGTCACAAAGGATTATTGAAAAGCAAAAAAGGATTATTGAACATCAAGAGAGATTTGAGCAAGACGGTGAAGGAGAAGAGTTTGAAGAAGAGATGGAAGAATAAGAGATACGTGAACATCTTCATGCACGTGTGGTTGCAGCAGATTCTGATGCTCATGATTTTTTATTCTTATTGTACACGTTCTATTAGATTTGGATTCTTATTGTATGCACCTTGTGATTCTTATTCGTCTTATTTTATTTACCAATCATTATTTTGAACTTTATGCAGATGTTGAAGCATATCAAAGTTGGCAGGAAAAATCGCAGTGGTACTTTGTCTTCCACATCTCACCACAGTACTAGTTCGAAGCACACAGACTTGTTTCATGTACTTGTTTTTAAATGCATTTCAATATTATATTTATGAATCTAGTATTTCTTACATGTTATTTTGCATTTGCTGGGTACTAGCGTGAGTGAGCAAAGACAGAGACAACTCTTGCAGTGTGTGATAGAGCAGGCATCGAGCCAGCTTGCACGAGAGCCGTGTCCGACACAGGTGGCAGTTCGCTACCCGACATACATGGAGTTGAATGAGGAGACAGATGTTGTGAAACAGCTGTCAAAGCAGGGAGGAGACTCTAGTGCAGACACGAGAGACCATACGATGGCGAGTGTCTTTTGGCGGTCCTCCTCTGAGGGTGGTGATGAGGGAGATGACGAGAGTGGCGATGACGATGAGGGCGATGACCCCACGTGAGATCAGAGGTTGGCAAGACTAGCGGAGCTACGTGAGTCAAGAGAGGGGCTGTCTGCTCGATGCCCCTTCAGGTACTATTTCAGATTAATTGATAACCTATCTTTTATATTGGTTTTATTGTCAACTGATTAACTAATATTATTTTTACAGGCTATGGAGGAAGCTTTTATGTAATCCAAGTAAAAACCCTGACGAGCGGACGGTTATAAGGCCGAAGGGTACTATGTGCTGGATCCATCCTGGTTGGAGTGGCAAGGGGCGTCGACGAGTAGTTAACATGGAGTTGGGAAATGCCATCTGGTATTGCTACCCAGGGATGGTTGTAGCGAGCGGCTGAAGAATTGCGGCACATAGTTGGGATCACTATGCGCTAAAAGAATATGACACTTTGGGTACTTGTTAGGACAACATTTCGGAGATCTTTTGGGTAAGTTTATTTTTATTATCTCAAGCATATTGAATCTTGTTTTGATTGACACAAATTGTTGCTTCTATGCAAGGTTTGTTTTGTTTGGAGGAGGGTTCGAGTGAATCATATGGAAGAATGGTCTATCAAGAGTCAGCAAAAAGACGTGCAAAGGACTCCTTCTCTGATGCACAGATCAAAGTTGTGACCGTGCACTACAAGACAAAGTTGTTTGAGCCCATGACAAACAAGGAAGCAACCAAAATGCATCTAACCAAGGAGGAGTTCTTGGACAGCTACGTGGATTGGATTTGTGCAGATACACAAGCTTGGGAATGGTTATGTGAGTATTGGGCGTCAGAGGAGTTCAAACAAGTTTCGAATAGAAATAGAAAAAACTAGAAGAGCAAGCCTGGAAAGCACAACTATGCCCGAACGGACATGCTCGGAAAGCAAAACGAATGGTATGAATTCTTGCAATTATACTTGCAACAACAACAAGTGCAGATGCAACAACAGTTGCAATATCTCTATATCGTACAGGTAACATGTAATATTAACAATTGAACATTGCATTCAATTCAAAAATACTTCTATTTAAGATCTCACAAATAAATCGATTCATGTAGTTTCTGTCTCAAGGCAACACCGATAGTTCTTAGTTCGGTATGACATCACGGTTTGACATGATGTCGCAGGTACACTTGCATGTCTTCCTAAAGTTACAATACTACTTACCATATATGTGTTAAACTAATTAACTATATATTTTGACTTCATGCAGTTCTTCAGTCAAGGTGGCATGGGATCGCAGTTTGGTATGCCTCGTCCCACCCAGCCAGGACTTCATATTGGCTCCTCGTCACAGGTATAACTGAATGTCTTATTAGTTTGAGTTATAATACAAAATCGTAACAACATATGTCATAGGGTTCTGATAGCGGTCAACCATATGTTCCACAACCTCAACCTCAAGGATTCATGGCGATGTTGGCCGGAACTCATCCTGGACTCCAACCTTATCTAGGTGTTTTTCCACTGACGCTATTTGCTCTAGAGCAACCTCAACAATTAACACCTCCATTTGCAGCAGTATGATTTCTAAATCATTAGTTGTCATGAAAACTGAAAACAGTTATTTTCATATGTGTTTTGTAACACATAAGTCAATTATTGCATTTTAGAGAAATTGAGATGTGAATATATGTATGAATGCAAAATTTAATGTGTATTTGTTTGTCACAAGGTTTTCGTCAAGCAACGCCCGATGGTTGCGATGGTTTTCTCAGTTGCAGCAGCGGAGGTGCGAGTGGCGGAGGTTCAAAGAACAACAACGACATGGATAGACATTGCAATGTCGTTTCAATTGTGTTTCATTTGTAGTTAACTATGTCATTTGCATTGGGCCATGTGTTCAGAACTGTGCTTGTCACTTGTGTCAACTATGTGCTGTTTCAAGACTTTGAATGTGGTCAATGAAATTTGTGAACTATATATGTGCTGTTTTATGTGCTATGTGTGTTGTATATGTATATCTGCTGCTGGCTGGGAGGCTCCCCACCCGGGGAGGCAGCGCGAGCAGTAGCCGCTTTTTAAAAAGTGGACTATGGCCATCGGTCCCTTGAGAACCGACGGCTCTAAATATTAATGTGTTGGTTTGGATTGAGGAACCGACGGTCATACAAGCCGTAAAGCCGTCGGCCGGACCGTAGGGGCCAACGGCCCTAGTGTCATAAAGCTGTCAGTTCCACTGGAACCCAACATCTATAAGTGCATAAAGCCGATGAGCCCACGGCCGACGGTCATAAATGGGCAAAAGGCATTAGATTTGTCGGGTACCGAGGGCCGACGGTTATAAATGCAAGAGCCATCGGGCCCAATGGCTATAGTAGTTAAATACGTCGAATACAGGACGTCGGCTATAGCCATCGGTACCCCGACACTTTTACAGTATGGCCGTCGGTTTCTGTAGGGAACCAACGATCATATGGCCGATGCCCTATTCACCGATTCCTGTAGTGTATCGAGACGGACACGGATACGAAAACTGAATTTATCGATGACTTAGTCGAGCTCACTACTATACGAAAACAAAATGCAATCGACACATTCACGAAAGAAGAAGATCAATGGGCTGGTTTAAGGAGTTGGGTGCACACTGTGACGTTGATGAATTTTGAAATTTATGAAGTAACATTTTCTTCACTAACTTAACATTAATTTTGTATATTATGTTAGCATATTAATCAATTATTCCTTGCAACAGGATTTCATTGAAGGGGAAGAGGAAGGCAGTGAGAGGGTTTGCGCCGGCACAAGACCCTTTCTCAGGTACCTCGTCAGCTGGGAGCAGACGTTCCCAACTGCTGGCGTACGTTCTAGAGTTCGCGGCTCGAGTCCAGTAAGGTGACGTGTGCTTACAGCGCACGGAGGTAAATTTTAGTTGGCAGTCACATTATTTTAAATTACATTTATAAATAATTATTTTTTATCAGTCTTTTTATTTTTGCAGTCTGACTCAGAGTCATCTGAGTCAGAGTCAAAGGCTAGGGGGCCGCCATAGGAGTCGACTAGCGTTAGCCTCCCTTAAGAGCCGACTAGCCTCCATTCGGGCTCTGGTGGTGACCAGTCTTCTGGGTCACAGGACGCGTTGGCCCCGTAGAGGCGATAGACGAGGAGGACCCACTTTGCAGCTCCTACTTCGATTTTGGCTCAGCGGATCACTATTCGTCCTGTCAGAGATAGGTAAAAAACGGTATAGTATATGAAATATTAGATGTTGTCTTCCGTTACTTAGTGAGTTAACATATTTTGCAGATGTTGGCACGACTTTTCATTCAGGGGGCCTAGAAACACCACAGGCTGGTTAACTGTGTCCTGGGGGCTATAGTTAAGTTGCACTACCCCGATGTCATCAACAGTTTCTCTAACTTGTCGTGGGATGACTACGCTCGTGTCTCTCACGAGGTCCACAACACTCTTTAGACAGCCGTGTGGAACGAAATTATGGCAAGTTTAACTATTTAATTTTTTTCAATTGGTTAGATTGTTAATGCATATAACTTAAATGTTTGTTTGCTTAAAGCTGAGGTACCAGGTAGAGGAGCCAAGCATGGAGAAGCACGCAAGACGCGTGTTCCACTACAACACTCGGAAGCTTGCGATAGCGGTGTTGTCGAACGCCCTGATCTAGACCGTCAACACGTACCACAAACTACACCCCCGGGGGAAGAAGCAGGAAAGGGGTCCATTTAGGAAGGACTCCAACACATACTTGACAGAGGAGCAGTACGCGAAGGTAAGTTTTTATTGTTAAATATTTACAATACCTACATATGTAACTACATTGATGTAATATGTGCAGGTTAGTATTTTCTTGTTACTGGGTCGACCTGAGGTGTATGTAGCTCCCTGTCGGTGCTGGGCTAGCGATGCTTTCATCCTATGTCCATAAAGGCAAGACATTACTGCCTGGGTACGAGGGCAAGCACAACTACGATGGTGACAGCTACTTTTGTTTGGGTAAACACATGGTAAGTATATTTTAAGTTTATTTATGTGTTCATAACTGTCGGTGTTTTGAAACCGGTAGATCTCCCTACACTTCTAAAGTGATAGGGGAGTTTGATGTTCGGTATGGGCGCGCAGAGATTCAAGAAGGTGAGTAGGAAATGACATAGGAGACACAAGAGTTTACGTGGTTCGGGCCGCCTGAGCGTAATACCCTACTCGACAGGTGTGTTGGTGTTGTATTAGCTGTATGAGCTTGTGTTGAGCGTCAATGGCGTGTGTGTGTCTAGCGTCCCTGAACGTGTCGTCGGCCTGTCCTTTTATAGTACAAGGGCAGGCCGTTACAGGTTAGCCTGGCCTGACATGTGGCCCCGGCGGTTACTAGTATTGATACACGTTTAATTGCTCTTAATGACCCTGTAACGGGCTTTGACAGCACCGTTACTGGTGTTAAGATTGTCCGTTTAAGTGTCATTAATATGGTATTAATGACACTTAATCGGCTCTTGAAGTCCTTGATTCCCCTTTGAAGATCCGAAGCCGTTGCTGGGTCTTTCAGAGGTTAGAGGCTGAAGATCCGATGATTGGACGCGTGGCAGCTCCGGAGCTTGCTGTGGGAAACAGGTAGCTCCGGGGCTACCCGACACGTGTCAGGTCTGGAGCTTCTCTCGGTCTGGGGTTAAGTCCGGAGGTGCCATTTCGGTACATGGCCCGAAGCTTCCCCCTTGTGGGTAGTAGCTCCGGTTTGGTAGTACACGTGGCGACCCTGGGATTAACCATGTTGGAGAAGCGGGTCCGGTTATGTCTGACATGTGGGCCTCCGAGGGTCTTAAAATCAAGTATATGACTTTCCTTGGAGATCTTTGTAACCTCAAGGGGTGTACGGTTTCTAGGGTACCGACAGTGGCCCCCTGGACCTACCTCCGGGGAAGACCACTGGGGTGAAGTCATTCCGCCGGAGGTGGGTCCATCCTCGTGACTTTTGAACTGAATCTTCAAGGGTCTTTGAAAGTGCCGTTGGCAAGGACTTGGAATTAAATCCTCGCCGCGTGGCGTATCCCACGTGCGTCAGATGAGATCTTTGGCGTGCGGATCTCACACAATTGAAGGTCGCCAGTTCCCGATACGAAAACCGTATCAGTTCCGCGCGCCTTGTCAGGCCGCCGCCTTTGGGCTTCCCGCCTCTTGATGACAACCGTTCACCTTGGTAAGAACCTCGACTTGATCGTCGGGGTGGTCCCGGGCCCGCTTGCCATCGGCTGGGTGGAATTTTTGGGTGGTACCTTCGACTTCCTTGCGGTTTCCATCCAAGCGTTGCGAGGGCTTACTTAAGAAGGAAAGTGTGCACTGCCGGGAGTTCTTTACGCCTCTCATCTGTTCTTGCGATCAAGCCCCCAACTTGTGCTTCACTTTTCTTCTCTTGCCTAGCCGTGTCGCGATGGAGTTGGGTCTCCGCGAGAGTCGCTTGAAGACCGACGGTGACCTGAAGAAGGTCTGGGCCCTCATGGGGTGGTCCTCGGACTTCTTCAACCGTTCGGTCCGCGCCGGTGGAGAGCTCCCATTCAAGAAGGAGCACTCCGACGAAATGGTGTACTTCTCCTCGTACGCCATGGTGGGGTTGATCCCACCTTTTTCTTCCTTTTTCTTGAAGCTGCTGGACTTTTATGGTCTGCAGCTATACCACCTTGGCCCTCACTCCATTCTCCTCATGTCTATCTTCGTCCACTTCTGTGAGATGTGGGTGGGAACCCCCCCTGCATCGAACTCTTCCGGACCTTCTTCACCGTTCACACCACCGGTAGAAGCAATGAGTACCTTGGCTTCTACTACTTCGTGAAGCGCAAGAAGTGCCCATTCAAGTACCTCCGGTCGTTCCCTTCTGGGAAGTGGGATGACTGGAAGAAGGACTGGATAGTCATTCGGGTGGAGGAGCACGAAAGGCTGGAGCTGCCCGAAGGCCTTCCCAACATTGACACGACGATCTGGAGTGAAGCTCCGGTGCTGGCGGACGTCTTCGACCCTGTTCTGACTAGGATTCGCCGATGCGTGGAGGGAGGATTGACTCCTCAGGCGGTATTCTGCAATTTCTTGGTCAGCAGGTGGGCACCGCTGAAGAAGAGGGAGAAACTCGCTTAGGCCCTCAACAGCGTGATGGACGACGACCGGGTCGAAACCGGGTTGAAGTCCAACATGGTGGGGAAAACCTTGGAGTTCCACCTCAAGAAGTTCCAGCACGGCATCAACATCGAAGGTGATGACTTAACTCCACCGTCTGCTTTTCTTCCTCGGAACGTAGAAGTGGAGTTCAGCAGGGAGCTCCGGCGGAAGATGCCCGTGCTTGACGACCTTGGTGTCGTCGAGAGAAGGTCGACCACCGGGGTAGCGATCCCCGGAGTGCCCAAGTATGGTTCCGACCCTGCTCCGAAGCCGAGGGAAGAAGTTGTCGGCAAGGGTAAGGAGCTAGCGGAAGAACCTGTGAGCCAGAAGAGGAAGCTGCAGTATGCCGACGGAAGGCCCGTTAGGCCCACTACTTTTGCGTCGGCTCCTTCTCCCCGGAGGGGAAGGTCCTCTACAACTGCGGCGACTGTTCCCGTAGTGGGGTCCTCCCGGAACGAGATTGTTCCCACAGTGGGGTCCTCCTGGAGCGCGACTGTTCCCACAGTGGGGTCCTCCCGGGGTGTTAGCTCCGGGCAAGCGACTCTAGCACCTGGGCTGGTGGAGGCCTCCAGGTCCGGGGGTTCTTCCCGATCGAGGAGGGCCCCGACCCAGGAAACACCCGTGGCCGCGATGAGTTCCGGGGGGCCTTCTGGAGCTTCCACGCCGGCCATGGCTAGCCCAGAACGCCCGGGAAAGGTTCCGCGCAAGCTGGTGCGGAAGCCTCCCAAGGTAATTTTTGATTTCTACCTTGAATAGTTGTTTTAATTGTAGCAACTATTTTTTAATTTTCTTCGTTTATCATATGCAGCGTCCCCAAGAAGGGGAGTGAGGCTCCACCCCCAGCCCCAGTGGCTGAGGCCGTGAGGATGAGAGCTTCAACTCCTGTCCCGATGCCGCCCCAAGTGGTGGCTGAAGCTACGACAGCTCCGGCGCCGGCTGTCGTGGTCATGGACCTCGACTCATCCCCAGAAGTTCTCGTGGTAGCGCCGGACCACGGGAGTGAAGATGCGCCAGCGGCACCTGTCCCGGAGGTTGAAGCTCCGGGTCCTGTTGCTGAGATGATGGAAGCTCCGGCCTTTGAGCCGGAGGAAGCAGTAATCCCGGCCTCTGAGCCAGAAATTGTGCCGGAAGTGACTAAAGCTCCGGCGTGCGCGCCGGAAACTGAAGTAGTTCTGGCAGTTGGGCCGGCTACCTCTGAAGCACCGGCCGCTGAGCCGGTCATCATTGAAGCTCCGGCCACAGGGCCGGTTGATGTTGAAGATCTTCCAGCTCCTGAGCCGGTTGTTGAAGAGGTGACGGAGCTTAAGAGCCCATCGGAAGAGGTGCCCAGACCGGAGTAAGCAGCGCTCCTGCTCCGGAAGCGACGACGTCGGAGGTACCTGCGGCCGAGCCGGAGTGCCCAGGCGAAGTCGCTGACCCCCTGCCTGAGGGGGTGAACGAAGACCTGGCGGCAGGGCCTTCCTCGATGGCGACTGAGGCCATCCCGGAGGACGGCCCTAGTGCCATGGAGACTCAGGGGACCACTCTTGTGGAGTGGGACCCAATTTTTGTATCTGAAAACCCGCTGGAACCAGCGGAGGAGACCCCAGCAGGTCCGGAACCCATCCCGTTGTCACTGTCTATTGACAACGCATGTTCCAGTCTGCGTCAAGTCCAACTGGCCTTCTTCCACGACAGCAAGGCTCTTGAAGAGGAGCGCCAAACCCTTAGGCGGTGGCGTAACCGGCTCTACTTCGAGACCAAGCTGGCGCAGTTGAGGCTAGCGGATGACAAAGAATGGATCAAGCGGGAGAAGATCCGCCTGGAGTACTAGGGCAAGTTACTGGATGACAGGGAGAGTATGACTCGTGCCCTCGACGCTCAATCCCGGGAGATCTACGATTAGGCCAAAGCAGCCAATAATGCGGGCGATGCTCGCCACGAACAGCTTGAGGCCATTAATACTGCACTCATCAAGCGCCGAGAGGCACTTGAAGAGAGGGAGAAACGGCTCGAGGATGAAGAGCAGAAACTCCTAGAGCTGTGGGATGATGTCCTGAGGAGGGAGGAGGAGCTCGCCGAGAAGGTGGCTCTGGCTGACAAGGGTCTCGAGGAGCGCGCCAAGAAATTGGAAGAGCGCTGCCATGAGGAAGAGGAGAAGGCCTGGGTGCGAGGGCAGGAACTCTACGAACAAGAGTGTGCCCTTACTGCCACGGAGAAGAAAGTGAGGGGTAGAGAGAAGGACCTGGTCAACCGCTGGAACAAGATCCACCTCCGGGAGGAGGAGCTCGGAAAACTCGAAAAGCGGGTTGCTGAGAAGATTCAGCAAAACGCTAAAGAAGTTGAGTGCCTTGCCCGCGAGAATTCTGAACTAGTGGCGGCCAGAAGATCCCTGGAAGAGATGAAGGGCTTGAGGGCTAAGGACTCCCTACAGATTTGGGAGTTCTTGAGCAAGGCCAACGATGCACTGACACCGATGGGTTTCAGCCCCGTGCGCCCGGATGATCCGGAGCCAGAGCCGGACCTAGTGCTACAGGCGTTGAGCGCAGCAGGTAGCAAGCTCTCCGAGGTGGGCGATGTCACCGCGGACCAACTAGAGGTTGAGGGGCAATCCCTGGCAAAGAACGTCGCAGAGTATGTGCTGACGTGCTACACCAGTCGGAACTCCCAATTTCCTCTAGACCCGGTGCTTGAAGGTCCCGTCGAAGAGGAAGGCGAAGCTACCCGAGCCAACTTATCGGAGGTTGCCCAGAAGGTCGCCCAATTCTTCCATAGGGTCTAGGACCATCTCTATAGTTCTCACTTGTATTTTCTCTTCTTCTTCCTCAATTTTGTAATCCCTTGTCTCCAGATGTAATCCCTTGTCTCCACATAAATGAAATCCCCAAAATTTTTGTGAATTTCAATTTTTGTCTTCAACACTTTTATCTTCACTTGGCCCCCTGGTAGATGTACACAATTTGATTGTGAACATGTACAAAGAGGATATTGTGTTTTGTTGAAGACTCATTTGCTCCGAACTTGTAGAATTTAGGTCCGAAGTCTTCGATAGTGAGGGCCCCCTGAGGTTGTCAGAGCTTAGGAGCTCCGGCATTGTCCATCGCTGGAGCTTGATAGCTCCGGCAATAGTCTCTATCAACGCGTAGAGCATCGATAGTTAGTCCTTCGGGGTGTCGGAGCTTAGTAGCTCCGGCAGCGACCTTTGCCAACACTTAGTTTGTTGGCAGCAGACTCCATTTACAGGGTCTTCTTACCATCTTTTATTCAGCGTCGAGAGCTGGCCCCCCTAGGGGAGTCGGAGCTTAGTTAGCTCCGGCTTTTCTTCATCAACGTAGATTTTATTTTTCCTGCACACTTAAGCCAAGAAAAATAGTAAAATTCATTTCTTGTCTATAATTTCGTCGCGGCTTACGATTCTCAAGAAGATTTTAAGTCGAACGCGATTCTAAATACAACCGAATGTGTTGTCTTTTCTTCCAGATCCAACTTTACACGGACCCACCTTACTTTGGCCTGCCGAGGTGTAGGTAGAGTGGCGTACTTAGGGTGCTTGACCAGGCTAAGTCGATAGCACACTCCAGCCCTAGTTTGGCTTGGCGGCTTTCAGGCGAGTTGGCCATGAACAATATTTGAATCCAAAAGAATTGACAATACAACTCGAATCGTATATAAACCAGTTGAACTAAAATTTCTTAAGAATTGCACGTCTTTGTTATAGAAAAGAAAGATAAAAATAAAAATATTGAGCCTGTACAAAATAAATGCACGTGGAGTCTATTTCACATGAAGATGTCTTTCATTATAGGTCCGGGGTACAGGGAAAACAAGTACACTCTTATGGTACGGAACCAGGCTAAGCGTGTTTCATTTCTCGTCTGACTCAGGGTAGTTAGCCACACTTTTAGTCCAGAGATTGTGACAAGTGTTGCATGAACTTTGCGAACCTTTCGGGAAAGGTCCGGCTGCTCTCCCGGAGGAACTACCAGACTCTGTACAATGACTCTATAACATACATCTCAAGTTACTCAAGACTCACCTCTGTGGTATTAAGTGTAGAACTTACGGAGGTGCTCGATGTTCCAAGGATTTTGGAGAGGTGTCCCATCCTCGGTAGCCAAGCGAACGCTTCCGGGACGGGATACTTTAATCACTCGGAAGGGTCCCTCCCAGCCGGGGGAGAGTTTGTTTAACCCTTCTCTGGATTGTATTCTCCGTAGCACCAGGTCGCCTTCCTCGAGCTGTCGGTTGTGTACATGCCGCTGATGATAACGCCGTAGGGCTTGACGATATCGGGCATTCCGAACAGCTGTTTGGCACCTTCCCTCCTCAAGGAGGTCTAGGTCTTCACGCCGGAGCTGATCCTGCGTGGCTTCGTCGAAGGTCCGGACCCGGAGTGAACCCAAGGTGATTTTCGGAGGAAGGATTGCTTCAGCTCCGTACACTAGAAAGAAGGGTGCCTCTCCGGTTGACCGGTTTGGAGATGTCCTATTGGCCCATAGAGTGGGCGGAAGCTCTTCGATCCAGTTGTCTCCATGGTTTTCAAGCGCTCATAGGTGCGCGTCTTGAGTCCTTTAAGGATTTCAGCATTTGCTCTCTCGGCTTGGCCATTGCTGGCTGGGTGAGCTACGGAAGCGTAGCAAACTTGTATGCCGAGGTCTTTGCAATATCCTTGGAATGCAGAGCTTGTGAATTGGGTCTCATTATCAGTGATGATTTTGTTTGGAACTCCAAATCTGCATACAATGGACTGCAAAAAGTTGATAGCAGATTGCTAGTTGATTGTCACAACTGGAGTTGCTTCCGGCCATTTAGTGAACTTATCAATAGCGACGTACAGGAACTTGTAACCTCCGACGGCTCTTGGGAAAGGTCCGAAGATGTCCATCCCCCACACAGCGAAAGGCCATGTAGGAGGTATCAATTGTAAGGGCTGAGCCGGAGTGTGAATTTGCTTTGCATGAAATTGACATGCTTTGCATTTTTTCACCAGCTCAGTTGCATCCTGGAGTGCTGTAGGCCCGTAGAAGCCATGCCGAAAGGCTTTACCAACCAGCGTGCGGGAAGACGCGTGGTTCCCACATTCGCCTCCATGGATTTCTGCGAGGAGCTCGCAGCCTTCTTCCCTTGTGATGCACCGCATTAGGATGCCATTGGCACCGCGCCGGTACAAATCCCCTTCTACCAACATTTATCTTTTAGCCAATCTAACTACCCGGTCAGTGGATACATCATCATCAGGAAGGATGTTGTCTTTTAAGTAGTTCCGGATCTCCGAGATCCATGCATCAGAACTAACTTGAGCATTTGAGTCTTGCGTGTTGAGTTGCTCGGAGCTTCCGGCAGCACCTACGACCCTTGATGGCTGCCATGGTAACAGCGCCATCGGGACCGTCAGCTTCGGGATGCTGATCTCGCCCCCTTCGCTCAGTTCGGCAGGCTGAGCTTTGGGTTTCGACAATCTCCAGACAAAAGTTCCGTCAGGAGCCGGAGCTCTGGTTGACGCTTTCGTCGAGAGTTCGTCGGCTTCAGCGTTGTGGGCACGCTGAACATGGTGGAGATCTAGGACTTCAAAGTCCTTCTAAAGCCTCTGGACTTCAAGGAGGTAAGCAACTAGCTGGGGATTATTACAGGAACATTCACCCTTCACCTGCTTAATGATGAGCTGCGAATCTCCCTTGACCAGCAGTTGCTTGACACCATATGACAGTGCCACCTTTAGTCCGTAGATGAGTGCTTCATACTCTGCCATGTTATTGGTTGCCTTGAAGTCAAGGTGTACCATGTATTTCACTTTCTCCCCAGTTGGTGCAAGGAGAAGGATTCCAGCTCCGGCCCCCTGCTTCTGCATGGATCCGTCGAAGTAGAGGGTCCAGTGAGGCTCGGTGAAGGCTGGAACTTGATGCTCCGTCTTCTGCTCACTGGGGCCCCCAGGGTTTGATGGAGAGGGAGTCCATTCTGCCACAAAATCTGCCAATGCTTGACTCTTGACAGCTTGTCTTGAAATAAATTCAAGATCAAATTCAGTCAATTTCGCTGCCCATTTTGCAATATTCCCAGTTGAATTGGGATTATACAAAATTGCTCGAAGTGGGTAGGAGGTCACCACTGAGACTTTGTGAGCCTGGAAGTAATGACGAAGCTTTCTGGAGGCAATAAGGACTGCATAGAGCAGCTTATGCACCTCTAGGTATCGAGTCTTGGCATCATGTAATACTTCACTAATGAAGTACACCGGGCACTGAATGGTCCGGACCCTCTCGGAGGGGTCCGGAGCTTCCTCTTCACTGACCCGGATCCTCTCGGAAGAATCTGGATTTTCTTCAGGGACCTCCGGGTTCTGGCTGGAGGAACCCGGAGCTTTTTTAGGAGTGACCTGGATCCTCCCGGAGGGGTCTGGGTCTCCTGAAGTAACTTCTTGTGGATCCAAATCTGGGAGCTGGGACCCAGACTCGCTTTCAGGAATCTTTGGACCCTCCCGAAGGGGTCTGGATTCCTGAGTATGGGGTAGTTCTGGTCTCTCCGCAACCAGAACCATACTGACGACTTCGTTAGTAGCTGAAATATAAAGCAATAAAGGCTCACCAGGGTTCGGAGCTACCAGAATTGGTAGGGTGGTGAGGAACTGTTTCAGCTCCTGGAATGCCTTTTCTGCTTCTTCGGACCATTGGAATGGTCCGGACTTCCTCAGTAACTTGAAGAAGGGGAGTGCCCGTTCCGCCAGTCTTGAGATGAACTGGCTGAGGGCTGCTAGACATCCAGTTAACTTTTGAATGTCCTTGATGCGGGTTGGTGGCCGCATGTCTTCAATGGCCTTAATCTTCGCCGGATTAGCTTCTATGCCCCGGTGACTTACCAGGACGCCAAGAAGTTTTCCGGAGCTAACCCCAAAGACACACTTGTCTGGGTTTAGCTTCGTACGTGTGGCCCGCAGCTTGTCGAAGACAGCCTGCAAGGTTTCAAGGAGTGACTCGTCTCTGACTTTGACCACGATGTCATCGACGTACACTTCTACTATGTCTCTTATGAGTTCTTCAAAAGTTTTGTACATAGCTCGTACAAAAGTTGAAGCTGCATTCTTGAGACCAAAGGGCATGGCTGTGTAACAATACAATCCATCTACTGTGATGAATGAAGTATGCTCTTCATCTTCCCTCGACATCCTGATTTGATGATATTCGGAATATGCATCTAGGAAACACAGTAATTCACACCCGGAGGTGGAATCCACTATCTAATCTATTCTAGGTAGTGGGAATGGATCTTTTGGACATGCCTTATTTAGTGTGGTGTAGTCGATGCACATCCGAAGCTTCCCACCAGCCTTGGGCACAACGACTGGGTTTACCAGCCATTTTGGATGGAAGACTTCTCGGATGAATTCGGCTTCGAGTAACTTCTTCACTTCTTGTCGGATGAAGTTCTGTTGCTCTACGGATTGCTTCCGAGGCTTCTGATGCACAGGCCGGGCACCGGGGTAGATCTTCAGATTGTGCTCAATCACTTCCCTGGGGATCCCAGGCATTTGTGACAGTTGCCAGGCAAACACGTCGACGTTAGCCCGGAGGAAAGTGATGAGCGCGAGTTCCTATTTGTCGTTCAATCCCCCCGATATACGGGTGGTTTGAGCGGCATTGGAACCAATTTGGACGACTTTGACGGGAATGTCGGTGTCGCTGCTTGGCTGCACTCGAGGTGCAGAAGTCGAGCCTCGTTGACCAATGCTCGGGGGTTTTGGAGCTTGCTCCTGCCTGGAGTCCTCCTCTTGCGCTGTGGTGAGTGCATGGAGTTCTTCCAGTGCAGTTACTCTGGCAGTACGATCTCTGCGGATCCGGAGAACGCCTACTGGTGTTGGCATTTTCAACACCAGATAACCATAATGAGCAGATGCCATGAATTTGTACAGGGCAGGCCTACCCAAGATGGCATTGAAAGGTAAGTTGATCTGAGCGACGTCGAAGACCAACTTCTCGGTGCGGTACTTCTCCCGTGTCCCGAAGGTAACGGGGAGAGTAATAGCTCCGAGTGGGGTGATGGCCCTCGGACCTACTCCGGAGAAAGGTCGAGAGGGGTGGAGATCCGAAGGTCGGAGCTGGAGCTTAGTGAAAGCTTTGAAGCTAATGAGGTTTAGCCCCGAACCTCTGTCTACCATGACGTGATGGAGCTGGATGTTGTTGATGGTAGGAGATACCATCAAAGGTAACTGACCTGCTCCAACCATGCTCCGAGGACAATTCGAAGCATCAAAAGTGATGGCTGTGTCCATCCACTTTCGATGAGGTTCCGGCCTGACTGTGGGAGCTACAGCGGCCGTATCCCGATGCATAGTCTTGATGACACGGCGGGAGGTCATGTCCCATGATCCACCAAAAATGGTGTTCATGGTTTTCCAACGCTCGTTGTCAGAGACGTCAGAATCATCGTCGACGGAGGTGTAGACGGCCTTCAGGACCTTTTTGGGATCCTGAAATCCTAACTACTCTTCAGCCGGAGCTTCGTCGACTTTTTGCTTTCCTTCCCTCTGTCGGAAAGGAGATTCTTCTCGACGCTTGTTATAGCGCTCGGTAAGGTTTTGGACCTCCCGGCAGTCTTCCAAACTGTGGCTGCCCGTTTTGTGAATGGGACACCACACTTTGGGTTTGCCACCGTCTTCAAAAACGGTCGAGGTTGCTTCTCGGGGCGTGGCCCTCGACCACCCGGAGTTGCAGCAGCTGCAACGTTGGTTGTGCCGGCCGACGACTTTTTCTTGCCGTTGGTCTTCTTTTTCTTCTTGCCACCCCCGGAGGTAGTGGCTTCTTCTTTGGAGGATTTCTTGTGATCCTCCGAGATTGGTTTGGAGTGCATTTCACGGCTCTCCGCAGCTCTGGCACATTTGTCTGCCAAGCTGAAGAGTTCCATGACGCTGGTGATCTCCTTGATCGACAGTTTCTCCAACATCTTCTTGTCCCTTATGCCCTGTCTGAATGCCACAATGACAGAGGCGCTAGAGATAGAAGGGATAGTGTTTCGTACCTGAGAAAACCTCTGGATGAATGATCGCAAGGATTCTCCCCCTTTTTGTACGACCGCAAAAAGGTCTAGTTCAGTGCCTGGTCGGGTGTATGAACTCCCGAAGTTGGCAGTGAACTGACGGCACAGCTCTTCCCAACTGTTGATAGAGTTGGGTGGAAGGCTCATAAACTAGGACCTGGCGGTCCCAGTTATGTTCACTGGAAAATAATTGGCCATCACGGCCTCGTTTTCTCCAGCTGCCAAGATTGCAGTGGAGTATATCTGAAGAAATTCGGTGGGATTGACAGTCCCGTCAAATTTTTCTGGCAGGTGAGGCCGGAACTTCTGTGGCCATCTAACCATGCGTAGGTGCATGGCCAGGGCTGAACAGCCTCCTCTTACTCCTTCAGGAGTAGAAAGGTCCTGAGCTTCCCGTCTTCCACGGGCACGCTCAATGTGGACTCGGCCATCCTGCTGGCGGTATCGGCGATCAAGCTCCGCCCGGAGGTCATGAGTCGAAAGCCTGGATACCGTGTGAGTGCGTCGTGCCCCGGAGGGCAATGACGTCACTTGTTGCGATGCAGCACGTCTCCTGCTATTGGAGACGTGCGGACCAAGTCTTCCAGACAAAGTCCGCTGCTGCAACAGGGCTCGTCCTGAAGGAGGACCCTGGTTGCTGAGGCGTTCGGCTGCTGCTGCAACCAAATGCTCCACATCGTCCCTCCACTGCTCCAGTGCATCCCGGGATGCATCCGGAGGTGGTGGGCATTGGAGAAGGGCACGCGCTGCATGGAGCGCGTGTTCTGGGTGGTCATGATTTGCCGACGCAGTAATTGACGCCGGCGCACCATCACGTTGCCCAGCACGATTTGCTGGAGGAGACGGTGGTGGTGGGAGTGTGACTCCTGCTGGTGCTGAGGCTCCTGCTGGTGGCTGCCTATTGGAGGGATTGCCCCCAACAGCCTGAGCAGCAGGTTGACCGTTGGATGATTCAGCAGCTGAGTTCACCATTCTCAAAATCTCAGGCACCCCCTACCTGGTGCGCCAACTGTCGGTGTTTTGAAACCGGCAGATCTCCCTACACTGCTAAAGTGATAGGGGAGTTTGATGTTCGGTATGGGCGTGTGGAGATTCAAGAAGGTGAGTAGGAAATTACACAGGAGACACAAGAGTTTACGTGGTTCGGGCCGCCTGAGCATAATACCCTACTCACGGGTGTGTTGGTGTTGTATTAGCTGTATGAGCTTGTGTTGAGCGTCAATGGCGTGTGTGTGTCTAGCGTCCCTGAACGTGTCGTCGTCCTGTCCTTTTATAGTACAAGGGCAGACCGTTACAGGTTAGCCTGGCCCGACATGTGGCCCTGGCGGTTACTAGTATTGATACACGTTTAATTGCTCTTAATGACCCTGTAACGGGCTTTGACAGCACCGTTACCGGTGTTAAGATCTTCCGTTTAAGTGTCATTAATATGGTATTAATGACACTTAATCGGGTCTTGAAGTCCTTGATTCCCCTTTGAAGATCCGGAGCCGTTGCGGGGTCTTCCGGAGGTTAGAGGCTAAAGATCCGACGATTGGACGCGTGGCAGCTCCGGAGCTTGCTGTAGGAAACAGGTAGCTCCGGGGCTACCCGACACGTGTCAGGTCCGGAGCTTCTCTCGGTCTGGGGTTAAGTCCGGAGGTGCCATTTCGGTACATGGCCCGGAGCTTCCCCCTTGTGGGTGGTAGCTCCGGTTTGGTAGTACACGTGGTGACCCTGGGATTAACCATGTTGGAGAAGCGGGTCCGGTTATGTCTGACATGTGGGCCTTCGAGGGTCTTAAAATCAAGTATATGACTTTCCTTTGAGATCTTTGTAACCTCAAGGGGTGTACGGTTTCTAGGGTACCGACAATAACATATTTGTCTTACTAACACGACTATATAGAAGCAAGAGACCTGTCAGGAGTCGACCCTTACCCAGGTTTGGAAGAGAGGTCACAAGTGAAGTTACCCTTGTCAGCCAGGGCAGTGCAGTCAGGTCGTGATCGATCGACTGGTAAGTTTTTAAAATTTATCAATTTCATTATAACTAATACTGTTATTGAAATGCTTACATGAGTTCTTTGTTTTTTTAGGAAAAGTACACGCAGAAGGTCGCAAATATACACGACGAAGATTACAATTGGGAAAATGTGCCGATTGACTCCCAAGCTGTGTATGCGAGCGGAGGCGGGAAGGCCCATGGATGTTGAGTTGGTCATTTGTTTTATTTATTTTTCAATCTATCTTCTTCTACTTAGTATTTTTTATACTTTGGCAGGTTTGCTATTTTAGATGATGTTGTCGAATCGAGGTCGGTGTGACCTTCGAGAGATGCTTCATTGACACAGACCTCGTCTGTTGGACCATCAAGTGGTTGTCTCTCGCAGACCCAGTTGGAGCTCATTACTTTGAAGGAGACGCTGGCGCAGACTCAGGCAGAGCTGGAGATGTCGAGGGCGGAGCAGGAGAGGTCGAGGGCCTTCCAGGAGGTCAAGAGCTTGTACATGGCCCAAATGCAAGCAACGGTGGCGATAAGTAATTTGAACTATCATAGATTAATTTCATAGCATTTCTGTAGCATATATCTTCTAATTTTTTATGATGGCAGACTGTTGCTCGACAGAGTGGTCATCAGATCGAGATTCCTTCGTTTTCGCTGCAGCAGGTGATCCCGACACAGACGGCCCCAGCGTAGGTGCCCCCAGCGCTGGTAATAAACTCATTCTTTAATATTGTCATATTCATATAAGTATTTCACATAGGGAGAGGAGGTAGAACATAGAGTGAGAGAGAGATAGAGTTGGAGTAAGAGAGACAAAAATAGGTTGAGAGAGAGATAGGTGAGATAGAGGTGGAGTCAGAGAGACATAGATAAGGAGAAATGGAGTGCGAGAGAGAGGGTAAACTGAGAGAGAGAGAGGATGCTAGAGCGGGAAAGGAAGAGAGATAGAAAGTGATGGAGAGTAAGAGAGTGAGAGAATGAGAAAGGGTGAGAAAGGAAGAGAGAAATTGTGACAGAAAGAGTGGCGAGAAAGTGAGGGAGGGGAAGAGAGTGACAGAATGAAAGAGAGGGAGAGGAAGAGAGTGTGAGAGAAAGAGATAGTGGGAGAGGGAGAGGAAGAGAGTGAGTGAATGAGAGAGAGGGGGAGGAAGAGAGTGAGAGGATGAAAGTTAGAGAGAGAGGAAGAGTGTGAGATGAATTTCTAACATGTCTAACTCCAATGTTCTTTTTTAGGGTTTGGCGACGGCGGCGGAAACTCCTTCGGCACAGCTATCGGCACTCGTAGGGACGCGCGGAGACGAGCTTTTCGGCTCCGGACGTAGTTGAGAGGCTAGCGTGTAGCCTAGTCGAAGTTTGTGTTGTGATTGATGTTTGGAATAATTTGTGACTGTTTATTGCTGTTGTGTATATATATTTGTGTGTATTGTTGATCTATGAGCTCGCCATCGTGCGAGGTAGGCAGTTTCTTTTTTTAAAAAAAAAATTGAAAACATAATTTACGTCGTCTATGGCAAAGCCATTATAAGTCAGTTCAGGTTAACTTACGTCGGTCCGGTCATACTAACATAAGCTACATCATGGAACTTACGTCGGCTGGCCATAACTGATGTAAGTTAGCCCATGTAACATACGTCAGCCTCTCCATAGCTGACGTAAGTAAACTGACCCAACCCGCAGCCCATCGGTAACTAACTTACATCTGTTGCGGGATGCCAATGTAAGTTAACTTAATTACAACCAATCAAACTGCAAGTCGGCCGATAATCGATGTAGTTAAGGAAAACGGATGTAAGTCAGCCCATGTAACTTAAGTTGGCCTCGCCATAGCCAAAGTAAGTTACATGACCCAGCCCACAGCCCATTTCGGTAACTAACTTACGTCGGTTGCAGAATGCCGACGTAAGTTTTCTTAATTACGGCCAAATTGCTAGTCGGTCGATAACCGACATATTTAAGTAATTTACGTCGATCTTGACCGACATAATTGATCGGATTTCCTGTAGTAAGATGAGAGAGATTAGCTTAGCTTAGCTCAGACGGTGGATGTGAGCTGTCCGCTGGTCTGTGTTGACGTGGGACCCACCCAGCGTATGCAAAATTGCAGAAATCAATTCTGAAGATGACGTGGCGCGCGCCGTCGTCCTGGATGTTATTGTGGCAGGTCCCACTTATAATTGACGTGCGTATCTGGGCTGGCGGCCGGGAGCCGTGGTCGTTGTTGTGATGCTTGTCTTGGATTGCTCGTCTCATCTGGTGTTTGATTGAATGGTTGCTGCTAGCTCTAGCTGGCTGGCCGTGGGGGGCAGCTCGGTTCTGCCTTTCACTTCTGACCTGTTCTGTTCAACCCTGCCGCACAAGCCAGAGAAACTGCTTCTAATAATAGCCTTTTTCGTAGCTAAGGAAATTAGTTTATCCAAATATGTTTCTTTAAATAAAGAACAATACATCATACACATGCTGTAAGCAAAGGACGAAGCCACTAACCAGTGACTAGTTAGCTAGTGCTTAGCTAACTTCGTGTTAAGCCTGTATTGAAATGAAACCACGCTACCACCAATGACTGGAGGCCCTTTTCTTTCGGTGCGCAGCGGCTGGCATGGCTCTAGTCCGCGAAAGGACCCTGCTCGGCCACGGGCCAAGAGGCGTCGATGGGACGAGGTGAATGCGGCGCGTGGCCACCTGCCCGACGAGCGAGGGTTAGAGTGAGGTAGCGCGGATGGCGCGGAGCCTGGGCGGAGTGAGGTGGTGCTGACAAGGCGGAGGAGCATGCGGGTCGAGGGCGGGTGGTAGGCGGCCGCTGCAGAGGGAGGGGACGGCGCAGAACGAGGACGGGGCGGACCACGTCCCGCAGTGCGAGGAGGCCACTGCACTGGCTGCGAGCCGAGCAGAAGCGAGCGGGGCGGAGGAGACCACGATGCAAGGGTTGAGAAGAGGAGTCGCGGCGCGGCGCTTGGGAGACTCGTAGCGCAGGTGAGCACCCCGGCGCTGAGGACTCGCGGGGCGGGTGGCGTGGGCGGTGCGTTGGACTCGCGGTGCGTGGGGCAGGAGCTGTAGGGAAATCGGCGGTACGCTACTTTAGCAACTCTACCGCGTCACTCAGGAAACATGCGAGTACAGATGTCATGAATCGTTAGCACTAGACGCGCAGCGCAGCGGAACGTAGATGTGCGTCGGTGCAGGGGAGGTAGACGATATCGTTCGTCTCCTCCTCGTCCTCGTAATGACAGCAGGTGGAAGATCACGATCGTAGTAGCCGATCAGCGCAGCAGTAGTAGCAGCGCCTCCACGGAGTCCACACGTACGGAGAGAAACACCGTGCGCCGGTGTGCTAGCACCGCGCGCGCGGCAAGGGTCTCGGCGTGAGGCCTTCGAGGGGTGGCGGCTAGGGCTGTCACGTGGTGGGATGATTAGCCCCTAACCCTACCCCTCATATTTATAGGCGTACTAATGGGCTTTTAGGTCGCAGACCCATTAGAATCCTAATTTCTTATGGATCAAATATCCAATAGGCCTTAAACCGAATTATTATGATTGCCTCTCGGGCACATCACCAACAATCTCCCACTTGCACTAGAGACAATCATCTAGCCAAGATTTTCGATATTCCAACTCCTTAAGTGTGTGACCCGTTAGGTTCATGTGCAGTCGGTTGTGAATGGAAACCATTTCCAACCACAAGTCAGTAGAGGTACCTAGCAGGACATACTGACTCCCGAATGTACATAAAGATCATATCGGCCGAACCTAGATACATTCAACATGCTAATCCCTTTGCCTCACGATACCAGTCAAGCTCAAGGAGAGATGCGTGCCATCCTTGTGATAGCTCGACCATTCACTCGATCAAATAGAGGATTCATTCCGTGACTAACTTTTAGTCACTGTGATTAACCTTTAATCACCTTAGCATGGCCATGCACTTTTAAATCCAACTATCTCGAGGGGCCCAGAGATATCTCTCCTGTTATTAAGAAGGGGCAAATCCCATCTTGATCCGCGCACATCCCATTCTATGTTTCATTATATACCCGAAGACTACTTTTATGACTACCCATTTACGGAGTAGCATTTGGTAGTCTCAAAGTACACAACTATGCATAGTGAAAAACAATGGCGATCTCAGGTCTAAGGATCTAGCAGGTGTATCACTCAAGACCAACTGATGGCACATATGGAAATAACAATCCCAGCAGTGTCTCGGAGTGGGTCAATCTAACACCATGTTCACTAACATATGTTCACATTATTAATTCAATATCTCCATATTTATGATCTGTGAAACGTGATCATCAATTAATACATGTGCTAGTCTGTATGCAATCATTATCTCATATAATGATATAGACTAGGGATCATCTATAGTAACATTACTTTTAACAAAGAGTTTCACGAACAAGTCACATACTTGATGATCAATGTAAATAATGATTACTCATATAACAATTTATTTAATAGTACATAAACATAGCTGTGACACAAGTCTCCCACTACACACTATGATTACTAATGTAAGTATCTAATACCCATAGATCTTGTGTGTGCCTCATGCTTTGATTGTGGAAGAGGCTTTCTCAACGGATCTGCAACATTCAAATCCGTGTGCACCTTGCATATCTTCACATCACCTCGTTCGATGATCTCTCGAATGAGGTGATAGCGTCGTAGTATGTGTTTGGATCGTTTGTGTGATCTAGGCTCCTTTGCCTATGCAATGGCTCCACAGTTGTCACAGTAGAGATCCACAGGACTGGACGCGCTAGGAACAACACCCAACTCAGAAACAAATTTTTTGATCCAAACAACTTCCTTTGCAGCTTCAGAAGCTGCAATATACTCCGCCTCTGTGGTTGAATCTGCTACTGTATCTTGCTTGGAACTTTTCCATTTCATTGCCCCTCCATTGAGGTAGAACACAAATCCGGTTACGATCTACAATCATCCTTATCAGTCTAGAAGCTGGCATCGGTGTAACCTTTTACAACGAGCTATTCTTCACCTCCAAACACTAAGAACGCATCCTTAGTTCTTCTCAAGTAAAGGATGTTTTTGACAACGGTCCAATGAGCCTCACCATAATCTGATTGATACCTGCTTGTGATACTTAGAGCATAAGATACATCTGGGCATGTACATAGCATGGCATACATGATGGATCCAATAGCCGAAGCATAAGGAATTACTCTCATCCTCTTTTGCTCATCAGGTGTCGAAGGACACTGACTCTTGCTTAGAGTAATGCCATGTGACATTGGCAAGAAACCTTTCTTGGAATCTTGCATATTGAACCGATTCAATATCTTGTCAATATATGTATCTTGGCTTAATCCAATTAGACTTTTAGATCTATCTCTATAGATCTTTATGCCCAAAATATACGCTGCCTCTCCTAAATCCTTCATTGAGAAACTTTTTCTTAATGAGGAGTTAACATCATCAAGCATTGGAATGTTATTTCCGTTCAATAATATGTCATCTACATATAGGACCAGAAATACATGTGCGCTCCCACTAAACTTCTTGTATACAAGGTTCTTCTACGTTCTTGATGAAATCAAACCCTTTGATTACTTCATCAAAACGCAGATTCCAGCTCCGAGATGCTTGCTTCAGTCCATAGATGGACTTTTGAAGCCTGCATATTTTACTAGAATTTTTAGGATCGACAAAACCCTCAGGTTGTGTCATGTACACATCCTCAGTCAGACTTCCATTAAGAAAGGCCGTTTTGACATCCATCTGCCATATTTCATAATCAAAATATGCAGCAGTTGCTAGAAGAATCCGAACAGACTTAAGCATTGCAACGGGTGAGAAAGTTTCATCATAATCAACACCTTGAATTTATATGAAACCTTTCGCCACCAATCGCGCTTTATAGATGTTAACATTTCCATCCATATCAGTCTTTTTCTTGAAAATCCATTTACAATCGATAGGTCTCACACCTTCGATTGGATCAACCAAGTTCCAAACTTGATTTTCATGCATGGATTCAATTTTGGATTCCATGGCTCCAAGCCACTTCTCAGAGTCGGGTCCCATCATTGCTTCAGTATAGGTCGTGGGCTCATTATTGTCCAACAATATCATGTCATGCTGCTCCGTGGTTAGAAGCGTTAACTTTTTAGTCGCACGATGTACCCTCGTAGACCTTCGTGGGGCTGGTGTTTCATCAACTGATTGTACAACATCTCGTACATCCTGTATAGGATCAGTGGATGCCGAAAAATTTTCAGGTATTTCTTGAATTTCTTCAAGATGCACCTTGCTCCCACTAACTCCTTTTGAGAGAAACTCTTTCTCCAAGAAGACACCATTGCGAGCGGTAAACACTTTACCCTCTGTTTTATTATAAAAATAATATCCTTTGGTTTCCCTAGGATATCCCACACAGAAGCATTTGTCTGATTTTGGAGTGAGTTTGTCTGACGTAAAACATTTGACATAAACATCACATCCCCAAACTTTGAGGAAAGACAATCTGGGACGTTTCCCGGTCCACATTTCATATGGTGTCTTCTCAACAGACTTAGTTGGGACTCTGTTTTGTGTAAACGCAGCATTTTCAAGAGCATAACCCCAAAAGGATTGTGGCAGATCTGCTTGGCTCATCATCGACCTAACCATGTCCAACAAGGTTCGGTTCCTCCGCTCAGACACCCCATTCCATTGAGGCGTTCCAGGTGGAGTCAACCGTGGAACAATTCCACATTGTTTCAAATGATCATAAAATTCATGGCTCAAATATTCACCCCCACGATCAGATCGTAGAAGTTTAATTGTCTTGCCCAATTGATTTTGTACTTCATTCTGAAATTCTTTGAACTTTTTAAAGGATTCAGACTTGTGCCTCATTAGGTAGACATAACCATATCAACTAAAGTCATCGGTAAATGTGATGAAGTACTGAAAACCACCTCTGGCAATTGAAGTCATTGGTCCACATACATCTGTATGTATAAGTACCAACAAGTCAGTCGCCCTCTCACTTTGACCAGTGAAGGGTGCTTTGGTCATCTTCCCAAGCAACCAAGATTCGCATGTGTCAAGTGATTCAAAATCAAATGAGCTTAGTAAATCATATTTGTGGAGTTTTTCAATTCGTTTCTCATTTATATGACCTAAGCGACAATGCCAAATAAAAGTGGGATTTATATCATTATGACGAGCCCTTTTGGTATTAATGTTACAGACAGTTTTATCCTCAAGATCAAGAATATATAATCCATTCACCAATGGACATTGAGCATAGAAAATTTTATTGTAATAAATAGAACAACATTTGTTCTTTATTACAATCTCATAACCATCAACTTCTTCTAAACATGAAGAATAGATAATGTTCTTCCTCAAAGTAGGAATGCAATAACAATTATTCAATTCCAAAACTAATCCTGAGGGTAATGACAAGTGGTAAGTTCCGACAGCTATGACAGCAACCTTTGCTCCATTGCCGACACGGACATCAACTCGCCTTTTGCAAATCTTCTATTCTCACTTAGACCCTGCAACGATTTGCAAGTGTGAATCATCGATCCAGTATCAAATACCCATGATTCACTAGAAGATAATGAAATGTTCATTTCTGTAACATTTATACCTGAAGCGGAAGTCTCACTTCCCTTCTTCTTCTTCATATCCTCCATGTACTTCTTGCAGTTTCTAGACCAGTGTCCCTTACCATGACAGTGAAAGCATTCATCATCAGGAGAAGGGCTAGATTTGCCCTTTGGCTTAGACTTTGAGCTTGAGGGCTCATCGGGAACCTTTCCCTTGCCTTTGCCTTTAGGATGCGTCACACGCTTCCTCTTTTTATTCTCCTTTTGCACCATCATCACATGAGTGGTGTTTTTCTTAATGCTTTCTTCAGCTGTTTTAAGCATCCCATGCAATTCAGCCAAAGTTTTCTCCATGCCATTCATTTGAAAATTCAATATGAATGGCTCATAGCTCGGTGGGAGCGACTGGAGAACCACGTCAATAGCCAGATCATCCTTGAGTTCAGAACCAAGTTTGCCCAAAGTTTCAATGTAACCAATCATCTTGATTACATGAGGGCTGACTGGGCTACCCTCCACCAGCTTGCATGAGAACAAGGACTTTGAGATGTTGTATCTCTCAGCCCTTGCTTGATTCTCAAACATTCCACACAGTCCCTCAATCACAGAATAAGCATATGTATGCTCATACTGTTTTTGCAGATCAGGGGACATACTGGCGAGCATGAGGCAGCTTACATTAAGCGCATCATCGCAGTGCTTCGTATAAGCTCTACGTGCTGCATCAGTTGCATCAGCTGGGAGGTCACCAGGATAAGGCTGCAGAAGAACGTACTCGGTTTTCTCTTGCCTAAGAACGATTCTCAGGTTGCGGTACCAATCGATAAAGTTAGCTTCATTGAGTTTTTCTTTCTCAAGCACAGATTGCAAATTGAAACCAGAATTGTTACTAGCAGACATTATCTATAATAGAAAATAAATATGCAAGGTTTAGCACTATGTTATGTACCAATCTTCTATTAACAGTTTAATAAAAGATATCAGCACTATATGATCATCGTCTTCTCTCTAACGACATATAGTGGTTCAAGATCCATATTCACTAATTCCTAGTAAGCTTTGGCTTCACTGCTAGGAGATTAGTGACATAGGTAAACAACCATAGTTAATCATATCTCTATATGACTCTTGTTTGTTGGATGACATCCAATGCCCCGGCTCCCAACTCTATGCCATAAAGCCCAAAACCGTTTTGATAGCTTTGTTGAGTAAACCAACACTATGCATGTGAATGTCCAACATTCACCCTATGAATTATGATAGATGATGGTACTTTGCTTTGGCAAACCTACCACACAACGATCAGAACATCATAGGTGCAACTATTGGTAAATGGCATCAAATGCTCAACTTTTGTGAGGGAAGCTATTCTATCATGACAAAACATCCACCATATGAAAAGCATGAAAAGAACATTAATAAATAAACATCACAGGCATATGATCATATCACATTGTGAATAGTATGGTCTTTAGAATCATAATGGTCTCCATCGTCATGGTTCCATCAAGATCTGAGCTGCCATGCCTCCCTTCTTGTGGTGATCTCCATCTCCGCCATGCTTGATGACATCTCCATGATAATAAAAGAAGCTAATGCAACTAATAGCTACCAAATAAATTACATGAGAGATCAAGCATCACAGGTCGACACGCAGGTCATTATACAATTATGTGACAACCTCAACCCGGTTGTGTTAAATTTACAACACGCAGGCTGCACGAATTTACACAAAGATCATCACATCATAGTAAGGCCATACCATTCACATCATTCTTTGCAAAAACAAGTTAAGCGTAGAACGATTTCTAGTGCGAAACTATGTTATGTAATCGCTATAGCAGACAACAAAACGGTGGCCGGTTAGCGGGCGGGGGTCGAGGGGGGAGCCGCCCCCCGCGGGTTTCAGGGCAGCGCCCTGAACACCAAACGGAATTACATAGATCACATCTATGAAATCACTATGAAAATCTCATCGAATTGATCAAATCAACCCGAATCCGAGACATTCAGAATGCCTCAATTTTCAAGGTGACCGGTTATTCATGAGTAGATCGCGACTTATGACCATGGTCTGTTGGCTCAATCTGTTAGTTATGTACACGATTAGTCCTGATGGTGATTCCAGCCGGTAGGGACAGGTTGCACACACAGCATAGAAGGAGCACGAACTAACCCTTTAGTCATATACGATCGTAATCTACTCTAACCAATTCCAAACCCCAAAATTGTGCGATAAAATTCATCGTATGAATATGTCTGCATTAGATCCCATCTACTAACAAGATCCAAACCAGAAACTATGCAACCTGGCTCTGATGCCGCTGTAGGGAAATCGGCGGTACGCTACTCTAGCAACTCTACCGCGTCACCCAGGAAACATGCGAGTACAAAGGTTATGGATCGTTACCACTAGACGCGCAGCACAGCGGAACGTAGATGTGCGTTGGTGCAGGGGAGGTAGACGATCTCGTTCGTCTCCTCCTCGTCCTCGTCACGGCAGTAGGTGGACGATCACGATCGTCGTAGCCGATCAGCGCAGCAGTAGTAGCAGCCAGCGTTTTTGATGTGTCGCCTAGGCGACGCCTAGGCGCCGACTAGGCGTCCAGTCGGTGGCGGGAGGACGCTAGGTCGGCTCGCCTCGCCTGGTCGTCGTCGTCGCTGCCGCCTCCGCCGTCTCAGCGCCGTCCCCGCCGTCTCTGTTGCCGTCGCCACCACCGCTAGCCGCTTCCGCCGCCGCTAGCCACCGCCTCCGGCCGCCGTCGGCACCGCTGCACGCTGGTGAGGGAGGAGAGGCCGCCGTTGGAGCCGCCGCCGCCGCGGGCTGGTGAGAGAGGAGAGGTGAGGAAGAGAAGTTAGGGTTAAGAGGTTAAGAGTCTGTCTTTATAGTGTCCCCGATCTGAAAAATGGACCGTTGGATTCCATCTAACGCTTCACATCAATCGGGCCGAGTCGCGTTTAGGCCCATTAGGCGCTTGGCACCCTTCTTCCTCCGCCCGACACCTCTGCTGCCCGACCGACACCTCTGCGCCGCCGCCGCCACCCGCCCTGCCTTCAACTTTCGTCGCCGCCGCCTGTCCCTGCCCTCAGCTCCGCGGCCGCCGCCTGTCCCTGCCATCAGCGCCGCCGCCGCTGCACTCAGAGTCGCCGCCGCCATCTGCTCCTTCAGCCCCAGAATCTCCTCTACAGATCCTCGCCTGGCGCTCGCCTAGGCGCCCGCCTAGGCGTCTCGGCGGCCGGCGGGCGCCTAGGCGTCCAGGCGGGATTTCAAAACACTAGTAGCAGCGCCTTCATGGAGTCCACACGTACGGAGAGGTACACCGTGCGCCGGTGTGCTAGCACCGCGCGCGCGGCAAGGGTCTCGGCGTGAGGCCTTCGAGGGGTGGCGGCTAGGAGTGTCACGTGGTGGGATGATTAGCCTCTAACCCTACCTCTCATATTTATAGGCGTACTAATGAGCTTTTAGGTTGCAAGCCCATTAGTACCCTAATTTCTTATGAATCAAATATCCAATAAGCTTTAAACCGAATTGTTATGATTGTCTCGTAGGCACATCACCAATAGTAGCGAGGGGCGGGGAGGATCAGCGGGCGAGGATCCGCATGGAGGGTGCGGGTGTGGGCGGAGTGAAGGAACTAGCGTGTTAGTGTTGAAGAAGGAACGCACGAGGAGCAGCCAGCGAGTTGGCGCAGTTTCTTATTAACAAATTCAAGTGTTTTGACAAACGTCTAGATTTTGACTCCAATTCCTTGAAAAACACTTCTCAAAATGAACTAGCAAGCTGCTAGACAAAAAGCTGCCTTCCACTAGCTTTTAGCCGATTCCTGTAAATGAAGGTACAAAACTACTCTTCAAGGAAAAACACTTCTCAAAATGAACTAGCAAGCTGCTAGACAAAAAGCTGCCTTCCACTAGCTTTTAGCCGATTCCTGTAAATGAAGGTACAAAACTACTCTTCAAACTCAGTTGAAATTATTCGCAAATGCCAGCATCCTTACCGTCCGGGACCGCGTCTTCCGTCGCAGGCGCCGCTCGTCTGTACGGTTCCACCTCCCGATCCCCCCCCCCCCCCCCCCCCCCGATCCCCTTACCTTTACTCGATTTCTGGCCCAACAGCGGCAGGCAGTGTTTCCTTGACGTGGCGCTGGCCGACGCGGCAGCGAGCGTCCAATCGCGGCACGCTGCGACCGCCCAAATCGGCAGCGGCGCCGGGGCATGCGGCGCTCACCCATCCAACGCGGCAGGGGCGCTGAGCGCCCGACACTGCACCCACTTTGCATATATGCGGCAACGGAATGAACGCCTCTGCTGAGATTTGTCTGTTAATGGAGGCCGGTGCAAGTGCAACTTTTTTTTTAAGACACGCAAGCGTAACATTGCAATCTGCTGCAAAACACTCGTTGGCTCATTATGCTATCTTGTGTAGGAGATAATGACACAAGGCTCGTCTATTATTCAGAGGTTCATGTACATATATAGCGCATGGTGTACAACTGGAGCGAGTGCAGCGAGGGAGCGTGCGCGACGTGCGTGGTGCGATCCGAAGGACCCGGCCGCGGCTAAGGAACGTGCAGCGGCATGATCCAGAGCGATGTGTACACGGATAACCTCATGAGGAAGCAGTCGTAATCCCTAGAATAGTGGAGGCAACTGGGGTGTTGAGATGCGGTGTAGCGGCTCACACTTTTGTACAGGGGTGAAACCTTAGAGGGCTAGTACACGTCGGGAGAATCCTTTGTAAAGACCTCGTAGTGATCTCCTGGCCACACACCTATGGAAGTGTGTATTGTGGTTGGCCGCCACTAGCTTCAGGGAGGTTTACTTAGTCCACCTGGCAACAGGGGATGAAATCACGGCTTGTGGGTAAAGGGTACATTCTCTGCAGAGATTGGAAAACTGTCAAGATAGCCGTGCTCACGGACAAGAGCGGCTTGGTGCTGAATTCATAATTAGACGATGGTTGAGATGATGATTGGGATGATACTTGGGAACGATATTGGTATTATTACATTATTATCATTGTTATGGTTGGAATTATTCACTTAGATGTAGGTTGCTAATGAAAGCTAAGGATAGGTTTAATGCTTAGTGCTTAAGCCACTATCAGCCTTTCTTTTTGGTTGGCCTTCATGTCATTTATTTCCCACACTTGCTGAGTACCACGGGATGGTACTCACACTTGCTTTGTTGTATTTTTTTATAAATGCTGCTCAGTGAAGAGAAGATTCAACGAAGGCAAGTTTCTATTGAAGACGGTGTGTAGAAGGTCGCGTTCTGCCAGTCGATTTGCCTGTGGTTGCTATAGAGTTTTTTCCTCTTCCGCTGTTATTCAAAACCCTTTTGAAAGGTATAAATGTTGTTTTCATGCGATATAGAACTGTTTATCACTACTTGTCGTACATGTATGGTGGAACTGATACTGGCATGCATGTATTCTGCAGCTGGTTTTATGCTTAATAAAACCGGGTGTGACAAAGTGGTATCGGAGCTATATATCGACTCTAGGCGTGTGACCTTAGTTAGAATGGACCTCTTAGACTTTCCTTTAACCTCGTTTATGAAGACGAAGATTCGACTCAACCAACAAAAGCTTCAGATGGACATATGAAGACAATGCGCAAGAAGAGAAGACTTTAAAGATTATTATATATCACCCGCTTAGGTCCCTTTTGTTTAGCGGGTGAAACTCTTGCCTTGTTGATAACGATTTAGAAACACGTTGCTTGATGTATTGCTAAAACAGCAAGTAATTGTAATATTAATCGTAATCATAATAAAGAGTACACGAACCCATAAAAGGATAGGTTTATCTTGTTTAAGGCGGTAGCCGATCGCTAATAAATTATACCATCTCTCATTAGTGCAACCCATTTGAATCTCGAGGGCGAGATTCCTTGTAAGGTGGGTGGGATTGTAACCACCGTATTTAACAAATAGGAAAGGAAAAAAAAGATTTTAAAATTTAGAATCACAATGGAATTTTAGATCAATTTCAAATTAGTAATAATGATGAGAAGAAGAATAAGAATGTAAAAGAACATAAAATAATAATAAATAAATGATAATAATAATAATAATTGTATTTATCATGATAATGCATTTGCAGTGAAATATTTTTAAAATTAAAAACCATGATGAAAAGTTAGGCCAAGTTCAAAATAATAATAATAAATAAGGTAAAAGAACAAAAAAAATAGTGTTAATACCTTTTAATTAAACCAATTTCACATATTTCATCCAAAGTGGTTAAGTATGAAAAATGCAGATTCCAATTGATAGAGAATATGTTTGAAATAAAATCAAGGTACGATAAAGGAAACCCTAGCAACTTTTGTATCTCTGTGTTCAATAATAGTGTTGATATGAAAATCAATATAATAAATAAAAATAAGAAAAATAATAATAACAAGAACAATAATAATATAAGATGTAAAGTTGTGTGGTAATGATAGGTTTCATAAAAATCAATTTAGGACAAAAGTTTATTGTGTTTTTACGCATCCTGTTTAGTGAAATCTTAAAACTTCTACAAGTATTGGAATGACATTAGAGAATTCTAAAGAAAATATAATAAAAATATAGTTTATTGATTGGTTAAAACCTAGTCCAAATCCTCATCCAACATCTTAGAATCTCGGGGCGAGATTCCGTTTAAGGGGGGTAGGATTGTAATGCCCTAAAAATCACTGGAACAAGAAAAAAAAGAAAAAAAATGAAAACCTCCACTTGCAGCCCATGGCCCAACTCACGGAGCCTGCCTCCCTACCGAACCCTAGCATGCGTGGACTCGCTGCCGCCGCCAGCAGCACGCGCGTACGAGCGCCCCAGCCGCCACCCAGTACACCCTCCTCTCCTCCCTCTCTCTCCACAGCGTAGCCCCATACGTCAGCTCCATCCCTTTCCCATGCTGTGCCCGCGCCCAGGTGCAATGACCACCGGAGGCCAAAATTCAGCAAGGAAATTGCCGCCTTTATGGCCCGACTTGCCTTCCTTCCATGGGGATTTCGTCCCCCAATTTCTCCAACCCCTATTCCCTATAAAAGCCATCCCTGCACCCACCATTTTTCCCCTTTTTACTCATTATCGAAACTCTAGTCACCATGGCCACACCTTTGAGCTCGGTGCCCGCGAGGAGGAGCCCTCTCGGCCTTCACCAACGAGCTGTCGAAGACCGCAGTGTCACGCCGCCCCCGTAGGATCCCTCTACGGCAAGTTCCGTCGCCCGCATCGTCTTCCTCGACGGTGCCGAAGTCCGACCGCTGCACCTCGCCGTCGGGCGCCATCTCCAGTCGATTCTCCGCGCGTGCGCCACCATGGTGAGGATCCTCGTAGCCTACTCTGCATTTTCGTTCATACCGCGAGTAGATCCGGCCATCAAAATGTCATACCGGCGAGCTCCAGCCACGGGCAGCCATGGCGCCGCCGCCCCTGTCTTTGCCGGCTGCCACGCGCCGCCCCTCACCTGGCCAGGGTGACGTGGCTTCACCCTAGCGCTTGGATCTGAAACTAGTACCTCTTAAAAAAAATAAGATTCGGGCCCTTCATTTTAGATCCTATGGCTGCAGTTAGATCTGGCCATACCCCTTCGTCCTTTTCAGATAACCCCGTGTGAACTTTCATATAATTGCGTATATGCCCCTGTCTTTACAGAAACAACCCCAACATTTATTAGAAATAGATAAAAACCATTGTGTTTATGTGAACTTGCTAGGAGGCCCCTGGAATTTTGATAAATAATATTTTAAGCCACTATTTAGTGGTAAAAATTGCAGAATAACCCCTAAGCATGATATAAATTATTTTAAGCATTTAGTATTTCTTTTTTACCGAAACCCCATGTAAACAAAAATAAATGCAGAAAAGTGTATATAACTTAATAAAAGTCCAGAAAATTATTCAGAGAACTTAAAATATATTTTTGTTCCTGATTAAATTTATTTAATTCATTTTAGACACCAAAATTATATAGAAAATATATTTAATAGTTATTTGTCACTTGGAAATTATTTTGAGCATAGAAATAAATATTAAAAATGATATAAAAATTATTGAGCACAATATTTCAATATGAAATAATATTAAATCTATAATTAAATATATTTTGGGTAGAAAAATCAACTAAAATTATGTTTTGAGCATAATGATAAACATAGAAAATAATATAAACACATAGAAAATATCTAATTTTCTTATAAAACTATATTTGGGTAATGTAATTCATTTGGTAACTTAAATCATCAATATAATCACCTAGTTTGAACTGGAAACTCAACTATGACATAACAAATCACAAATAAATCTCATTTAAGTCATCATAATGGTACTTGTACTACTTGTGTGATGTATTGTTCTTGATTGCTTTTATTTCTCTTTTGACGGTAGTTTATATGCACTTGTATCTCGATCAAGAAGCTACATGAAGATGTGAAGATCAAGAGTTCATTGGAGAAGAACTGAGCAGCTATATAAAAATAGGCAAGTGTCCTTGACCATCTTGTGCCTATTTTAAGGATTATAGTTAGTTGCATGCTTAATTAATGTGAATCCTATTCTACTTACCATTCCATATAATTCCTTGTCACTCGGGATGGAAAATGTGGTACTTGGGGTATTGACTTACGTTTAGCCATGCATAATAGATGGGGGAAACGATTGATCATATATGTCACCTATGATTTATGATTATTTATTGAGATATGGAAAATGAATTGTAGTGGATAGGAATCTGGCGGGTTGGTTTGAATGGTATGGTGCAGTACGCACGAGACTTGGGATTGGAGTTTGGACCTTGCCGGATTCTAAGGACCGGTTTATGGATGAAGCCACTAAGCTTTATAGTATCGCAACAAGACTGAGTATGGGGCAGCTTGGTCGATTAATTAGGCCTCTCCCGGCGTAGTATTGGTGATTGGATAGTGCGGGGAATTGGTTCAGGGTGTACTGCCTTGGGATCCGCATGTCTCAAGAGGGGGCAACTACGGTGTTGAGACGCGGTGTAGCGGCTCACACTTTTGTACAGGAGTGAAGCCTCAGAGGGCTAGTACGCGTCGGGAGAATCCTTTGTAAAGACCTCGTAGTGATCTCCTGGCCACACACCTACGGAAGTGTGTATTGTGGTTGGCCGCCACTGGCATCAGGGAGGTTTACTTTGTCCACCTGGCAACAGGGGATGAAATCACGGCTTGTGGGTAAAGGGTACATTCTCTGCAGAGATTGGAAAACTATCATGACAATCGTGCTCACGGACAAGAGCGGCTTGGTGCTGAATTCATAATTAGACGATGGTTGAGATGATGATTGGGATGATACATGGGAATTATATTGGTATTATTACATTATTATCATTGTTATGGTTGGAATTATTCACTTAGATGTAGGTTTCTAATGAAAGCTAAAGATAGGCTTAATGCTTAGTGCTTAAGCCACTATCAGCCTTTCTTTTTGGTTGGCCTTCATGTCATTTATTTCCCACACTTGCTGAGTACCACGGGATGGTACTCACACTTGCTTTGTTGTATTTTTTTATAAATGCTGCTCAGTGAAGAGAAGATTCAACGAAGGCAAGTTTCTATTGAAGACGGTGTGTAGAAGGTCGCGTTGCTGCCAGTCGATTTGCTTGTGGTTGCTTTAGAGTTTTTTCCTCTTCCACTGTTATTCAAAACCCTTTTGAAAGGTATAAATGTTGTTTTCATGCGATATAGAACTATTTATCACTACTTGCCGTACATGTATGGTGAAACTGATCCTGGCATACATGTATTCTGCAGCTGGTTTTATGCTTAATAAAATCGGTTGTGACAGAGGTCGGGTAGGCAAAATTGTGTTGTAACGTATGATGGAAGGAGAGGAGCGTGGGAAGGACTTTGCTCTTGTGGTGTAGGGGAAATGTCCAAACACAGTGAGAGAAATCATCGAATAGGACTGGGTAAAATTGAAAACCAGAGATGCTCATAATAGGTGAAGTACACACATCGGCATGTAGGAGCTGAAAAGGAAAATATGTAGGTGTATCTGAAGTAGAGAATGGAAGTCGAACATGCTTCCCTAGATGGCAAGAGCGAGGAAATGGTGTGACTGATTTATTACATGAGAACGAAAATTGCTTTAAGGCTTGAAGAAGGGTGTCATGTCCTGGGTGTCCCAGGCGAGCGTGCCAAAGGTCGATGGAGGTTGATGTGGCATGGTGAGCTTGAGCCGGCTTGAAGCGAAGGGGGTACAGGTCACCGTCACTGTAACATCAGAGCATCTCCCGTTTAGTTCGAAGATCCTTTATAGTGAAGCCAAAAGGGTCAAACTCGACAGAGACAAGATTGTCACGTGTTAGCTTTCGAACAGAGATTAGATTTTGAACCAAATTTGGAGACAATAGAATATTATGTAAGTGAATATTGTTGTTGGATCTGGGAATGGATGACGATGTTGTGTGTGTGACAGGTAATGTGGCTTCGTTCTCGACAGTGACGGATGCAGAAAAAGGAACTGGACGGGAAGATGAGAATGTAGATAAATTACCCAACATGTGGGAGGAGGCCCCGGAATCAAAAAACCAATCAGATGTTGATTGGGGTGCGACAGCAGAATTGTTGAGCGCGGTGAAGAGTGTGTGAGTGTCCCACGGAGTCCCTGATGAAGCATGCTGGGAGGAGGTGGTGCCGTTGAAGTGCGGGGCACCTGGTGTTGTGAACATGGCTTGCTGAGCTGGGGAGCCTGGGTGCGGACCCAGAACGCTGGCACTGGGCGCGTGGAATGGCATGGGCCAAGCTTGGACCATGCCAGTCCAAGGATTGTAGTCTGGAAGCCATGCAGGTGGGCGCGTAGAGCCGGACCACGGTCCATTGAAGGAGGTTGGAGCACTGTCTTGTTGTTGGAACCACATCCTTGTCCGCGTCCAGCGCCACACCCAGTTCTGCGACCGCGGCTACGTCCACCACCCCGACCTCCTCGTGATGAGTTGGTGTTATTGTGTGGGTTTGTAACTTGAGTTGCAGGAGCGCTTTGTGTGGCGGTGAGTTCTTGGTTGGCGACGTGTGACTCGCGTTGGGCGTCGAATAGCTCCTCCATCAGCAGTTGTGATCTGGCACTAAGGAACGTGTGCGGCGGCTGCTTGGAGGCGATGGTGGTGATGACGTGACAATATTTTGGGTTGAGGCCGTGCAGTAGATTGAGTACCTTGCTTTGTTCCGAGACTGGTTGCCCGATGTCCTGGAGATTGTCAGCTAGGGACTTCAGTTTGCTGCAGTATTTGCTAATGCTCATATAACCTTGGCAAAGACTGCAGTACTCAGCCTCGAAGAAGACTGCGCGCTGCATCTTGTTGTCGTAGAAAAGCTGATCAATTGCTTGCCAAAGTGTGTAGGCGTCCGTATTTTGCTGACACCAGTCATTAATCTATCGGACACCAGTCATGATCTTGATTGATGACGGGTGTGGGACTTGTTATGTGGTGTTGAAGACCGAATTTTCTGATAGTAGCATCGAAGAAGAGACGCCAGACGACATGATTAGGATTTCTGAGTTCTAGAGTCACTGGTACGTGGGAACGGATATTGACAGTTTGGAGAAGGTTTGCGCTGATGGGGGAGGAACGACGTTTCTCGCCAGAGCCATGGTTAGTGGCGGTGGAGGAGTCACCGGAGGATGACCTTGTTGTGGGCGAGAACATCGGATTGAACTCCATAGGTGGGAAAAGGAAGGATTGAAGGGATCACTGATACCATGTAGGAGATAATGACACAAGGCTCGTCTATTATTCAGAGGTTCGTGTACATATATAGAGCAGGGAGTAAAACGGGAGCGAGCACAGCGAGGGAGCGTGGGTGACGTGCGCGGTGCGATCAGAAGAACCCGGCTGCAGCTAAGGAACGTGCAGCGGCGTGATCTAGAGCGATGTACACGGACAACCTCATGAGGAAGCAGTCGTAATCCCTAGAATAGCGGAGGAAGTTGCGCAGCTATAGGGGAGCTAACATCATGTTTGATTGCCTGTGCATGGCACCGTCCGTGCCTGTGCATAATCATGAATTACTCATATGTGTTTTGTTTAAAGAATTGCCTGAAAAAATATTGTTTGTTTGATGCAGGTTTGGCACAAAATTGAAATACAGGAGGAGCTCCAACTCTTGTGCTGCAGAGGTAAACTGTCGTTAATCACATTTTTGTATCATAGTTCATTATATTTTTTAAAGTGAATTATTTTGCTTGCATGTTTGCTTTGTTTGTTCATCTTAGTTAAATAAATATGGCGTTTGTAGATGGAAAATAGTCCAAAGATGAGGAAACCTAATGTCACTTGGGATGCAAATGCTACTAAATTTTTTACTGAGATTTGTGTGTGCTATGTCCTGAACAATGTTCTTTTGTTATCTATTTTATTAATGAGTGTGCTATGACATGTATTTTATTAAATGGATGTGCTTGTGTCATATATTTGTTTATGTTCTTTTAGTCATGTTATTAATTAAACTATAATGACATGTTTTTGCTGACAGATGTCAAGTAACTCTAGTTCAGACGTAGAACAAGAAAATGATGATTTTTTATATATGGCTGCGGGCTTGATTGGAGGATAGTGATGATATTATAGTATATGCCATTTTTGTATAGGAACATAAATATTTATATATTTGTACCCTCATGAAACTTTATTTTATGATTTTATAGACCTACGATATATTATTTTTTCATATATATGAATATTATATAGTTTGAAATACGTGGAAAATAAAATAAAACATAAAAATTTACTCAGAGTAAATACATATAAACATCAGAAATCATCATGGGCAATTCAGACATTTCACATCTTGTAACAAGAAAGTAGCACATTATCAAGCAGACTGTCAGACACTTGTTTTTACAGCTGCTTCTCAAGAAGTTTCAGTTGTGCCAAACAGGGCCAAAGAAAGACCGAGACAGTTGGGAAGGGAAGCGTCCAGTCCGCCACAATCTGTGAATTATGAAGGAGGGCCCGCCTTAAGACTGTATGCACCCGTCATACTAGATTGTTTGCCGGATAGTGTAAATTTAAAGTATATACTGGAAAATTAGAAAAAGAATTGTGTATAGAGTATGTTTTATAGTAACGAGTGCGGATAGCTTTAGATGGGTTTTGTAGATGAGTTTTTTATGTGTTTTTTAACTTTTTAATGCTCGAAATGAGATTAGGTAGAGGTGACCTGATGGGTCGGATTATTCGGACTAGACCGAAACGTGATGATTTCTGCCCGGCACCAACACAACACCACATAGAGGGGGATTGGACTGGGCTGGCCCAAAGCTCGTGACGGGCCATGCCTGAGCTCAGGATTTTACAAATCGGGCCAACCCGACATTGCTCGTATAATGCTCAGCCCGGTAGTCACGGTCGCCGGACCGACCGCTAAGACGGTGGCTAGCTCGGCTCGGCACGCCCTGGTTGCGGCCTGACTAGCTATATAAGTCGGCATGTCGATGTGCCCTCCTCTCAACTGAAAGTCACTTAGAGAGGAGTGAATAGGCCAATATGAAAGTTTAAACTTAATTTAAATTGGTCCTTGTCGATACCCTGTATACCAGGTATCCCTTCGTACAAGAAGAAGACGCGTTGAGTTCCACCTTCCAGTACTGTGGACTTCCGGAGGCAACACATGTCTCGTAGTGCCGGATATGTCTCCCTTTTTAGGGTGGCTCCGGCATTGCCACGTGTCTCGTAGTGCCAGATATGCCTCCCTCCTTAGGGTGGCTCCGCCCTTGCCACGTGTCCCGCAGAGCCAGACCTGCCTCCCTCCTTAGGGTGGCTCCGGTGTTGCCACGTGTCTCGCGGTGCCGGACCTGCCTCCCTAAAAGGGTAAGCTCCGGTGCTGCAACATGTCTAGTAGCTTCGGACCTGCCTTCCCGCAAAGGAAAGCTCCAGAGCTACCGCGTTTCACATGTCCGGATCTATGTGTGCAACAGGAAGACTTCGGGATCTCCAACTACGCGGATATTCAAGGGCTATCAATCAGCCGTTACAGGACCTAGTTAACGCGTACTGTGATGGTACGTTATCACATTATTGACCCCCCTTAACACATGTAGATCGTGTATAGGGCAGTTATTACAGCCGGGGCCACCTGTCGGGCCAGGGCACATACTGTAACAGCCAGACCTTAGCATATAAAAGGGTTGCACTGCACGGTAGAAAAATAAGTCATCCATACTCGCCCACTACTACGCTCAGGCTTACGTATTCTCATACAGACAACACACATCTCGTGGAGTAAGGTACTACGCTTAGGCGACCCGAACCACGTAAAACTTCTTCTTTCACCTTGCTCTTGGATCTTGATTTTGCTCCGCCCCTAAATACGAACCTCTGGGGACTACTTCTTAGTAGTACCAGGGGAAGTTTCATTGGCACACTTCGACATTTGGCACGCCAAGAAGGGGGAGTTTGTTTTTCAAGATATTCAAGATGGTGAACTCTGCTGCCGCTTCGAACTCGGCTTCACAAGCAGTTGGTGGAAATCCCTCCATTGCTTAGCAGCCGACCAACATCGTCCAGACAAATGTCGTTCCACCACCTCCAGCACCCGCTGCAGCGGCAAACACTGGACAGCAGGATGGTGACATCGCGTCAGTCACGGAATCGACCAACAACCCGGAGAATGCGTTGAATGCAGTATGAACTCTTCTTTAGCATCCTCTAGTGCTGGGAGCTCCCCCAGCAACGCTAGAACAATGGCACAATGATATTGAGCATCTAGTTGCAGCCGCAGCCACATCGCTCAACAACCAGGGTCTGCCCCATGCATGCAGGCACCTTCCTGTAATAGAACCTTGTCTGGAAGGCTTGGTCCTATGGCGTCGCAGATCAAGAGACGTGCGCCCTCTCAGCATGCGATGTATCTACCCTTAGGGGCTCATCATACTCATACAACATCAAGGCTCCCGACTCAAGACCTTCAGTCGGAGCTCGACCGCTAGAACATGAGCCAGGATGGCCGCGTCAACATTGAGCATAGTCGCGAGAGGCGTCTTGCTCATGAAAACCATTATCCTCTTGGAGTTGGAGGCGGCTGTTCAGCCCTCGCCTTATATCTTCGCTTGGTGGAGTGGCCATCCAAGTTTCAGCCTCATTTGCGAGAGAAGTACGACAGGACAGTCAACCCCGTCGAATTTCTTCAAATCAACTCCATTGCTATACTTGCAGTAAGAGGGAATGAGGCCGTCATTGCCAATTACTTCCCAGTGGCTATGATCGTGACTACTAGGTCCTGGTTTATGAGCTTACCCCCTAACTCCATCTACACTTGGGGGGAACTGGGTTGCATGTTCACCGCCAACTTCAGGAGCTCATACACTCGGCCTGGCACCGAGCTGTACCTCTTTGTCGTACAACTGAAGTCAGGAGAGTCACTGCGATCTTTCATCCAGTGATTCTCTCAGGTACAGAACACCATACCTTCTATCTCCAACGCTTCTGTCGTTGTTGCATTCTGACAGGGAGTTCGAGACAAGAAGATGCTGGAGAAGCTGGCAACCAAGGATGTCAATAGTGTCACATAACTCTTCAGCCTGGCTCACAAATGTGCCAGAGCTGCGGAGGGCCGTGAGATGCACTCCAAACCAGCCGCGGAGGTTGGTCAATCTGCCTCCAAAGTCGTAGCTACTTCCAATGGCAGTGGCAAAAAGAAAAAGAAGTCAAGTGGCAAGAAGAAGTAACTTTCCAACACACCTACAGCTGCCGCTACCGCAGCACCAGGTGGCTGTAGGCCATGTCCCGACAAGCAACCTCAACCATTGTTGGAAGATGGAGACAATATGTGGTGTCTAATCCACAAGTCTACAACCCACAAGCTTGAAGACTGTCGCGAGGTCAAGAGGCTTGCTGAATGCAACAGCAAGCGTCAAGACAAAACACCTTTCCGCTAGCGAGAAGGAAAATAAAAAGTCGACGAAGCTCCATCTAATCAGGAGATAGGCTTCCAAGACGCCAGGAAAGTGTTAAAGGCGGTCTACAACACCGTCGACGACTCCGACACCAAATCCGACAACGAATGTCGGAAGACTCTCCATATGATGTATGGAGGGTCCTGAGACATTACCTCTCGGCGCGTTGTGAAAACATTTCATTGGGAGATGGCTCCTGCTGCTCCCACCGCCAAGGCAGAACCTCATCGGAAGTGAATGGATACTTCCTTCACCTTCGATGCTTCGGAATGTCCGAAGAACATGGTAGGAGCTGGAAAATTGCCCCTGATGGTCTTCCCGACTATCAACAATATCGAGCTCTTCCATGTATTGGTGGATGGTGGCGCGGCCCTCAATCTGATGAGCTTTGCAACTTTTGTGAATCTCTAGCTCAGCCTCTCGGACCTCAGGCCCTCACGCCATTCTCCGAAGTGTGTCCAGGAGCTATGACACCTCTCAGGTCTGTTACTCTGCCGATAACCTTCGGGACACTGGAGAACTACCAGCCCGAGAAGCTGGTGTTTGATGTGGCACACATCAACTTAACCTTGAACGTCATCCTAGGCAGGCCAACCCTATATAGGTTCATCGCGGTGGCCCACTATGGCTACCTTGTGTTGAAGATTGCAACTCCGTCAGGCATCCTTCGAATCCGAGGGGATTGCACTATTGGAGTTGTTGCGCCGGAAAAAACTTCATGCGCTTGCAGCAGCGCAAGAAGCTGGCGACAATGCGACTCAACCTCTGCACCTCATGTGCAGCCAAGCAGCGACACCGACGTTCCCATCAAAGTAGTCCAAATCAGTTCTGATGCCACTCAGACCACTCGTATATCAGGATGTCTAAGTGACAAATAGGAACTCACACTCATCACCTTCCCCTGGGCAAATGTTGGCGTGTTTGCATGGTAACCATCACAAATGCCTTTGATCCCCAGGGAGGTGATCAAGCACCATCTAAAGATCTACCCCAACACACGGCCTATACAAGAGAAGAACCGAAAGCAATATTTGAGCGGTAGAACTTCATTCGAGAAGAAGTCCTGCTTGATGCTAGATTCATCTGAGAGGTACATCATCCATGATGGCTGGCAAACCCGGTCGTCGTGCCAAAGGCCGATGGGAAGCTTCGGATGTGCATCAACTACACCACTTTGAATAAGGCATGTACAAAAGACCCCTTTCCACTACCAAGAATAGATCAAATAGTGGATTCTACCTTTGGCTGTGAGCTTCTATGTTTCTTAGACGAGTATTATGGTTTTCATCAAATTCCAATGTCTAAGGAAGATGAAGAGCACACTACTTTCATTGCGGAAGATGGTCTCTATTGATACACAGCAATGCCTTATGGTTTCAAAAATGCACTCTCCACCTTTGTATGAGCTATGAACAAAACCATTTGGGGAGCTCATTAGGGACCTAGTGGAAGTTTACGTCAATGACATCATTGTCAAAGTGAAGAACAAAGAATCACCGTTGGACAATCTTCAATCCGTCTTTGACAAGCTGCTCCTGACGCGCACAAAGCTCAACCCTAACAAGTGTGTCTTCGGGGTTAACTCCAGAAAGCTTCTTGGTTTCTTGGTGACCCACCAAATAATTGAAGCAAATCTGGCCAAGATAAAAAACATCGAAGCGATGCGGCCTCCAGCCCGCATCAAGGATGTCTAGAAGCTTACTAGGTGTCTAGCTTTGCTCAGCCGATTCATCTCAAGGCTGGCAGAGCGGGTGCTTCCCTTCTTCGAGCTATTAAGGAAGTCCAGATCATTCCATTCGTCTGAAGAAGCAAAGAAGGCGTTCCAAGAGCTCAAGCAACTCCTCACCACACTACCAATCATGGTAGCTCCAAAACCTGGTGAGTCTCTTCTGCTTTACATCGCTACATCTATGGAGGTTGTCAGCATGGTCCTAGTAGCGAAAAGACCAGATACATCTTCAACTCAAGAGTTCAGACCCCTCCGGGAGGGTCTAGAGCTACCTAAGGGAGAGTCTGGGTCCCAGCCCCCAGACACCTATCCCAAAGGCAAGATGCCTGTGGATCAACCTCTCTCATCTAGGAGAGAGTATCTACTACTCAAGAAGAATATCCGAACCCTTCTGGGAGGGTCCGGTTGATGAAGAAGAAACTTCGGCCCTCTCTGGGAGGGTCCAAACTATCCAGCGGCCAGTACACTTTATCAGTAAAGTACCTAATGACGCCAAGACTCGATACATTGAGGTGCATAAGGCGCTGTACACAATTCTTATTGCCTCAAGGAAGCTACAACATCACTTCCAAGCCTACAAGATATCAGTGGTAACATCTTATCCACTGTGTGCTATTTTGTATAATCCCACTTCAACGGGAAATATCGCCCAGTGGGCTACAAAGATAGCATAGTTCGACCGAGAATTCTTGCCCCGGCATTCAATTAAGAGTAAGGTGCTGGCTAACTTCGTGGCAGAGTGGACACCTTCTCCATCAAGTCTGGGGGGGGGGGGGGGGGGGGGGCGCTCGGCGAAAAGAAGCCGGAACCTAAGGTTCTAGTCTTCATTGAGCCTCACTGGACTCTCTACTTCGATGGTTCCATGCAGAAGCAGGGGGCCGGAGCTGGAATCCTTCTCCTTGCTTCGGCCGGGGAGAAAGTCAAGTACATGGTGCGCCTTGTTGACGGTTGTTATATACTAGTTTCACCCGTCAGTATAACTCAATTATGTGAATGAAATATCATTTCTTGCACACATCACCTTTCTATTTAACCTATTTCCACTTGTACTTGGAAAAATTGGTGCCTGCAGGTATTTTATATAGAATTGAAGTAAAACAAGGAGATGGATCCTATAAAATATCATCCCGGCCAATCCTGTGGCACCACATGGATCAAATGGCCCACAAATAGAAGTATCCGATGCCATCCAACAGTGTAGAACCCATATCATGGGATGGGACCCCCCTGGAAGTCACTCCAAGAAAGCACATACCGTTTGGAGGACTTACCAGGTCGGCCGACCTGGTCTTTCCTCCAAACTCAATCAACTTCCACGTGTTTGCTCCTCCCGGCTTGAAGAAGTCAGTGGTGACCGATTTGCGTGCTTTTGGTCATGGGAACCGACCCTTCTCCACCTATAAATAGGACCCCTCACTCCTAACTTCAACACACACCACATGAGTATCATTCTATTGTATACACAAGTTCTCTTAGTCCTTATTGGAGTTAGGCTATAGATAGGAGAGCCTCGAGTCCCAATCCCAAGTTGGGAAAGGTATGTCATGTATCTTTTCTTATATTTGTGACTTTATGCATAATAAAGATATTATCTTTAGTATTCTTTTATTCATATACTTGGATGAAGCGTTTCTTGTTGGATTGTGGATTCCATGCATGTGGTAAGAGTAGTCTTTATGTTTTTGCCATATCACTCTTAATCTATCATCATAAACACTACCAACCCCCACTATTGTATAATTAGTTATGATATGATCATGTTAATATGAATAACTTATGCTATGTCTCAACATTGGTTCAATGATGTTTAGGTTAGTCATTGCCTTAGGATGTCATGATTCTTGAGGTATCTACTTAGTATGCTAGCATGGTGCTAGGATAGTAAGTAGCGTTGGATGTCTCGTAGACCCACGGATTGAAGAGGTAGGCAGTAGGTGGTGACAACCCTATCTGTCCTTTGTTATCCTCCACGTTCGGCTATGTCACAGGCTCTTGACGGGAGTCGTCCTAGTATTGCTAGGGTTAAACCCGTGCCTGATATGTTTAACAACTTAGCATAAGTATTCACCATTGACAAACTCGTTAGTGCCTAACCTAGGCTATGTATATGTATATTAGAAGCATTGTAGGAGTAAATCCCCAACTCTTAGTCTAATCTCCATTAGGGCTCATTTACCCCTTTAGAATAGATTGCTTAGGTGTGTGTTGCACTATCCGTATTATCAAATTACCCCTGTGTTGATAATTGATTAGCATCCCATAGATTGATCATAAGAGTAGTGTTTACTTTACTATATTGCCTTCCTTTGGGATAAATACGATACCCTTTGGAATACCCTTGGGTGAAATGCTACACGACAGTTTCCGTGCGCTTGCGGACCTCATTTCTTTCGAGAGATGATATGTGACGTAAGAAATGTCAACGAGCATTTCCGGCGCCGTTGACGGGGAAGGCTAAGGAAGTGAAGGATTGCTATCACTTGTGATTAAACTATAGGTACTAATGATTACCCTTGTTTGTTTTCTCCTTTTGTGTGAAAACAGGGTAGTGTTGGCTAACCCATTTCAAGGGATAGCCAACGAGGACGCAAGTGCTCAACTGCTAGATGATTCAAGGCGTACCACAACAAATGTCTGCTAGGCATCACCATTGCCTTTCGCGGAAGAATTTCAGCTTCCAGAAGGAGCCAAAGTCATCCATCCCCAATCTTAGGGGAGCCTCGAAGAGTTCTTCTTGGTTTGCCCATCATGGGATGGATAGTTGGCTCTTCATCCAACACTCATGTCATGGGTTGGCTCCACCAATCCATGACCACATTCGTACTGGAGCTGAAGGAGTCTTATTCTCATTCATCATGAATGAGAATATGGTCTGTACTCAACGAATCGATTGAATAGTGCTCTAGTTCCTTTAGCTTGGCATGCACACCACTAAACAAGGTGGACATGCTAGTTATGGAACTATACCTCCCATTGACGTAACATGAAGATCATGCTGATGGAGAAGTGTTTGGATCGTCCAAGCCATGGATATTCACATGATCTGTAAAAATCCATGTCAACATGGGCCTCTTGGGGAATCATTCCCCTAAGACCCATGGGGATTATTCCTTTCAAACAAAACTCCAATGGCTATCACCTACACGGAGGTCAAGGGTGGAACCAACATCACCCTTGTAATCAAGGAGGCTATGAGGATTTCTAGGGATTTATGTTCAACTAGCCTACCTTGAAGTATCTTGTCCATGGACAAGCAAGAAATCAAGATAACATTTACATGAACCTCCTGGCCAAGGACAATAAACTTAAAGAGCACATTCAAGATCCAATATATCCCACAATCACTTGTTGGGATTCCTACCCTTCGACCAAGCCCATGCAACCTAGGGCAAATGACATTGTGGATAAAGCATTTCTTGTTTCATTGTGGAGTCCACATGTCATCATGTCTAAGGAATCTTTTGATCCATGATCAAAGTATGGGTTGACCTTAAGGAATATCAAGAAGGTCGAAGTGGTACCCTAAAGAAGGACAAGCCTCACCATGCTCATAAGAAGAATATCTTCAAGAGGGAGAAGTTGTCACTACATCAACAAGTCTTCATCAAGATGACGGAGAGGCTAGGGCAACCATGTGGACCACATGTCCAACTAGCATGCCAATGAAGATTTGACATGTCAATCAAGAGAAGTTGTCCACATCTTCAACTCTGGTATTGGACAACAAATTATCGCATTGAACAGGACAGAGGTAAGTCCTACTCATCGGACTTCAAAAATTCGGTCAGTCCTTGCCAAAAGATTAATTGGTATTTATCTCATATTTGATTTCCCAATTGCATATTTGAAATTCCGTCAATCTTTGTATTTGCATTTAACATGTTTGAATTTTCACACTTGCATGTTGGAAAGTAAAATTTCCAACCATCATAAAACTAATATTTTGAATTAGGAAATAAATTTATTTGGATATGAACCTTGGGCATAACCACTTGAATTCATCTTCCTAATTCAAACCAAAAATATTTCCCTTAATAATTCAATGCATTTGCAAGTTGTTTCAAGTTGAGCAAAACAATTTGACAAAGGGCACAACATGCTTTTTGGCTAACGTAACCCGTTTTCGAGTTGTTTTGTTTGTTCTTGATTATTAGTGCAGCCAGGAAAAAAATTTGGGAAGAGGTTGGATGCCCCATCAAGCGCATATCCCTCCATCGACTCATTTTGAGTTCATGGTGGAGGAGCAAGATGAAGCCCATTCAACTCCAACCTCAACTTGGCAGAAGGCATTGAACATGAAGGCTACACCAAAATTCATGGTTGTTTCTCACATAACATCCTTCAACCAAGACTGCTCTTCAGTTGAGTAGAAGTTTAAAAGTTTCCATCGTTGGAATTACATTAGGATTGAATGATTTTTGCTTACATTGGTAAGTAAGGTTTACACCTTCTCATCATTCAATTCTTATGCATCCTCACAAGAGTAAGTGCTGGCATTAATCTTTTTGATTCATAAAATAGGAATGTCACCTTACATGGGAATAAATTTAAACAAGTACCTAGAATTTCATAAGAATTGTTAAAATTGACTTAGACATTTTCTGCCTAGGTAATGCTTATGTAATGACTTAATGGTTGAAATTGTATGTAGCAACCTAGGCATAGTGATGTCCATAATATTGATTTGAAATTCATTCATGCATGGATCACAAAAAATTAAATTCCTAGACAATAAAATTAAAAATGTTCAGGAGGGTAAAATTGAGAAGTCTTGTTTGCCATGAACTAAATGATAAATATTTGCTCTTGTAGAAAACTATGATGGTTAGGAATTTTACAATATGAAGGGATCCATATAGTGTATTTATATCACTTGCATTGCTATGAGTAGGAGCTTTAGAAAATGTTTAACTTGATTTATCCATAAAGCCCCACTCCTAACAATGATTCATACATTGTTCATGGATACACTAGAAATTGGACCCAATGCATCTTTAGTCTTGTTCATCCCCATGCGTACAAATGAAGATTCGACACCTAACCCGAAAAATTCATTTGTACAAGTATCGGGAGCTGACCATCACTCTCTATCATAGAGGAAAAGTTTGCAAGAGTAATGTTTGTGGGGACCGGAGTCCACGCTTTTCAGGAATCGCATTGGGTGGTGCCATGCGATGCGACACCCAACAGCACACATGTAAACAAACGCGTATTACATAAATCATTTGCTGAAATTTACAAAGATATTCAGTTTACAAATAGTTTATAAAAATAGACTACAGCGGAAGATAAGATTACAACTCTCGTACTCAAGTCTAATAAGCAAAAGAGAAGCCGTCCATCCCACGGACGCTCCTCACTAGCCACGAAAAACCAAACAGCGGCGGCATGGTTCTCACATGAGTATATTACTCAGAGAGTCCCGAGTCTCATCGGACAACCATAATCATAAGCATAGAGGTTAGTACCTGCAAAACAACTTATATAGCAACTGTGAGCACGAAGGCTTAGCAAATCTTAACTGTCTCACCTAGACATGAAACTCTACATGAGGGTAAAGGCATAAACATAGGATGGCAGATTTGCATAATGGACTCGCCTAAATGTGGGTCCTTATTTTCAGATTTACAGCAGCAGCTTAAACCTTGTGCGGGGCAACATCGTAACTCCACAATCAAACAAGAAACGCTTCATCACGATGCTGCATGCCCAAGGTGGAAATTAAATTTAGTGAGCACTATACTAATACATACAACATAGCAATATCATGATAATATAATGTTCATAACAGCAGCAATTAATTCTCATCTCAAGTGTAAGTATTTAACTATGTCACAACTCAGTGAACAAGTGGTACTCATATCCACGAGGGACGGTGATTCGAATCAATTATACCCGGAAAACACGACACGTACGCCCGTATTGGAAGTCACATCGGTGCACTCCAAGGATGTCGTACGCAGCCACCTTTCTCAAGTTCCACCCAAGTTGAATCTATTCAATTGTCTAGAACAGTATCCCCACTCACGGTGCACCCTTCTGCTGTGAAGATGTCGTGAGCGAGTTTCCGTCTACTGTGCTGCGGCCGACTGCCTGAGGTGATCGAAAAAGTCTCAACAAAAGCTTCCCAAGGTACATCGGTTTCCTGGACCCCATATATCCAATATGACTCCAGTACAGTTCAAACTTGCTCAGTAGAGCGGCATACGGATCGATCCTTAACTGACACAGGCAGGGCTACACACCCAAGACCACGTCTTGCTGCATCCTACGCCCCTGCCCGGTCTCATTTTCAGATTACTACTTCATTCTATTTGAACCAATCCCGTGTGAAAAAAGTCCTTGCCATGCGAGTAGATTCTAACTACTCGACTTCTACCGAATCCTATACAACATTTAGCATAGCATAGTCTACACGATGACTTGACAACTATCCAAATACTCCATGGGTTTATCTGGTCATGCAAGTGGATTTTCAATCACCTTAGATCTAATGCACAATACTCACCCTAGACATATGTGATACAAATCAAAATTCTGTAATAGTGCTTAAATGCAAACCGGGGCTTGCCTGGTTGTGCGATAGTGCCAAAGTTAATCTCCAGAGGGATGACTTCAAGTAGCTCCGGGGTCCTCTTAAGCTCGGCAACTAATCGATATGCAAAGAATTATGCAAGTTAATCAATATCGGTATTATATTATAGTTCAAAGGAAAGACAGTTAAGTATATGAATTTAAGCTTAATGGTTCTGGAAATTTTACAGGGGACATTAGGTGCTATGAGGAAGATCTGGACCAAAAATTGTAGATGTTAAAGGAAGCGTGTTGTCTATAAAATTCCAACAAATGAAAGCCTTCTCTGATTTTTGGTTGTAATTCTGAGTGTCTATCATGGCTACCAGTGGTTGTATCTTACAGAGGTGTTCTCACTGGTTCTAGGAATTTTTTTTTCACAAATTTCTAAGCTTCCAATTAGAAGATATTGAATTTAGAAGTTTGGATAAATTTCTGAAATAGTTCTGATGTTTTGGGGCATTTTATGACCTGTTAGGAAAATCTCCAGATTGAACTAGGTTATTCAAGTCCAATGAAGGTGAAATTCTTACAGTTATTCAGAATCTTACTGTAGAACATTTTGGCAAAATTTCTTAGTTTTATATGAAGTGAATTATCAGATAAAAATCAAACATTATTTTACCTTAATGGGCTCTACAGGAAAATTTAGGGATTTTCATGAAGCTTGGTTTGTATTTCTGGTGAGTGTGGACAAAGATCAAACAAAACAATTTGGTTTGACAAATTTTGAAGCTTTATACTGAGAGTTATTCAATTTAGAAGTTTGCACAAGTTTCTGTCCAAACTCTAAATGAATTTAACTATTTTTATGTGCATAGAGAATACACATGTGATAAGACCATGTAAATGAAGTCTACTGACACTGATATTTTTACTGGAGATCAAGGATATTCAACTAAAGGTTCTGGAAAATTTTGGTATTTTTCCAAAGAGCATAACTATAGGAATTAATTCTATAAGCATTTTTTTATTTGAATTATGGAGACATTCATATGGACTTTCATACAAATCCAAGTGCGCCACTGGAAATTATTCTTCATACTGGTTCTAACAAAATTTATTTGGTAATTTTTGGACAATTCTACTAGGAGTTATGGATTTTTGTACTTGGGGCAAAATCAGGAATAAATTTCAAATGAGAATTGTTTGAATAATCCAGGGGGGTCCAAGGGTTTAAAATGGACCAATCGCTGGGCGCTAACATGGAGGGCTACTGGGTCGGCCGCGTGGTCACAAAAGATCCCCGAGCCTTAGCTGATTCGGGCGCGGGTTGGTTAGACTGACGACCGGGGCCCACCCCGAGTCGTTTTCAACCACGCGCCGGCGGCGCTCGGGCGGCGCCCGACGGCGGCCCCTCGTCGCAGATCGCTCCATGGCATGGCGGCACCCCCACTCTCACCGCCCCCACCTAAAATCAGGCGAGGAACTCGATGGTGATCCTCCCGACGGTGATGGATGGCTGGAAAAGCTCGCGCTACGGCGGCAAGGTCGATTAGGGTTTCGACCAACACGAATTCGCTTCGGCAAGGGATAAAACCACTCGGAAATTGATCGGAGAGCATCCTGGGATCACGAGGATGACCAAAATGAACTCCTATCGAGGTGGAAATGGCTGCATATACAAGTTCGATGGCGACCCGCGGCTTTTCAACCGGGGGCCGTAAGAACTTCGATTCCTATGCGTATGGTCGATAACTTTTGGGCGTTTTTTGGCTATGGTGTGCATGAGAATGTTTAGAAGCTACTTGCTAAGCAATTCGAATAATTATTGCATGTGTAAACAGAATTTGGATGAAGAACCAAGGCGGGCAAAAGAACTAAGTGTCGGTTCTTTGAGGAAAACCCGAGCTACAAGCTATGACAAAAGTTCAAACTTTGCGAGCATGAACTAGGCGTGATTGCAAACCTTTTTCCTTAAAGGATAGAAGCTTGATAAGGCCCGTAGCTGGGGTTCCACGGAGCAGCAGAGGACTCTCTCGGCGGCCTCCTCGTTGGCGGCGAGAAAACCTCGAAGTACAATCAACACAAGGCATGAAACAAGGAACCAATCGGTGGAGAAGATAGAGCAACGAGTTGGGTTACTTTTCTCTTCTTGGAGCAGGGTGCAACACTGCTTCTTTTGGCCGGCACACTTGAACGACGGCGAGGTGGTGCTGTGCGGGTGGAGCGGACGAAAAACATGGAAGAACTGCCGACCAGCGGGAGAAGAATGAAGAAATGGCACCAAGCTTGGTTTATAAGGGCAAGGGCAGCTGTGGACAGGCTGTGCAGAGGAGGTGGCACATGCAAATGGAGTGGTGTCTCCATGGGAGAAGCAGAGAAGTGAAACACGTTCAGCTGAGCTCCATCTCTGTATGACAAGTGGGTCCCACAGCCCCCTCCAATCAAACCTTCTCTGTACAAAGAAATATCCCACCAACTTGTGTCCAAAATTCATGAAACTTTGTAGATAGGTTCAAACAAATATTTAGGATCTGATTCTGAAATTGGATTTCACGTTTGGATATGTTTCATGTGAAATTCAAATTCAAATTTGAATTTGACTAGAATTCAATGTACCCATTGAATTAAATACAATTAGTGCCCAAATATTATGAAAATTTGCAGGGGTGCTATTTGGAATATTTGGAATCCAATGGTCAACTCAAATTTTCATGTTAAATTTATTTAAACAGTAGCTAAGGTTATTTTTTTGAATTTCCTCATTTGGAGTTTGAATTAATTTGTTTTTCTCAATTCCTTTTTAATGCTTTTTGTCATTCAAAATTTTTTGTCCTAACTGAAATTTGAATTTTGGAAATTTTGGCTTTTACATCCCCCCCCCCCTAAAAGAATCTCGTCCTGAGATTACAATGAAGATACGAAAGTAGGAGAGAAATTACCGGAGATGAGACAATAAGAAATCCGGATAGTTGGAGCGGAGATATTCTTCAGATTCCCAAGTCGCTTCTTCACCAGTATGGTTGCTCCATAACACTCTATAGAACTACAGTGTACAGTTCCGCGTTGTTCGAGTCTTCTCGTCGAGAATCTGAACCAGATGTTCGGAGTACGTCAAATCCGGTTGCAATTTGCCAACGTCGTTGTTGTGGACTGCAGCTGTGAACTTGAGACGTTTCCGGAGCTGAGATACATGGAAAATGTTCTGTACACCAGCGAGAGATGCCGGTAATTCCAATCGATAAGCCACAGGTCCGCACTTCTCCGTAATAGCAAATGGGCCAATAAATTGGGGAGCTAGCTTTTCTTTTACTCCGAACCGGTGGATTCCTTTCATTGGAGACACGCAGAGGTACACGTGATCCCCAACATCAAAGTGCAGTGGTCGACGCCGCTCGTCCGCATAAGACTTCTGTCGAGATTGAGCCGCTCTTAGATTTGCTTGAATGATCCTAACTTGTTCCTCGGCTTTGTTGAATAGATCAATCCCGAATGTCACTCTTTCGCCGGACTCGCACCAATTCTGTGGGGTGCGACATTTTTGGCCATAGAGAGCTTCATATGGTGCCATATTGATACTCGCTTGATAACCGTTTTTGTACAAGAATTCCGCCAACGGCAAATGATCGTCCTAATTTTTACCGTGATGGATGGCACATGCACGCAACATATCTTCAAGGAACTGGTTCACCCTCTCAGTTTGTCCATGGGTCTGGGGGTGATATGCAGAGCTTCTAATCAGTTTAGTACCCAATGAGGCGTGCAGTTGCTCCCAGAAACGAGCAATGAACAGCGAGCCTCGATCTGAAATAAACGCGCGAGGAATGCCGTGTAAACACATGATTCTTGATATGTACAACTCCACATATTTCTTGGCATTGAATCCGACATTTACTGGGATGAAGTGTGCTGATTTGGTTAGTCGGTCGACTATTACCCAAATTGAATCATGCTTACGGAATGTGAGTGGCAATCTGACTATGAAATCCATACTCACATCCTCCCATTTCCACGCCGGAATATTCAGCAGTTGCAGCTGTCCCGCTTTCTTCATATGGTCGGCCTTCACTCGCCGACACGTATCACACTTGGATACGTACTTTGCTATTTCTTGCTTCATCCGTGTCCACCAAAACTTGGTTTTTAAATCTTGATACATTTTATTGATGCCCGGATGAATAGAAAATTGTGACATGTGAGCTTCATCCAATATTTTCTTCCGGAGCTTAACATCTCCGGGTACAACTATACGTTCCTTGAACCATAATGTACCATGATCATCTTTCCGGAAACATTTTGCTTCCCCGCTGTCCACTCTTTCTCGTATGTGTGACATGCCCTTGTCCTCCTTCTGGGCTTTAATAATTTCCTCTCGAATGGTGGGAACGAGAGCAAGATTATTGAGAGCCCCATATGGAATTACATAGAGACTTGGTTCCTCATCTTACGTTTCAGCAATGGAGATATTGTGGACATGGTCTTTCCGTCTGAGCGCGTCGGCAACCACATTCGCTTTATAGGGGTCGTAGTGAATTTCAATTTCGTAATCTTTGATCAACTCTAACCACCTTCATTGTCTCATAGTCAGCTCCTTCTGCATGAAAATATATTTCAAACTTTTGTGGTCGGTGTAGAGGTGTACAAGATTTCCAAGCAAGTAATGCCTCCACATTTTTAATGTCAATACCACGGCAGCGAGCTCAAGGTCGTGAGTCAGATAGTGCTGCTCATGGTTTCGGAGTTGGCGAGATCCATATGCGACCACACATCCTTCTTGCATAAGAACACAGCCAAGTACGATGCCGGATGCATCACAATAAACGTCGAATGGTTTTGTCGTGTCCGGCTGAGCAAGAACCGGGGCTGTTGTAAGGTGATGTAATAATGTCTTGAACGCTTCTTCACAAGCTGAACACCAAATATATTTGGTTCCCTTTTTCAGCAGCTCCATCATTGTCTTAGCGATTTTTGAGAAGCTCGGGATGAACCTCCGATAATATCCCGCTAGACCAAGGAAACTTCGGACTTCATGTATGGACCTAGGAGATTGCCATTTCAGCACTTGAACAATTTTACTTGGATCCACAGTGATGCCCCCAGCTGAAATAATGTGCCCCAAGAATGGAACTTGGCTGATCCAAAATCCACACTTGCTGAATTTTGCGTATAACTTGTGATCCCTCAACTGTTGTAACACAATGTGCAAATGTTCAACATGCTCTTCCTCTGACTTGGAATAAACCAATATGTCGTCGATGAAGACCACAATGAATTTGTCCAACTCCGGCGTGAATACCGAATTCATGAGATACATAAAGTGAGCTGGAGCATTGGTGAAACCAAAAGACATGACAATATACTCGTATAATCCGTATCTCATCGAGAATGTCGTCTTCGGTATATCCTCCGGTCGGATTTTGATTTGCTGATATCCGGACCGAAGATCCATCTTTGACAACACCCTCGCACCAACAAGATAATCGAATAAAATGTTGATGCGAGACAGCGGGTACTTGTTATTTATAGTCATGGCGTTGAGCGGTCGATAATCCACGCATAGCCACAATGTTTCATCCTTCTTCATGACAAACAGCGCCGAGCAACCCCAAGGTGACGAGCTTGGGCGAATAAAATCCTTGTCCAAAAGGTGCTTCAAATGCTCCTTTAATTCCGCTATCTCATTAGGCGCCATTCGATACGGTCTTCGAGAGATCGGTGTGGTTCTTGGTACAAGTTCAATTTTGAACTCAACGTCACGTTCGGGCGGCATGCCCGGTAAATCATCGGGAAACACATCGGGATACTCACGGACCACCAGAATATCTTCAAGTTTAGTTGCTTCCATGTTATGTGCAGCTGCACTGTCCTGCTCCAAACTGTCCAAAAACAGCTCGTGTTGTCCGTGCATCGGAGAGTCAATTTAGATAGTCCGGGTACCGATATTAAGAATGGCGCCGTGATGGTTCAACCATGACATCCCCAATATTACATCGATCTTCTGTCCATCCAATATAATCAGCGAGGTTGGATATATTTTGCCCCCCAAACATAAAGCTGCTCGGGGAACAATCTCACTAGCCGAGGTACTTCCACCTGATGAGCTTATAAGATAACTTTTCTTGGGAGTATTGGTGGACAATTTGTGCTGATCCACACATGATTTACTGATAAAATTGTGGGTAGCACCGGAATCAAAGAGTATGAGGACGGGTATGTCTTTGTTAGCAAACATGCCTGCTAACACCGGTGCTCCCTTCGGAACACTCTCGATTGCTATGTGTTGAACACTTCCGGTTTGCTGTGCTATCTTCTCTGGTTGATACAGGACTGAATACACCGTTGTATTGGTACTTGCCTGCTGCTCAAGAGCTTCTCTGGGCAATCCTTGGTATAGTGCCCAACACGGTCACATGTGGAACACCTATAGTGATTCAACGTCCCACTGACTTGAGGCCTGAATTGTCCTGCATCTCGCTGCGAGATAAATGTCCCTGGAACAATTTGGGACAGTTCTTGCTGTCGATGTACTGCTGGTTGGAAATCTGATACTTCAAACGGCCGACTCTGATATGAACTCGGTTGTGCAGCCGGCTGCCATATCTGACCGGACGGTGATCGGTACACCATACGGTATTTCTGAGGAACATTATGTGTGCTGTCCTGCACAGCAAGTCTCTTCTTGGACTCCTCCATGATCGGCTCACGTGTGGCATCCTCTTGCGTAATCACGGCATTAAGTATAGCGTTGAACGAATCGTGATTGAACAATGCAAGCTTATCTTTCAACATGGGGCTTAGACCCCGATAGAAATACTCACACTTCTGATCCTCCGTACTCACATACTCCGACGCATATTGCGCTAGATTAACAAAAACTTTGGATTATTCTTGAAGACTCATTTCTCCTTGCTTCAAATCAAGAAATTCCTGAAGCTTCCTTCTCACAATGGCAGGAGGAAAATGGTAGGCACGGAATGCCTTCCGGAACTCTGTCCAAGTGACTTGTTGTCCAGCGGCGAAGGAGGCGATGTGGTTCGCCCACCAAGCACCGGTGATGCCATGCAGTTTCTGTGCTGCATATAAAACCTTCATAGGGTCACTGCACTGCATCAGTCCGAACTTAGCTTCAATGGTGCTGAGCCAATGGACCGCATCTAGAGGTTCACCATCACCACTGAACACGAGGGGTGCAGTCGCAAAGAATTCTTGATATGTTGCTTGCTGAGGTTGATGATTGCCTTCGGCTTGACGTCCCCCTTGATGGGACGTAATCTGCACGAGGGTTCGCAGCAGTTCGATCCGCTCGTCGCGCAAACTCAGCATAGCTGCGATATCATCGGCCAATGTAAGCGGAAATGGAGGTGGCTGTTGCGCCAGTTGTTCCAGCACTCGGGAGTCATACCCTCCCTGATTTGAACCCCCGACCTCGTATGTTGTGCGAGTGCGCACCATTCTGCAGTTACAGTCATTAATGCAACATGAGATGTGATATTGCAAGATCACACTAGGATGAAAACAATAGTGTGTGTATTGATAACCAAATTTGCATAACGGTCATATATTGATAAAGTATAAACTTTATACACAATACATCATCCATGGACCAATGTTACAATAGCGAGTTCCAAAATAATGAACTCCATAGATCGAAGTTCATTTCGACTATTGTTGGTCGCGACGGGACGTTATGCGCGTTATCGTGCGAAAACACGCTTTTTATCTTTAATATGACACAAACATGACCATAAAAGAAAAGAGGTGCGAGTGAGTCAAACCATCAATTCCACTGGTAAATAGTTGAGTATCGACAACTGGTCCGTTACGACACTTTTCGAAGTGAATTCGAGGACCAGATTCATAACAAGACCAAAATGTCAAACCGATAAAGTTTCTGTTGAAACCTGAACAGTTTGTACTCAAACACAAATTTAACCCAGTAAATGGCAGAATCAGATCTTGAGGTGAACTACAAAGTTGACATACATTTTGAGGCCTTTACAAAAAGTATTTGTTTGCCTTCCGGTAGTTTATGGTTGAGATGATATGGTATTGTAAACCCGACAGTTTTTCTGGAAAATTTTGACAGCATCTCCTTTGTTTATGCTGAATTTGGGGCACAATTTCCAGATATAAAACAGCAGAATTTACAAAAACAACAAACTACAAATTTGTAATAAATATTACAAGGATTCCATAAATGTCTTGCACAATCCGGTTTGAATTTTCTAGAGTGAGATATGGTGAAAACAATCAGGAGTCCAGAAAGGGTTCCAGTTTCTGTCCAGTTTTGGCAGAGTTTGGAACTTTGAAATTTTGAACAGGTTAGAGGGAAATTCAGTTCTGGAGTTGAACATAAAACTTTTAAAGGACTTCCTACACTTTCCATCCATGTATGTTACAAATTCATTGGAGTTTTCTAATGGGAGATATGTTTTCTCAAAATCAGGTCTTTTTACAGTAGAAAACAGAACACTCTGTTTTTGAATTGGTGACTTCAAAACCTACTCCAAATTTGAAAACTTAGTTCAAACTCAGAGCTCGATAGCTAATATAATTATTTTTACATCTTCTCAGTTCCATTTTACAGAAAAGTGGTTAATGCATCAATGGAGTATATGTCGGTACTACGTGCCTCTCAAAGCAAAATTCAAAGCCAGTATTCTGCCATACATCTCAATGGTGGTCTTAATGACGTTCAATCGCAAGCGATTTATAAACGCAATACGATCATGTGGTTAGTGTACCTGTCACTACACCAACCTATTGATCAATCATATGGTGTCGTACGACACAGCCCGCACGGGCGAACAGTTCACAATAATATTTTTGAAAGTAAAAACATTCATCCGGTATCGTTCCATACGGGCTGCCTCGAGTTACTCCACGTCTCAAGGTACATGACCGGGTTTTCTACCACCCTTGGGAATACTCTTGGGTGAAATGCTACACGAAAGTTTCCGTGCGATTGCATACCTCATCTCTTTTGATAGATGATCTGTGATATAAGAAACATCAACATGCCTCGACTTCAAGGCGACCAACAACATGGCAGAATATGAATCTCTCATCTTCAGACTCAAGGTGTCGCTATCATATGGCGTCCAATAGCTGCTGGTGAAGGGAGATTCCCAACTCATCATCAAACAAGTCAAAGGTGAATGTAGTTGCAATAGCCCTTAACTTGTTGCATATTTGCTTGAAGTCCAGAAGTTGCAGAAAGATTTCCAGGTCCTGGACCTCTACCATGTTCAGCATCTCAACAACACTAAAGCTGACGATCTTTCAACGAAAGCTTCAATAGGGGCTCAGGGACCCACCAGGGTTTTTGTCAGGAGATTACCAACACCTTCTGCTCAGTCTGTCAAACTAAGTGATGGCGGCCGGACCAGCACCCCGAACCTGGTGGTCCCAGTGGCCCTGTTAACATGACGTCCACCAAGGATCGTATGCGCTACAGGAAGCTCTGAGCAACCAAGTGCGCAAGATCCAGAAGCAGCAACCAAGCGCGCAAGATCCAGAAGCTCAAATCAGTCCCGATGCAAGGATCTCGAAGGTTCGAGACTACTTGAAAGACAACATACTTCCTGAAGATGGTGTATCCGTTGAGCGAATTGTCAGATTGGCTAAAAGATACACGTTGGTAGAAGGGGATCTCTATCAACGTGGTGCCAACAGCATTCTAATGTGGTGCACTTCCCGGGAAGAGGGCTGCGAACTTCTCGCAGAGATCCATGGAGGCGAATGTGGGAATCATGCGTCATCCCACATGATGGTCGGTAAGGCCTTCCAGCATGGTTTTTACTGGCCTACAACACTCCAGGATGCAGTCGAGCTATTCAAGAAGTGCGAAGCGTGCCAATTCCATGTGAAGCAAATTCATACACTAGCACAGTCACTGTAAATGATTCCTCCCTCATGGCCATTCGCCGTGTGGGGGATGTATATTTTTGGACCTTTCCCAAAAGCCATTGGAGGGTACCGATCTTTATACATCGCCATTGAAAAGTTCACAAAGTGGTTGGAAGCTACTCCAGTTGTGACAATCAACAAGCAATCTGCCATCAAGTAATAGAAGTCCATTGTCTGCAGATTTGGAGTTCTGAACAAAGTCATCACTAACAATGGAACCCAATTCACAAGTGCATCCTTCTAAGAGTATTGCGAATACTTCAACATAACTGTGAGCTACGCATCAGTAGCTCATCTGACAAGCAATGGCCAAGCTGAGAGTGCAAACGCATAAATTCTCAAGGGACTCAAGACGCACACTTATGAGCGCTTGAAGAAGCATGGTGCCAACTGGATAGAAGAGCTTCCGTCTTCATTGTGGTTTAGCCAAACAACACCCAGTAGGGCAACAAGAGAAACACCCTTCTTCATGGTATACGGAGCCGAAGCTGTCATTCCTCCAGAAATTGCCATGGGGTCTCTTAGAGTCTGAACCTACAATGAAGCCACGCAGGATCAGCTCTAGCGTGTTGCCTTAGACCTCGTCGACGATGCAAGATGCCAAGCAGCAGTTTGAAACACGTGATACCGCCAGGCGGTCCGACGCTATCATCAAAGGCATGTACGCAACCAGCAGTTGGAAGAAGGCGATCTGATGCTGAGGCGAATACTCACTCACGAAGGGATGAACAAACTTTCCCCCACCTGGGAAGGTCCCTTTCGAGTTGTCAAAGTTTCCCGTCCTGGATGCGTTTGATTGACAACAAAGGATGGGATACCACTTCCCAACCCCTGGAATATTGAGCATCTTCGTAAGTTCTATACTTAGTAGCACAGAGGTGTTTCTATATTTGTATAAAATCTATCTCATAGAGTCTATGAACAGAGTCAGGTTGGTCCAATATGAATAGCACACTTAACTTGGACCTGTACTTTAAGTGTGTCCTTGCCTTCCCCTATTATTTGGACCTATAATACATGTATTGGAAAGCAGATTCTATGTGCATTTACTCTGGGCATGATCATTATTTTACCATCTTTTACCTTCTTGTCAATAGGAATGTTGTGCAATCCTCTTGAAAGTTAGTCCTAGAGATTCATGTGATATATAAGTTTTATTGGTAATCTTCTAGTTGATCTTAGTATTGCTGGATGACCTACTCGCCTGAAAACCAATGCCAATGACAGGTTCGGAGTGCACTATCGACTTAGCCTAGTCCAACACTCTAAGTACGCCACTCTACCTATTCTGGTGGGTCTCAATAAGGCGGATCCAGAAAGCACACAGACCTATGAAAGTTTACACGGTATACTTATATTGTCATAATGAGTTTATTAGGATCTAAAACTCAAAGAATGATAATAAGCCGCAAATAAGCTATAGGCAAGAGGATGAATTTTAGTGCTTTTCTTGTCTCTCATGTGCAGGAAAAAAGAATAATTATCTACGATAATGGGTGCCGCCAGATAAACTAGCTCCGATATGACCCAGGGGCCCCACCATCGACGTTTCATACATTGATAGTTTGCGCCGTCGAAGCAACTAAGCCCCGACAACACCCAGGGGGCCTGCCTTCTATGTTTTATATGTTGGTAGTGGTGTCGTCGAAGCAACTAAGCTTGGGCACCATCAAAGCAACTAGGCTCTAACAACCCCCAAGGGGCCCGCCGTCGACGTCAAGAACGTGGCGAAGGGTCCTTGGATATTTTGGATGAAATACTCGGACCTCAGAGCTAACACAATAGCTATGAGTTTGGAGCAATCAAATATTCAAGACATTGCCAAATTCCTTATGGTAGATGTCCTCAATCAATTGAGTGCATCTACCAGGGGGACAATAAGATAAAAGCAATGATACATTGAAACAAAAATGGAATTCAAAAGGATTTCATTCATTCAAAATTTGGAGATTTACAAGATGAAGGTACAAAAGGGAAGGATCCTAGCTACTGGAGTTCCGCTGCAAGTATGAAGCAACCCTTTGGGCGGCTTCTTGGACGCTTGCAGCTTCTTCCTCCTCTGCGATGGGTTCATTAATCACCGGAGCTAGAGACATAGAGGGATCCCGGCTCCGGAAGTATGTCAGCACATACTCTGCGACATTCTTCACCAAGGATCTCCCCTTAGTCTTGAGCTGGTTGCTGATCACGTCTTCCAACGCATCTAGCTTAGTTCCAGCGAAGTTGAGCACCACCAAGGCTTTGTCCATCTCTTGCTCCGAGTCAGCCGGTCGGACTGAACCCCAGTGGCATCAAAGTGCCTTCCACTCGCCAAAGGAAATCATTGACTTGCTGGGACTCAATTGCTATCATACCACAGAGCTTCTCCAGTGACCTTTGTGGATGATAGCTCCCCAGAGCCCTCCTCTGAGAATCGCTCGACCTCTTTAGCATGCTGTTGAATCCGTTTAGCCAGCTTCCTCAATTGGTCAGCGATTTGCCTCTCCTGGAAGTTCAAGCGGTCTCGCTTCTCTGCAAGGTCCCTCTCTTTAGCCTTTACCTTGTTCTCCCTGGTAGAGACAACTCTTTCTCTCTTGCTAACTCCTCTCGCCAACCATACTTAGTACTTTTTTTCGCACCAGGACTTGAATTTCTCTATGCGATCAACCAAGTCCTACTCATAGTGCTCTAACTTCTGAGAGATTTCGTCTTCTCTCATCTGGAGCTCATCCTCCTTATTATCTAAAGCACCACATCGCTTGAGAAGCTGGTCCCCAAAGCGTTGAGACTCTCGGAGCAATCGTCTGCTTATTCATTGAATTTCTTGGCATGCTCGTAGACCTCCCGAGTCTTGTCATTGACGGCTTTTACTACAACCTCTCGTTCATCCAACATGTTGTTCAGATGCGTCTACTGAGCTTTCTCGGCGTCCAGCCAATCCCTTAGGTCCGCTAGCCGAGACTACATTAACTTTGTTTTGAAGTAGAGTAGCTTGCGCCAGCGCCTCAGGGTATCACGCTCATTATCCAGGGTCTTGTGCTCGTAGTCGAAGGTGAGCTGAACTTGGTGAAGGCTCGAGCAGGCGTTGTCAATCGACATCTCTAGAGGGATTGGCTCAAGACCTGCCTGAGGTTCCTCTGGTTCCCCCGAGTCCTCTAGAATAGTTGTTGGGGCCCATGGCACAAGCATGGACTCCAACAACTCAACATTTGTGGCACTGATTTCCGAGAGCTCATCGATCTCCAGCGTTGACGTAGAAGGTCCCACAACTGTATGTTTGGGTACCGGCATAGGCATGGCCATCTTTGGCATATTGACATCAGCTAATAGCACTGTTACCTCCGGAGGTAGTGTTGGAACTTCTACCGCAACTTCCAAAATCTCCGGCACTGATGCCAGTACCTCCAATGCAGGCTCCGGAGCAACTGAAGCTTGCTCTGGCATTTCTTCATCGTGGTCCGGTGCAACCACAGTTTCTTCGGCCGCTGGCACTGAGGTCATCCCGACGTCAGTTGGCGCTGGAGCTACCATGTTGTCCGCCACGACCATAGGAGAATCCATTTCATCAACAGAGGCTCCAGTCGGTGTGGTCTTCGTGGCCGTGGCGGTGGCAGGTGCCGAAGCAGTAGCTCCTCATCTCGATACTATGGAAACAGAAGAATAGAGAATTCAAGAAAAAGCAAGAAAATTAACAAAAAGAAAACACAGGTTTAAGTGCCAATCATTACCTAGGGACACTGCTGCTCCAGTCGGCACAAAACTTCTTCCTTGGGTGACCAGAGTCAGAACCCATCATCGTCGGTGAGGCAGAGGCTCCAGACTTCATCCCAGGAGTCATTGCAGCCATCGGAGCCACCTTAGCTGGGATCTCCATCATTTCACAAGACACTTTGGACCTGGAGCCCGTCGATGGCCCTGGAACTGAGTTGAAGAATTACCGGACCTACAGCCCACTGATGGCACTAGGGCCGAAGATAATTTCTCTGGCTCGGAGCTTCCCCTAAGCTCCGAAGCCGGAGTTGCCGTTGCTAGGCGCACAACCAGCACTGACTTGAGGGTCGGCCGAGGTAGTGGTGCTACTTGCATCGGAGTTGCTCTAACAGAGCAACCATCAAATCGCGTCAACCTCCTCTTTTGACTAGAGGCATCAACGGGCTCCTTGTCTTTGCCCCGAATTGAGTCATACTTCTTCTAACTTGGTTCTGTAGGAGCCTTGCCCTTCCCACTAACAGGTGCAGAGTCAGACCCTCCATGTGGACAGAGGGCTGAAGATCCAGAGAGCACAATCCCAGTATATGAACAATAGAAGACTAAAGATAACATCTTTATTAAGAGCAAAATCACAAATACAAATAGGAATATGAGAGCCATAGCTTTCCCAATTAGGAATTGGGAAGAGACTCCTACTCCTCTCCTTCTTGGACTATGGACTAGAGGCTCTCCCTCTACAGCATATACTCCTCTAAACCTATGGAGAGTAGTGGATACAATGGATGAATACTCAAGTGGTGTGTGTGTGCGTGTAGTGAGGGTAGGGGGTCCAATTTATAGGTGGAGAAGGGTTGGTTCTCGCCACCAAAAGCATGCGAATAAGTCACCACTGAGTTCTTCAAGCCGGGAGGAGCCAACACGTGGTGATTGACTGAGTTTGGCGCCAGGACTAGGTCGGCCGACTAGTGGGGTCGGCCGCCCTGGTCGTTGCACCATTTCTCGTGTGATTTCTCCAGGTCACGATCAGGATGTCCCATCCCATGATATGGGTGCTACACCGTTGGATGGCCTCGGATACTTCTGTTTGTAGGCCATTTGATCTACGTGGTGCCACATGTTGTTGCTTGATTGGATGGGATGGTATTTTATAGGATTGATCTGCCTCTTTTACCTCATTCTTGCAATAATTCCCTGCATGCACTATTTCCCCAAGGACAAGTGGAAATAGGTTAAATAGAAAGGTGATGTGTGCAAGAAATGTCAATTCCTTCTCATAATTAAGTTATATTGACGGGTGAAATTGGTACATAACAGCCGTGAGCAAACTTCCCAAGCTTGTCCTTTGCTTGTCCTGAGCAATGTCAAGACTTTAGGTTGATGATCAGAAGTTGGTACAATGTTCTACTTTTCAAAAGTACCATGTGCGCAAAAAAATACTCTACCTAGTATTGCAAAAATTGGCATGGTACCTACCCATCTTAAGTCATTATGGGGCTTATACCTCCACCTATTCATGGGTGGTTGAAGGATAGAACAGCAAATGGAGAACACATACCCTAGAAATCAAGTTCTACTCAAATTCCGGGGAGTTCAATTTAGATTATAAGTATCTCAATTTGATTCTCTCAATCTCTCCTTTATGTGCAGTGGAAATATTTCCTCACCAAGGAATTGTGTCTACACTCATCCTATCTCTAAATAAGGCTTGTATGTAGAGCTTGGTAGGGAATGTAGTAGGCATATTTGCAACACATAATATTGCTAAGTCAAAAAAGCAAGCCTTAGGAAAAATAATTTCAAAACAATTTGATTCAAGACTTGTGCATTTGTGATGCAATGGAGGTGGATGTGGATATTTTAGATGACTCCTTTTTGAGTGGACTCTCTTATTTTGCAGAGATGAAACATCACTACTTTTCTCTCTCCCTCTCTCTCCTTTTCTCTCATGCTTATGATGTAAGCATGCATTTTTTATTTCTTTTTCTTGTAGCCATTCCTTCTACTCCCTTTTTATGCAATAAATTTTGGAGATAGTACTAAGCACGAATGATATGGAGTTTCTCTTTTTATTGTGGAATGGTGGTATGATGGAATTTTTCTTATTCTAGTGTAGAAGTATAGCATGTGCAAGTGAAGTCTTGAATTCAAAAATTAATGGATGAAATCTCCCATAGGTAGTTTGACAAAGCTCAATGTGAAGACAAATAGCATATGCATAAGGTCTATCAATGTAATATATCATATGGCTTTGGTAGGTATTTCCAATCAAATGAGAGTAACCTAAATCTTTTTAGACATTTCTCTGGAAATCCAAGTTTCACTTTCAAACTAGGAATAGCAGCCCTATCACTATATCATATCTCAAAACAACTTAGAATGAATTAAGATTTTACTACCCGCAATTTCTAAATCAAGGAAAAAGCAATTTTAGCCAACGAGAGCAATATGTTGGAGAGTAGTAAAAGGGACTTAGAAAAATTAAAACAGAGCAACTATTCATTATTCCATCTATGTGAATTTCAAGTCATTCGTACCGCACATCTTTTATTTTATTTGAAAACAAATCTATACTACTTTATCATTTTTTATATGCAAGGTGGATGATAAGTGAATGGAAAATAAATATGCAAGAGGTTGATACAATTTACCTCAAGCGGGGGTCCTCCCCCAAGCTTGTTCTTCACTCAACTCCATGGTGAGGGCTGAACCCTTCATGATGGAAATATGCCACGAGATCGACTTGTTGTTGTTGTAGAGTGGAGTTGAAGTTGGTGAATTAAGCGTCCATATGTTGTTGCTAGTCTTGGGTACCTTGGACATGCCCTTGGAGAGTGTTGTAGATGTCACTCGTTCTCACTTCAAGTTCTTCCATACGTCTAGTGTGATCCATCAATCCTTGGCTATAGTCATGATGACTTCTAGCTGAAGAGGAATGACATCTTCTCATAGACGTTGGAGGGATGCTGCTAGAGCTTGAAGTGGATAGGAGTGGCTCCCACGTGGCATCTAGCCATCTATGCCAAGACGGACCTTCGATCTCATACGATGGAGGTTAAGTCCATCCGGGTGCATCACCCATTGGGTTCTCTCCCTCTTCGTACTCATGGACCGTGGAGGTCGTCCAGGGCATGGCCGCTCTCCTTGTATGGATTCTTGTTACCGTGCAAGAGATATTACTTCTTCAGGCTTCCTCGATGGGAAGAAGGTCAATGGTTAGCCTCCTGCATTTGTACAAATGATAATCTGGGTTAGGTAACTGAATTTCATTGACAAAGCCAGAATAATAAAATAGCAAAGAGCCATCTTGATCATGCTTAAGGGTATGTTCTTGCACTAAATAATCTTCATTATTTAATTCTCTTTTATTTTCAATGTACTCAAATGAAGAATATTCTAGTGCTCCTACCGTAGTAGCAATACGAGTAATTTATGAAGTGCATTCAATTGGCCCTGTTCTTGAAATGTAATCTAACCATTGTGTCATCATGGCACTAACTGGAGCAACTTTTATCTTTTTAATCATGGCAAATAAAATTTGCAGCTCATCATCACGCACTACCCTTACGTCTTTTAACACCCTCGTTTTCATCCATCATGCATTGCATACATTCTTAAACATGTCTATCATTAATCCACATAAAAAAGGAATAAGTTTAAAATGAATTTAGAGCAAAACCGCACTTAAGAATTCTGGGAAATGCGGACTAGTCTGTTTTTTGTGCGGACTAGTCCGGTTTCTCTTTGACCTTGCTCGGACATGTCAGTTTTCGTGCGGACTATTCCGGTTTTTGCCACTGGACATTTTCGGACTTGTCCGGTCCTTAGCAGACTAGTCCGGTATTCCAATTCCTTGGATATTTTGTTAAGTCCCTAGACTTTTCCGGACTTGTCTAGTATTTCAACGGACATGTCCGTTTTCCCTCTGACTAAAATTGGACTTGACCGGTTTTGGCCAGACTTGTCTCATTTTTCTTCTGACCAAGTTCGGACTTGTCCGATATAGTCCGAACTTGTCCGTTTTCGCCTTTGTCTAACTTTTAACTAGTCCGTCCCTTTTCGGACATGTCTGGTAAATCGCGATTCTGAGTTGATCTTTTGTTTCACGACTTGTTTTTGGGTTTTATCTTAAGTGGCCTAAGGACGTCGGGTCTAACTCTATTTGGAGCCCAGGTAGGACCCCAACCGGCCTCTACCCATCTCAAACTCTAATTCATTGAAACCCTAGCCTCCACCTCTATATAAACAACCCCACCCCTCGACCATACATCCTTTTGCCTCAACTGAAGTCCACCGAAACCCTAGTTCATGGAGAGCCAACATATACTGGTTAATGGTAATGATGAAATCTGATATATGATGATGGTAAGGGAACATGGACTGGTATTATGGTATATTCATGGTTTATGATGGGATTACTTCACATACATTTAATACATTGCTTTTCAAATGTTTTAATGTACTTTTCAGCACTTAGCCTTTATTATATTCGTCATTTGAATCAGCTACATGTCATACTTTCAACACTTGCTGATTACGACATGTACACACCGTTGCAATTCCCCCACTAGCAGTTGCAGGTCAAATTCGGGAGTATAACGATGATAATGCGGAGTTCTAGGCCGTGTCTATCGTCAGCTTTGCCTGTGGTGTTGACTCAATTTGGGTTATTGTGGATCGTTTGACCAAGTCATCTCACTTCATCCCTGTCAAGACCAAGTATACTGCAATACAACTAGCAGACCTATATATGCAGCATATTGTGTGTCCACATGGAGTACCAAAGAAGATAGTCTCGGATAGAGGTTCTCAATTTACCTCTAGGTTTTGCGAGAAAGTGCAGGAAGCATAGGGAACAAAGTTGAATTTCAGTTCAGCATATCACCCTCAAACGGATGGACAAACTGAGAGGACCAATCATATTTTAGAGGATATGTTAAGAGCTTGTGCTTTGAAGCATGAAAGAAGTTGGGACAAGAGCTTGCCATATGCAAAATTTTCATATGACAATAGTTACCAAGCAAGTTTGAAGATGTCACCCTATGAGGCACCATATGGAAGGAAGTGTAGGACACCCTTGTTCTGGAATGAGACAGGAGAAACTCAAGTATTTGGTCCAGATGTGTTGCTAGAAGCTAAAAAACAAGTTCAGATTATTCGCGAAAACTTGAGGGCTGCTCAATCAAGGCAAAAGGGCTATGCGGACAATAGGAAAAGGAAACTAGCCTTTGAAGTGGGAGATTTTGTATACCTCAAGGTGTCACCAATGAGAGGTCATAAGGGGTTTAACATAAGAGGCAAGCTAGCACCTCGATACATTGGCCCATTCAAGATTTTGGACAGAAGGGGAGAAGTAGCATATAAGATGGAGATGATAGCTCATCTTTCAGATGTTCATGATGTCTTGCATGTTTCCCAGCTCAGGATGTGCTTGAGAGTGCTGGACGAACAAGTGTGAATGGAAGAATTGGAATTAGAAGCATATTTGACTTATGTCGAGCAACCGGTCAAAATCTTGGAAACCAAGGAGAGAGTCACAAGGAACAAGGTGATTCGATGGTGTAAAGTTCAATGGAAGCATCACACATAATCGGAAGCAACATGGGAGTTAGAGGATGACCTCAAGAAGGAATTTCCCTATCTCTTCTCTTCCGCATCGAATCTCGAGGGCGAGATTCATTTTAAGGGGGGTAGGTTTGTAACACCTCATTTTCATCCATCATGCATTGCATACATTCTTAAACATGTCTAAAATTAATCCACATAAAAAGGAATAAGCCTAAAATGTATTTAGAGCAAAACCGCACTAAAGAATTCTCAGAAGTGCATACTAGTCCATTTTCGGTGCGGACTAGTCCGGTTTCTCTCTGACCTAGCTCGAACATGTCAATTTTCATGCGGACTATTCCGGTTTTTGCCTATGGACATTTTCGGATTTGTCCGGTTCTTAGCGGACTAATCCGGTATTCCAATTCCTTGGAAATTTTGCTAAGTCCCTGGACTTGTTCGGACTTCTCCGGTATTCCAGCAGACTTGTCCGTTTTCCCTCTAACTAAATTCGGACTTGTCTGGTTTTGGCTAGACTTGTCTGATTTTTTCCTCTGACGAAGTTTAGACTTGTCCGATATAGTCCGGACTTGTCCATTTTCGCCTATGTCTAACTTTGGACTAGTATGGCCCATTTCAGACTTGTCCGGTAAATCGCGATTCTGAGTTGATCTTTTGTTTCACGACTTGTTTTTGGGTTTTACCTTAAGTGAGCCTAAGGACGTCGTGTCTAACTCTTTTTGGAGCCCAGGTGGGACCCCAAACCGGCTTCGACCCATCTCAAACTCGAATTCATTGAACCCTATCCTCCACCTCTATATAAAGAACCCCATTCCTCCACCTTACATCCTTTTGCCTCGACTGAAGTCCACCCAAACCCTAGTTCATGGAGAGCCACCGTGCAAGAAGAAGAAGAGGAGGAAACAAAAGAGGATCAAGATCTCCACCAAGTTTTCGTTCTTCAATCGACAATCCACCATCAAATTCTTCATCAACCCTAGATCATAGAGATACAAGTGTTGCCTCCAAAACTATTGATTCTCTGGAGTCCTAAACACCTGGTATACCTTCTACTCTCTATTTCTAATGAGAGTTCATCCCCGTTCCTCCGAATTCACATCGATCTAGAGAACCCTAGTTCGTTGTTCCTGCGAAGGGCAGACTTGTCCAATTTTGCAATCTATTCCCTGTTGAATTAAATATAAATTGACTTGAATTAATTACAAACCTACTCAAACTTGTTAAAAGATATTAGAACTAGTTAGTAAACATCATTAACAACTCATTTACTAGTTTTTCTTTGCATTTGCATTAATCATGCATGTCATGACATATTGAGTAATATATGTGCACTTATTGATTGTGATTCTTGTCTTGTGTGTCTATTGCGTGGTTTAGATGAATTTGCGCTAGAGAGTGCTGCCGAGGATCTCCAACACCAGGAGTTTGATGTCTTTGATCCCAACCAAGCCCAAGAGCAAGGCAAGAGTCCTTGAACATATTGATCCTAGTTTACAATAAATGCTTTGTTTTCAAAACTGCATGCTTGTGTCAATTTTATGGGAATCCTATGATAGGAAGTTTACTAGCTTTGTTGAACCACCCTTGTCACCTGGAATACATGGTTGAGAGTCGGGAAGGGATTTTTACCTTTTTGCTTTGCTTAATTAGTTGGGATGGGAAAACAAAGATATTTTTTAATTATGCATTGATGAGATTATGGTTAATATGAACTGGTTAATATGTTAAGGTAATGGGGGATCTAAGCAAGCCTGGTATGTGGATGGGTTGGATGTCATGGTGGTTGCTTACTTTAGATCTAAGGACCGGTTCATGCGAGAATAAGCCAGGACAACAGTGCTACCGTGAGGCCAAGTATGGGTGCGATGTTGAAGATGTGCTTAGTTGGAGACATCGCCACCGGTGAAACTTTAGTGGGGTCCAAATAGGCTAGTAGTCCCTTTGTAAAGGCTATTTTGTGATCTCTTGGCCATACACCTAAGGAAGTTTAATTGGCATAAGGGAGGTTCCTTTAGCGCCGACGGGTGATGAAATCACAAACTTGTGGGTAAAGTGGTACAAACTCTGCAGAGTGTCATTAAGACTATAATGATAGTCGTGCTCCCGGTTATGAGCACCTGGACAACTTCCATGATTAGAGTGAAACTTGGGATGGTTATGGTTGGTAATATGGTTACGATTGATAACATGGTTGGTACTGGTTATGATTGGTAATATGGTTATGGCTGGACATGGATTAAATTTTTGTATTGAATATGGTTAATGGTAATGATGAAATCTGGTATATGATGATGGTAATGGAATATGGACTGGTATTATGGTAACTTCATGGTTTATGATGAGATTACTTCACATACATTTAATACATTGCTTTTCAAATGTTTTAATGTACTTTTCAACACATAGCCTTTATTAATGGCATCATTTGTATCAGCTACATGTCATACTTTCCATAGTTGCTGAGTACGACATTTACTCACCCTTGCAATTCCCCTATCAGTAGTTCCAGGTCAGATTTGGGAGTATAACGATGATAATGCGGAGCTCTAGGTCGTGTCTACCGTCAGCTTTGCCTGTGGTGTTGATTGGAGCTGCGCTATCCCCTATGCCTATTTGCTTAGTTCGCTTATTTAGTTTATTTCCACTACATTAGTTCAAACATGTCATTAATATTCATTAGAGCTTGTATTCGAGGATATTATGAATTTTGTAATAAAAGTGGATAATTAATCTTGTTATGTGGTAATTTTCTGTATATCCTTTTGTGATTGCACTCGTGTATGTGTGCTGAACATTCTGGGCACACATATGCCTTCACTTGGTTCATTTTCGGAACCGGGTGTCACACTTCTCCTCTAGGGAACATAGTCATAGCCACCCATCTATGCATGAAGCATAAAGTAGGGTTGTGTAAGTGGCTATTCCTAGGTGCACTACATTTGACCTCACTAGTTAAATCCTGCCAAAAACTTTGTTTGTTAAACATAGGCAAGGCGTCTAAATCTAGCAAACAATGTTTATGGAAGCATAGGATTTCACTTAATTTTTTCCATAGGATGTTGTATTCTTTTTGAAATAATCTAAAAGTAATACCATCAAATCCTATTTTGAGTGTGCAAAGGAATTGCATGGAGAAGAAGGCATGAACCTCTCTCCTCTATGTGAGCAAAGTTTCCCCATCCTAGTGCACGCCAAATGGAAAAGAATTCAGAATCCATACCTATTTTGGAGATCAAATCTGGATCGTAAGCTTTCGTATGAGAAAACTCACAATCTTGGAGGAGCTTGCGTGCTTGATCTTCAACTTCTCTTTGTATGTCGAGGTTGTCGTCGTGGAGAAGTTGGTGCGGGTTGCTTCTCTCACCCATGGAGTGTCCTCACCTACACTCCACTGTGAACTTTGTGTAGCAACAGAACAGGGATGTGCACTTGAGTCTCCACCATGGCTTGAGGTTGCAGCCTCCTTCCTCTTCCCAAATAACCTCTTAATTCAATTCACGACCACCACAAACAAGAACACAACAAGGCAAAAACTCGAAAGAGGTGATGTTAGCAAAAGCAAAACTCCTGATAAAATTTCCCTTGAAGAGCTTGAAAGCAAATTGCAAATGCAAACAAAAGCAAATCTGTTTGAGTAGTATTTTGAGCAAGAGTACTTCAATGAAGAGCAAGAAAAACAATGTGAGCAAGCGTGACTTTGCAGAGGTATGAAATGAGGTGAAGTGTGAGGAGGAGTGCTCCTCACGACCACCATTTATAGTGTGCACTCCCCAACGGTCGATAGGGAACAAATTGTAGCCGTTGGAGTAGAGAGCCAAATTGGCCCTTTCCCCATGTCAACCGAACAAGGGGGTCAACCGAACTAACAAGTGGGCCCCCTGTTCTCCCTTTTGGCAGGTGGCTCCACAATGGCTATGGAATTAGCTCGCTGGTGAATTACCACTTTTGCAACTCAGAAAAATTGTTTTCCAAATAAAAACTCTTTTATTCAAAACACAACAATTTTATATTTGTTAAAAATAGAGAAATAAAAAATGATAGTTGAGAATAGAAGATTCTCAAATTGATAAGAAAAACCAAATATGTAGTGAGGAAAATCAAACTAAATGGGAAAAACCAAATGAAGAGAAAAGAAAAGGATAACTACCAATTTAGACTATTGGCTAGGTCTCACCACTATCTGATGTGATGGACATTCCTCCTTCTTCATTTCGTGACTTTCAGGCCCAGAGGGATGGGCTCGAACGGCTTTTCTTGCTTCTTCCGCCATTCCTTCTTTGGCATCTTGGTGGACTTGGGCTTTTGGGGTGGCCAGACTTCTCCGTCTTCTTGGGGTGTCGGTGTGGGCGATAAGATGGGTTCTCCGCATAGATCAAATTCCTCATGAATCAAATGAGTGGGTCCACCTTTGGAGGTGTGACTTTTACTTCTTTAATGTTCTTAACATTTGGCCCATACTTGATATGGATCATGGAGCATTGCTCCAATTTTGGGTGAAAGTTAAACTTCTCCTTCTTGCCATTGATATGGAAGTGGATTTCTCAAGCTCCCACATCTATGCAAGTCTTCACAGTGCTATGGAGCGAGCACCCACGAATGAGCGGTGTATCCTTCTCAACCTCCATGTCGAGCACTACGAAATCCATGGGTATGAATCAATTCCGGATTTTCAATGGAACATCTTCTGCGATACCCGCCAGATACTGGACTCAAGAATCAGCTAGTTGGAGTTGTATTGGTGTTGGAGTAAGCTCCACAAACTTCAGCTGGTCGAAAACCACCTTGGACATCACACTCAAACATGCTCCAAGGTCACAAAGGGCCTTGTCAATGTGGTAAGCCCCAATTGAGCATGATATTGTAGGACATCCAGGGTCCTTCAACCAGTTACCTCCTTGTAGAGGAATCATGTTGGCACTTTCCAAGGGAGGTTCGGGTTGTCATGGTATCTTGCCATTCTCCACTGGAGGAACATCAGGTGCCAGTTGAGCCAACTGAGTTTCCAACATCTTGTTGAAACTCAATTGATTCTTGAAGGCCGAGGATAATCCTTTGATCTTGGCATTAATGCTCTCTAGGGTCTTGTCATTAGCCGACACCTTCTTCGATAGGGAATCTTTGATTTTCAGGTGGCCAGTGGAAAGTTCTCTCAAGTTGGGTTGATTTCCATTGTTGCTATTGTTGTTGTACCCTCCTTGAAAGAATGGGCGTGGTTGGCCCCACACTTGACCTCCTGGATGATAGACATTGTTGTTCCCATTGTTGGCTACGTATAGGGCATACTAACGGGTTTCTGGGCAGTCATTTCCCAAATGGCCCGTGTTGCCACAGACCTCACAAATTATGTGAGAGTCTAAGGCATAGGCATTGCCACATACATCTCCATTGTCTTGTCCATCTATCTTCTTCATAAGGAGGTCCAATTTGGCAACGATCATGTCCACCTCCTTCAAGGTGCGCCTCGCTGGTGATTATGGAGACGCTCGTCGCTCCAACCCATATTTGACACCATCTTCTCAATCAAATATTTGGCTTTGGGCACCGTCAATTAGAAGAAGGTACCTCCAGCAACAACCTCAACGTGATCACGGAGGGAAGGAATCATACTGTTGTAGAAGTTTTGGATCATTAGCCAATCAACCATACCATGGTGGTGTCAGGCTAAGATATATTCCTAAAGCCTTTCCCAAGCCTCGGGAATAGATTCCTTGGCATCTTAATGGAAGCTTAAAATTCTTCAACGTAGGATATTGGTCTTGCCCAATGAGAAAAACTTGGTGAGGAATGTCGTAGAACACTTATCCCAAGTGTCTACAACACTTTTTTTCGTGTAGAACCACTTCTTCGCTCTCCCAAGAAGAGAGAACAGAAACAACCTAAGACGGATAGCATCAGGAGATACGTAATTGATCTTAAAAGCGCTGCAGATCTCAAGGAACTATTGCAGGTGAGCACTTGCATCCTTGTTAGCCTTCCCACAAAATGGGTTGGCTTGCACCATAGTGGTAAAGCCAGTCTTGATTTCAAAGTTCATGTTTCCGGTGTTAACAGTGGGCCCAACAGGCACAGTGTTAGCAAAGGGAGCCGAAAAATCACGAAGGATCTTCTGGGCCATTTGCGTTTCAGTTGTTGGTGCAGTTGCACTGGCTTGCTTTGTCGCTCGAAGCTTTTGAGGAGTAATGACACGAGGTTGATCTCTCAGAAGGGATTCAAGACCTTCACAAAGTTATTCGGCAAGTGGAAACCAGACATACACTACCATGTTTTCACATAAAATTCGGAAACAAAGAAGGGTTATCCTACTATAACCTACCAGGGTCCTATCCTATTCACTCAATCATGCAATACTTCGGCTGCCTTCCCTGTCAACGGCGCCAGAAATGCTTGTTGATATTTCCTATGCACTACTAACAATTCATTCCTAGCAAGGGTGTCAGAAATGCTTGTTAATAGATTTTAGATTACAAGTGTAAGTCTGCAAGCCTCTGGAATTTATCGATGTAGCATTTCCCCTTTTAGAGTATTTCCCAAGAGTGTCATTTATATTCTCCCAAAGGAAGGCTAGGTGGAAGCAAAGCAATCATCAAATGAAGAGGCTAGATTGATCTAGGTAGGGTTCTAGCAAGGATGGATAAATCATAATTTGGAGGTAGTGTGACTCACAAAAGAGCATTCTATCCTAAGGGGGTAAATGAGGAAAAGAGGGACTAGGCTAAGAGTTAGGTAGATACTCCTACTATGCGCCTAATGTACATATACATAGCCTAAGTTAGTTATTAATGATCATATTAATTATGAATTCTCATGCTAAGTGGATTAAGACATTGGGCACGGGTTTACCTCTAGCAACACTAGAACGACTCCTGCCAAGATCTTGTGGCATAGCCCAATGTGGAGGATTACAAAGGACAGATATGGCTGTCACCACCTACTGCCTACCTCCTCAATCCATGGGTCTAGGAGACATTCAATGCTACAACTCTATCCTAGCGCCATGTTAGCATATTAAGTAATTACCTTAAGAGCCTAGGCACAAGCCATCCAAAGGCAATGAACTAAATCGTCATGGAACCAATGTTAATTCATAGCATAAGTGATTCATATTAACATAATCATGTCATAGCTAATTAGACTATAGTGGGGGTTTGCAGTTTTTAAGATGATATAATGAGAAGGGTATAGCATTGTGACACCCGGTTCCGAAAATGAACCAAGTGAACGCATATGTGTGCCCAGGGCGTTCAACACACATACACGAGCGCGTTCACAAAAGGATATACAAAAAAATTACCACAGAACAAGATTAATTAACCACTTCTATTACATCATTCATAATACCTCAAACACAAGCTCTAATGAATATCAATGACAAGTTTGAACTAAATAAGCAACTAAGCAAAATAAGCATAAGGGTAGCGCGGCTCCAAGCATAACCACGGGCAAGCTGACGGCAGATATGGCCTAGAACTCCGCATCATCATCGTTATACTCCCAAATCCGACCTGCAAGTGTTGGTGGGGGAATTGCAAGGGTGAGTACATGTCGTACTCAGCAAGTGTGGAAAGTATGACATGTAGCTGATACAAATGACGCCATTAATAAAGGCTAAGTGCTGAAAAGTACATTAAAACATTTGAAAAGCAATACATTATATTTATGTGAAGTAAACCCATCATAAACTATGTAGTTATCATAATACCAGTCCATATTTCATTACCATCATCCATATTCCAGATTTCTCATTACCATTAACCATATTCATTGCCATACTCCATAAAACCATCCCATAACTAGTATCATACCATCCCAGTCCCATGTTTCCATCTAATCATGGAAGTTGTCCAGGTGCTCATAATCGGGAGCACGACTATCATGACAGTTTTTAGACACTCTGCAGAGTTGGTACCGCTTTACCCACGTGTTTGTGATTTCATCACCTTTCGATGACTATGAAATCTCAATTATGCAGTCTCACACTTCCTTAGGTGTGTGGCCAAGAGATCACAAAATAGCCTTTACAAAGGGACTACTAGCATGTACGGACCCACTGAGGTTTCACCGGTGGCGATGTCTCCAACTAAGCACATCTTCAAGCAAGGACTCCCTATTGTGCCATTCGGATCCCAGGGAGTCCAGCCATTAATCCATACCCAATCCGACTCCCCTTCCCCGGTGCGCCAAATGATCCATGCAATACTAGCAATACCCTAATTAATTAGCTACGCACCCTTAGATCTATAGCAAGCAACCACCATATCTTCCAACCCATCCACATACCAGGCTTGCTTAGATCACCCATTACCATATCATATTAACAAGTTCATATTAACCATAATCTCATTAATGCATAATTAAATAGTATAGTTGTTTTCCCATCCCAATTTATTAAGCAAAGCAAAAAGGTAAAAAGCCCTTCCCGACTCTCTACCATGTACTCAAGGTGACAAGTTTGGTTAAATAAAGCTAGTAAACTTCCTATCATAGGGATTCCCATCAAATTGACAAAAGAATGCAATTTTGAAAACAAAACATTTATTGTAAAAACAGGATCAATATGTTCAAGGACACTTTCCTTGCTCTTGGGCTTGGTTCGAGTCAAAGCCTTCACCCCTGGTACTAGAGGTCCTCCACAACACTCTCTAGCGCAAATCTGTCTAAACCGCGCAAGAAACATATAAGACAATAATTACACTCAATAAGTGCACATATATTACTCAATATGTCATCACATGCATGAATGATGCAAATGCAAAGCAAAACTAGTTAATGAGTTGTTAATGATGTTTACTAACTAGTTCTAATAGTTTTTAAAAAGTTTGGACAGGTTTGGAATTGATTCAAATCAATTTAGAATTAAGTCAGGAGAAAATAGTCAACAGAATCGGACCAGTCCGCTGTAGGCCCGAACTAGTCCGCCCTTCGCAGAAGCAGTGAATTGGGATTTTCTAGATCAACGTGAATTTGGAGAAACGGTGTTGAATTCTCATGAGAAAAAGGAAGTAGAAGGTATAACAGGTGTTTATAACTCCAATGAATCAAGGGTTTTGGATGCAACACTTGGATCTTGACGATCTAGGGTTGATGAAGAACTTGAAGGTGAATTGTTGATGAGGAATGAAAACTTGATGGAGATCTTGATCACTTGATCCTCTTTCGTTTCCTCCTCTTCTAATTCTTGCTCGGGATCTCCTCCTCCCTCCTTGATGGCGGCTCTACACGAACAAGAGTTTGTGGGCTTTCGATTGAGGCAAAGGGATGTAAAGTCAAGGGGTGGGGTTGTTTATATAGAGGTGGAAGGCTAGGGTTTGATGGATTTCGAGATTGGAAGGGGGGAGGTGGAGGCCGGTGTAGTGATGAGGACATCACAACAGCGGAGACGCACATTGAATTGCAAGGACCTATCACAAGAGCACGGGCACGATTAATAAATCAGCAGGTGAACTCGCTCCTAACTTCCTTTTTATGTGAGTTTGAGAATAGATTGCTATGTGATGATTTAATTGTTACTAGGAACAATGGAGAAGATCAACAAGTGAAGGAAAGAATCCTTGGGAGCGTGGAGAACCAGTTGGGACATCCACAAGTTGATGGAAGCAGTTTACAACTCAGACTCGAGTTCAAATCGGAGTCCAGGAGCAGTCCACCTTAAAACGGACACCTAGGATGCATACATACTCTGTTTTTGACATTCTACATATGCACGTAAAGAGGAGAAGATAAAATTTCCAATGGATCTAGTCTCACCTCAAAATATCTCTGGAGTCATCAAGAAGCATCGAAACAAGTCAAGTCCAGATTTCTGTCCGGTGCTGCGCCACCGAATCAGGCCTTTGGGCCTTTTATCCCATATGGGTCCATTAGAGATGCGTTCAAGAGTGTTTTGGCCGAACCCTAGCCTTTAAATACTGCAGCCACCAGTCATATCCAGTGGGTTTTGCTTAGATCAATAATATCGCCATTCTACGTTTTGTGAGACCCCAACTTCGCGATTTCAAATCGTGTCTTCTACATTCTTGCTGGTGTTCTCGGTTGCACTTGCAAGGAGTAGCCTTCTTGGAGAGGCCAAGCATGTGCAGCACGGTTGATAACAAACAGAGCAGTGGTGTAGTGATTTCAGGGGTATTCGAATTGCTCGATTGTCGCGGATCATCAACGTCGAGTTCTCCACCCCAATCGACTTACCTTCCGGAGGATCAGGACTAAACTACTCATCAATTGGTATCAGATTTCGAGGTTGGCCTTGAGGTTTTGTTTCATTAGATAAGTTTTGTTTCATTCTTAGAGTCCACATAAAAGCCACAAAAAAATTAATTCATTTTTACCGCTTCCTAGACTATAGTGTCTGCAGTTTCATTTTTCAGTTTGCATTATTGAGTTTGCATTCGTGTGGTCGAGTCTTGTTGCTGATTTAGCTTTGTGTTTTGGGTCCTATTTATCGTGTTTTGTCCTTGTTTTCTTGCTGTTCGACACCTATTCCACAATCTCTAAACGACAAACTGATCCACCACGTTCATCGATTTGCCCTAGCTAGCCGCCTTGCGTGAACTCCCGCATCGCTAGACCTAGATTACTTGACAAACCTTTGTGCCACTTATCTTTGAATCATCACACACCACCCCATTAGTTTCTGTACAAATTCCCGATCGTATTCATATCTGATTGCGAGTTTTGTTCTCAAACTGAGTTGGAATCAACATGCAAAAACCGTAACTCGGACAGCATACCTTAAAACGACCATACTTTCGCATAAGAACTCGAAATCGGCCATTTTTTTTTCAAATTGATCTACGCAAAATTTTGCATCTGGTTTTTTGCTGCTTCACCACGTACGGCGAAAATAAGATTGCCCAAATTCCCCTCGGAAGATAGGCTATCCAGCCTTTGAAGTTTCAACACGAATTTTAATGAATCTTTTTTATTTTCTATAGGACGCATATTACGTCCAATTGAGCTGCAAATTTGTGTGCTTCCTATTTTTGTGCTCTTGAGTAAAGAAAAAATATCAAAACAATATTAAAAAAAAGGAAAAAAAATAGTGAAGAGCACACATATTAAAGCAATTGCCCTATACCACTTGGTGTTGTTTTGTTGGCTATATTATTTTGTCTTTCTTTTGCCTTGCTACTTCCATGTGTTGTTCTAGGCCCTAGAGCACTTGGTTGACCAGCAACAATTTCCGACATTGAATACTTATTCAACTTTGTTTACTTGTTAACAATTTTTTTGCTTATTAGCCACCATATTGTGCCATCCAAGCTCCACCTTTCTATTGAGCATAACAGGTACCTTTGCAATCACCCAACACTTCATTGGTTCATCTCACCGTCCACACCACTGTCTACAAGAACACTTGTAAGAGCGTGGTAAGACGCTTGAGCAAGAGAGATTGTTTTCTTCCACCTTTCACATTGTCACTGTAGTTGATAGGGATAATATATTTTCGTTATCTTTTGTTTCCTACTAACAATGGAAGGAGAAGACAATGATGACGAATGTGTTCAACATGTTGATTTACATGATATGATGAAGACAATGACATATATGTTAGCCAGATACAATGCATCAACGGAGGAGTCTTTGGCGAACTTGACTCGCCAACTTGATGACCTTGCTCTTCGGATGAATACTTTTAAGGCTCGATTGCCTCTCGCTGGAAGACATGAAGACAATTCTTATGATGATATGGAAGATCACAACAATAGCCAAGACTACCACTTTATCGTCGAGGTATGGGAGGTAATAATCATTATAAAAATTATAATCCTCCTCCTAATGATCCTTTTTCTAAAGTGAAATTTACTATACCCTCTTTTTCTGGTGCTTATGACGATGAGGCTTATCTTGATTGCAAGATGACACTAGAGCAAAAATTTAATGCCCATCTTGTTCCTGAATAACATAGAGTTTGTCAAGCCACTAGTGAGTTTAAGGACTTTGCGATCATATGGTAGAATGAACTTGTTAAAACTAGAAGTGATCCTCCAACATGGGATAGATTAAATGAAGCTATGCATGTTCGATTTGTTCCTCCATCTTTTCAGTGGGACCTTCGCAAAAAATTGCAGCACTTAGACCAAGGTAACATGTTTGTAGAGGAGTATTATCAAGAGTTACAAAAGTGTATGCTGTGTTGTAGGGTAGTCGAGGAAATGGATAATAAAATAGCTCGTTTTTATGGGGTTGAGGCGTGAAATTCAGGACATTGTTGATTATAAGAAATATGATACTGTTAACAGATTGTTTCAGCTTGCTATGTTGGCAGAAAAAAAATTCCAGGGCCGACAACAATAGTAACAACACACGAGCAGCAACTTCATGCCACGCTCGATGTCTACACCATCCAAAACAGCACCATCTTCGACCCCCCGTGCAGTGACTACACCATCCAATGGCGGCCAACGAACTACACCTGCTGCTCCACTTTCTAGCGTGCCGGAGGGTAGCAAGGCGACATCATTCAAGCCTTCATCGTCCACTCCTTCTATGAGTCCTACTTCTGACATTAAGTGTCACTGCTGACAGAGACTTGATCATATGATGAGAGATTGCCCGAGCAAACAAGCATATATAACACGCGATGATGGCGGGTATGATAGTACTTTGGATGTTGAAGATGAATATTCTCTTGCTACTGACTTTACAGAACCATATGGTTAACACACCGAAGAAGAGGTACTTGGTACAGCTGCGACGGAGAACTATAGGAGCATCATTGTGCAGTGTGCCTTGAGCTCCAAAGTGGAGGCCGGCGACAAGCTACAACGACACAACCTCTTGCACATGTTTCTCGTCGTCAAGGACTGCCGTGTACACACTATAATTATTGGAGGTAGCTGCAATAACTTTGTGAACACGGACGTCGTCAAGAAACTTGGTTTGACAACAATAGCACACCCTCATCCATACCACATTCAATGGTTCAACAACAGCAGTAAGGTTCGGGTAACACAAACTGCGAGAATACACTTTTCAATTGGTTCTTACCATGATTTTGCTGATTTTGATGTTGTTCCTATGGATGCTTGTTCTCTTTTATTGGGTTGTCCTTGAGAATTTGATACAGATGCTATTCATCGTGGTAGAACTAATAAATATACTCTCATGCATAAAGGAAAGAAAATCACTTTGCTTCCCATGACTCCCGCTGAAATTGTGCATTTTGAGAAGAGTAAAATTTGTGATGGCAAAGCAACAAAACTAGAATATGAAAAACAGCAAGTCATTAAGTTAAAATCACCATCGTTGCTTGCAACTAAATCTGACCTTGTTGATTTATTCGATGCTAAGGGGATGTGCTATACTTTATTATGCAAACAAGCCTGATTTCATTTCATGAATTGTCTATTGCATTGCCCCCTGCTGTTGCTAACGTTTTGCAGGAGTTTGAGGATGTGTTTCCCTCTGAGATACCCCCAGGTTTACCACCCATGAGAGGCATTGAACTCAAGATCCATTTGATTCCAGGAGCAAGTTTGCCAAATCATGCAGCATACAGGGCAAATCCAGAGGAAACTAAGGAAATTCAGCGACAAGACCAAGATCTTTTGGACCACGGGTACATTCGTGAAATCCTTAGCCCATGTTCCATTCTTGTTCTTTTGGTTCCTAAGAAAGATGGTAGTTGGCGTATGTGCGTTGATTGTCGAGCGATTAATAACATCACCATTCGATATCGTTATCCTATTCCTCGCCTAGATGACATGCTTGATGAACTGAGTGGCGCTATCATCTTCACAAAAATTGACATGCATAGTGGTTACAACCAAATTAAAATGGCACTAGGAGATGAATGGAAAACTGCATTTAAAACCAAGTTTGAACTTTATGAGTGGTTAGTCATGCCTTTTGGGTTAACTAATGCACCCAACACCTTATGCGATTAATGAATGAGGTTTTACGTGCTTTCATTGGACAATTTGTGGTGGTTTACTTCAATGATATCCTCATTTACAGCAAGTCATGTGATGAACATCTTGATCATTTACGTGCTATTTTTTTTTTGTTTGGAGATATGCACGTTTCTTTGCTAACCCCGAAAAGTGTGTCTTTTGCACCAATCGAGTCTCGTTTCTTGGCTATGTCATTTCCTCGTGGGGAATTGAGATGGATGAGGCAAAAATTAAAGCAATCACAAGCTGGCTAGCCCCAACAACCGTCACGCAGGTTCGTAGTTTTCTTGGTCTTGCAGGTTTTTATCGGTGTTTTGTGCAGGATTTCAGCACCATTGCAGCACCTCTACATGTGCAAACGAAGAAGGGAGTGCCGTTTCAATGGGGCGAACAACAGTAACAAGCTTTTGATGCTCTCAAATCGAAGCTTACACAAGCATCATTGCTACAACTTCCTGATTTTGACAAGACCTTTGAGCTAGAATCCGATGCAAGCGGGATTGGCATTGGAGGCGATCTCATACAAAGAGGTAAACCAGTTGCTTTCTTTAGTGAAAAACTTCATGGTCCTTCTCTGAATTATTCTACTTATGATAAGGAATTGTATGCCTTAGCGCAAGTATCACAAACTTGGCAACATTATCTTTGGTCTAAGGAGTTTGTCATACATTCGGATCATGAATCATTGAAGTATCTTAAGTGTCAAACCAATCTGAATAAACGACATGCTAAATCGATTGAGTTCATAGATTCATTTCCATACATCATTAAACATAACAAAGGGAAGTAAAATGTCATTGCCGATGCATTATCTAGACGTTATGCCATGCTGCCCCAACTTGATCATAAAATCTTTGGTTTGGAAACAATAAAAGCATTATATACTACTGATTTGGACTTCAAAGATGCTTTTGAAAATTGTAGAGAAGGAAGAACTTGGAATAAATATGTGCTGCGAAAGGGTCTCCTCTATCATTCTAACAAGCTATGTGTTCCAGCTAGCTCCGTTCGTCTATTACTTTTGCAGGAAGCACATGGAGGAGGTTTGATGGGACATTTTGGAGTGGAGAAAGTGAAAGTGGAAGACGTGCTGTCCACACACTTCTTTTGTCCGAAGATGAGGCATGATGTCGAGCGCTAAGTGTCATGATGCACTACTTGCAATAAAGCTAAATCTTGCCTTAACCCGCATGGTCTTTATATGCCTCTTCCTGTTCCTAGTGTACCTTGGGAGGACATTTCTATGGACTTTGTTTTGGAATTTCCTAGGACTAAGAGTGGAAGGGATAGTATTTTTGTAGTTGTTGATCGTTTCTCCAAAATGGCACACTTTATACCTTGTCATAAGAATGATAATGCCTCACACATTGCTGATTTGTTTATAACAGAAATTGTTCGTTTACATGGTGTGCCAAATACCATTGTTTCTGATCGTGATGCAAAATTTTTATGTCATTTTTGGAGAACTTTGTGGTATAAATTGGGAACCATGTTGCTGTTTTCAACTACATGTCACCCACAAGCGAATGGAAAAACCAAGGTAGTTAATCGTACTTTATCCACTATGTTGCGGGCTGTCTTGAAAAACAAATTTAAAGTTGTGGGAGGAGTGCTTACCACATATAGAATATGCTTACAATAGATCCGTTCACTCCACGATGAAGGTAAGTCCATTCCAGATAGTGTATGGTTTTAATCCCTGAGCCCCTATTGATTTACTACCTTTGCCTCCTTCTGAAACTATTAATTTGGATGCGACACAGCGATCTGTATTCATTCTTAAGATGTATGAAACTACAAAGAAAAATATTGAAAAGATGAATGAGAAGTATAGGATTGCAGGTAGTAAAGGTAGAAAAGAAGTAAAACTTGAACCGGGTGATTTGGTGTGGTTACATTTGAGAAAGAGCGATTCCTTTACTTGTGAAAATCTAAACTTATGCCACGAGCTGCTGGCCCTTTTAAGATTGTTGAAAAGATTAATGGTAATGCATGTAAGCTTGAGTTGCCTCCCGATTTTGGGGTTAGTCCCACTTTTAACATTTCAGATTTGCGATCGTACTTGGGAGAAGAAGATGAACTTGAGTCGAGGACGACTCCAATTCAAGAGGGGAAGAATGATGAAGACATCACAACAGCGGAGACGCACATTGAACTGCAAGGACCAATCAGAAGAGCACGAGCACGGTTAATAAATCAGCAGGTGAACTCGCTCCTATCTTCCTTTCCATGTGAGTTTGAGAATAGATTGCTATGTGATGATTTAATTGTTATTAGGAACAATGGAGAAGATCAACAAGTGAAGGAAAGAGGCCTTGGGAGCATGAAGAACCAGGTGGGACGTCCACAAGTCGATGGAAGCAGTTTACAACTTGGACTCGAGTGCAACTCGGAGTCCAGGAGCAGTGCACCTTAAAACAGACGCCCAGGATGCATACGGACTCCATTTTTGACGTTCTACATACGCACGGAAAGAGGAGAAGATAAAATTCCAATGGATATGGTCTCACCTCAAAATACCTCTGGAGCCATCAGGAATCGTTGAAACAAGTCGAGTCCAGATTTCTGTCCGGTGCTGCGCCACCGAATCGGGTCTTTGGGCCTTGTATCCCATATGAGTCCATTTGGGATGAGTCTAAGAGTGTTTTGGCCGAACCCTAGCCTTCAAATACTGCAGCCGCCGTTCATATTCGGTGGGTTTTGCTTAGATCAATAATATCACCATTCTACGGTTTGTGAGACCCCAACTTCGCGATTTCAGATCGTGTCTTCGATGTTCTTGCTTGTGTTCTCGGTTGCACTTGCAGGGATTAGCCTTCTTGGGGAGTTCAAGCGTGTGCAGCACAGCTGATAACCAACGGAGCAGTGGTGTAGTTATTGCAGAGGTATTCAAACTGCTCGAGTGTCACGGATCATCAATGTCGAGTTCTCCACCCCAATCGACTTACCTTTCGGAAGATCGGGCCTAAACTACTCATCATGTTGGGTCCCACATGAGCTCCAAAAAGAGTTAGACACTAGGTCCTTATGCCCACTTAAGGTAAAACCCAAAACCACTTCGTGGAACAAAAGATCAATTCAAAATTTCGATCACCAGACAAGTCCGAAAAAGGTCGGACTAGTCCGAAGTTAGTCAAAAAGATATCGAACAAGTCCGGAATAGACATCAGACAAGTATAAACTTAGTCAGAGAGGAAAAAAACAAGTCTGGCCAAAACTGGACAACTCCGATTTTAGTCAGAGCAGAAAATGGACAAGTCCGCTAGATGTCGGACAAGTCCGGACAAGTCTAGGGACTAGGTTGGGATGACCGGACTAGTCTGCTATGTGACGGACAAGTCCGAAAATTGTACTGAGACGGAACCAGACTAGTCCGCAGCAAGAAAGGACAAGTCTAAAGAAGGTCAGAAAGAAATCGGACTAGTCCGCACCGCAAAGGAAAAGTATGCACTTGTCAGAACTTTTAGGTGCGGTTTTGCTTCTAATTCATTTTAAACTCATTCATTTTTTTGTTGATTAATGTTAAACATGTATACGAACTTATGCAATGCATGATGCATGAAAATGACGGTGTTACAAGCATAATCATAAATACTACTCCTACCACATATATGGAATCCACAATCAAAAAAGAAACACTTCATCCAAGTATATCAACAATAGAATACTAAAGATAACATCTTTATTAAGAGCAAAGTAACAAATACAAATAGGAATATGAGAGCCATACTTTCCCAACTAGGAATTGGGAAGAGACTCCTCCTACTCTTCTCCTGCTTGGACTATGGACTAGAGGCTCTCCTCTCTACAGCCTATACTCCTCTAAACCTACGGAGAGTAGTGGGTACAATGGATGAATACTCAAGTGGTGTGTGTGTGAAGTGAGGGTAGGGGTTCCTACATATAGGTGGAGAACGGTTGGCTCCCGCCACCAAAAGCATGTGAATCAGTCACCACTGACTTCTTCAAGTCGGGAGGAGCCAACACGTGGCGAATGACCTAGTTTGGCGCTAGGACTAGGTCAGCAGACTAGGGGGTTTGGTCGTCCTGGTCTTTGCACCATTTTTCGTGTGTTTTCTCCAGGTCACCGTCAGGTGCGTCCCATCCCTTGATAGGGTGCTACAATGTTGGATAGCGTCGGATCTTCTGTTTGTGGGCCATTTGATCTGTGTGGTGCCACATGTTGTCGCTTGATTGGTTGGGGTGGTATTTTATAGTATTGATCCCCCTCTTTTACCTCATTTTTTGCAATAATTCCCTGCATGCACTAGTTCTCCAAGGACAACTAGAAATAGGTTAAATAGAAAGGTGATATGTGCAAGAAATGTCAATTCCTTCACATAATTGAGTTATATTGATGGGTGAAATTGGTTTATAACAGCCGTCCACACCCACTCTTTCTTCTATGTTTCCCACTTCCCGGAAGCAAATGACTTGATGTACTGAAAGGGGGGGGGTTCTCGCGCCTCACAAAGTAGTAGAAGCTGATCAGCTAGTTACCTTTGCCAGTTGCTCGGAGCGTGAAGTAGCTCTAGAACAGTGGAATGCAGGGTGGCACACCCACCCACATCTCACAGCAGTGGACAAATATCGCCACCAACAAGATTGAATGGGGGCCTCGGTGCTGAAGTTGGAGTCAATATGACTCCATCAGCATAAGGAAGAAGATGTAGACAGGCAAGACATGCCCCACCATCGCGTACACCAAAAAGAAGATGATCTTCCTGGATCTCTCCTTCTTGAATTGGAGCTTTCCGCAACGTATTGAGTTGTTGAAGGAATCGCTTGTCCAACCAATCAGCTTCTGAACTCTCAACAGCTCACTATCGCTCTTGATCTTGCTGGGGAAAAGTCCGTGTTCCATCGCCGCAAAGTGGAGCAAAAGTGGGAGAGCGATGAAAGGGTTCAAGCGGATAACTCTATGAGCAAGAACAGATTAGTGCATAAGATATGGAGCATAGCAACACGAACAGGCAGGATTCTCTAAAGCAAGGTAGATCTACTCAATGATGTAATTGAACACATTAAACTTGTTGTCACTTTTTAGCCACTTAAACAAGTTTATGGAGTTATTGTTGATCCGGCTGTCATCTCCATCCTTCGGAGCCAATGTCTCCTTGTGATGCGGTTCATTACTTGGAAGAATGGGAGGAGACTACGCATGAAGGGTGGATTCACAGGGAGACTAGTGTCATACAAGAAGTACAACTCATTGACACTCACTATGTTCTCGTCATGGATATTTTTCTCATATCAAAGAGTCCGATACAGACCCCAAATCCTAGCGAAAATCCTCATAGGACACAGTGTACTTCTCCCCATGAGTGATACAACAAAACTTTTGTCATCGTGAAAGTACATTGTTGCATCAAACTGGAAGATGACTTCAACATTCCATGGGTATTGGACGCCGATGAAATCCTTGATGTTGTGGTACTTGCAAGCACTAATCACTTCCTCAAGCAAAATATTATGCTTCTCTGCATTGCATCTCAGTCAATCTATTGCATCTCTGACACTGGATGCTTATTTGTAGTGAGGATGGAGTGAAAATAGTCCATGTGGAAGAAGCTCTAGTACCTTGGATCCGCGTTGACTTGAGGTTCCCTACGGCAAGGCACATCCCTTTGTTCACAAGCTTCTTTTTAGTTTCTTCTATAATCAACCCTTTGATTGGGCCACCTTGAGTGACCTACTGGGGCCGTGACAACCAAGGGCCCAATCTCCTCGGACTGGGCCACTGCTGCTACACATTTGTGCCCTTGATCTCGGACCACAAGGGCTCGACTCACGGCTGCACCTATCGAGCCACGTGTACCCTTCTTGAAGGGTTGAGCGGCTTGAGATGAGTCATCCATATCATTTCTCTTCTTTAACCTCCACTCGTGTTGAGGATCACTAGACATGAAGTCAGAGATAAATATAAGTTGGTATGAATACAATTGAGACAAATTGATGAAAGTTGTGCTAAGTTGTAGTTTGAAACTGTACGGGATTGGACATGTCTGAAGTTTACTTTGGATATGTTTGTGGTCAATCGGATATATCCGTAGTGTTCAGACTTGTTCGAAATGCAATGCAAGAGGTGTCAAACAACATCAAGAGAAATCAAGTGTGGGAACTCATGAAGAGATCCAATGCCAATGTGGTAGGCACGAAGTGGGTGTTCCGCAACAAGCAAGATGAACACAGGGTGGTGACAAGGAACAAGGCATGAATGGTTGCAAAGGGATATGCACAAGTCAAAGATTTGAATTTCGACAAAACCTTTGCTCCCATAGCTAGGATTGAATCTATTCGCATCTTATTAGCCTATGCCACTCACCATGATTTCAAGATTTATCAAATGTATGTGAAGAGTGCCTTCCTCAATGATCTAATCAAGGAGGAAGTGTATGTGGAGCAACAACCCGGGTTCGAAGATCAAGAGTATCATAACTACGTGTTTAAATTGCATAAAGCTCTCTACGGCCTCAAACAAGCTCCTAGAACTTGGTATGAGTGTCATAGAGACTTTCTCATTTAAAATGATTTTAGGATAGGAAAAGCGGATTACACTCTCTTTACCAAGCATGTTGATAATGATCTCTTTTTGTGCGAAATATATGTCGATGACATTATATTTGGTTCTACTAACAAATAAATGATGGGGGAACTGAAGTTCTTCCTAGGTTTCCAAGTCAAGCAACTCAACGAAGGCACGTTTATACGTCATATGAAGCATACTCAAGACATACTTAAGAAGTTTGACATGGACAAGGCCAAACCCATCAAGACGCCTATGGCAACAAATGGACACCTCGACCTCAACCAAGATGGACCAAGCGTAGATCAAAAGGTATACCACTCGAGGATTGGATATTTGCTTTATCTTTGTACATTTAGGCCCGATATTATGCTTAGTGTGTGTATGCATGCAAGATTTCAAGCCGCACATAAGGAGTGCCACTTGACCACCGTTAAAAGAATCTTGTCTTATTTTGTTCACACACCTAATATTAGGCTTTGGTATCGAAAAAGATCAAAATTTAATCTCATATGATATTTTGATATGGATTACGCCGGACGTAAGTAGATAGAAAAAGAACATCCGAGACTTGCCAATTCTTGGTTAGGTTCCTTGTGTCATGGTCATCCAATAAACAAAACTCCATTGCCTTATCCACAGCCGAAGTGGGCTATGTTGCAGCCGGAAATTGTTGTGCACGACTTCTTTGAATGCGACAAAGTCTAACGGACTATGGTCTCAATATGAACCATATTCCACTCCTATGTGATTATGAGAGTGCCATTAAGATTGCCCATAACCCCGTTTAGCATTCTAGGACCAAGCACATAGACATCCGACACCATTTATTGAGAGACCATCCGATAAAGGGGTATATAAATATTTCCCATGTTAGAACTAAAAAACAACTAGCCAACATCTTCACCAAGCCACTAGATGAAAAATGCTTTTGCAAACTTAGGAGTGAGCTAAATATTCTAGATTCTCAAAATGTGGCTTGAGATGTTGCACATCTAATTGTTATCAGTTTATAACCTTTCAAAGACTTGCATGCTTGTGAAAACTCACCTCCCTCAATTTTCTTTCAAACTATTTTACCATATATTGTCTCTATGGATTTTGCCATTGTTTGAATGCTTGGTCTTTTTACTAGCCATATCTATCAAGAATATTTGTGAAAACTGGTCCACTATGTCCCCAATATATATATATATATATATATATATACATACTACATGTATATGTTTATATAGTCCTCTCCCTAAGAATCACACTGATTTCTGTTAAAGGGTAGTCGGACTTGTCCGACCCTAGGGCCTGGACATGTCCAATGGGGATCTTGTCCGAGCCCGCTGCCATCAAGTCTGATGACTTCTCTTATCATCCCCATTCAATTTCAAATCGTTCCAATCCAAATCCATCCCCAAACTTCATTGGCGATTCCTCGACCCTTGAGTAATCTTTGGAGTTGTTCTTGGAAGAATCCCTACCCGTCTCCGTGGATCAAGACCTAGCTTGATTCACCATGTCTTCATCAACTCGCTTCGAGTTTTCCCCACTCTCTTAAGGTATTTGGAATCTTCTCTCTTTCCCTCAGATCTAGCAACATTTTCTCGCATCCAATCCAGAAATGTCTTCTAAGAGCCATAATACACCTTAATTCTCAGTATCATATCGATCACAATTGATTTGGATGATTTTTGTCGAAGTTATGGTTAGAACTATGACATTCAAACAGGTCGGACTTGTAGCTCGAACAAGTTCGAGACACATCGAAAAAGTCTGAAGCTACCATTCAGATATATCCGACCAATTTCAAACATATCCAACTAGAACTTCAGACTTATCCGAATTTGCACAATTTCTAACTCCCATTTTGCAAAAACTTCAACTGTTTGTATAAACTGCCTTGGAATTCTTTCTAATCCTCATTTATACATCTCAGAACATGGTCGGAGACTCTCAGTCTAAAAGGAGGACCAGGAAGAGGCAAGACCAAGGGGATTCCTCTCAAGCCCCTTGTTGACGGTCGTTATATACAAATTTCGACCGTCAATATAACTCAATTATGTGAGGGAATGAATATTTCTTACACACATCATAGTTAGGAATAACCTAGTTCCACTTGTACTCGAAGAAATTGGTGTATGCAGGTATTATATACAGATTTGAGGTGAATGCATGACCACAAGGCAAGAAACACACTTTCAACCAATCAAATAGTGCCATGTGGCTTCCCATGGATCCAATGGCACACTTACAAGCGGGTACCCGCAGGTTTTCACCCTGATTCATCTAGAAGGTTGACAAGGGCCCATATATCAGCATCCATGAGCAAGTGGGGGCTGAGTGGGGCAAGCCCTAGTTCGGCCGAACCTCCTGTTCGGCCAAACTAGTAAACCCACCAAACTCGATCCAATTGCATGTGTCAACCCCTGGTGGCTTCCTTGATGCGGGAGTAAGTGAAAGCCTAGGAGATTAGCACACAAAACCTTCTAAATGAGCGTATAAATAGGGGGGAGTGTCTCACCTCACTTTACACACACCACTTGAGCACCATTCTATTGTATACACTTGTTCTTCTAGTTCCTTAGTGGAGGTTAGGCTGTAGAGAAGAGTCTCTAGCCCCAAGTCCAAATCGGGAAAGGTATGACTCATGTATCTTTTCTTGTATTTGTGACTTTATACATAATAAATATATTATATTTAGTCTTATTTTATTCATATACTTGGATGAAGCGTTTTTTGTTTGTTTGTGGATTCGATATGTGGTAGGAATAGTCTTTATGATAATGCCTCAATGTCATTATACTATCATCATAATTAGTATAAAACCCCACTATAGTCTAAGTTGTTATTATATGATCATGTTAATATGAATAACTTATGCTATGTATCAACATTGGCTCAACGTTGTTTAGGTTAGTCATTGACTTAGGATGGCTTGTGCCATGGCTCCTAAGGTATTTACTTAATATGATAGCATGGTGCTAGGATAGTTAAATAGCGTTGGATGTCTCGTAGACCCACGGAATAATTTCAGCGGAAGAATTTCATCCATTGCCTTTCGCGGAAGAATTTCAGCTTCCAGTAGAAGCCAAAGTCATCTATTCCCAAGCTTGGGGGGCACTCAAAGAGCTCTTCTTTGTTTTCCTTCACCATGAGATGGATTGTTGGCCCTTCATCCAACACTCATGGCATGGGTTGGCTCCACTAATCCATGACCACGTTCGTGCTGGAGCTGAAGGAGTCTTATTCTCATTCATCATAGACGAGAATATGGTCTCCACACAAGGGGTGGATTGAAGAACGCTCTAGTTCCCTTAGCTTGTCATGCAAACCACTTAACAAGGTGGACATGCTAGTTAAGGAACTACACCTTCCATTGAAGTATCATGAAGATCAAGCCAATGGAGAAGTGTTTGGAATTATCCAATTCATGGATATTCACTTGATTTGTGAAAATCCATGTCAACATGGGCCACTTAAGGAATCATTTTCCTAATACCCATGAGGATTCTTCCTTTCAAACAACGGCTCCAATGGCTATCACCTACAAGGAGGTCAAGGGAGAAATCAACATCAGTCTTGTAATGAAAGAGGCTATGGGGATTTCAAGGATTTAAGTTCAAAAAGCCTACATCGAAGTATCTTATCCATAACAAAGCAAGAAATTAAGACAATGTGAAGCTCTTGGCCAAGGACAAGAAACATAAAGAGCATTCAAGATCCAAGATGTCCCACAATCATTTGTTGGGATTCCTACCCTTCGACCAAGCCCGTGCAATCTAAGGCAAGTGACATTGTGGATGAAGCATTTCTTGTTTGATTGTGGAGTCCACATGTCATAATGCCCAAGGAAGTCTTTAAACCATGATCAAAGTATGGGTTAACTCAAAGGAACATCAAGAAGGTCAAAGTGGTACCCCTAAAGAAGGACAAACCTCACAATGCTCAAAATGATATCTTCAAGAGGGAGAAGTCATCGCTACATCAACAAGCCTTCATCAGGACGACGGAGAGGCTCGGGCCATCATGTGGCCCACATGTCCAACTGACGACCAAAGTAATTTTGGCATATCAAGAATGAGAAGTTGTCCACATCTTCAACTCCAGGATTGGATAACAAATAATCACACTAAACAGGACGGAGGTAAGTCCCACTCATCAGACTTCAAAATTCCGTGATTCCTTACCAATAGGTTAATTGGTAGCTATATCATATTTGTTTTCTCAGTCGCATATTTGAGTTTCTGATCATTCTTTGCATTTGCATTCAGCATGTTTGAATTTTCACACTTGCATGTTGGAAAGTAAAATTTCCAGCTGTCATAAAACTAAAATTTTGAATTAGGAAATAAATTTATTTGGATATGAACCTTGGGTGTAACCACTTTAATTCATCTTCCTAATTCAAAACCAAAAATATTTCCCCTAATATTCAATGCATTTGCAGGTTGTTTCAAGTTGGGAAAAACAATTTGACAAAGGGTACAACATGCTTTTGATCTAACATAACCTGTTTTCGAGTTGTTTTGTTTGTTCTTGATTTTAGTGCAGCCATGCCAAAGTTTGTAAAGAGGTTGGAAGGCCTCATCAAGCCCATTTTGCCATCGAAGAATTCAAGCGCTTACCCCTCCATCGATCTCATTTTGAGTTCATGGTAGAGGAATGCTCAAGATGGTGGCCCAATGAAGGAGCAAGATAAAGCTCATTCAACTCCAACCTCAACTTGGCAGGAGACATCAAACATGAAGGCTACACCAAAATCCATGGTCGTGAGTTTCTCACACTATGACCCTCAACCCAGATTGCTCTTCAGTTGAGGTACAAGTTCAAGATTTTCTGTTGTTTGAATTGCATTAGGATTGAATTATTTCTGCTTACATTGGTAAGGAAGGTTTACAACTTCTCATTATTCAATTCTTATGCATTCTCACGATTTGAAGATTGGTCTGCTTGTTGTCACCGCAACCACTGGTGACACAAGGCGAGAAACTAGAGGGTAGACTATTGAAGGAATATTAATGAAGCAGGAGAGCAAAGAGACCAACCTTGTTATGCCTACGACAAGGTTGCCGGAGATCCCAGGTTTTGGAGCAACTTTCACATGGATTACTACCAGTCCGTGCTAATAAGCAAGAAGAATCTTGTTCTTGAGATGCAATGGATTGACTGGGAAGCCATGAAACAGATCAAGCTCACTCTCCAACGATGTTATGGATGCTTGTGAGTTCCACAACATGAAGGATTTGATGGGGATGCAATACCCATGGAATGTTGAACTGATCTTACAGTTCTTTGCCACGATATTTTACAATGCCAATAAGAGCATTAGCTGGATGACACATGGAGAGAGAAACTCTGTCTCCTATGAGGATTTTATCCAGATTTAGAGCCTCTACTGGATCCTCTGGTATGAGGAAAAGATCCATGAGGAGGACATCCTGCAAGACGATTAGATCTCTGAGCTTTATGATACGAGCTTAGGGATCAATCCTCCTCTCACCCATGGGCTCCTGCCATTCTACCAAGTCATGAATAGGATAGCAAGGAAGACGCTTTCACCAAAGGACGATGATGCAACCGCCTCATCTTCAATTTTAGGAAACTCCTCAAGTGGCTCAGAGGAGAAAACAAGTTCAATGTCTACGACTATGTGTACAAGGAGATCTACCTAGCCTCCAAGAACTGGCTAGGTCAACCTGCTATGCACCATATATCATGAAGATGATCAAGCACGTCTTAGAGAAGAAGTTTGTGAAGGATGTTCCACATAAGAGACTTGACGGAGTTCTGTACCCGGGGTACCAAACATACGGGACCTGACGATACATGACCACTACAAGGCTACGGACTGAAGCTACCCTCCGTTCGAGGAGGGTCCTGCCACCAATGCCACAACCGCTCGAGTTTGGGGTATCTAGCCTACCCAAGTCCCAACCGAAAGGTCGGGCGAACGATTTCTTCCGGGCTCGAGCCAGGGAGAGAGGGGGTAGTTTGGGGCATTTATGATGGACGGTGGGTGCGATAACTTACATAGGGAGATGAACCCATTATATAACTCATTGAGGGATATGCCTGCCATCCGTCCCATCCATCATTAGAATGGCAGTAACCTCACCCATAAGACGGTGCCTTGGAGACCAAGAAGAAGCCAAGACTAAATCGTCCGCTCTCCAGACAGACTGGATAGATAGAATGAACGCTGTACCAGCTTCACTATGAGGAATGTAGGATAGATAGGACTGCCTAGCCCCACTATAAAAGGACCACCAAAGCCTTCCGCAAGGGGGGGGGGGTGAATTCACTCTGTATTCACGGTTACTATATGCATTTACTTTACGCATTTACCTTACGTATTTCCTTACGCACTTTTCCTTTGGTGCTCTTGCACCCTTTTCATTTAGTGTTCTCGCATCCTTTTCCTTTGACGCACTTGCGTTCGTGCCTTACATTTCATACGCATGTGTGCATTTACGCTTAAGCATTACTTTCATAGAAGATCTTACTTCTTAGAGTTCATATACTCGAGCAAGGCCCGCTTGTAATCTGTTTTCTCACCTTTTTAGCTAACAAAGATCATTGAAGACTCGCTCTGGACGTAGAGTCTTTTTTGCCCGAACCAGGATAAATCTCTTAGTCTTTGCAGCTAGCCATACAAAGACAAACGTGATTCAATACAAATTTACTAGTCAGTTTTTGAAATGTTGATAGTTGGCGGGCCAGGTAGGGGAACGCTATTGTGTGTTCCCATTAGCTTCATTATGGCTTCATTGATACGAATCTATGTGAGACCTATGTGTGTTGAATACACTGGCAATTTAAATAAAAGCAAGGGTTCACACACAAAGACTTGAGTATTGCTGAAAAGCTCACTTCAGATTGTTCGAACTTGCGGGATTCTTTTTTGCATTTTCCGAACTTCATCGTATGTGAGTTGCACGTGTTTTCTCGCTTCAGATTATTCAAACTTTTCTCACATGACTTGCACATATTCGACACCTATGATTGTTCGAGCTTTCACCCAAGTGAGATGCACGTGAGTCGACACGAGTCGATCTTTACAAACGTGTTTTTAGAAGTAATGTTACCCTCGATGATTTAGAACTGTCCGAACATTCTCAATGCATATAGGAAGTAACAATTGCTGTGTAGAGTTTTCATATGGAGTTCTCTTGCTCCATTTTGCACTATTCTGCTTTGTTTTAACTCGCAATGTTTCAAACTTCCTTTTCGGCATATTGGAAGGATTGATTAGTATGCATTTACTATGTTTTAGATGTGTTATGGCTGATTATGGTGGTTAAACGTTGCTATGGTTTGTAACATGCTTATGTGACGTGCTCACGCAAGATGTTGTGTTTTTCGGACTAACGAGAGTCAAGTCGATGACTTGGGCTCACAAAGATTGGTTGTTTGTTCATGTGAAGGTGTTGCCTGAGGTCAAGACATGGTTGGTGACAAGATCTATTGAACTAATATTAGAGAGAAGATTAGGTTCAACAACCAAGTTCAGGAGGAATTATGGTTGAGTGGATTGGGAAATCACGCATCATGTTTGGGTCAAGAACAAAACATATGAAGGTATTGTTGATATTGTTAGAAGGCGATTGCACGTGTGCAAGGAGTGCATGGACGTGGAAAAATGGTTCCAAGATGTGTTGAAGAGATATGGACATGAAGATGTGGGCAGAAAGGTCCAATCGGCTTGATTATGGACTCAAACTGCCGCTGAATCGGTTATGGCTCAAATCTTGAAAGATTTGAGTTGGCCTTGGTTATAATTCGTATTGGACATGAAGTAGAGTTGTTTTAGGAATGTTTAAGACGTTACTAAGGTGTTTGGAAGTATTAAGATTGTCTCTATGTGCATATAGAAGAGTCTTGAGCAGTTATGGTAAGTTTGAGTTAGAGTCCAAGTAGGATTAGAGTCCTAGTTTGGATTGGGTTGACCTTAGGGATGGTTATTTAAGTAAGGGAGGTCAAAGATCGTGGTAAGACGACTTTGTCTGTTCCTCTTGTGTTTTTATCGATAAAATTCGTAGTTTAGAGCAGATTTTGTGCCTTATTCGTCCGACTTGTTTTCGTCAAGTCTTCCTAGTCAATTTCTGGACAGCACAATGTTGCCTTGGTGTTTTGATCATAATTCGAGTTTTACTTATCCGATCAACGTAAATTTTTTTGTGTTGTCTTCACAACTCAATTTTCTATCATCCATGAAAGTTTCAAGGTCATTGGATTGGCGGTTTAGGATCTACACTAGTTTCTTTGCAGTGTTGCAGATCTGATTTTTACTCGGGTAGAACAGATTGACCCTTGTTCGATCTTTCGATCATAACATGAGTTTTTGTCGGTGTTTTTTCGTGATTCTTCTTGTCGTGTCTTCACGACTTGATTCTATATAATATCTACTACTTTTGTCACAGTTGAACAAGTTCAGATCAGTTGCACACACAGTTTCTTTATCAGATTATTTTTCCGCCGAGGGATTTTTGTTGCTTCCGCTAAAAAGTTTTAATCTACAATTCACCTTCCCCCCTCTTGTAGCTTTCACGTGCTCTTCCATCCTACAATTGGTAGCAGAGTTATATACTCTAATCTCTTTGATTTGCACGTGTTTTGACTAATGAACATGGTGAAATATTCTGCAAAACCTTGTGTGTTCGATGGTGTTGATTTTCAGGATTGGAAGGCGCGTATGGAGGCTGACATATAAGTGCAATGCTTCGCTATATGGGAAATAACTACAAGTCTCTTGACGTGCCACCAAACGATCAAGTAACGGCTGTGAACATGAGGGATGCCAACAACAATAACAAGGCTCGTAGTTTGATCGTACAGGGATTGATTCAAAGTGACTTCGATCATGTTGCACACCTCCAATCTGCATATGATGTGTGGATAGCACTTTGCGACTACCACAAAGGATCCAACATGATCAAGGAGGTAAGGCAAAATATGTTCAAGAAAGATTATATGCGCTTTGAGATGCAACCCGGTGAGTCCATCGACAATTTATTTGCTCACTTTAATACAGTTCTCAACAACTTGCGTAGTGTCAATATTTTTTTTTTCAAATGTTGGGAATGCTAGGCAATTGTTAAATACATTAGACATGTAAATTGGGAGATGAAAGTTACATCTATTCATGAATCCACTTTCATGAGTACACTTACTTTAGATGTGCTATATTCCAAGTTAAAAACTCACGAACTTGCCATATCACATAAAAACTCCAACAAGTCTCTTTCATTTGCTTCTCATCATGACATGCCTAGTTCTAGCCAATCTTCATCATGTAGTTTCTCAACAGATTGAAGAATTTCGAGAAGAGGAGCTAGCACTTCTCTCCACTCGGCTCTGAAAAGCATTGCAAAATATGAGAACTAGAAGGAGAGGAAGTGATGGTTCTCAATTATGCTTTGAATGTGGTAAGACAAGACATTTTTATGAGAAAAATAAGTCCTGATTTTCCAAAAGGTAATGGATAAGTCGATTGATGGAGATCTCGATGTTGATGATCCAAGGCCCTCGAGTAGGACACGAAATACCCTTGCAATCACTACGCCACCGCTCCGTTGGTTATCAACCGTGCTGCACACGATTGACCTCACCAAGAAGGTTAATCCCTGCAAATGCAACCGAAAATACAAGCAAGAACAAGGTAGAAGCAATCTGAATTGCTATGTTGGGGTCTCACAAACCGATGAACGGCGAAACTGTGTATAACAGATTATTCTAAGCAAAATCCAATTGTCCATGGCAGCTACTATGGAGTATATATAGGTGGGAGGACGTCTAAGGGGGTGTTGGGGTCGTGAACTAACCCTAAGATACGAAAATAATGGACTTAGACTTGATACGAGGCCCAATGGCCCAATACGGTGGCGCAGCACCCTGACAGATTCTGAACTCAATTTTGTTTCGATGATTCCTGTCGACTCCGACGGAATTTTGACATGGGACCAGCGCCATTGTAAAGGTTATCCTCTCCCTTTCCGTGCATATGTAGAACGTCCAAAACGGAGTTTGTATGCGTCTCGGGCATCTGTTTTAATGTGTACTTCTTCTGGACTCTGAGTTGGACACAATTTTGAGTTGGGCTCGGTTTCTATCTTCTTTGAACGTATTTTGTGGTCCTCCACGTCCCTAAGACTTCCTGCAAGTACTCTTTGAACCTCTCCATGGATCCTAATCACAATTAAATCATTAGGTAGCAATCCATTCTCAAAAACATATAAAGAAATATATAAGAATGAGCTCACCTCTGAAATTAATTGTTGTGTATGAACTCTATTGATTGCATCTTGTATGTTCAATGGAGTGTTGTTTGTATCCATAGAAGTGATGTCCTCATCATCCTCCCCTTCTTGAATTGGAGTCATCCTCGACTCATGTTCATCTTCTCTCATGTGTCGGTCAAAATGTGCAATGTCATCAAATCTTTTTGTATGCGTGAATGGAGGAGGCCAAGGTGGTGGATGACATAGTGCTCCATCTTGAGCTTGTCCATCAAATAAGAGTGCACATCCAATTGAGCCATGATCCCAAACAAATAAACATTGTGTCATGTTTGTAGGTGCAATGATAACGTGCATGATCTCATCAATTTTCATACAGATTGCTCTAACCTTTGAGGTTCTTCTACTAGTGACAAAAAGCAAAATAAGTTCAAGTCCTCTTCTGGGAACAACAACAAGAAAAATAAGACTTTCACAAAATGCCAAGTGGTAGACCATATCCTCTCTGCTCTACTAGACAACAATTGAGCGATGTGGACTCTAGAAGTGATGAGGATGAAGACAATTTGGCAACTATGTGTTTCATGCCGGGCAACTCAAGATCAAGTATGCAGGAAGCTGAACACAATAGTGACGATGAAGAGGTATGTCCCACTTGCAAAGAAATGTGTGATGCTATTTCTCGTGCCACTGTTATACTTAAGAAAAGGACAAAAAAACTTAGGGACGATGTTATTAAAATTGAATCACTAGAATATGAAATTAATCGGTTAAAATTTTTGATTCCTAGTGATAATTCTTGTTCCTCATGTGAGTTAATATATGAACAATTGTCCTCATTAAGAAGTGCGCACACCTCCACTCTTGATAAACTTGAGATTGAAATTGAAAAGAACAAAAAGTTTGCTGCACTTAAGGATAAAAACATGAAATATGCTAGTTGTTCAACAATTGATTTGCATTGTTCTAGTTGTGATGATCTTAATAAGAAACTACATGATGCTATGAATGAGATTTATATTTTGAACAATGATTTACGTGCTCAAGAAGTTAAATATTGTTCTAATTGTAAATTAAAAGGAAAAACTTCATTTGAAAATTGCCTAGACTTGTCTAAAAAACTGGATGACGGACACTAGAGCGGTTTTGTAGTGAGAATAAGAATCTAAACTTGCGGCTGAATTCTTCTAAGAATTGCAATAATAAAATTGGTTTAGGTTTTGATTCTGATGCTCATACTAAGGCGCATCCACCTAAGGTTGTTAAGTCATTAGGAAGCGGTTTGATTCAAATGGTTACTAAACAAAAAGTTGTGGTTTTTAAGTTCGCAAGAATGTTGTGATGAGTAGTTTATGCCCGATCTTCCGAAAGGTAAGTCGATTGGGGTGGAGAACACGACGTTGATGATCCGCGGCACTTGAGCAATTTGAGCACCCCTGCAATCACTACACCACTGCTCCGTTGGTTATCAACCGTGCTGCACACGCTTTACCTTGCCAAGAAGGCTAATCCCTGCAAGTGCAATCGAGAACACAAGCAAGAACATAGAAGACACGATCTGAAATCATGAAGTTGGGGTCTCACAAACCGTAGAACGGCGAAATTGTTAATCTAACCAAAACCCACCAAATATGACCAGCGGCTGCACTATTTAAATGCTAGGATTCGGTTAAAACACGCTTAGACACGTCCCTAATGGACTCATACAGGATACAAGGCCCAAAGGCCCGATTCAGTGGTGCAGCACTGGATAGAATTTTGGACTCAACTTGTTTCAAAGGTTCCCAATGACACGAGTGGAATTTCGAGTTGGGTTCAGAGCCATTGGAAAGTTTATCTTCTCCTTTTTCCGTGCATATGTGGAACGTCGAAAACAGAGTCCGTATGCATCCTGGGCGTCCATTTTAAGGTGGACTGCTCCTGGACCTCGAGTTGAACATTTCCGAGTTGTAAACTGATTCCATCAACTTGTGGACGTCCCAGCAGGTTCTCCACATTCCCAAGGCCCCTTACCTTCACTTGTTGATCTTCTCCATTGTTCCTAATAACAATTATGTCATCACATAGAAATCTATTCTCAAACTCACATGCAAATGAAGTTAGGAACGAGTTCACCTACTGATTTATTAACTGTGCTTGTGCTCTTATGATTGGTCCTTGCAGTTTAATGTGCGTCTCCGCTGTTGTGATGTCCTCATCATCCTCCCCCGCTTGAATTGGAGTTGTCATCTGTCGGTGGTTTGGATCCGGCAGATCTCCCGACACTACTAAAGTGTTAGAGGAGTTTGAGGTTCGGTGTGGGCGCGCGGAGATTCAAGAAGGTGATTTGTGGTTCGGGCCGCCTGAGCGTAATACCCTACTCCACGGGATATGTTGGTGTTGTATTGGTTGTCTGAGCTTGTCTCGAGCGTCTATCTCGTATGTGTGTCCCCTATGTATTGTCGGCCTGTCCTTTTATAGTACAAGGGCAGGCCGTTACAAGTTAGCCTGGCACGACATGTGGCCCCGGCGGTTACTGATATTGATACACATTCAACACATTTAATTGCCCTTAATGACCGAGTTATGGGCTTTGATAGCACCGTTACTGGTGATTAAGGTCGTCCGATTGTGTGTCATTAACATGGTATTAATGACACTTAATCGGGTCTTGAAGTCCTTGATTCCCCTTCGAAGATCCGGTGCCATTGTGGAGTCTTCCGGAGGTTAGAGGCTGAAGATCCAACGGTTGGACACGTGGCAGCTCTGGAGCATACTGTGGGAAACAGATAGCTCCGGAGCTACCTGACACGTGTCAGATCCGGAGCTTCCCTCGGTCTGGGGTTAGGTCTAGAGGTGCCTTTTAGGTACATAGCCTAGAGCTTCCCCTTGTGGGCAGTAGCTCCGGTTTGATAGTACACGTGGCGACCCTAGGACTAACCATGTTGGTGAAGCGGGTCCGGTTATGTCTGACATGTGGGCCTCCGAAGGTCTTCAAATCAAGTAGATGACTTTCCCTTGAGATCTTTGTAATCTCAAGGGGTGTACGGTTCCCAGGGTACCGACAGTGGCCCCCTGGGCCCACTTCTGGGGAAGACCCCTTGGGTGAAGTCATTCCGCTGGAGGTGGGTCCATCCTCGCAACTTTTGAACTGAGTCTTCAAAGGTCTTCGGATGTGCAGTTGGCGATGGTTTGGAGTTAACTCCTCGCCGTGTGGCGTATCTCGCGTGCGGCAGATGAGATCTTTGGCGCGCGGATCTCACGCAATTGAAGGTCGCCGGTTCCTGATACGATAAACATATCGGTTCCGCGCGCCTTGTGAGGCTGCCGCCTTCGGGCTTCCCGCCTCATGATGACAATCGTTCGCCTGGGTAAGAACCTCGACTTGATCGTCGGGGTGGTCCCGGGCCCTCTTGTCATCGGCTGGGTGGAATTTTTGAGTGGTATCTTCGACTTCCCTGCGGTTTCCATCCAAGCGTTGCGAGGGCTTACTTAAGAAGGAAAGCATGCACCGTCTGGAGTTCTTTACGCCTCTCATCTGATCTTGCGCTCGAACTCCCAACTTGTTCTTCGCTTTTCCTCTCTTGCCTCGCTGTGTTGCGATGGAGTTGGGTCTCCGCGAGAGTCGTTTGAAGACCGACGGCAACCTGAAGAAGGTCCGGACCCTCATGGGATGGTCCTCGGACTTCTTCAACCGCTCGGTCCGCACCGGGGGAGAGCTCCCGTTTGAGAAGGAGCACGCCGGCGAAATGGTGTACTTCTCCTTGTACGCCATGGTGGGGTTGATCCCACCTTTTTCCTCCTTTTTCTTGATGCTGCTAGACTTTTATGGTCTGCAGCTATACCACCTTGGCCCTCACTCCATTCTCCTGTGCCTATCTTCGTCCACTTCTGTGAGATGTGGGTGGGCATCCCCCCCTGCATTGAACTCTTCCGGACCTTCTTCACCGTCCATACCACCGGTAGGAGCAATGAGTACCTTGGCTTCCACTACTTCGTGAAGCACAAGAAGTGCCCATTCAAGTACCTCCAGTCATTTCCCTCTGGGAAGTGGGATGATTGGAAGAAGGACTGGATAGTCATCCGGGTGGAGGAGCACGAGAGGCTGGAGCTGCCCGAAGGCCTCCCCAACATTGACACGACAGTCTGGAGTGAAGCTCCGGTGTTGGCGGACGCCTTCAACCCTGCTCTGACCAGGATCCGCCAGTGCGTGGAGGGAGGATTAACCCCTCAGGCGGTGTTTTGCAACTTCCTGGTCAACAGGTGGGCACCGCTGAAGAAGAGAGAGAAACTCGCTTGGGCCCTCAACAGCGTGATGGACGATGACCGGGTCGAGACTGGGCTGAAGTCCAACATGGTGGGGACAACCTTGGAGTTCCACCTCAAGAAGTTCCAGCACGGCTTCGATGTTACGGGAGATGACTTGACTCCGCCATCAGCCTTTCTCCCTCTGAACGTGGAAGTGGAATTCAGCAGGGAGCTCCGGTGGAAGATGCCTGTGCTTGACGACCTTGGTGTCATCGAGAGGAGATCGATCTCCAGGGTGGCGATCCCTGGGGTTTTCGAGGGTGGCTCCGACCCTGCCCCGAAGCCAAGGGCCGAGGTCGTTGGCAAGGGCAAGGAGCCGGTGGACGAACCCTTGAGCCGGAAGAGGAAGCTGCAGCATGCCGACAGAAGGTCCGTCAGGCCTGCCACCTCAGCATCGGCTCCTTCTCCCCGGAGGGGGAGGTCTTCTACAACTGTGGCGACTGTACCCGCAGCGGGATCCTCCCGGGGTGCTAGCTCCGGGCATGCGACTCCGGCACCAGGGCTGGTTGAGGCCACTAGGTCCGGAGGTTCTTCCCGATCGAGGGGGGCCTCGACTAGGGAAACGCCTGTGGCTGCAACGAGTTCCGGGGGGCCTTCCGGAGCTTCCACGCTGGTGGCGGCTATGACCAGCCAAGAACGCCCGAGAAAGAGGTTCCGTGCAAGCTGGTGCGAAAGCCTCCCAAGGTAATTTTTAATCTTTACCTCAGATAATTGTTTTGTTGTAATAATTGTTTTTTAAGTTTCTTCATCCATCATCTGCAGCGTTCCCAAGAAGAGGAGTGAGGCTCCACCCTCGGCCACAGCAGTTGAGGCTGTGGGGGCAGAAGCTTCTGCTCCTGTTCCGGTGCCGCCCCAAGTGGTGGCTGAAGTTGCGACAGCTCCGGCGCCAGCTGTCGTGGTCATGGACCTTGACTCATCCCCAGAGACTCCCGTGTTAGCGCCGGACCGCAGGAGAGAAGATGCGCCAGCGGCACCTGTCCCAGAGGTTGAAGCTCCAGGTCCTGGTTCTGAGATGATGGAAGCTCCAGCTGTTGAGCCGGAGGAAGCAGTAATTCCAGCCCCAGAGCCGGAAATTGTCGAAGCTCCGGCGGTTGAGCCGGAGGTGATTGAAGTCCCGGCGTGCGCGCCGGATGTTTAGGAAGTCTCGGCGGTTGGGCCGGCTACCTCAGAAGCACCGGCCGTAGAGCCGGTCGTTGTTGGAACTCCGGCCGCAGGGCCGGAAGATGATGAAGATCTTCCAGCTCCCGAGCCGGTTGTTGCAGAGGCGTCGGAGCTCGAGCCCCCAATAGAGGAGGTGCCTAGGCCAGAGCCAGAAGCGGCCCCTGCTCCGGATGTGACGACGTCGGAGGTACTCGCGGCTGAGCCGGAGTGCTCTGGTGAAGTTGCTGGCCCCCTGCGTGAGGGGGCAAATGAAGACCTGGCGGCGGGGCCTTCCTCGATGGCAACTGAGGCCATCCCAGAGGACGGCCCTAGTGCCATGGAGACTCGGGGGACCACTCTTGTGGAGTGGGACCCAATTTTTGTATCTGAAAACCCACTTGAACCAGCGGAGGAGACCCCAGCAGGTCCAGAACCTATCCCGTTGTCATTGTCTATTGACAACGCCTGTTCCAGTCTGCGTCAAGTTCAACTAGCCTTCTTCCACGACAGCAAGGCTCTTGAAGAGGAGCGCCAAACCCTGAGGTGGTGGCTTAACCGGCTCTACTTCGAGACCAAGCTGGCGCAGTCGAGGCTAGCAGATGACAAAGAGTGGATCAAGCGAGAGAAGGTCCGCCTGGAATACTGGGGCAAATTATTGGATGACAGTGAGAGTATGACTCGTGCCCTCGACGCTCAATCCCGGGAGATTTATGAGCAGACCAAAGCAGCTAACAGTGCGGCCGATGAACGCCAAGAGAGGCTTGAGGCCATTAACACTATACACATCAAGCGCCGGGAGGCACTTGAAGAGAAGGAGAAACGACTCGAAGATGAAGAGCAGAAACTCCTAGAGCTGCGGGATGACATCCTGAGGAGGGAAGAGGAGCTCACCAAGAAGGTGGCTCTGGCCGACAAGGGCCTCGAAGAGCGTGCCAAGAAATTGGAAGAGCGCTGCACTAAGGAGGAGGAGAAGGCCTAGGTGCGAGGGCAGGAACTCTACGAGCAAGAGTGTGCCCTTGCTGCCAGGGAGAAGAAAGTGAGGGGTAGGGAGAAGGACCTGGTCGACCGCCGAAACAAGGTCCACCTCCGGGAGGAGGAGCTCGGAAAACGTGAAAAGTGGATTGCTGAAAAGATTCAGCAAAACGCCAAAGAAGTTGAGCGCCTCGCTCGCGAGAATTCTGAACTGGTGGCGGCCAGGAGATCCTTGGAAGAATTGAAGGGCTTGAGGACTGCAGACTCCCTACAGATTTGGGAGTTCCTGGGCAAGGCCAATGATGCGCTGACATCGATGGGCTTCAGTCGCGTGCGTCTAGATGATCCGGAGCCAGAGCCAGACCTGGCGTTGCAGGCGTTGAGCTCAGCAGGTAGCAAACTCTCCAAGGTGGGCGACATCATCGCAGACCAATTGGAGGTTGAGGGGCAATCCCTAGCGAAGAACGTCGCAGAGTATGTGCTGACGTGCTACACCAGCCGGAATCCCCAATTTCCTCTAGACCCGGTGCTTGAAGGTCCCGTTGAAGGAGAAGGTGAAGCTGCCCGAGCCAACGTGTCGGAGGTTGCCCAGAAGGTCACCCAATTCTTCCATAGGGTCTAGGACCATCTCTGTAGTTCCCACTTGTATTCTCCCTTCTTCTTCCTCAATTTTGTAATCCCTTGTCTCCAGATGAATGAAATCCCCAAATTTTTGTGAATTTCACTTTTTGTCTTCAACACTTTTGTCTTCACTTGGCCCTCTGGTAGATGTACACAATTTGTTTGTGAACATGTACCAAGAGGATACTGTGTTTTGTTGAAGACTCATTTGCTCCGAACTTGTTGAGTGTAGGTCCGAAGTCTTTGATAGTGAAGGCCCCCTGAGGTTGTCGGAGCTTAGAAGCTCCGGCATTGTCTATCATCGGAGCTTAGTAGCTCCGGCAATAGTCCCTATCAACACGTAGAGCATCGATAGTTAGTCCTCCGGGGTGTCGGAGCTAGTAGCTCCGGCAGTGACCTTTGCCAACACATAGTTTGTTGGCAGTAGACTCCGTTTGCGGGTTCTTCTCACCATCTTTTGTTTAGAGTCGACGGCTGATCCCCCTAGCTCTACCGGAGCTTGGTTGCTCTGGTGATGCTCGTTTTCAATGCTTAACATCGATTACAAGCCACCTAGGGCGGTCGGAGCTTTGTTAGCTCCGGCTTTTCTCCATCAACGTAGATTTTATTTTTCCTGCACACTGAAGCCGATAAAAATAGTAAAATTTGTTTCTTGCCTATAACTTCGTCGCAGCTTACAATTCTCGAGAAAATTTTAGGTCAAACGCGATTCTAAATACAATCGAATGCGTTGTCTTTTCTTCCGGATCCAATTGTACTTGGACCCGCCTTACTTCGGCCTGCCGGGGTGTAGGTAGAGTGGCGTACTTAGGGTGCTTGACCAGGCTAAGCCGATAGCACACTCCGGCCCAAGGTTGGCTTGGCAGCATTTAGGCGAGTGGGCCATGAACAATATTTGAATCCAAAAGAATCGACAGTACAGCTCAAATCGTATATGAACCGGTCGAACTAAAATTTCTTAAGAATTGCACGTCTTTGTTATAGACAAGAAAGAGAAAAATAAAAAATGTTGAGCCTGTACAATATAAATGCACGTGGAGTCTGTTTCACATGAAGATGTCTTTCATTATAGGTCCGGGGTACACGGGAAACAAGTACACTCTTAGGGTACGGAACCAGGCTAAGCGTGTTTCATTTCTCGTTTGACCCAGGGTAGCTAGCCACACTTTTATTCCTGAGACTGTGACAAGTGTTGCATGAACTTTGCGGACCTTCTGGGAAAGGTCCGGCTGTTCTCCCGGAGGAACTACCCGACTCTGTACAATGACTCTATAACATACACCTCAAGTTACTACAGACTCACCTCTGTGATGTTAAGTGTAGAACTTACGGAGGTGCTCAATGTTCCAAGGGTTTGGGAGGGGTGTCCCATCCTCAGTAGCCAAGCGAACGCTTCCAGGACGGGATACTTTAATCACTCGGAAGGGTCCCTCCCAGCTGGGGGAGAGTTTGTTTAACCCTTCTCTGGATTGTATTCTCTGTAGCACCAGATCGCCTTCCTCGAGCTGTCGGTTGCGTACATGCCGCTGATGATAGCGCCGAAGGGCTTGACGGTATCGGGCATTCCGAACAGCTGCTTGGCACCTTCCCTCCTCAAGGAGGTCTAGGTCTTCACGCCGGAGCTGGTCCTGCGTGGCTTCGTCGAAGGTCCAGACGCGGAGTGATCCCAAGGTGATTTCCGGAGGAAGGATTGCTTCAGCTCCATACACCAGGAAGAAGGGTGTCTCTCTAGTTGACCGGTTTGGAGTTGTCCTATTGGCCCATAAAGTGGGCGGAAGCTCTTCAATCCAGTTGGCTCCATGTTTTTTCAAGCGCTCATAGGTGCGCGTTTTGAGTCCTTTAAGGATTTGAGCATTTGCTCTCTTGGCTTGGCCATTGCTGGCTGGGTGAGCTACGGAGGCGTAGCAAACTTGAATGCCGAGGTCTTCGCAATATCCTTGAAATGCAGAACTTATGAATTGGGTCCCATTATCAGTGATGATTTTGTTTAGGACTCCAAATCTGCATACAATGGACTGCAAAAAGTTGATAGAAGATTGTTTGTTGATTGTCACAACTGGAGTTGCTTCCGGCCACTTGGTGAACTTGTCAATGGCAACGTACAGGAACTTGTAACCTCCGACGGCTCTTGGGAAAGGTCCCAAGATGTCCATCCCCCACACAGCGAAGGGCCATGTAGGAGGTATCATTTGTAGGGGCTGAGCCGGTGTGTGAATTTGCTTTGCATGAAATTGACATGCTTCGCATTTCTTCACCAGCTCAGTTGCATCCTGGAGTGCTGTAGGCCAGTAGAAGCCATGCCGAAAGGCTTTACCAACCAGCGTGCGGGAAGACGCGTGGTTCCCACAGTCGCCTCCATGGATTTCTGCGAGGAGCTTGCAACCTTCTTCCCTTGTGATGCACCGCATTAGGATGCCGTTGGCACCGCGCCGGTAGAGATCCCCTTCTACCAACGTGTATCTTTTAGCCAATCTAACTACCCGGTCAGCGGATACATCATCGTCAGGAAGGATGTTGTCTTTCAAGTAGTTCTGGATCTCCGAGATCCATGCAACGGATCTAACTTGAGCATTTGAGTCTTGCGTGCTGGGTTGCTCGAAGCTTCCGGCAGCACCTACGACCCTTGATGGCTGCCATGGTAACAGGGCCATCGGGACCGTCAGCTTCGGGATGCTGACCTCGCCCCCTTTGCTCAGTTCGGCAGGCTGAGCTGTTGGTTTTGACAACCTCCGGACAAAAGTTTTGTCAGGAGCCAGAGCTCCGGTTGACGCTTTCGTCGAGAGTTCGTTGGCTTCAGTGTTGTGGGCACGCTGGACATGGTGGAGATCTAGGACTTCGAAGTCCTTCTGAAGCCTCTAGACTTCAAGGAGGTAAGCAGTTAGCTGGAGATTATTGCAAGAGCATTCACCCTTCACTTGCTTAATGGATAGCTGCAAATCTCCCTTGACCAGCAGTTACTTGACACCGTATGACAGTGCCACCTTTAGTTCGTAGATGAGTGCTTCATATTCCGCCATGTTGTTGGTTGCCTTGAAGTCAAGGTGTACCATGTATTTGACCTTCTCCCCGGTTGGTGCAAGAAGAAGGATTCCAGCTCCGGCCCCCTGCTTTTGCATGGAGCCGTCGAAGTAGAGGGTCCAATGAGGCTCGGTGAAGACCGGAGCTTCGTGCTCCGGCTTCTGCTCACTGGGGCCCCTATGGTTTGATGGAGAGGGAGTCCATTCCGCCACGAAGTCTGCCAATGCTTGACTCTTGATTGCTTGCCTTGGAATGAATTCGAGATCGAATTCGGCCAAATCCGCTGCCCACTTTGCAATATTCCCAGTTGAGTTGGGATTATGCAAGATTGCTCGAAGTGGGTAAGAAGTCACCACTGAGATTTTGTGAGCCTGGAAATAATGGCGAAGCTTCCTGGAGGCAATAAGAACTGCATAGAGCAGCTTATGCACCTCTAGGTATCGAGTCTTGGCATCATGTAGTACTTCACTAATGAAGTACATCGGGCGCTGGATGGTCCGGACCCTCCCGGAGGGGCCCGGAGCTTCCTCTTCACTGACCTGGATCCTCCCGGAGGGATCCGGATTTTCTTCGGGGACCTCCGGGTTCTGGCTGGAGGAACTCGGAGCTTCTTCAGAAGCGACCTAGACCCTCCCAGAGGGGTCTGGGTCTTCTGAAATGACTTCTTGTGGATTCGAGTCTGGGAGCTGGGACCCAGACTCGCTTTCAGGGACCTCCAGACCCTCCCAAAGGGGTCTGAATTCCTGAATGTGAGGTAGCTCTGGTCTCTCCGCAACTAGAACCATACTGACGACTTCGTCAGTTGCTGAAATGTAAAGCAACAAAGGCTCACCAGGGTTCGGAGCTACTAGAATTGGTAGGGTGGTGAGGAACTGTTTTAGCTCCTGGAATGCCTTTTGTGCTTCTTCAGACCATTGGAATGGTCCGGACTTCCTCAATAACTTGAAGAAGAGGAGTGCCCGTTCCGCCAGTCTTGAAATGAACCGGCTGAGGGCTGCTAGACATACAGTTAGCTTTTGGACATCTTTGATGCGGGCTGGTGGCCGCATGTCTTCAATGGCCTTGATCTTCACCGGATTAGCTTCTATGCCCCGGTGACTTACCAGGAAACCAAGAAGTTTTCCGGAGCTAACTCCAAAGACACACTTGTCTGGGTTTAACTTTGTGCGGGTGACCCGCAGCTTATCGAAGACAGCCTGCAAGGTGTCAAGAAGTGACTCCTTGTTCTTGACCTTGACCACGATGTCATCGACGTACACTTCCACTATGTCTCTAATGAGTTCTTCAAAGGTTTTGTACATAGCTCGTACAAAGGTTGAAGCTGCATTCTTGAGACCAAATGGCATGGCTGTATAACAGTACAATCCATCTACTGTGATGAAAAAGGTATGCTCTTCATCTTCCCTAGACATCCTTATTTGATGATGCCCAGAATATGCGTCTAGGAAACACAGTAATTCACACCCGGAGGTGGAATCCACTATCTGATCTATTCTAGGTAGTGGAAATGGATCTTTTGGACATGCCTTATTTAGTGTTGTGTAGTTGATACACATCCGAAGCTTCCCGCCGGCCTTGGGCACAACGACTGGGTTTGCCAGCCATTTTGGATGGAAGACTTCTCGGATGAATCCAGCTTCGAGCAACTTCTTCACTTCTTGTCGAATGATGTTCTGTCGCTCTACAGATTGCTTCCGAGGCTTCTGATGCACAGGCCGGGCGTCGGGGTAGATCTTCAGATTGTGTCAATCACTTCCCTGGGGATCCCAGGCATTTGTGACGGTTGCCAGGCAAACACGTCGACATTAGCCCGGAGGAAAGCGATGAGCGCGAGTTCCTATTTGTCGTTCAATCCTCCCGATATACGAGTGGTCTGAGCGGCATCAGAACCGATTTGGATGACTTTGACAGGAATGTCGGCGTCACCGCTTGGCTGCACACGAGGTGCAGATGTTGAGCCTCGCTGACGAATGCTCGGGGGTTTTGGAGCTTGCTCCTGCCTGGAGTCTTCCTCTTGCGCCGTAGTAAGCGCATGGAGTTCTTCTAAAGCAGTTACTCCGGCAGTACAATCTCCACGGATCCGGAGAACGCCTACTGGTGTTGGCATCTTTAACACCAGGTAACCATAATGAGCAACTGCCATGAATTTGTACAAGGCAGGCCTACCCAACATGGCATTGAAGGGTAAGTTGATCTGAGCAACATCAAAGACCAACTTCTCGTTGCGATACTTCTCCCGGGTCCCGAAGGTAACGGGGAGGGTAATAGCTCCGAGTGGGGTAATGGCTCCCGGACCTACTCCAGAGAAAGGTCGGGAAGGGTGGAGATCCGAAGGTCGGAGCTGAAGCTTGGTAAAAGCTTCGAAGCTTATGAGGTTGAGCCCCGAACCTCCGTCTACCATGACATGGTGGAGTTGGATGTTATTGATGGTAGGAGATACCATCAAAGGTAGCTGACCTGCTCCAACCATGCTTTGAGGGCAGTCCGAAGCATCAAAAGTGATGGTTGTGTCCATCCACTTTCGATGAGGCTCCGGTCTGGCTGTAGGAGCTACAGCAGCCATGTCCCGACGCATAGTCTTGATGACGCGGCGGGAGGTGATGTCCCATGACCCACCAAAAATGGTGTTTATGGTCTTCCGACGCTTGTTGTCGAAGACTTCGGAATCGTCATCGACGGAGGTGTAGACGGCCTTCAGGACCTTTTTGGGATCCTGAAAACCTAACTCCTCTTCGGCCGGAGCTTCGTCGACTTTTTGTTTTCCTTCCCTCTGTCGGAAAGGAGATTCTTCCCGACGCTTGTTGTAGCGCTCGGCAAGGTTTTGGACCTCCCGATAGTCTTCCAAACTGTGGCTGCCCGTTTTGTGAATTGGACACCACACCTTGGGTTTGCCACTGTCTTCAGAAGATGGTCGAGGTCGCTTTTCGGGGCGTGGCCCCAGGCCACCCGGAGCTGCAGCAGCTGCAGCATTGGATGCACCGGCCGACGGCTTCTTCTTGCCGTTGGTCTTTTTCTTCTTCTTGCCAATCCCGGAGGTAGCGGCTTCTTCTTTGGAGGATTTCTTGTGATCCTCCGGAGTTGGTTCGGAGTGCATCTCATGGCCCTCCGCAGCTCAGGCACATTTGTCAGCCAAACTGAAGAGTTCCGTGACACTGGTGATCTCCTTGATCGCCAGTTTCTCTAGCATCTTCTTATCCCGTACACCCTGTCTGAATGCCACAATGACAGAGGCGCTAGAGATAGAAGGGATAGTGTTTCATACATTAGAGAATCTCTGGATGAATGATCACAGGGATTCTCCCCCTTTTTGCACGACTGCAAAAAGGTCCAGTTCAGTGCCTGGTCGGGTGTATGAACTCCCGAAGTTGGCGGTGAATTGCCGGCACAGCTCCTCCCAACTGTTGATGGAGTTGGGTGGAAGGCTCATAAACCAGGACCTGGCGGTCCCAGTTAAAGCCACTGGGAAATAATTGGCCATTACGGCCTCATTTCCTCCAGCTGCCAAGATAGCAGTGGAGTAAATCTGAAGAAATTCGACAAGATTGACGGTCCCATCGAACTTCTCCGGCAGGTGAGGCCAGAACTTCTGTGGCCACCTGACCATACGTAGATGCATGGCCAAGGCTGAACAGCCTCCTCCTACTCCTTCAGGAGCAGGAACGTCTTGAGCTTCTCGTCTTTCACGAGCACGCTCAATATGAACTCGGCCGTCTTGTTGACGGTATCGGCGATCAAGCTCCGCCCGGAGGTCATGAGTTGAAAGCCTTGAAACCGTGTGAGTGCGTCGTGCCCTGGAGGGCAATGACGTCACCTACTGTGACGCAGCACGTCTCCTGTTGTTGGAAACGTGCGGACCAAGTCTGCCAGACAAGGTCCGCCGCTGCGACGGGGCCCGTCCTGAAGGAGGAGGACCCTGGTTGCTGATGCGGTCGGCTGCTGCTGCAACCAAATGTTCCACATCAGCCCTCCACTGCTCCAGTGCATTCCGAGATGCATCCGGAGGCGGTGGTCATTGGAGAAGAGCATGTGCTGCATGGAGCGCCTGTTCCAGGTTGTCTTGATTTGCCGACGCAGTGATGGACGCCGGTGCACCATCGCGTTGTCCAGCTTGATTTGCTGGTGGAGGCGGCGGTGGTGGTAGTGTGACTCCTGCTGGTGCTGAGGCTCCTGCTGGTGGCTGCATATTGGAGAGATTGCCCCCAACAGCTTGAACAGCAGGATGTCCGTTGGATGATCCAGCAGCTGAGTTCACCATTCTTGAAATCTCAGGCACCCCTACCTGGCGCGCCAACTGTCGGTGGTTTGGATCCGGCAGATCTCCCGACACTACTAAAATGTTAGAGGAGTTTAAGGTTCGGTGTCGGCGCACGGAGATTCAAGAAGGTGAATTGTAAATGACACAGGAGACACGGAGATTTACGTGGTTCGGGCCGCCTGAGCGTAATACCCTACTCCATGAGATATGTTGGTGTTGCATTGGTTGTCTGAGCTTGTCTCGAGCGTCTATCTCGTATGTGTGTCCCCTATGTATCGTCGGCCTGTCCTTTTATAGTACAAGGGCAGGCCGTTACAATTTAGCCTTGCCCGACATGTGGCCCCGGCGGTTACTGATATTGATACACATTCAACACGTTTAATTGCCCTTAATGACCGAGTTATGGGCTTTGACAGCACCGTTACTGGTGATTAAGGTCGTCCGATTGTGTGTCATTAACATGGTATTAATGACACTTAATCGGGTCTTGAAGTCCTTGATTCCCCTTCGAAGATCCGGTGCCGTTGTGGAGTCTTCCGGAGGTTAGAAGCTGAAGATCCAACGGTTGGACACGTGGAAGCTCCGAAGCATACTGTGGGAAACAGATAGCTCCGGAGCTACCTGACACGTGTCAGATTCGGAGCTTCCCTCGGTCTGGGGTTAGGTCCAGAGGTGCCTTTTAGGTACATAGCCCGGAGCTTCCCCCTTGTGGGCGGTAGCTCCGGTTTGATAGTACACGTGGCGACCCTAGGACTAACCATGTTGGAGAAGCGGGTCCTGTTATGTCTGACATGTGGGCCTCCGAAGGTCTTCAAATCAAGTAGATGACTTTCCCTTGAGATCTTTGTAATCTCAAGGGGTGTACGGTTCCCAGGGTACCGACATCCTCGACTCAAGTTCATCTTCTTCTCCCATGTACGATCGCAAATCTGAAATGTTAAATGTGGCACTAACCCCAAAATTGGGAGGCGACTCAAGCTTATATGCATTATAATTAATATTTTAAACAATCTTAAAAGGACCAGTAGCTCGTGGCATAAGTTTAGATTTTTCTCAAGTCATGGAATCGCTCTTTTCTCAAATGTAACCATACCAAATCACCAGGTTCAAGTTTTACTTCTTTTCTACCTTTACTACCTGCAATCCTATACTTCTCATTCATCTTTTCAATAGTTTTCTTTGTAGTTTCATGCATCTTAAGAATGAATTCAGATCGTTGTGTAGCATCCAAATTTATAGTTTCAGAAAGAGGCAAAGTTAGCAAAACAATAGGAGCATGGGGATTAAAACATACACTACCTGGAATGAACATACGTTCGTCGTGGAGTGAACGGATCTGTTGTAAGAAAATTCTATATGTGGTAAACACTCCTCCCACAATTTCAAATTTGTTTTCAAGATAGCCCGCAACATAGTGGATAAAGTACGATTAACTACCTCGGTTTGTCCATCCGTTTGTGGGTGACATGTAGCTGAAAACAGCAACATGATTCCCAATTTATACCACAAAGTTCTCCAAAAATGGCTTAAAAATTTTGCATCACGATCGGAAACAATGGTATTTGGCACACCATGTAAACGAACAATTTCTGTCAAAAATAAATCTGCAATGTGTGAGGCATTATCATTCTTATGACAAGGTATAAAGTGTGCCATTTTGGAGAAACGGTGAACAATTAAAAAATACTACCCCCCCCCCCCTGTTAGTCCTATGCAATCTCAAAACAAAGTCCATAGAAATATCCTCCCAAGGTACACTAGGAACAGGAAGAGGCATATAAAGACCATGTGGGTTAAGGCGACACTTAGCTTTATTGCAAGTAGTGCATCGTGACACGTAGCGCTCGACATCACGCCTCATCTTTGGCCAAAATAAGTGTGTGGACAGCATGTCTTCAGTTTTCTTCACTCCAAAACGTCCCGTCAAACCTCCTCCATGTGCTTCCTGCAAAAGTAGTAGACGAACGGAGCTAGCTGGAACACATAACTTGTTAGCACAATAGAGGAGACCCTCTCGCAGCACATATTTATTCCAATTTATTCCTTCTCTACAATTTTCAAAAGCATCTTTGAAGTCCAAATCAGTATGATATAATGCTTTTATTGTTTCCAAACCAAAGATTTTATGATCAAGTTGGGACAACATGGTATAACGCCTAGATAATGCATCAGCAATGATATTTTCCTTCCCTTTCTTATGCTTAATGATGTATGGAAATGACTCTATGAACTTAATTCATTTAGCATGTCATTTATTCAGATTGGTTTGACACTTAAGATACTTCAATGATTCATGATCGGAATGTATGACAAACTCCTTAGACCAAAGATAATGTTTCCAAGTTTGTAATACTCGCACTAAGGTATACAATTCCTTCTATAAGTTGATTCAGAGAAGGACCATGAAGTTTTTCACTAAAGAAAGCAACGGGTTTACCTCCTTGTATGAGAATGCTCCAATACCAATGCTGCTTGCATCGCATTCTAGCTCAAAGGTTTTGTCAAAATTAGGAAGTTGTAGCAATGGTGCCTGTGTAAGCTTCGATTTGAGAGCATCAAAAGCTTGTTGCTGCTGTTCGCTCCATCGAAATGGCACTCCCTTCTTCGTCTTTTCATGTAGAGGTGCTGCAATGGTGCTGAAATCCCGCACATATTGGCAATAAAAACCTGCAAGACCAAGAAAACTATGAACTTGCGTGACGGTTGTTGGGGCTGACCACCTAGTGATCGCTTCAATTTTTTCCTCATCCGTCTCAATTCCCTGCGATGAAACGACATAGCCAAGAAACGAGACTCGATTGGTGCAAAAGATGCTGTTTTCGAGGTTACCAAACAAACGTGCATCTCTCAAAACAGTAAAAACAGCACCTAAATGATCAAGATGTTCATCTTATGACTTGTTGTAAATGAGGATATCATCGAAGTAAACCACCACAAATTGTCCAATGAAAGCACGTAAAACCTCGTTCATTAATCGCATAAAGGTGTTGGGTGCATTAGTTAAACCAAAAGGCATGACTAACCATTCATAAAGTTCAAACTTGGTTTTAAAAGCAGTTTTCAATTCATCTCCTAGTGCCATTCTAATTTGGTGGTAACCACTACGCAAGTCAATTTTTGTGAAGATGATAGCACCACTCAGTTCATCAAGCATGTCATCTAAGCGAGGAATGGGATAATGATATCGAATGGTGATGTTATTAATCGCTCGACAATAAACACACATGCGCCAACTACCATCTTTCTTAGGAACCAAAAGAACAGGAACGGAACAAGGGCTAAGGATTTCACGAATGTACCTGCGGTCTAAAAGATCTTGGACTTCTTGCTGAATTTCCTTAGTTTCTTCTGGACTCGCCTTGTATGCTGCACGATTTGGCAAGCTTGCTCCTAGAATCAAATCGATCTTGTGTTCAATGCCTCTCACGAGTGTTAAGCCAGGGGGTATCTCGGAGGGAAACACATCCTCAAACTCCTGCAAAAGGTTAGCAAGATCAGGGGGTAATGCAATAGATAATTAATGAAGTGAAATTATGGCTTCTTTGCATACTAAAGTATAGCACATCCCCTTAGCATCGAATAAATCAGCAAGGTCAGATTTAGTTGCGAGCAACATTGGTGATTTTAACTTAATGACTTGCTGTTTTTCAGATTCTAGTTTTGTTGCTTTGCCATCACGAATTTTACTCTTCTCAAAATGCACAATTTCAGCAGGAGTCATGGGGAGCAAAGTGATTTTTCTTTCCTTTATGCATGAGAGTATATTTATTAGTTCTACCATGATGAATAGCATCTGTATCAAATTCCCAAGGACGACCCAATAAAAGAAAACAAGCATCCATAGACACGACATCAAAATCAGCAAAATTATGGTAAGAACCAATTGAAAAATGTATTCTTGCTGTTGTGTTACGCGAACCATAACGCTTTTGTTAAACCATTGAATGTGGTATGGATGAGGGTGTGACCTTGTTGTTAAACCATGTTTCTTGACGACGTCCGTGTTTACAAGTTATTGCAGCTACCTCCAACAATTATAGTGTGTACACGACAGTCATTGATGACGAGAAACATGTGGAAGAGGTTGTGTCATTGTAGCTTGTCGTTGGCCTCCACTTTGGAGCTCAAGGCATGCTGCACAATGATGCTCCTATAGTTCTTCGTTGCCACTGTACTAAGTACCTCTTCTTTGGTGTGTTCGTCATTTGGATATGTAAAGTCAGTAGCAAGAGAATGTTCATCTTCAACATCCGAAGTACTATCATACCCGCCATCGTCGCGTGCTATGTACGCTCGTTTGCTCAGGGCAATCTCTCATCATATGACCAAGTCCCTGTCAGCGGTGACACTTAATGTCAAAAGTACGACTCATAGAAGAAGTGGACTCCTCATGCGTTGTTGCTGTTGTTGTCGGCCCTGCAATTCATTTTCTGCCAATATAGCAAGCTGAAACAATCTATTAACGGTATCATATTCCTTGTAATCAACAATGTTCTGAATTTCACACCTCAACCCCCCATAAAAACGCTATATTTTATCATCCATGTCCTCTACTACCCAACAACACAGCATACCCTTTTGTAACTCTTGATAATACTCCTCTACGGACATGTTATCTTGGTCTAAGCGCTGCAATTTTTGCAAAGGTCTCGCTGAAAAAATGGAGGAACAAATCGAATATGCATAGCTTCCTTTAATCTATCCCATGTTGGAGGATCAGTTCTAGTTTTAACAAGTTCATTCCACCATACGATAGCAAAGTCCTTAAACTCACTAGTGGCTTGACGAACTCTATGTTGTTCAGGAACAAGATGGGCATTAAATTTTTGCTCTATTGTCATCTCCCAATCATGATAAGCCTCAGCATCATAAGCACTAGAAAAAGAGGGTATAGTAAATTTCACTTTAGCAAAAGGATCATCAGGAGGACGATTAAAAATGTTATAATGATTATTACCTTCGGTACCTCGACGATAAAGTGGTAGTCTTGGCTGATTGTTGTGATCTTCCATATCATCATAAGCATTGTCTTCATGTCTTCCAGCGAGTGGCAACCAAGCCTCAAAAGTATTCATCCGAAGAGCAAGGTCAACAAGTTGGCGGGTCAAGTTCGCCAATGAATCCTCTGTTGATGCATTGTATTTGGCGAACATATCTGTCATGGTCTTCATTATATCACGTAACTCAGCATGTTGAACACATTCGTCATCATTGTCTTCTCCTTCCATTGTTAGTAGGAAACAAAAGATGACAAAAATATGTTATCCCTATCAACTATAATGACAATGTGAAAGGTGGAAGAAAACAATCTCTCTCTCTCAAGCGTCTTACCACACTCTTACAAGTGTTCTTACCTACACAGCAGGTGGCATGGACAGTGAGATGAACCAATGAAGCGTGGGATGATTGCAAAGGTACATTTTATGCTCAAGAGAAAGGTGGAGCTTGGATGACACAATATGGTGGCTAATAAGAAGAAAATCATTAACATGTAAACAAAGTTGAATAAGTATTCAATGTAGGAAACTGTTGCTAGTCAACCAAGTGCTCTAAAGCCTAGCACAACACAAGGAGGTAGCAAGGCAAAAGGAAGGCATAATGATATAACCAACAATCACAGCACAAGTAGTATAGGCCAATTGCTTTAATATGCGTGCTTCACTATTTTTTTCTTTTTTTAATATTTTTTGATATTTTTTCTTTACTCAATAGCAAAAAAAAATATGAAGCACACAAATTTGCAGATCCATTGAATGTAATATGCGGCCTATAGAAAATCAAGAAGATTCTTTAAAATTTGTGCTGAACTTTGGAGGCCGGATAGCCTATCTTCCGAAGGGAATTTGGGCAATATAATTTTTGCCGAACGCGGCAAGACGCAGAAAACCAGATGTGAAATTTCGCATAGATCAATTTGAAAAAAAAATCACCCAATTTCGAGTTTGTCTGCGAAAGTTATGGCCGTTTTAAGGTAGGCCATCCGAGTTACGATTTTTGGATGTTGATTCCAACTCGGTTTGATAACAGAACTCGCAATCGGATATGAAAACGATCAGAATTTGCAAAGCAACTAATGGGGTGGTGTGTGATGATTCAAGGATGAGTGGCACAAAGGTTTGTCACCTAATACAGGGCTGGCGATGCTGGAGTTCACACAAGGCGGCTAGCTAGGGCAAACTGATGAACGTGGTGGATCGGTTTGTTGTTTAGGGATTGTGGAATAAGTGTCGAACAACAAGAAAACAAGGAAGAAACACGATAACTAGGACCCAAAACACAAAGCTAAACCAGCAACAAGACTCGACCACATGAATGCAAACTCAACAATGCGAACTAAAAAACGAAACTGCAGACACTATAATCTAGGAAGCGGTAAAAACGATTTAATTTTTTTGTGGCTTTTCTGTATACTCTAGGTATGAAACAAAACCGATCTAATGGAACGAAAAATAAAGATACCTCATGGGCAACCTGTAAATATGATACCAATTGATGAGTAGATTAGGCCCGCCTCTAAAGGTAAGTCGATTGAAGTGGAGAACTCGACGTTGATGATTCGCGGCACTCGAGCAATTTGAGTACTCCTGAAATCACTACACCACTGCTCTGTTGGTTATCAACCGTGCTGCACACGCTTGACATCGCCAAGAAGGCTAATCCCTGCAAGTGCAATCGAGAACACAAGCAAGAACGTAGAAGACACGATCTGAAATCGAGAGGTTGGGGTCTCATAAACCGTAGAACGACAAAATTGTTAATCTTAGCAAAACCCAACGAATATGACCAGCATCTGCAGTATTTAAAGGCTAGGGTTCGACCAAAACACACTTATACGTGTCGCTAATGGACTCATATGGGATACAAAGCCAAAAGGCCCGATTCGGTGGCGCAACACCGGATAGAATTCTAGACTTGACATGTTTCAAAGATTCCCAATGACTCCAAATGAATTTTGAGGTCTAACCAGAGCCATTGAAAAGTTTATCTTCTCCTATTTTTGTGCATATGTAGAACGTCGAAAACGAAGTATGTATGCATCCTGGGCGTCTGTTTTAAGGTGAACTTCTCCTGGACTATGAGTTGAACTCGAGTCCGAGTTGTAAACTGATTCCATCAACTTGTGGACATCCCAGCAGGTTCTCCACGTTCTCAAGGCCTCTTCCCTGCACTTTTTGATCTTCTCCATTGTTCCTAATAACAATTAAATCATCACATAGCAATCTATTCTCGAACTCACATGCAAAGGAAGTTAGGAACGAGTTCACCTGCTGATTTATTAACCGTGCTCGTGCTCTTGTGATTGGTCCTTGCAGTTCAATGTGCGTCTCCGCTGTTGTGATGTCCTCATCATGTTGTCTGATTCGGTTTCCAATAAACATGTTGCTTGCTCATCTAGACATAAACAAAAGGTTACTTTTCATTGTACCTACTGTGGTAGAGATAGTCATGTCTAAGATTTTTGTTATAGATTAGCTAAATAAAAGAATAAGGAAAGAATGATTGCTAGATCACATAGCAATCAAGCAAAACTTGTTGCGCGTACTGAACCCAATGTTAGGAATATGCAACCTGCTATAATGGATCATGAAAATGAAAAGTTTGCTTCCCAACCTGCTGTTTATGGTGCTAGACATGTAACACCTCGTAGGTCAGTAGTTGGGTACAAAAATCCTCAAACTTTGGCTCATAAACCTGCTGTTTTATATCAGCTTTCGCGTGTTATTCCTGTTGAACGTCGTGTCACTCAGTACTGGATTCCTAAATGCCTTTGGACTAACGCCAGTATCGAGTCATTGACGTATTGTGTTGCTATGTAGGTTACACGCTTGAGGAAGGAGAACATTTGGCTTGTGGATTCAGGTTGCTCATGCCACATGACCGGTAACAAAGAATGGTTCTCATCTCTCTCTTTTGTATCACGTGTAGAGAATGTTACTTTTGCCGATAATTCTTCAACTCCTATAATTGCTAAGGGTTCGTTTAGAGTAAATAATCACTATGCTTTGAAAGATGCGGCACATGTCAAAAATTTGAAATAAAACTTGCTTACTGTTTCACAATTGCTAGATGAAAATCTGGAAATTATTTTTCCTAAAAATTGCTGCAAGGTTATAGATTCTAATGGTGAGATTATGTTTAACATGTATAGTTGCTAATGATTCAAAAGACATATATTTTTGGCATCGTAGACTTGGTCATGTAGGCTTTGATCATCTCACCCGTGTTAGTGTTCTTGATCGCATTCGTGGGCTACCTAAGCTTATAGGAGACAACAATATTGTGTGCTCTTCTTGTAGACATGCTAAGATGGTCGCAGGTTCACACCCTCCTCTCACAATGACCATGACAACTGAACTGGGACAACTTTTGCACCTTGATATCATAGGTCCTTCACGTGTTCAATCATTTTTAGGTAAATGGTATGTGCTAGTAATTGCTGATAACTTTTCTTGTTTACTTTATGGCATCTAAGAATGAAGCATTGAGTCACTTTAGAATTTTATTTCTTCGATTATCAATTGATGACCCAAGATCTTTAAAAAGCAATTAGAAGTGATAACGGAACCGAATTTGAAAATCAATCTTTTGATTTGTTTTGTGCTGAAAAAAATCATCAATTTTCTTCACCATGTGTACTTCAACAAAACGGTGTTGTAGAGAGAAAGAACATAACCTTAGTTGAGATGGTTAGGACTATGCTTGATGAATACCAAACTCCTAGGAAAGTTTGGGCAGATGCAATTGCAACAACTTGTTGTGTTTCAGACCGTGTTTTCCTGAGAGCTAAGTTAGGAAAAACACCATATGAGCATCGGTTTGGACATAGGCCTAGTGTCACACACTTTAGGGTCTTTGGTTGCAAATGCTTTGTTAAAAAACATGGTAATCTTGAAAAATTTTAAGCTAGATCTATTGATGGCATGTTTCTTGGTTATCCTTCTCATACTAGAGGCTACTATGTGCTTTTACATGACACTAACAAAATTGTAGAGACTTGGGTTTCTTTCATGAAGCTAGCCTAGGTACTAGCTCTAATATTGCATGTCCAGATCCATATCCACAGGGGAAGAGTATTTCATTGAAGATGAAGGAGTGGAGCTGTTGACCAAAATTTAATAAATAAACAATGACGTTCCAACTCTCTATGTGGCTCCACAACCAGCATCAACAACCACTACTGCTGGTTCAGATCTTCCTCGAGCCACAAGTTATTCGATTTGTGATGAACATGAAGAAGAAGGAGATTGTAAAGTTTCTACTCCCCTCCGCGTCCTCAAAAGTCATCCTCCACAACAAATCATTGGAAGCTTGTACGAACAAGTCACGCGGTCCAATTTTTATGATCGAAACTCTCATGCTCATTCTGCTATTGCTGCTTCTTTTGAACCCAAAGTTATATCACACGCACTCAAAAATGAATCTTTGATTATTGCCATGCAAGAAGTGTTAGAAAATTTTGAAAGAAATAATGTTTGGAAACTTGTACCTGCACCTCAAGGTCACACTTTAATTGGAACTAAATGGATGTTTAAAAATAAACAAAGGGAGGATGGGGTTGTTGATGAGATCATGCACATTGTCATTGCACAAATAAACATGGAACAATGTTTATTTGTTTTGGATCTGAGCTCAAGTGAATGGTCATGCTTATTTGATGGAGAACATGGAGATGGTGCACTATATCATCCACCACCTTGGCCTCCTCCTTTGATGCACACAAAAGGATTTGATGGCGTTGCCATATGGACCCACACGTGAGAGAAGATGGACTTGAGTTGAGGACGACTCCAATTCAAGAAGAGGAGGATGATCAGGACATCACTCCTATAGATATACACAACACTACATTCAACATACAAGATGCAATCAATAGAATTCACACACAACAATTAATTTCAGAGGTGAGCTCGTTCTTATATGTTTCCTTATATATTTCATAGAATAGATTGCTACCTATTGACTTAATTGTGATTAGGATCCATGTAGAAGTTCAAAGATTAATTGGAGGAATATTTAGGGGCGTGGAGGACCAGATATTACGTTCAAAGAAGATGGAAATGGACCCCAACTCAAATTTGTGTCCAGCTTGGAGTCCAGGAGCAGTGCGCACTAAAACGGACGCCCATGACACATACAATCTCCGTTTTGGACGTTCTACACATGCACGAAAAAGCGAGAGGATAAAATTTCCAATGGCACTGGCCCTATGTCAAAATTCCTTCGGAGTCAACGGGGATCCTCGAAACAAAATCGAGTTCAGAATCCGTCAGTGTGTTGCGCCACCGTATTGGGCCATTGGTCCTTGTATCAAGTCTACATCTCTTATTTCGTGTCTTAGGGTTAGGTAACGACCCCTACACCCCCTTGGACGTCCTCCCACCAATTTATACTCGATAGTAGCCGCCATAAACAATTGGGTTTTGCTTAGATTAATAATATCGCCGTTCTACATATTGTAAAACCCCAACTTTGCGATTTTAGATCCTGTCTTCGACGTTCTTGCTTGTGTTCTCGGTTGCACTTGCAGGGATTAGCCTTCTTGGTGAGGCCAAACGTGCGCAACACGTTTGATAACCAATGGAGCGGTGGTTTAGTAATTGCAGGGGTTTTTCATGTTCTACTTGAGAGCCTCGGATCATCAACGTCGATATCTCCATCTATCGACATATCCATTACCTTTCGGAAGATCAGGACTCATACTTCTCATCAGAGTGTTGTGTATATCCATAGGAGTGATGTCCTCATTGTCCTCCTCTTCTTGAATTGGAGTCATCCTTGACTCAAGTTCATCTTCTCTCATTTGTGGGTCCATATGTGCAACACTATCAAATCCTCTTGTGTGCATCAAAGGAGGAGGCCAAGGTGGTGGACGATATAGTGCACCATCTCCAGTGTTCTCCATCAAATAAGCATGACCATTCACATGAGCCAGGATCTGAAACAAATAAACATTGTTCCATGTTTATTTGTGCAATGACAATGTGCATGATCTCATCACACTCCATATAACATAAAAGATGCAATCAATAGAATTCACACACACCAATTAATTTCAGAGGTGAGCTCGTTCTTATATGTTTCCTTATATATTTCTGAGAATAGATTGCTACCTAATGACTTAATTGTGATTAGGATCCATGGAGAATTTCAAGGAGTAATTGGAGGAATATTTATGGGCATGGAGGACCAGATATTACGTTCAAAGAAGATGGAAACTGACCCCAACTCAAATTCATGTCCTACTCGGAGTCCAGGAGAAGTTCACACTAAAATGGACGTCCAAGACGCATACAAACTCTGTTTTGGACGTTCTACAAATGCACAAAAAGGGGAGAGGATAAAATTTCAAATGGCACTGGTCCTATGTCAAAATTCCTTCGGAGTCGACGGGAATCATCGAAACAAAATCGAGTTCAGAATCTGTCAGGGTGCTGCGCCACCGTATTGGGCCATTGGGCCTTGTATCAAGTCTACATCTCTTATTTTCGTGTCTTAGGGTTATGTAACGACCCCTACACCCCCTTGGACGTCCACCCACCAATATATACTCTATGGTAGCCGCCATAAACAATTGGGTTTTGCTTAGATTAATAATATCGCCGTTCTACGGTTTGTAAAACCCCAACTTCACGATTTTACATCGTGTCTTCGACGTTCTTGCTTGTGTTCTCGGTAGCACTTGCAGGGATTAGCCTTCTTGGCGAGGCCAAACGTGTGCAGCATGGTTGATAACCAAAAGAGCGGTTGTGTAGTGATTGCAGGGGTTTTTCGTGTTCTACTCGAGAGCCTCGGACCATCAACGTCGAGATCTCCATCTATCGACATATCCATTACCTCTCGAAAGATCGAGACTCATACTTTTCATCAGAGTGTTGTGTATATCCATAGGAGTGATGTCCTCATCATCATCCTCTTCTTGAATTGCAGTCGTCCTCGACTCAAGTTCATCTTCCCTCATGTGTGGGTCCATATGTGCAACACTATCAAATCCTCCTGTGTGCATCAAAGTAGGAGGCCAAGGTGGTGGACGATATAGTGCACCATCTTCAGTGTTCTCCATCAAATAAGCATGACCATTCACATGAGCCAGGATCTGAAACAAATAAACATTGTTCCATGTTTATTTGTGCAATGACAATGTGCGTGATCTCATCACACTCCATATAACATACAAGATGCAATCAATAGAATTCACACACACCAATTAATTTCAGAGGTGAGCTCGTTCTTATATGTTTCCTTATATATTTTTGAGAATAGATTGCTACCTAATGACTTAATTTTGATTAGGATCCGTGGAGAATTTTCAACGAGTAATTGGAGGAAGATTGAGGGGCGTGGAGAACCAGATATTACGTTCAAAGAAGATGGAAACTGACCCAACTTAAATTTGTGTCCAACTCGGAGTCCAGGAGAAGTTCACACTAAAACGAACGCTCAAGACGCATACAAACTTCGTTTTGGACGTTCTACACATGCACGAAAAGGGGAGAGGATAAAATTTCCAATGGAACTGGTCCTATATCAAATTTCCTTCAGAGTTGAGGGGAATCATCGAAACAAAATTGAGTTCAGAATCTGTCAGGATGTTGCGCCACCGTATTGGGCCATTATGCCTTGTATCAAGTCTACATCTCTTATTTTCGTGTCTTAGGGTTAGGTCACGACCCCTACACCCCCTTGGACGTCTCCCACCTATATATACTCCATAGTAGCTGCCATAAACAATTGGGTTTTTCTTAGATTAATAATATCATCGTTCTACATTTTGTAAAACGCCAACTTCGCGTTTTCAGATTGTGTCTTCAACGTTCTTGCTTGTGTTCTCGGTTGCCTTGTAGGGATTAGCCTTCTTGGCGATGTCAAGCGTGTGCAGCACGGTTGATAACCAACGGAGCAGTGGTGTAGTGATTACACGGTTTTTCGTGTTCTACTCGAGAGCCTCAGATCATCAACATCGAGATCTCCATCAATCGACTTATCCATTACCTTTCGGAAGATTGGCACTCATCCTCCTCATCAATTGGTATCAAATTTACAGGTTTCCCGTTAGGTAATTCATCTATCCATTAGATTAGTTTTGTTTTTCATACCTAGAGTCCACAAAAAAAAAGCCACAAGAAACTTGCAGTTTAGTAGATTTGTTCATTACTTTGTCCAAACCACATTGAGCCTTTGCAACTTTTGTTTTCAGTTTGGTTTTGTTGAATTTATGTCCTTGGTTGAGTCATATTGCTGGTTTAGAAAGTGTTTTTTTTGTCTTAGTTTGAGTTTTGCATTGTGTTGATTCATCCTTTTGAATCACGTCATCACGTCCATATTAGATTCATATCTATCCAGTTCAATATTTTCATCATATCTCTCTCATATGAACTCGAAATTTGGTGTTCTTGTACTTTCTGGAAAGCTTAAGAAGTACTCTATAACTTTAGTATTCATCAGTTTCCCAGAAAAAAAGAGTTATAGAGGTCCAAATTGCATTAGATCAGAATCTGTTATTGACCTAGAATTTCTGAATAGTCTGTATTTCGGGGGCAATATCTCCTATTGTTTTTGTCCAAAATAGGTCTTCCATATATTTAAATTAAATAGGAGAGATATATCTACAATATTGCTGTTGTAAGTTTTTCTATTTGGAGCTTATAAGTGTTCCTGTTTGTCCTTGGAAGATTGAGCAGAAAATCTGCGACAGACACACGAGATATCTTTGATTGCTTTTTATTGTGTTTTTATTTTGCAGCACATTCTGAAGAAAGGAAGACAAAAGAAAAAAGCAAGTGCAGAACAAGATACAAAACCCGCACAAAAATAGAGGTGAAAAAAACAACAAAAAAACAGAAGTGATTGCATCCTTTGTGTCATCTAGTTTTGTCTCATGTCTTGCTTGCTTGAACTACTAGGAACACATTTAGGCCGGCAACTTTGACAAGTACTTTGGACACTTATTCAACTTTTCTATTTGATTTCATTGTTGCTAATCCTTGCTACATATAAAGTGTCATCCAAGCTACACCTTACTCTTGAGCAGAATCGATACACCTTTGCAATCATTCCACGCTTCATTGGTTTCTTCATACAGGCCACCGTTTGCCACCTGGAGTGTTGGTAAGAACACTTGTAAGAGCGTGGCAAGACGCTTGAGAGTGTGTGATTCCACTTCCACTTTGCCATTATCCTTTGTAGTTGATAGGATAACATATTTTTTTGTTGTCTTCTGTTTGCTACTAACAATGTCAGGTAAAAGCAAGAATCATGCATTATATGCTGAGATGATTGACATGATGAAAACGGTGATGGAGTTGCTGTCTAAGAACCAAATAGCAACCAAAGTTTCACATGACATTCAGACCATCTTTACAACTCCTTCCACAGAAAGTAATTACATTCTCCCATCTCTTCCTTCTTATGATGGTTTTGGTTACGATGAATATATTGCTTGGGAAATAGAGTTAGATAATTTTTTTGGACAATGTCATATGTGTGAGAGGAGAAATATTAGAAATGTTGCAAGTGCATTAGTAGATTTTGCATTAACTTGTGGAACAATTTAAATGATTTAGAAAAACCTCAAACATGGAAGGATATGAAAATTTGTATGTGAGAAACTTATATGAATGTATCTAGTTGCAAAGATGAAGTGCATCAATTTGAGGAGAAATTTCTTGTTGTACCTCCTTTTGTGTCTAATGTTTTGCAGGACAATATAGAAAATAATGTAGGTGATGCAAAAGAGAACGAGGCTTTCGACAACACTTGTGAAATTTTAGATGGATCAACTCATAATGCACTTGAAATCACTGCTGAAAAGGGTAAGGCAAAACATTCTACAAATATAGAAGGTGAGAAGTTTTTCGATGATCTGAATTTTCTCACCAATCATGCTATTTTTGATGAGAAACTATTAGAATCGTTTATTTATACACCATTATCACTTGTTGATTTTCCTGCTGATCGTTGCCCTAAGAATGAGTTTTGTGCTGATAACTCTATTATACCTATGCGAAAACAAGTTAATGTACTAGATGATTGTGTTTTGGATTCACCTACTTGTGCTGAAATTCATAATTTGATCATCGCTACTGCTGAAAAGGATGAGCTGAAATTGTTGTCTTCTCTAAATACTTTGCGTTATATTGAATTTTGACACTCTTTGTGATTTAGATATTGTAGAGAGGAGAATATTTTCCCAATATGAATTGCCTTTGTTAAGTACAAATATTTTTCATGTTATAAGCAACGATGATGATAGTGGTGAATTTATGGTTCATAAAGTTTACATATGCTCAAATGAGAAATCCCATTTTGTGCTGCAACAACATGGTGAAATGAATGGATGCACTAACACTAATAATTCTTTGTCAAGTTTTTCTAGTATTTTTTTCTTGCAGCACGAACAACATTAAATAGAGGAGCATTGTTCGCCACGGTTGTGCAATATGAACAACGCTCATTCTACCCCCAAAGCAAGCCTCTTTGCTGGACATACGAGCAAGTCGAGGACGACTTGTCATAAAGAAGGGGAGGATGATGAGATCATGCACATTGTCATTGCACAAATAAACATGGAACAATGTTTAATTGTGTCGGATCCTGGCTCAAATGAATAGTCATGCTTATTTGATGGAGAACATGGATATGGTGCACTATATCGTCCACCATTTTGGCCTCCTCCTTTGATAAACACAAGAGGATTTGATGGCGTTGCACATATGGACCCACACATTAGAGAAGATGAACTTGAGGCGAGGACGACTTCTGTCCAAGTGTTTGATATGACACTTCCCCAGACCCGCTAAGAAGCAGCCCGCGGAGGTTCTTTTATGGTTGGGGCACGCAAAGATCAAGATCAAGATGATGATCTCAGGAATTTATGTGGTTCGGGCTGCCTGAGCGTAACACCCTACTCCACAGGGTTTGTGTATTGTATTGAGCGAGTGCGTTCGCTGGGGTCAGCTCGAATCAGCTTCGCCCTTTCGTATTCATGTGGTGCAGCCCTTTTATAGTTCTAAGGACTAACCGTTACAAAGCTGGCCTGGCCCGACATGTGGCCCTGGTGTGCTTAATGACCTAATACACTGTCTAAAGGGTATTAAGTATAATTAATAGTGTGGTAACGTGCCTTCATGGCAGTGTTACCCCTATTAATGGTGCACTGATCGTGTGTCATTAATATAGCACGAATGACACATTATCAGTCATTGGAACTATCGCTTTAACTGTCCTTGAATGTTTGTAATGGACATGATCGGCTTGTATGTCTATTGGTGATGAAGGTTCGGAGGCTCCACATGCTGCAGATCCGAAGCTTTCCCTTTCGGGAGGGTAGGTCCGGGGTTGTTGTACACGTGTCGGTACCGGAGCTCCTCTCTGACGGGGGCTAGGTCCGGGGTTGTTGTACATGTGTAGTCGCTGGAGATTCCCTTGGTTGGGAGTTTTGTTCCGGTCTTATTTTACATGTGTTAACCCGGGAGACAACCATGTGAAGGGAGCGGGTCTGGTGCCACATGACATGTGGGACCTGCAAGGGCCTTAGACTCTGACGGGTGGAACTTTCTTGCACTTCTTGCGGTATCGTGGGGTACCCGGTACGTAGGGTACCGACAGTGGCCCCTGGGCTCACCTCTGGGAGAAACCCTTTGGGTTAAGTTGTTCTATCGGAGGTGGGCCCATTCTCGATTCCCGCATTTTGATTTTCAAAAAGTCCTCTGATGCGTCGATAGAGTGACGGTCTGGGAGTGAACCTTCGACGCGTTGCTTGTTATGAATACGGCTGATGAGATCTTTGAGTGCAGATCTCACGCAATTGAAGGTCGCTGGTTCCCAATACGAAAACCGTATCGGTTCCGTGTCAGAGCGCCGACTTTGGGTTTCTTTCTGTCCATCATGGCAACGGTTGGCCTTGGGTTAGGACCTCGATCGCTTCATCGGGATGGTCCCAGGCCTACTTGTCATTGACAGGGTAGATTTTTGAAAAGTGCCTACGATCTCTCTGCGGTTTCCATCCAAGCATCGCGGAGGCTTACTCAAGAAGGAAAGTGTGCATGGTTTGAGAACTCTTTACGCCTTCGATTATCTTTGCAATCAGAGCCTCCCAAACTCCGCCTAACTTTCCATCCTTAGCTCCACATTGCCGCGATGGAGTTGGGTCTCCCCAAGAGCCGCCTCAAGAGCGATGATGATCTGAAGAAGGTCCGGACCTACATGGGGTGGTCCAGCGACTCCTTCAACTATCTGGTCTGCGCCGGCAAGCTCCCGTTCAAGAAGGAGTGTGACGACGACATGGTGTACTTCTCAGTGTACGCCATGGTGGGACTGATCCCACCTATCTCGACTTTCCTTTTGATGCTGCTGGACTTTTATGGTCTGCAGCTGTACCACCTTGGCCCCCATTCTCTTCTTCTTGTGGCGACATTTGTCCACTTCTGCGAGATGTGGGTGGGTATTCCTCCCTGCGTCGAGCTTTTCCGCACCTTCTTTACCATCCACACCACCGGCAAGGGGTACGAGTTCCTTGGCTTCTACTATTTTGTGAATCTCAAGAACTGCCCCTACAAATACTTAAAGCCATTTCCTTCCGACAAATGGGACGACTGGAAGAAGGATTGGATCATCGTCATCGCGGACGAGCACGAGAAGTTGGAGTTACCCGAAGGTCTCCCCAACGTTGTCACTGACGCTTGGAGTGTAGTTCTGGTGCTGTCAAATGTCTTCAACCCTGTCTTGACTAGGATCCGCGAGTTTGTGGAGGGTGGAGTGACCCCCACATGGTCTTCTGCAACTTCCTGGTGAACAGGTGGGCTCCGCTGAAGAAGAGGGAGAAGCTCGCGTGGGCCCTCAATAGCGTGATGGATGAACACCGGATTGAAATCGATCTGAAATCCAACTTGGATGATGAATCCTTGGAGTTTCATTTGAAGAAATTCCAGCATCGGATTAATGTTAACGGCAATGACTTGTCTCCGCAAGCAGCCTTCCTCCCTTTGAACATGGAGGCGCAGTTCAGCAGGGAGCTCGGTGTATGCCGGCGCTTGACGACCTTGGTGAAGTGGAAAGGCGTCCGACCACTGGGTTGGTGATCCCTGGAGCTTCCGAGGGTGGTCCTGCCCCCGCCCCGAGCCAAAAGACTAAAGTCATCGGCAAGGGCAAGGGCAAAGAGCCAGCTGAGCCCTCCAGCTTGAAGAGGAAGTTGAAGCACGCTGATGGGAGGTCCGTCAGACCTGCTCCTTCCACAATCACTGCTTCTCCTTGGAGGGGGAGGTCTTCTGTAACTACTCCTGCTCCTGTGCAAACGTCTTCAAGAGGCATAAGCTCCGGGCAGTCGACCCCAGCCTTAGTGCCGACTAGAAGCTCCAAGTCCGGGAGTTCCTCCCGGAGGAGAGAAGCTCCGGAGGAAAGGACTCCAGCGGCTCGGAGTGTCCCTCCACTGAGGTCCGAAGCAGTTGTCCCACAAGATTTGGTGGGCTCTAGCTCCGGGCCTCAGAAGAAGAGGTTCCGAGGTTAATGGGATGGTAGCATCCCGATGTAAACGTTGGTCGCTGACCCTAAAATGCTAGTCTTGTTTTTGATGTGTTCTTAATCTTCTCTTCCCTTTGTTTCCATGGTGTCGAAGAAATGACCCGGAGCTTCAGCACCTGTTGCAACGGCTGGTGCTGCACCTGCCGAAGCTCTGACTCCGATCGCTGAGCCTCCTCATCAAGCGGAGGCAGAAGTTGCGGCAACTCTGACACTAGCTGTCGTAAGCTTGGACTCGGAGTCCTCACCCGAAGCTCTTGTGTTAGCACCGGACCGCAGGAGAGAAGTTGAAGATGTACCCCTAGCGGCGGAGGCTGATGCTCTAGCACCGACGATGCCAGAAGTGTTGGCTTCCGAGCCGTAAGTTGCTGAAGCCCTAGCTATTGAGCTAGAAGTAGTTGAAGCCCCAGCTACTGAGCTAAAAATCACCCAAGCTCCGGCCCTCATGCCAGAAATGGTTGAAGATCCGACGGCTGAGCCGGAGGTGGTAGAGGGTCCAGCGGCTGAGCCGGAGGTGGTTGGTATTCTGGCGGTTGTGCCAGAGGTGGTCATTGTGCTGGAGCCTGAGCCAGCAGTGGTTGAGGCATCAGTCGAAGCTTCGGCTACTGCTCAAGAGGTGGTGGTCCCGGAGGTACCTGGGCCGGAGCTAGAGCAGCCCGAAGAAAAAGAGACAGATCCCCTGACTTCGGAGCTGTCGACTGAAGACCTGGAAGCAGCGCCTTCAACTGCTCAGGAGGTGGATGTTCTCCCAGCGGGTTCTTCTGCTACCGCTGAAGGGTTCCAGGAGAGCGGCCCTAGTGCTGCGGGAGTACAGTGGACCACTATTGTAGAGTGGGACCCATTTTTTGTTACGGAAAACCCTTTTGAGCCTGTAGAAATGGCCCCAGCGGGCCAAGCACCTATCCCTCTGGTGTTGTCCATAGACAACACCTGTTCAAGTCTTCGGCAGGTCCAGCTTGCCTTCGATCAGGAGAGCAAAGCCTTGGAGGAGGAGCACAACACCTTGAGGCGTTGGTGCAACAGACTCCATTTTGAGACCAAGCTTGCTCAGACGAGGCTAGCTGACCCGAAGGAGTTGATCAAAGGGGAGAAAGCCCGGTTAGAGTACTGGGATAAGTTAATGGAAGAGAAGGAAGCCGCCATCAGGGCGCTCGATGATAACTCCAGGGAAAAACTGGAGCAAGATAAGGAGAGGCGTGACACTGTTGACGAGCGTTATGAAAAACTCGCTGAATTAAATGAAACTCTCCTAAAGCGTCGAGCGGACCTGGAGGTGAGGGAGGAAAAACTCCTAGGTCAGCAGGAGGATGTGGTGAGGAGAGAGGCGGAGGTCACCCAGAAGTTGACTCTGGGTGAGAAAAGATTGGCAGATCGCAGCAAAAAGCTAGATCTATGGAAGAAGGAAGAGAGGAAGAAGAATTGGAAGGTGGGGCAAGAGCTCTCGAAAAGAGAGGCTGAAGTTGCCGCTAGGGAGGAGAGAGTTAAAGGTAGGGAGAAAGACCTTGCTGAAAGGCGGAACCGCATCCACCTCCGGGAGATGGAGCTAACCGACCGGGAAAAGCAAGTTGCTGAGAGCATGAAGCAGCATGCTAAGTTAGCTGAGCGCCTTTCCCGTGAAGGTTCGGAGCTTGCGGCTGCCCGAAAGTCGCTGGAGGAGCTGCAGAGACTGAAGGATACCAAAGCTATTCAAGTGTGGAACTTCCTCGGCGGGCGAATGACGCACTGACACCACTGGGTTTCAGTCTTGTACGTCCGGACAACCCGAAGTTGGATCTGGACCGAGTGCTGGTGGCCCTCAACGGTACTAGCAGCAAACTTGACGCGATGGTCGACGTCATCGCGGATCAGCTGGAGACGGAGGGGAAAACTCTGGCTACAAATGTTGCAGAGTATGTGCTGAAATGTTATGTAAGCCGAGATCCCCAATTTCCACTGGACCCGGTGCTCGAAGGTCCCGTTGCTGAAGAGGAAGATGCCGCAAAAGCCATCGTCCGAGAAGTTGCCCTGAAAGTAACTTCATTCTTCCGTGGGTCTTAGGTATTCCAGTAGCTAGGGCTTTCTTCCTATTGCCTTTTGCTGTAGTCTCCCCATTTTGTAATCCAGTATCTCAAATGAATGAAATCCTCCTTTTTGCCTTGAATTTCACTTTGTCTTCAATATATTGTGCCATGTCTTGTTGGCCCCCTGGTACATGTGTACAATTGAAATGTGTACATGTACCAAAGGTTGTGGCAGTATGTTGACAACTTGAATACTTCACAATTTTGGATTTTAGGTCCGAAGTCTTCCATTCTGAGGCATCGAAGACAGGCCCCCTGGGATGGTCGGAGCTTGGTAGCTCCGACGTCATTCACTGTCAACATTTTAAACATTGACGTTAGACCCATCTTGGATGATGTCAGAGGTTAGTAGCTCCGGCGTCGTCCACTACTGCTGTGAATTTTTGCTTTTCCTGCACATCAAAGGCAAGAGAAAAAGTAAAATTCGTCCTCTTGTCTATAAATTGGTTGTGACTTATTGTTCTTATTTGGACTTTAGATCCGAAGAAACTCAACAAGATAACAAGCATTTTGATATAATCTTCCTAGATCTGCATGCCTTTTTAGTACTCACCCTACTGAGGCTTGCAGAGGTGTAGGTTGAGTGGCGTACTTAGGGTGCAAGACCAGACTAAGTCAATAGCACACTTTGGACCTATGTTGGCATGGCGTTCAGGCAAGTAGACTATGTAGCTGTGTTAAGATCCAAAAAGACCATAAATAAGGCTTGTAATGCATGTAAATTACTTGGAACAAAGCTCAAAAAGATTTGCACAACTTCATTATAGGTCCATATTACACGTGGATGCACATGGAGTAGATGCACGTGGAGTCCGTTTTCACACTACAATGCCTTTCATTATAGGTCCGAATTACAGGCGAGATAACACCACACTTAGGGTGTTGGACCATGCTAAATGTGCTATACATCTTGTACTAGCCCAGTGCAAGTAGTTACACTTTTAGTACTGTGACTGTTTCAAGTGTTACTTGAACTTCCTGGACCCTCCCAGAGGGGTCCAGATGTTCACCCGGAGAACTTGCTCGTCTCTGTGTAATGACTCTACAACATGCATTGTGTGTAATTATAGACTCACCTCCGTGATTCTAAGCATAAAACTTACAGAGGTGATCGATGTTACAAGGATTGGGAAGAGGGATCCAATCCTCAGTTGCCAAGCGAACGCACCCTGGTCGGGATACTTTAATGACTCAGAGGGGACCCTCCCAGCTGGGGGAAAGTTTGTTCATCCATTCACGAGTTAGTATCTTCCGAAGCACCAGGTCACCTTCTTCAAGCTGTCAATCACGCACATGCATTTGATGATAGCGCCGGAGCGCTTGGCGATAATGTGCATTCCGAACAACTGCTTGGCCCCTTCCTTCGTCGACGAGGTCAAGGTCTTCACGTCAGAGCTGGTCCTGCATGGCTTCGTCAAAGGTCTGAACATGGAGGGACCCTAAGGTGATCTCCGGAGGAAGGACTGCTTCAGCTCCGTAAATCAGGAAAAATGGAGTCTCCCCGGTTGACCGGTTAGGTGTTGTCCTATTTGCCCATAATGTGGACGGAAGCTCTTCAATCCAGTTGTCTTATTTGCCCATCTTTACGATTTTAGATCGTGTCTTCGACGTTCTTGCTTGTGTTCTCGGTTGCACTTGCAGGGATTATCCTTCTTGGCGAGGTCAAGCGTGTGCAGCACGGTTGATAACCAACGGAGCAGTGGTGTAGTGATTGCAGGGGTTTTTTGAGTTCTACTCTAGAGCCTCAGATCATCAACGTCGAGATCTCCATCAGTCGACTTACCCATTATCTTTCGGAAGATCGGGACTCATCCTTCTGATCAGTTGTGATTAGGAATAAGGCTAGGTTGGTTGCTCAAGGTTTCACACACATTGAAGGTCTAGATTTTGATGAAACTTTTGCTCCTTTTGCTAGATTAGAGGCCATAAGAATTTTTTTAGCTTTTGCTGCATCTAAATGATTCAAGTTATATCAAATGGATGTAAAGTGCTTTTATTAATGGCTACATAGATGCGGAGGTTTAGGTCAAGCAACCACTGGGTTTTGAAAGTCCAGATTTTCCTAATCATGTTTATAAACTGTCCAAAGCCTTGTATGGTCTCCAAAAAGCCCCTAGAGCATGGTATGATATGTTAAAAACATTCTTACTTGAAAAGGGGTTTACCATGGGCAAGAAACTCTTTTTGTGCTTAAGCATGGCAATGACTCATTATTCATTCAAGTGTATGTAGAAGATATTATATTTGGTTGTGCTTATCATAATCTTGTGTCCAAGTTTTCAGCTATGATGAGTTCAGAATTTGAGATGAGTATGATGGAGGAACTCACATACTTTTTGGGGGCTGCAAATCAAGCAAACCAAGGAGGGAAACTTTGTGCATCAAACGAAGTATACAAAAGACCTCCTAAGGCGCTTCAATATGGACAAAAGCAAGCCTCTTCAGACACCAATGAGAACAGCAACAACAGTTGAACTTGATGAAGATGGTGAACCCGTGGATCAAAAAGAATATCGAAGCATGATCAGGTCACTTTTGTACCTCACAACATCAAGACCGGACATACAATTCCGCGTATGCCTTTGTGAACGATTTCATGCTTCCGCACGTGCTTCACATCGTCAAACCGTCAAAAGAATTTTCAGGTACTTACATGGAACTCAAGAATTTGACATTTTTCTTCCTTCTTCCTCAACCGTTACTTTGAAAGCTTTTTCGGATGCTGATTCTTGGGGTTGTAGGATTGATAGGAAAAGTACTTTGGGTGCTTGTCATTTTCTTGGTAATCACTTGCTGCTTGGTCCTCTAGAAAACAAAATTCAGTTGCACAATCCACGGTCGAATATGAAAACATAGCTACTGCTAACACTTTCTCATAAATTATTTGGATTATTGTTCAAACACTTACGGACTATGGGGTTGATCTAGATAGTGTTCCACTGTTGATTGATAAAATTAGTTCCATTTGCATTGCTAAGAACCCCGTCCAACATTGGAGAACAAAGCACATTGACATTGGGTATCACTTTCTCTGTAATAATGTTGAAAAAAGAAACATTGTGCTTCACCACGTAGATACCAAACAACAATAGGTTGACATTTTTATAAAACCTTTGGATTTCACTCGTTTTTGTTTTATTCATAGTGAAATAGGGGTTACGCATCCTCATGGCTTAAATCGAGGGGGGAGTTTTTTGAAACTTGGGAAGTCTATGTGTGAAACTTATTTTAAAATAATATGAGTATAGTATTTCATACATATATGACTTTGTGAATCCTTTTACCTTCTGAAAGTTTTTACTATATTACTCGTGTTATACATTTTGTAGTTTTTGCCATGACTAGTAGTTGGAATAATTATTTACACTAAATATGGTCATGATGGAACTTTCTTGCTGTTTCGAACTTGTTGCATGTTCACAAGTGCTTTTGATAATGAAAAATTAATCAATCAACTATCCACATGTTGAGCTTTTATGATCAAATAAAAAATAAGAAAAGATCAAGAGAATATGCATGCATCACAGTTCTTCTTTTGAGATGGCTTATCATTGAACTTAGATCTGAACTTGGAAGAAGTTGTGTATGACTAAAACCATGTCCTTAAGCTTCTGATTGTGAAATGACATAGGCTTGGCTTGGTTGGTTAGAATAAGACTGATGCGACATATAATCTCTTACAAATATCATATGATCAAAATTTGTGCTTTAAAAATAATAAAAATGCAGCAACACATGTCATGCTTTTAGGTCTGAAAAAAGTTAAGTTTGTGAGATCATGACCTGCTTAAATTAAAAAATTACATTTGATCTTTAGAATGGCTTACACTACTCTATGTATCTCATTGATGTGATGGTGTAAGTTACTTGATAATATGACTTGGGTGAGCTTTGTTTTATATGTATATGTTATAATATGCTCATAACAATTAAAATTTCTCTTTTGACTCTTGCTGAATACATTGTCAAAGGGGAAGAAATATGTCACACATTGCACATTCACAAGTATTTTACATGTTCTTCTCACGGGGAGAATTTGTTTTTTAAATTTCTTTCTCGTTTGATTTTTGATTTTCAAAAAGGGGTAAAAAATTGTTTTCAAAACTTTTCACGTGAACAAGCTAATGTTGGGATTCTAAGTGGTGTTGCCAATGCATTCATCAAGGGGGACATTGTGAGACCTATGTGTGCTAAATACATTGGCAATTTAAATAAAAGCGAGAGTTCACATGAAAAATTTTGTGTATTGCTGAAAAGCTCACTTCGGATTGTTTGAACTTGCGGGAATCCGTTTTGCACTACCCGAACTTTGTCACATGTGAGTTGCACGTGTTTTCTCGCTTCACATTGTCTGAAATTTTCTCACATGACCTGCACATGTTCAGCACTTAGGATTGTGCAAACTTTCACACACGTGAGATGCACGTGAGTCAACATAGGTCGATCTTTACAAACGTTTTTTAGGAGTAATGTTAATCTCAATGGTTTATGATTGTCCGAACTTTTTTAATGCATAATGGGAGGAACAGTTACTGTGCAGAGTTTTCATATTGAGTTTGGAGAGTTTGCGACGCCCACACCAACAACGCTCCAGTGGTTTCTTCCGTCGGGATGATCGACCACAACACCCCGCCTCTCCAACAAATCTTGAAGGAAACCGTCAGTGGTGACTCTGACCCCAACGACACCACCAAGGTAAGTAAACGCCCTCGTGAATGCTTCGTCACTGAAACTAGCAAAGGAATCCACGATGGAACAGCCACCAACACTCCGCCAGAGTACATGTCGGCGCACCTGGAGGCACAGACCCTTGACTTTGAAAATTGTCAGCGGCCATTACAGAGGAGGCTAACCCGCCAGTGAGATAGGGTATCACAACCCATGACAGACCCTCAAGATCGAGCATGGAAAGAGACGCATATTGGCCTGTGCCATGCCTTGACCCAGATCCAGGCACGGCGCAATCCTGAACATTTCACATTCGTGCCGACGTTCTCGTAAGCACGCGCGATTCCCCCGTGTTTTGAGTGGGCGAGTCAGAACATAGCAGCGACAATCGCCAGAACCCGCTGAGCCTGAATCCTAGCTAGCCTACCAAAACCTTTAATCCCTATTGGACTGCAGGACCACTCAACATGCGGAAAGTCCTCTCGTCCGATAGCAGACGACATCAGACCAAAAAAGGAGTCAAGGATGCTCTAGTGGTGAAACTGGACTATTGAGGTCGAGCACTTTGGCCGAGATATGCGAGATCGGAGTAGAAGGATCATAAGACCCGAGGCGGATCTCCACATACGAGCAGAGTGGTTACTCCAACTTTCGCAAAATCATCAGAGCGAGATGGCGGACCCAAGAGTTCAGCCCCACAGTCTGATCAGGGGTCTCGCTTTGCCGACCTCCTTTGAGACACAACCACGATAGAGACAAAGGCCAGAGTCCGAGCTCCGATGCTCACGGATCGAGAGCCTCTAGTAGACGAGAGCGTGGAGCAGCGTTTCCGACTGATTTTCTCGCAGCCAGCAACATCGCCAAGTATGATGGTGAAACAAATCCCAACATGTGGTTGGAGGACTACCGTCTAGCATGTCGAGCTAGGGGCACCACGGATGACCTCTTCATCATCCAGTACCTCCCCCCCTTATCTGGCTGACTCGGCTCGAGCGTGGCTCAAATATCAGCTTGTTGACACCATGCGCAATTGGGCTGAGCTCAAATCCACTTCATCGGTAATTTTCAGAGGACATACATGCGTCCGGGGAATTCATGGGACCTAAAAGGATGCAAGCAGAGGTCTGGAGAAACCCTCAATGAATACATATGACGGTTCTCCAAGAAGTGCAACAAGCTCCCTGATGTCATTGACGTCGACATCGTTATCGCATTCCTCTCTAGAACCACGTGCGAGTCCCTAGTGCACAAGCTCAGCTATGGCAAGCCATGGAGCACGAGGGAACTGCTTGACATGAAAACCAACCACTCCTCCGGTGAGGAGGCGGCCAACGCAATCTTCGACGTGCCGAAACCAATGCCTAGGAACCCCGAGGGAAAGAAGAACTCAACGCCCCGCCATGACGAGAGGAAGACCGGCTACAACAGACACTGCTCCCAGATGGATGATCGGGGCCTAGTCACCACCGCCGATCCGCGAGAAAACAAGAGACAGACGAAGCTGCCAACCGGCTACTTCGAGGAAATCCTAGAAAAGCCATGCACCCATCAAATGACCTCGGTCCAGCACGCCCTCAAGGATTGCATCCTTCTCAACCGCTTCCTCGCAATGAAACCCGACAGCATGAGCGACAAAGGAAAGGGGTTTGCACCACCAAACCTTGAGCAGGAAGAGCCCGTCTTTAGTGAGACCATCGACCTTATCTAGGACCCGTCCAGCAAGCAACAGCGAGGGGTTTTGGGACAACGGAGGACTCGAGGGCTGCATTAGAAAAATCCTAGGAACGGCGTCGAAGGACTCGGGGGCTGCACCAACAGACGAAACAGTCCCATGTTCCTAGGCGACCCGAGGAGTCTCGGGCCATGATTGGCTCGAGTCATGCCAATGCTCCACTGACCATCGCGACCGAAGACTACGGAGGATCTCGTGAGCCGCTGACGCACCCTCCCGAAAAGCTTAAGAATCAAGACAGGTACGGACACCTCGACGCAATGGATTCTGATCACAGATCAAACACGTCCCTAAGGCTCGAGCACGATTTTGGACCGTGAGTGAGCCAAACAAATGCACTGTCATACTGCTCACCATAGTATTGAAATCCTAAGCGATCCCGAGATTGCGCTATTCACCTCGCTTCACCCAGGGGCTCCTCGGTGAAACCACCGCCCTGCTCTACGGCAGGTGGCGCATCGATCCGATTTCCCCACCGCGACACAGAGGTAGGCACAAGAGCAAAATGGGGAGAGGCGGCAAAAAAAGAAATAATATCTCCATACATGGAGTCGACGCCTATACCAACCGTTACATAAAACTCCCCGATGGAAGTGTATGCACACAAACTCACGCACCGGTGGGACACTTCCAACCTAATTCCCATGATAGACCCTGGATGGCCTCGAGATTCACAAGTGCGGACAACGATTTATCCACAGGTTCGACATCTCGATGATTTTGGCGAGCTCCTCTGATGATCTCCCGATTGATAGTGCATCTAGACATACTGTTGTGGGTTTTTGACGATTGTTGAGTTGAAAGCAGGTCTACAGAGAATAATAATAATAGTGCACAAAAAGGTGAAAAATGAGGATTGAGAAGTGAAGAGCCCAAGTGAGGACTGGGAATGCAAAATAGTTTTTAATATATAGGATGTGTGTGAGAGACACATCCCAAGAGCGCATGACTTTGCGTAGAGTGTAAGGGCTAAAATCAACAAGTTAAGCAATTCACTGAAGCACCGGACAAGTCTGTTCACCAGCAGACTAGTCCAATTTTCTTTCTGTTTCCATACGAACAAGTCCAGATACAGGCCGGACTAGTCCGCTTAACTCTCTGTTGCTTGCACAGACAAGTCCTAAAATATGGACTAGTCCGTCAACATAACACAAACATCACCTTGCACTGGATAAGTCTGTTCAATATGGACTAGTCCGATTTGGTTATCGGAATTACAACAGACTTGTCCAGTCCATTACGGACTAGTCCGGTTCACTCATAGAATTAGGGTTTCAGGGGTGCTACACATTTCACACACATATCACATAGCATATTGGACTAGTCCAGTCCCCAAAGCGGACTAGTCCAGCCGTCGAGATCCCTAACAGTAACTTTTTTGGAATAGCTATAAATACGTGATCCACGACCCCTAAACACAAAAACAAGAACCTTAGCACCGTCACACGTCCGAAGAGCACAAAAACACTCCTCTTAACCCATCTAAAGCCCTAAAAGGTTAAATCTTTTGGGAATCAAGATTTGGGAAAGGGAGAGCGACGTCTATGCATCGTCGAGCTCTTGGAGTCTGATCTCTCATACACTCCCGCATTACTTGTACATCTTTTGAGTGTATTCAATTTGTTATCTCACTCTAATCTTTTGGAAGCCCTCAACTTGTGAGGTTGCTCCATCGACTCAGTGATTACCCCATGATAGTGGAACTCAAGTCGGCCTTCATGGTGACTTGAAGAGGTAAGAGTTGGTTGAGACCCGACTCTATGGGAGCTCCACAACGAGGATGTATATCTCTTTCGTGGGATCGAACCTCGGTAAAAATCCTTTGTCTCCTGCATTCTTGATCTTTACATTTCGCGATGATCACCATAGGGTTAATCTTGATCATACTTGTAATTGTCTCATATTTTATGTTTCTCGTGGAACTTAATTGCTATATTCACATGTTAATCACATTAAAGTTGATTTACCTTTCCTTTGCAATAAAGTTCGAAGAAAAACACAAAAATAGTTAATTTTTTTGTAGGTGTAACAAGCATACCAGACTAGTCCACACCCTACACCGGACTAGTCCGACCTTCCTGTATTTGACAATTATGTTAAGTGTTGCGGGGAAAAGTTTCAATGCCTATTCACCCCCCACTATGACACATTCAATTGGTATCAGAGCGAGGCTGTCCATTTAAGAGACTCACCGCTCGGAGAGACACATGGCGTCTGACAAGACCAACGAGATCTCAAAAATTCCCGTTATTAGAGACAAACAAGACACCAAGGTGTTCGATGCGCTTAAGGACTCTGAGCACGACGATGATGAACTGTGCCAGCTAAATGCACTCTTGAGAAAGAAGCTTCTAAGCCAGAAGGGCAAGAAGGAAGATGAAAAGCCAAAAGGAGGTAGTCATCAAGACTACTCCCGTTATCCTTTTAATTATGAGAAGCTCAACAACAATAATCACCATCTCTCTATTCTGTTGGGAAAACCTCCCCACTTTGACGTAACATGCTATACCATGTGGAAGTACAACATGAAGATGCATCTTACTTCACTAAACCCAAGTCTTTGGCACATAGTCTGTATAGGTCTAGACATCCCCGACAACGACGAAAAACTTACCTCAGAGCAACAAAAAGCAATTCATTGCAATGCACAAGCCATTGCGGTGATTACCTCATCTTTGAGTCGAGAAGAGTTCACTGAGGTTGATGGACTAGAAGTTGCCAAGGACATATGGGACACACTCAAGACTGCTCATTTATGGAACCACTCTGTCCGCAAAGTGAAGATTGAAATGCTTGAGGGTAAATTGGGGATATTTGCCATAGAGGACGGTGAGACTCCTCAAGAGATGTACAACCGCATGGAGACACTCATTAACAAGATCCGTGCCTATGAAAGCAACAAAAGGACTGATCATGAGGTTGTGAAGAGGATGTTAAGAGCGTTCATGCCACACAATGTCACCTTATGTTCAATGATAAGGGAAAGCCTTTTTTCTTGGATGAAGTAAGTTCTTGGAAAGATTATCAATCACTAGATGATGGAGAAGGAAGATCAATATGTGAAAGACCTTGTAGAGCTTACTTCATCCAAGAAGAAGGAAGTTGCCCTCAAGGCAACTTGCAAGCCCAAAGGAATGGAGGCTCATGAGACACATGAAGAAGAAGATATTGATGATGTAAGCACAGATATGGATGATGAAGAAATGATGCTCTTTATCAAAAGATTCAAGTGCATGATGAGAAGAAGAAAAGGCAGCAACTCATGTGAAGGAAGGAGTAAAGAGAAAGGAAAATCAAAAGACGGGCGTACTTGCTACAACCGTGGCGAATACGGACACTTAATGGTTAATTGTAAATATGAGGACAACAAAAAGAAGAAAGAGTCTGTCGGTACCTTGGGTACCATATACCCCTTGGGATTGCAACGATCTCAAGGGAATATCATCTACTTAATTTGAAGACCTTTGGAGGCCCACATGTCAGACATAATCGGACCCGCTTCCCCAACATGGTTAGTCCCAGGGTCGCCATGTGTACTAGCAAACCGGAGCTACCGCCCACAAGGGGGAAGCTCTGGGCTATGTACCATAGCGGCACCCCCAGACCTAACCCCAGACCGAGGGAAGCTCCGGAACTGACATGTGTTAGGTGGAACCGGACCTATCTGTTCCCCACAGTACGCTCCAGAATTTCCATGTGTCCAACCGTCATATCTTCAGCCTCCAACCTCCGGAAGACTTCACAACAGCTCCGGATCTTCAAAGGAGAATCAAGGACTTCAAGACCCGATTAAGTGTCATTAATACTATATTAATGACACACGATCGGACGACCTTAATTACTAGTAATGGTGCTATCAAAGCCCGTAACTCGGTTAACTAAGGGTAATTAAGCGCATCAAATGTGTATCAATATTAGTAACCGTCGGGGCCACATGTCGGGCCAGGCTAACTTGTAACAACCTGCCCTTGTACTATAAAAGGACAGGTCGACGATACGGGAATAGACGCGCTCACTCTACACTATCAACTCACGTTGAGCTCATACAACCAATTCAACACCAACACACGTAAATCATCGTGTCTCCTGCGCCAGTTTACACTTCACCTTCTTGAATCTCCGCGCGCCCACACCGAACCTCAAACTCCTCCAAAACTTTAGTAGTGTCGGGAGATCTGCCGGATCAAAACCACCAACAGTTGGCGCGCCAGGTAGGGGGGCCTGAGATTTCAAGAATGGTGAACTCAGCTGCTGGATCATCCAATGGTCACCCCGCTGTTCAAGCTGTTGGGGGCAATCCCTCCAATATGCAACCACCAGCAGGAACCTCAGTTCCAGCAGGAGTCACACTACCACCACCGCCGCCTCCACCAGCAAATCAAGTTGGGCAGCGCGATGGTGCACCGGTGTCAATCACTGCGTCGGCAAATCATGACAAACTGGAACACGCGCTCCATGCAGCACGTGCTCTTCTTCAGCGCCCACCACCTCCGGATGCATCTCGGGATGCAATGGAGCAGTTGAGGGCCGATGTGGAACACTTGGTTGCAGCAGCAGCCGACCGCATCAGCAACCAGGGTCCTCCTCCTTCAGGACGGGCCCCATCATAGCGACGAACCTTGTCTGGCAGACTTGGTCCGCACGTTTCCAACAACAGGAGACGTGCTGCGTTGCAGCAAGTGACGTCATTGCCCTCCGGGGCACGGTGTACTCACACGATGTCAAGGCTTTCAACTCATGACCTCTGGGCGGAGCTTGATCGCCGATACCGTCAACAAGATGGTCGAGTCCATATTGAGCGTGCTCGTGAAATACGAGAAGCTCAGGACATTCCCGCTCCTGAAGGAGTAGGAGGAGGCTGTTCGGCCCTGGCCATGCATCTGCGTATGGTCAGGTGGCCACAGAAATTCCGACCTCACCTGCCGGAGAAGTTTGACGGGACCGTTAATCCCGTTGAATTTCTTCAGATTTACTCCACTGCTATCCTAGCAGCTGGAGGAAATGATGTCGTAATGGCCAATTATTTTCCAGTGGCTTTAACTGGGACCACCTGGTCCTGGTTTATGAGCCTTCCACCCAACTCCATCAACAGTTTGGAGGAGTTGTGCCGGCAGTTCACCGCCAACATCGGGAGTTCATACACCTGACCAGGTACTTAACTGGACCTTTTTGTAGTCGTGCAAAAGGGGTGAGAATCCCTACGATCATTCATCCAGAGATTCTCTCAGGTACAAAACACTATCCCTTCTATCTCTAGTGCTTCTATCATTATGGCATTTAGACAGAGTGTACGGGATAAGAAGATGTTGGAGAAACTGGCGATCAAGGAGATCACCAGTGTTACGTAACTCTTCAGCTTGGCTGACAAATGTGCCAGGGCCGCGGAGGGCCGTGAAATGCACTCCAAACCACCTCTGGAGGATCACAAAAAATACTCCAAAGGCGAAGCCACTACCTCCGGGAGTGGCAAGAAGAAGAAAAAGGCCAACAGCAAGAAGAAGCCGTCGGCTGGCGCATCTAATGCTGCAGCTATTGCAGCTCCGGGTTGCCGGGGGCCACGCCCCGAGAAGCGACCTCGACCGTCTTCTCAAGACGGTGGCAAACCCAAGTTGTGGTGTCCAATTCACAAAACGGACAGCCTCAATTTGGAAGACTGCCGGGAGGTCCAAAACCTTGCCGAGCGCTACAACAAGCGACGGGAAGAAGCTCCTTTCTGACAGAGGGAAGGAAAACAAAAAGTTGATGAAGCTCCGGCTGAAGAGGAGTTAGGTTTTCAGGATCCCAAAAAGGTCCTGAAAGCCGTCTACACCTCCGTCGACGATGATTCTGATGTCTCTGACAATGAGCGTCGGAAGACCATGAACACCATTTTTGGTGGATCATGGGACATCACCTCCCGTCGCATCCTCAAGACAATGCATCGAGAAATGGCTGCTGTAGCTCCTACAGCCAAGGCGGAGCCTCACCGGAAGTGGATGGACACAACCATCACTTTTGATGCTTCGGACTGCCCTCGAAGCATGGTTGGAGCAGGCCAGTTACCTTTGATGGTATCTCCTACCATCAATAACATCCAGCTCCACCATGTTATGGTAGACAGAGGTTCGAGGCTCATCCTCATAAGCTTCGAAGCTTTTACCAAGCTTCAGCTCCGACCTTCGGATCTTCACCCCTCCCGACCATTCTCTGGAGTAGGTCCGGGAGCCATTACCCCACTCGGTTCTATTACCCTCCCCGTTACCTTTGGGACCTGGGAGAAGTATCGCATCGAGAAGTTGGTCTTTGACGTTGCTCAGATCAACTTACCCTTCAATGCCATCTTGGGTAGGCCTGCTTTCTACAAATTCATGGCGGCTGCTCATTATGGCTACTTGGTGTTAAAGATGCCAACACCAGTAGGTGTTCTCCGGATCCGTGGAGATGGTACTGCCGGAGTAACTGCTCTGGAAGAACTTCATGCGCTTACTACGGCGCAAGAGGAGGACTCCAGGCAGGAACAAGTTCCAAAACCCCCGAGCATTCGTCAGCGGGGCTCGAATTCTGCACCTCGTGTGCAGCCAAGCAACGACACCGACATTCCCGTCAAAGTCGTCCAAATCGGTTCTGATGCCGCTTAGACCACCCGTATAACAGGAGGACTGAATGACAAATAGGAACTCGCACTCGTCGCTTTCCTCTAGGCTAATGTCGACGTGTTTGCCTGGCAACCGTCACAAATGCCTGGGATCCCCAGGGAAGTGATTGAGCACAATCTGAAGATCTACCCTGACGCCTAGCCCATACAAGAGAAGCCTCGGAAGCAATCTGTGGAGCAACAGAACTTCATTCGACAAGAAATGAAGAAGTTGCTCGAAGCTGGATTCATCTGAGAAGTCTTCCATCCAAAATGGCTGGCAAACCTAGTCGTTGTGCCCAAGGCCGGCAGGAAGCTTCGGATGTGTATCGACTACACAACACTAAATAAGGCATGTCCAAAAGATCCATTCCCACTACCTAGAATAGATCAGATAGTGGATTCCACCTCCGGGTGTGAATTACTGTGTTTCCTAGACGCATATTCTGGATATCATCAAATCAGAATGTCTAGGGAAGATGAAGAGCATACCTCTTTTATCACAGTGGATGGATTGTACTGTTATACAGCCATGCCATTTGGTCTCAAGAATGCAGCTTCAACCTTTGTACGAGCTATGTACAAAACTTTTGAAGAACTCATTAGAGACATAGTGGAAGTGTACGTCGATGACATCGTGGTCAAGGTCAAGAACAAGGAGTCACTCCTTGACACCTTACAGGCTGTCTTCGACAAGTTGCGGGTCACGCGCACAAAGCTAAACCCAGACAAGTGTGTCTTTGGGGTTAGCTCCGGAAAACTTCTTGGTTTCCTGGTAAGTCACCGGGGCATAGAAGCTAATCCGGCGAAGATCAAAGCCATTGAAGACATGCGGCCACCAGCCCGCATCAAGGATGTCCAAAAGCTGACTGGATGTCTAGCAGCCCTTAGCCAGTTCATTTCAATACTGGCGGAACGGGCACTTCCCTTCTTCAAGTTATTGAGGAAGTCCGGACCATTCCAATGGTCTGAAGAAGCAGAAAAGGCATTCCAGGAGCTAAAACAGTTCCTCACCACCCTACCAACTCTGGTAGCTCCGAACCCTGGTGAGCCTTTGTTGCTTTACATTTCAGCAACTGACGAAGTTGTCAGTATGGTCATGGTTGCGGAGAGACCAGAACTATCCCGTGCTCAGGAATCCAGACCCCTCCGAGAGGGTTCGGAGGTTCCTGAAAGCGAGTCTGGGTCCCAGCTCCCAGACTTGAGTTCACAAAAAGTTACTTCAGAATACTCAGACCCCTCCGGGAGGGTCCAGGTCGCTTCTGAAGAAGCTCCGGGTCCCTCCATCCAGGACCCGAAGGTCCCCAAAGAAGGTCCGGATCCCTCAGGGAGAATCCGGGTCAGTGAAGAGGAAGCTCCGGGCCCCTCCCGGAGGGTCCGGACCATCCAGCGCCCAGTGTACTTCATCAGTGAAGTACATCATGTCACCAAGACTTGATACCTAGAGGTGCATAAGCTGCTCTATGCAGTTCTCATCGCCTCCAGGAAGCTTCACCATTACTTCCAAGCTCACAAGATTTCAGTGGTGACCTCTTACCCACTTCGAGCAATCTTGCATAATCCCAATTCCACTGAGAATATTGCAAAGTGGGCAGCGGAATTGGCTGAATTCGATCTCGAATTCATTTCAAGGCAAGCAATCAAGAGTCAAGCATTGGCGGATTTCGTGGTGGAATGGACTCCCTCTCCATCAAACCCTGGGGGCCCCAGTGAGCAGAAGCCGAAACACAAGGCTCCGGTCTTCATCGAGCCTCACTGGACCCTCTACTTCAACGGATCCATGCAAAAGCAGGGGGCCGGAGAAGGAATCCTTCTCCTCGCACCAACTGGAGAGAAGGTAAAGCACATGGTACACCTTGACTTCAAGGCGACCAACAACATGGCGGAATATGAAGCACTCATCTACGAACTAAGGGTGGCACTCTCATACGGTGTCAAGCAACTACTGGTTAAGGGAGATTCACAGCTCATCATTAAGCATGTGAAGGGTGATTGCTCCTGCAACAATCTCCAGCTAGCTGCTTACCTCCTTGAAGTCCATAGGCTTCAGAAGGACTTTGAAGTCCTAGATCTCCACCATGTCCAGCATGCCCACAACGCTGAAGCCGACGAACTCTCGACGAAAGCGTCAACCGGAGCCCCAGCTCCTGACGGAACTTTTTTCAGGAGGTTGTCAAAACCCACAGCTCAGCCTGTCGAACTGAGCGAAGGGGGCGAGATCAACATCCCGAAGCTGACGGTCCCGATGGCCCTGTTACCATGGCAGCCATCAAGGGTTGTAGGTGTTACCGAAAGCTCCGAGCAACCCAGCACGCAAGACTCAAATGCTCAAGTTAGCTCTGATGCATGGATCTCGGAGATCCGGAGCTACTTGAAAGACAACATCCTTCCTGACGATGATGTATCCGCTGACCGGATAGTCAGATTGGCTAAAAGATACACGTTGGTAGAAGGGGATCTCTACCGGCACGATGCCAACGGCGTCCTAATGCGGTGCATCACAAGGGAAGAAGGTTGCGAGCTCCTCGCAGAAATCCATGGAGGCGAGTGTGGGAACCACGCGTCTTCCCGCACGCTGGTCGGTAAATCCTTCCGGCATGGCTTCTACTTGCCTACAACACTCCAGGATGCAATTGAGATGGTGAAGAAATGTGAAGCATGCCAATTTTATGCAAAGCAAATTCACACACCGGCTCAGCCTCTACAAATGATACCTCCTACATGGCCCTTTGCCGTGTGGGGGATGGACATCTTGGGACCTTTCCCATGAGCCGTCGGAGGTTACAAGTTCCTGTATGTCGCTATTGACAAGTTCACCACGTGGCCGGAAGCAACTCTAGTTGTCCGAATAAACAAGCAATCTGCTATCAACTTTTTGCAGTCCATCGTATGCAGATTTGGAGTCCCAAACAAAATCATTACTGATAATGGGACCCATTTCACAAGCTTTGCATTTCAAGGGTATTGCGAAGACCTCGACATTCAAGTTTGCTACGCCTCCGTAGCTCACCCGACAAGCAATGGCCAGGCCGAGAGAGCAAATGCTGAAATCCTGAAAGGACTCAAAACGCGTACCTATGAGCTCTTGAAAAAACATGGAGCCAACTGGATTGAAGAGCTTCCGCCCACTCTATGGGCCAACAGGACAACTCCAAACCGGTCAACTGGAGAGACACCCTTCTTCCTGGTGTACGGAGCTGAAGCAATCCTTCCTCCGGAAATCACCTTGGGGTCACTCCGGGTCCGGACCTTCGACGAAGCCACGCAGGATCAGCTTCGGCGTGAGGACCTAGACCTCCTTGAGGAGGGAAGGTGCCAAGCAGCTGTTCGGAATGCTCGATACCGCCAAGCCCTTCGGCGCTATCATCAGCGGCATGTACACAATCGACAGCTCGAGGAAGGCGATCTGGTGCTACGGAGAATACAATCCAGAGAAGGGTTAAACAAACTCTCCTCCAACTGGGAAGGAGCCTTCCGAGTGATTAAAGTATCCCGTCCCAGAAGCGTTCGCTTGGCAATCGAGGATGGGACACCGCTCCCAAATCCTTGGAACATTGAGCACCTCCGTAAGTTCTAAACCTAATATCACGGAGGTGGGTCTGTAGTAACTTGAGGTGTATGTTATAGAGTCATTGTACAGAGTCGGGTAGTTCCTCCGGGAGAACAGTCGGACCTTTCCCGAAAGGTCTGCAAAGTTCATGCAACGCTTGTCACAGTCTCAGGACTAAAAGTGTGGCTAGCTACCCTGGGTCAAACAAGAAATGAAACACCCTTAGCCTGGTTCCGTACCCTAAGAGTGTACTTGTTTCCCCTATACCCCGGACCTATAATGAAAGACATCTTCATGTGAAATAGACTCCACGTGCATTTACTTTGTACAGGCTCAGCATTTTTTATTTTTCTCTTTCTTGTCTATAACAAGGACGTGCAATTCTTGAGAAATTTTAGTTCGACCGATTCATATACCATTCGAGCTGTATTGTCGATTCTTTTGAATTCAAATATTGTTCATGGCCCACTCGCCTGAATGCCGCCAAGACAATCTAGGGCCAGAGTGTGCTATCGACATAGCCTGGTCAAGCACCCTAAGTACGCCACTCTACCTACACCCCGGCAGGCCGAAGTAAGGCGGGTCCTGGTACAATTGGATCTGGAAGAAAGAAGGCAATGCATTCGGTTGCATTTAGAATCTTGTTTGACTTAAAATTTTCTTGAGAATCGTAAGCCACGATGAAGTTATAGTCAAGGAGCGAATTTTACTATTTTTCTTGGCTTCAATGTGCAGGAAAAATAAAGAATCCACATTGATGGAGAAAAGCCGATGCTGACGAAGCTCCGACTCCCCCTAGGTGGCTTGTAATCAATGTTAAACATTGAAAACGAGCATCAACGGAGCAACCAAGCTCCAGTAAAGCTAGGGGGGCCAGCCGTCGACGCAGAATAAAAGATGGTGAGAAGATTCCACAAACGGAGTCTGCTGCTGACAAACTACGCGTTGGCAAAGGTCACTGCTGGAGCTACTAAGCTCTGACACCCCAGAGGTCTAACTATCGATGCTCTACACGTTGATAGGAACTATTGTCGGAGCTACTGAGCCCCGGCGGTAGTCAATACCGGAGCTTCAGAGCTCTGACAACCTCAGGGGGCCTTCACTATCGAAGACTTTGGACCTACATTCTACAAGTTCAAAGCAAACGAGTCTTCAACAAAACACAATATCCTCTTGGTACATGTTCACAATCAAATTGTGTACATCTACCAGGGGGCCAAGTGAAGACAAAAGGGTTGAAGACAAAAAGTGAAATTCGCAAAAATCTGGATTTCATTCATCTGGAGACAAGGGATTACAAAATTGGGGAAGAAAAAGAGAGAATACAGGTGGGAGCTACAGAGATGGTCCTAGACCCTATGGAAGAACTGGGCAACCTTTTGAGCAACCTCCAACACGTTGGCTCGGATGGCTTCACCTTCTCCTTCGACGGGACCTTCAAGTACCGGGTCCAGAGGGAATTGGGGATCCCGACTGGTGTAGCACGTCAGCACATATTCTGCGACGTTCTTCGCCAGGGACTGCCCCTCTACCTCCAACTGGTCTGCGATGACGTCACCCACCTTGGAGAGTTTGCTACCCGCCAAGCTCAACGCCTGCAACACCAGGTCCGGCTCCGGCTCCGGATCATCCGGACGAACGGGAATAAAGCCCATCGGTGTCAGCGCGTCGTTGGCTTTACTCAGAAACTCCCATACCTGTAGGGAGTCCGCATCCCTCAAGCCCTTCAGCTCCTCCAAGGATCTTTTGGCCGCCGCCAGTTCAGAATTCTCGCGAGTGAGGCGCTCAACCTCTTGGCATTTTGCTGAATCTTTTCAGCAACCTGCTTCTCGAGTTTTCCGAGCTCCTCCTCCCAGAGGTAGATCTTGTTCCGGCGGTCAACCAGGTCCTTCTCCCTGCCCCTCACTTTCTTCTCCCTGGCAGCGATGGCACACTCTTGCTGGTCGAGTTCCTGCCCTCGCACCCAGGCCTTCTCCTCCTCCTCAGCGCAGCGCTCTTCCAATTTCTTGGCACGCTCCTCGAGGACCTTGTCAGCCAGAGCCACCTTTTCGGCGAGCTCCTCCTCCCTCTTCAAGACGTCATCCCGCAGCTCTAGGAGTTTTTGCTCTTCATCTTCGAGCCTCTTCTCCCTCTCCTCAAGTGCCTCCCGGCGCTTGATGAGAGTAGTGTTAATGGCTTCAAGCCTTTCTTGGCGTTCATCAGCCGCGCTATTAGCTGCTTTGGTCTGCTCATAAATGGCCCGGGATAGAGCGTCGAGGGCGCGAGTCAAGCTCTCCCTATCATCCAATAATTTGCCCCAGTATTCCAAGCATACCTTCTCCTGCTTGATCCATTCTTTGTCATCTGCCAGCCTCGACTGCGCCAGCTTGGTCTCGAAGTAGAGCCGGTTACGCCACCACCTAAGGGTTTGGCGCTCCTCTTCAAGAGCCTTGCTGTCGTGGTAGAACGCCAACTGAACTTGACGCAGGCTGGAGCAAGCGTTGTCAATAGACAACGTCTGGGGAATGGGTTCCGGACCTGCTGGGGTCTCCTCCGCTTGTTCCAGCGGGTTCTAGCTTACAAAAATTGGGTCCCACTCCACAAGAGTGGTCCCCTGAGCCTCCACGGCACTAGGGCCATCCTCTGGGATAGCCTCAGTTGCCATTGAGAAGGGTCCCGCGGAAGAAGTTCCGACCTCTGGAAGTGGTTCCGAAGGCCCCGCCGCCAGGTCTTCATTTGCCCCCTCTGGCAGGGGGCCAGCGACTTCATCTGGGCATTACGGCTCAGCGGCAGGCACCTCTGCCGACAACACTTCCCGAGTAGGTGCTACTTCCGGCTTCGGTCTGGGCCCCTCCTCCGCTGATGGCGTGGCTGTTGGCATCTCGACCACCATGGGTTTGAGTGCTGATGCCTCCGCAATAACCGGCCCTGAGGCCGGAGCTTCAACCTCAACCGTCTCGGGCGCCGGAAGGTCTTCAACTACAACCGTCCCTGAGGCCGGAGCTGCGGAGGTAGCCGGCTCAACCGACGGAGCTTCCTCCACTTCTGGCTCACATGCCGGGACTTCAATTACCTCCGGCTCAACCATCGGGGCTTCAACAATTTCTGGCTCTGGGGCCAGAATTATTGCTTCCTCCGGCTCAACGGTCGAAGCTTCCATCATCTCAGCATCAAGACCCGGAGATTCAACCTCCGGGGCAGGTGCCGCTGGCGCATCTTCTCTCCCGCGGTCCGGCGCTACCACGGGAGTCTCGGGGGATGAGTCGAGGTCCATGACCACGACAGCTGGCGCCGGAGCTGTCGCAGCTTCAGCCACCCCTTGGGGCGGCACCGGGACAGGAGCAGAAGCTTCTGCCCTCACAGCTTCAGCTGCTGTGGCTGAAGGTGGAGCCTCACTCGTCTTCTTGCGAACGCTGCAGATGATGGATGAAGAAACTTAAAAAATAGTTACTACAATAAAACAACTGTCTGAGGTAAAGATTAAAAATTACCTCAGGAGGCTTCCGCACCAGCTTGCGCGGAACCTCTTTCCCGGGCGTTCTGGGCTAACCATAGCCGCCACCGGCGTGGAAGTTCCGGAAGGCCCCCCAGAACTCGTTGCAGCCACGGGCATCTCCTTAGTCGAGGCCCCCCTCGACCGAGAAGGACCTCCGGACCT